>CM037018.1:6381115-7581115 GCA_020875875.1 Dioscorea alata | reverse complement strand
TTAAATCTTCACCACATTCTAATGAGAAGAGAACCTTGAAGAAGCTATGGAGGAAGAGAAAAGACAAGCAAAAGCGGGGGATGAATATCTCGACGATGCCACCCTAGGAGGTTGACCACTTATTCTTTGATGACCGTGGGAAATTCAAGATCTTTTCGTGTCTCTCATTTAATTTTTCGGGTAACAATGTGTCGTCGAAAATTGGAGGTATCTCTCACCCCTTTGTCCCACCATGAATTGAGGTAAGCCATGTCGAGCTAAAGACATTAAAAAAGCGCTTCTTGGGAGGCAACCCAAGTCTTTAAATTAATTGCATCTATTTTTTACTTCTTAGTTGTTGTTGTTGTGCTTGGGTGTTTCTCGTATTTTTTTGGTGGTGCTTTTGAGTTTAAGTGTTGTTGATTTCTTTGACTGTGGTGGTTGTTTAGTCATTTTCCTTAATTTATTTTATCATGTTGCACCCTTGGTTTCATGATCTTTGTATTTTTCCTTGAGTGTTGGTGCTTCAATTTCCATGTTTTCAATGATTTTGATTGTTATTAGCTTTGTTTTCATGAAATTTTTTGAGTGCTAGGTTGAGCTCGATGTTCAAGTTGATAGTTTTTTGAGCCAATTTTGAGCTGGGAAATTTCTAGACATCCTTGCAGCCTCTATGCGCTCGCATAGCAGGCCGCATGGCCATCCAGAGTCTTGTGCGGCCTGCTATGCGGCCGCACAAGGGGCCGCATGCACAAACCCGAGAGCAATGCCGCATGGCCTGCCAGAGAGGGATGCGGCCTGCTATACGGCCGCATAGCAGGCCGCATGGCCAAACCGAGCCCTATGCGGGGTTCCATGTGGCCGCACAAGGGGCCGCATGGGCACCCGACCCCTCTTTTCCCCTCTCTTCACCCCACTTCCTCACTATTCACTCAATTTTCATCACTTCTTCTTCTCTTTTCTCCTTCATCTCTCCACCATTTTCCTTCATTCTTCTTGCATCCAAACACTCTCCTCATCCTAGCAAACGATTTTTTGGAAAATTTTCAAGGTTTTATCAAGCTTTAAGCCGATTTTCACTTCATCTTCTCATTGGTGCCCTAGTTCAAGATATGCTTTCTTTTCACTCATTCTAGGGTTTTTGTTGGTTGAAATGATGGGAAAACATGGTGGTTTTCATGATGAATGCTTCTTGTAATTGTTTCTCTTGAATTCCAAGCTTTGTACATTTAGATTATCACTTTTACAAGAAGAAACTCTACCAAAATTTCCCCGAAATTACTGTAGCACTAGCCAAAAATCAGCCTTTGTTCTTCATTAAGCAATTTTCTCATAATTTTTTGGCTTGATGATGTTTCTCTTGTCTTTTAGGGATGCCGATCAAACACGTGGCTGCTGAGAAAGTTAGGAGAAGCTCTCCACCACCCGTTTGTGAGCCTACCTTCAGAGCGAGGCCCACAAGACAAGATTCTCGTTCTTGTCGAAAAGGAGGTTTGGCACCGTACGAGTTATCGATTGGGAGGCCTTAAGGACTTTGGGCCTCGACAGTACCATCCAGGACTCCATCTCTCATGACGGGTGGGATAGGGTATTTGAGATTGATGAGCCTACCTATCGGGAGCTAACCTTGGAAGTCTTGAGCACAATTGAGGTTACCGGGTACGGTCAATTTGCGCCCCAAAAAAGTACTATATCTTTTAGAGCTTTCGGCAAGAGGCATAAGATCAATCAAGACCAGTTGGGTGTTTATCTTGGGCTATACACTGATGAGGTCACCCGAACTTCAGATTTCGCGGATTTGCCTCGTGATTTCCCGCGCTCGGTCTCCCATGGTTCTTTTTGGAGGTCGATTGCTCGCTCATCTTCGATGAAGGCTTCTATGATGATAGACACCATTCACAGATACATTCAGGCCTTGCTATCCAGAAGTGTGAACGGTCACGCTGATTCTACTGGGGTGGTTTCTCGTACCGACTTGCTTATGATGTATAGTATCCTTGAGTGGTACCCCATCCACCTGGGCCATCTTTTTGCCAAACTTATTGTGCATCAGGGCACCTCTACACGCCTTGGCGCCATATTTGCCAGACCGTATATTACGCGCATTATCAGGGGCCTAGGATTGATTGAGCTCACCCAAGGCATGAGCGTTGTGAGCACCGTCGCACCACTTAGTTTGTCGATCCTACTTCATATTGGGATAGTTGAGAGGTCGGGAGACACTTATCGCCTCCCGCGCAGTGGAGGCAAGAGCACCCATGATCCCGACACCTCTCGGGATTCTGAGACAGGATCCGAGTCTGATTCAGAGTCTGCCCCTGTACCCGACGCAGCACCTAGCGGGAGTCAATAATCACTTGAGGACAGTTTCGCAGAGTTCCGCATCGAGGTCCGTCAGCAGTTGCAGACCCTTGGGACATCTCAGGAGGCGCTGGCAGCATCAGTGAGAGATTTAGCCACATCACAGGGCCGCATCGAGAGTAGCATGGCAGAGATCTTATCATACATGCGCGGCGCTTCATCATCTGTCGGCACCTCCTCCACAGCTACCCCGTGCTTTGCACCATCACTCCCTCCAGATCTCTAGACTCACAGCTCCACTTTTAGTTTTTTGTTGTTTGTACTGGTTCTTATTTTTAAACTTGTTTGTTTGTATTGTTGTACTTTTCAGTTAGTAAGTGTCCTGACCCTCCTAAACTGTACTTCACCATTTTTTATTCGTGCTTACTTGTCCCGCTCTCTATTTATTCCTTGAGGCGTGATTTGCTTTCTTTCTATTTTCAGGACTGATCACTGTAGAAGCTCCACGCCCCTTGCGTCCCTCAACTTTCCCCAGTTCATGCATATTTGGAGTTAATCTCATCAACCACTTGGGGAAGTTCCTTTACCTCATTCCTTTATTTTTCTGGCATGTCTCGCACCTTACTCTGCCGATCTATGTACATTGAGGGCAATGTACAACTTTAGGTGTGGGGATGGGGTACTTTACTTGTTTTGCCTACATGAATACCGATGATAGCTATGATTTTAGTGTTTAGCACTTCCTAGCGTGAAAGAATGATAGAAGTGAGTTGTATTCTTATACTGTGCTTGAATGATGCCCTGTTTTATTTTTAGTGCTTTTTCATGCTCTATCATGATTGCTCCCACCTTGTATACTCTAACCAACCCATTATAATGATTTTAGCATTAGACTGTTAAATTCTTTCTTCAATAGTCTGTTAAGAGCTTTTGAGTTCCTTCGTTGTTTTCTGTAGCCTTAAGTGAACTATTGTGACATGTTACCAAGGGACATGAGATACAGTGTGTACAGTGCAAAAAAAAATGTGGAGTCTATAACAGTATTCCTCTGCTAGTACAGCATGAATGCGTCTATGTAGACTGTAATTGAGTAGGTTGGGTGGCTCTTGTGCCTAATCAGCATGTGCATCCTTCTGAAAGATTTGTTGTGCAGCCTATGTTAGTCAGACTCAGAAAAAAAAAAAAATTTTGGTATCTTTACTTCGTCCCCTGGGACTTGTTGCACAGTCACTTAAGTGCTAGAGTTTTATTTAGGAACCCAAAAGACTCTTAACTGAGTATTGAAGATGTATTTAACTGTCTCATGCCACTCTCACCATATGTGTGGTGAATGGGCCCCTGGGGTAATCCAGGGTGTGGAGGTTAAGGTTGGGAGCCAGCACACACTCATGGAAGCACTTTGGATAAAACAGGGCTACCATTACTCGATCACTCACGGTACAGCTCACTTTCTAGATTTCTTTCAACCTGTGCTAGTGGGGTACTTTTACAGTTGAGCTTGAGGTCGTATGCTTAGTCGTTTATCATCGTGCCCCTGTTCTTCATTTGTGTTTGCTTGGGGACAAGCAAATGCTTAGGTATGGGGATGTTTGATAAACGCCTAAACATACGTATTTCCTATGTATTTGGGCGTATGTATTGCATATTTTTATATGAGTTGACGCCCGTTTTGGGTCTGAATTGGTTTCTTTTATGTTACAGGTACGAATGAGACCCCTTCGAGCTCATCAACTGAATTTTAGAAGAAATCGGCATTGAAAACACTGTTGCTGGGTGGGGGTGGGGGGGGGGGGGGGGGGGGGGGGGGGGTTACTGTAGCGATCACTGTAGGTTCGTCGTCTCGTGCAAATCGAAGGCGTGGGTTCGTCGTCTCGTGCTCTCCCCGTCGTCCTCTCCTCAAGAAATGCCTCCAAAGGCCGGCCTCAAGCTCTCCAAGAAGATGATGAAGTGTTTTCTCCCTCAAGACCTAGCCTCCCCTCAAGAATGAACTCCCAAAACCCTTAAAAACCTTTTCCAGTGGGTTATGCGGCCCCCTATGCGGCCCCGCATGCGGGGAGAGAAGAATTCCAAGAAAGTCCCGAAATGGTATAAGTTGCTACAGTGTCGCTACAGTAAAACTGCTACAGTACTGTGCGCGCCTCTGCAGTGCCCGCATTGACCTCCAGACTTAGCCATTTCGCCAAAGGGTTCGTGCTACAGGATCTGCTACCGTAGTTGCTACAGTACCCCCATCAGAAATAGTGTCTTCGTCACCGATTTCTTCTCAAATTCTATCAATCAGCTCGAAGGGGTCACATCAGTACCTGTAACACGAAAGAAACCAATTCAGACCAAAAACGGGTGTCAACTCATAGAAAAATACGTAATACATACACCCGAATACATGGAAAATACGTAAGTTTAAGCGTTTATCAGCAAGCAACGAGTAAAAAGAGAGAGACTAGTAATAAGTGAAAATAGGGTATCCGGACAAGTTACCTCTAGGACTTATGCCTCTAGTGCAAGACTATGCTATTATACCTTCCTATTGATGTTAATTGAGTCGAGGAAAATCCTGAAACACACGGTCCCAAATCTAAGGTCAACCGTGGCTAACCCCAACACTATGTCCCGGCAATAGGATTCACGTCAACCCTTCACTCTGTTGATTGCTCAACTAAGCCCCAGGGGAGTATTTCTACCTAAGCCTAACACTACGTGGGATTGCTTTAAGCTCTAGGGACTCCTAGTGATAAAACCTGTTCCTATGTATGATAGTTCTAATCCTTTGGTCCAGGAGGAAGAACCATTGTCTAAATTAAGCCTCAGTGCGTAGAATTCACGTCACCCCAAAACCTTGGGGGAGTTTGTCTACCTAGCACTTCACTCTATTTCGACCTCTAATGACTCAAGGAATCGGAGGTAGGGAGAAATCACAACGGAAGGGAAAGGGGTACGGTGCTACCTCACAACTCTCCCTCTCAACCCTCTTCAATTTTAAGTAGTCTAATCCTATAGGAGTTGTCACACCTCCAAAGGATAACCTAGATTGTTCTCAATCCTTAGTGTCACGGCTAAGAGAAAACAATAACACAAGAAATCTAAAATTGTAACTCGAATTTATTCATCAATTAATGGAAAAGTATAATAACAATGTCAAAGAAACATAATTATCCTAGAGTTTTACAAGTCCGAATACCCACGAGGGGTTTAGCTCCTCATGGAGCTATACATGTTCATCAATTTATGAAAGAAAGAACAAAATAAAGACATCAATGAAAACCCCCTCGCGTATAGTGTGGCCGTGGTCTTGTGCGGCCGTCGAACGTCGGTGACGACGCCGATGATGCACTCCAATCCTCCACAAAGTCCTCTCCGAAACCCTAGCTGCCCTCTCCAGAAGTTGGGGAGAAAGATTGGTCCCAAAAGGTTCTTCAAAAAGTCTCCCAATCCGCTTGAAATAGGCTGAGTGCGGCTTTAAATTTGAAATTATCGGGAATTCACACGTCCGTGTGGAATTTTCACACGCCCGTGTGAAGTTTCTGTCTTTCCTGAAAATTACTTCACACGGCCGTGTGTTAATTCCACACGCCCGTGTGAAGTTTCTGGCTTGCTGGAAAATCAATCCACACGGCCGTGTGTTAATTCCACACGCCCGTGTGACGTCTCTGGTTTGCTGGAAAATTAGTTCACACGACCGTGTGTTAATTCCACACGCCCGTGTGAATTCTCTGGAACCTTGGTTCTTCGGCAGAAGTGCACAGTAACTTGCTACAGTGATTCGCTACAGTGACAAAGCTACAGTGTTGCTGCGGTAACACTCCGAAATGCTCCCGAATATGTTGTTTCTTCATCGAGGCCATTGAATTGGGCACACAATCAATGGTAGATCATGCCTATTGCTTCGAGTCTCCTTCTTGGTGAAGTTTTCCTAAGCTACACGAGTTAGACTTGTTGTGAATGTGACTGCCTTTGTGCCCCTCCAAAGGAGGTTGGCACACACTCACAAGTCTAACCTCGTGCCTTGTTCCTTGCTTGGTCTGAAAACCTCCCAACAACGGCGAACACGACCTAACTTCGTTCTTCTTTTCCAACTTAGCTCCACGAAACCTACAATGCTCAAGAATACAAATGCACACTATTTAGTGATAAAATCTGATAAAAGTATGTTCATTTGTAAGATAATAACGCTTCACGTTACTACAACACAAGCACTTATCATCACCGGATGTAGGTGAACCTTGGGGGTGAATTTGTGTATTTTGGATGCTTTTTCTAGTTTTATGCATTTGACTTGGTTTGTGATCCTTGTTTGGTGGTTCTTGATTGCCTTGATATGTATGAGAACTCTACATATCAATTCCTACACAATGCTAGGTTGCATGATCATTGCCCTAGTATTAGGCTCACCAAGCTTGGAAGGGAATACATGTACGAATACACCGTGACCATCAGGTATTTGTACCCCTCCAATTGTTAGGGTTGTCCTTGATTGTGTTTCAACCCTAGCTTGGGGAAATCCACTAAACCCATTGTAATGGTACAAGGATTTGGGCGGAAGCAATTCAGTATTCCAATACTTGTACCGGATTAGGGACCAACACCGTGACCATCGGGTTGGTCTAATTTAGGGTTTCCCGGTCCAAACCATCCACGTGCATGCTAGTTAGGGCATCCTTGTCACTTTAGTAACCCCCGAGGGAATCCCCATCCGTGACGACTTCCTTAACTTGATACTTTCCTCCGTATTTAGACTTGCCATTTGCATGTTCTTTGCTTTAGTAGGTTATTTTTAGGTCTTCTTCCAAGTGATTGTTTAGGTTAAACAACATTGTGATAAGGAAGTAAGAATAGATTCTCGGGCCCTTGGGAATACGACCCCCTCGTGTTCGCGCGAGGGGTATTACTTGGCGACCCCGTGCACTTGCGAATGAGCGATTCAAACGCGTACCAGTAGATCGTGCCGATTGCTTCAAATCTCCTAACTGGTGAAGTTCTCCTTGTTAGCATAAGTTAGATTTATTGTGAATGTGACTACCTTTGTGCCCCTCCAAAGAAGGTTGGCACACACTCACAAGTCTCTACTCATGTCGTGCTCCTTGCTTAGTCCAAGAATCTTCCCAACAATGGCGAACGCGATCTAACTTCGTTCCTTTCCTTCACTTTATCTTCACAACCCTGCAATGCACAAAAATAAACAAATGCACACTTTTTAGTGATAAAATCTGATTAAATTAATGCTCATTGCAAGATAATAACGTTTTGCATTACTTTAACACGAGCACTTATCAAAGGCCGCACAAGGCTCTGATTTGGTCATGCAGTCTCTTGTGCTGCCGAATAGCAGGCCGCACAAGGCTCTGGTTTGCATGCGGGCTCTTGTGCGGCCACATAGCAGGCCACACAAGTCTCTGGATTGGTCATGCAGCCTACTATGCAGGAGCATAATAGGCCGCATGGATGGCTAGAGAGCCCCATGCACTAAAAATGCTCAAAAACCAACCTGACAAAACCTCGTTCTCATCCTAGCACTCAAAAATCACATGAAAGCAAAGCCAAAAACGCTCATAGGCATTGGAAACATGGAAATTGAAGCACCAACAATCAAGGAAAAATACAAAATTCACAAAAACTATGGAGCAACATGATGAAATAAATTATTGGAAATGACTAAACAACCACCACAATCACAAAAATACAACAACAATCAAGCTCACAAGCACCACAAAAATATGAAAAAACACACAAACACCATAACAAGAACTATGAAGAAAGATAATTGCAATGAATTTAAAGACTTGGGTTGCCTCCCAAGAAGAGCTTTTTTAGTGTCTTTAGCTTGACATGGTTTACCTCAACTCATGGTGGGACAAAGGGATGAGAGATAATTCCATTTTTCGGTGAAGAGTTATTACCCGGAAAGTAATGTTTCAACCGATGTCCATTGACTTTGAACATCCCATGTTGTGGATGAGATATCTCAACGGCACCATGTGGAAATACTTGAGTGACCGTATATGGTCCGTGCCATCGGGATTTTAATTTCCCCGGGAAAAGTCTCAACCTTGCATTGAAAAGAAGCACATGATCCCCACTTTGGAAGCACTTAGGTTGCTTAATGTGTCGGTCGTGGTATTCCTTCATCTTCTCTTTGTACCGGACTGAGGTTTCATATGCCAAAGCTCACCATTCCTCTAACTCATTCAGTTAAAATTTTCTCTTGTGACCATAAAGATGAGGGTCGAAGTTAAGTTGCTTTATCGCCCAATATGCTCTGTGTTCTAATTCGACTGGCAAATGACATGCCTTTCCATAGACCAGTCGGTAGGGCATTGATCCAATGGAGGTCTTGAATGTAGTTCTGTATGCCCAAAGTGAATCCTCGAGCTGGTCTGCCCAATCTTTTCGGTGGTGGTTGACAGTCTTTTTCAAGATCCGCTTCAACTCCCTGTTTGACACTTCAACTTGACAACTTGTTTGAGGATGATAGGCGGTCGATGCTCTGTGAGATACCCCATATCATTCAAGAGCTTTTTCGAACTAAGAGTTACAAAAATGAGTTCCTCGGTCACTTATGATTGCCCTGGGAGCTCCAAACCGAGAGAACAATTTTTTTAAAAATTTCACGACCATCCTTGCATCATAAGACGAGCAGGCTTGGGCCTCCACCCACTTGGAGACATAGTCCACTGTAACCAAGATATACTTGTTGCCTTGGGAACTAGGGAATAGACCCATGAAATCGATTCCCCACACATCAAATACTTCGCAAGTTTGGTTTCAGTTTGAGGCATTTCATCTCTTTTTGATAAATTACCCACTCTCTGACACCTATCACAATGCTGCACCAATGACTGCGAATCTTGGAACATGGTGGGCCAGTAGAACCCTGCATCAAGTGCCTTTTTAGCTGTTCTGGTCCCGCTGTAGTGGCCCCCAGCAGGTCCTGAGTGACAATGTAACAAGATGTCATGCCCCTCGTCTTTTGAGACACACCTTCTCACAATCTGATCGGAGCAAGCACTAAATAGGAGTGCTTCAGATCGGCGAAGAATTTTTTTCTTTGTTGAGATGTGAGCCACTTCGGAAAGGTTCTTGCCGCCAAATAGTTCACAAAGTCAACGAACCACGAAGCCTAATCATGCTCAATCACTCGTATGCTACAGAGTTGCTCCCCAGGGAAGGTGTCATTTATTTCTCCTTTTTGCAAGACACCCTCATATGGGTTCTCAAGGCGCGAAAGGTGATCAGCTGCTAAGTTCTCTAGTCCTTTTTTATCTCTTATCTCCAAATCAAATTCTTATAACAGTAGAACCCATCGGATTAGACGAGGCTTGGCGTCGGACTTATTCAACAAGTACTTCAATGCCGAATGATCAGTATACACACTCACCTTGGATATCACTAAATATGACCGGAATTTGTCAAATGCAAAAATGACCACGAGCATTTCCTTCTCAGTGGTGGTGTAATTCTCCTGGGCATCATTCAAAGTTTTTCTTGCATAACAAACAGGATGGAAATGGTTGTCTCGTCGCTACCCAAGTACGGCCCCCACTGCAAAGTCACTTGCATCACATATTAACTCAAATGGCAGACTCCAGTCCGGGGAGACCATAATCGGTGCTTCCACAAGCTTCATCTTCAAGGTGAGAAAGGCATTCATACAATCGTCATTGAACTTAAAAAGGGCATCCTTCTCAAGCAGTTTTGTAAGCGGTCGAGCAATCGATGAAAAGTCTTTCACAAACCTTCGATAAAACCCAGCGTGCCCCAAAAAGCTTCTGATTGCTTTAACTGAAGTAGGAGGAGGAAGTTTTTCGATAGTTGCAACTTTTGCCCTGTCCACCTCGATCCCTTTTTGTGAGATTTTATGCCCGAGCACTATGTCTTCCTTGACCATAAAGTGACATTTTTCTCAACTGAGCACCAAATTAGTTTCCTCACATCTGTCCCAAACTCGTTCCAGATTTCTAAGGCATAGCTCGAATGTATCACCGAAGATTGAGAAATCATCCATAAATACTTCCATGATATCCTCCACCATATCTTCGAAAATTGCCATCATGCATCTCTGAAATGTCGCCGGTGCATTGCATAATCCGAAAGGCATACGACGGTATGCGAATGTGCCATAGGGACAAGTGAAAGTTGTTTTCTCCTGATCTTCTGGGGCAATGCGAATTTGAAAATAACCGGAGAGACCATCCAAGAAATAGTAATAAGAATGTCCCGCCAGTCACTCAAGCATCTGATCAATGAAGGGTAAGGGAAAGTGATCTTTCCTTGTGGCATCATTAAGTTTCCTGTAGTAAATGCATACCGTCGAACCTGTGACAATCCTGGTAGGAACAAGTTCATTCTTTTCATTAGCAATAACTGTCATCTCTCATTTCTTTGGTACCACCTACACTGGGCTTACCCATGCACTGTCGGAAATGGGATAAATAATGCCTGCATCCAAAAGTTTAATGACTTCGTTCCTTACAACCTCGTTCATGTTAGGGTTGAGTCTTCATTGGGGAATCACCAGAGGTCGATGATTGTCCTCCATGAGAATTTTATGAGTACAGAAAGATGGACTGATCCCCTTAATATCTGAGATTTTCCACGCAATCGCCTTTTTGTGTCTTTTAAGCACATTAAGAAGCTGCTCCTTTTGCCTAACAGTAAGATCTGAAGCAATAATGACCGGAAGTTTGGAACCCTATTCCAAGAAAGAATATTCCAGATGTTCAGGGAGAGGTTTCAACTCTAATTCTAGGGTTTCCTTAATTGATGACTTCTGCTTCCCATAATTCCGAAGACTAGACTGTTCGGTGTCACTGTAGTCCCCCACTGCTGGGCTACTGATGTCCAACATGTTTTCCACACACTGAAACACATTTTCAATCACATCTGCATTACCCTCTGGCACATAGGTAGTCGCCTCTGGATTGCCAGTCCAAGTTTGATCAACCACACTCTCAGTAGGCACCAAAGAATCAGTAGGATAATCAACATCTCTTCTTGGCTCAAGATTAAGAGCTTTAGGTTGGTAATTTGGTAAACAGGTCTCTGTTACCGGTTGTCCCAAACTAGATTCACTGTTCATTGCTGAGCCCCTCGTTCATTGCTGAGCCCCTTGTTCTTCGAGAATTGTAGTGGCCATGTTAACAATTGACGGTCTCATCCACTGTTCATTGCTGGGGCGAATCTCACCCAACTTGAAAAATGTAATTGTAAGCCCAAGTGTTAGTTGAAGCCATAGTCTATAGAGAGAAAGAGAAATATGTACAAAAACAATAGAACCCACTAAAAGATATTAAAGGAAAGGCAAGAAAAATGAAATGATGGAATATAGACAAGAATGGAAAAACCAACAAAATAAAATGGTCAAATCAACACGCTTTAAATTTTCCAAATATTCCTCGTGGGTCCCCGGCAATGGTGCCAAAAACTTGGTTGCTCACCCGCAAGTGCACGGGGTCGCCAAGTAATACCCCTCGTGCGAGCACGAGGGGGTCATATTCTCAAGGGCCTGAGAATCTATCCTTACTTCCTTATCACAATGTTGTCTAATCTTAGCAATCACTTGATAGAGAGAACTATAAATAATCTACGGATGTAAAAAGCATGCAAATAGCAAATACAAATACAGAGGGAAATCAAGGCGAGGAAATGGTCACGGATGAGGATTTCCTCGGGGGCTACTAAAGTGCTAAGGTTGCCCTAACTAGCATGCACGTGGGTGGTTTGGACGGAGAAACCCTAAGTTAGACCAACTCAATGGTCACGGTGTTTGGTCCCTAATCCGGTACGAGTATTGGAATACGGAATTACTTCCGCTTAAATCCTCCTACTATCGCATTGGGTGTAATGGATTTCTCAAGCTAGGGTTGAGACACAATCAAGGACAACCCTAACAATTAGAGGGGTACAAATACCCGATGGTCACGGTGTATTCGTACATGTATTCCCTTATAAGCTTGGTGAGCCTAATACTAGGGCAATGGTCATGCAACCTAGTATTTTCTAGGAATTGATACATAGAGTTCTTATACCTACCAAGGCATTCAAGATACACCAAACATGGATCACAAACCAAAACAAATGCACATACTAAGTCATGCATCCAAAGAACACAAGTTCACCCCCAAGGTTCACATACATCCGGTGACCTTGGGGTGTAGTTACTCATGATGACAAAGTAAGCAAGTAAATACATGAAAAAAACCAAATACATAATGAGAACACAACCTCAAAAGATCAAGGCCGAATGACGCTTCCAAGGATGCCACCCAAGGAGTGGCTTCCTTCTTCGATCTTCCTCTCAAATGTAGAACAAAGGTGTGGACTCATCGTGTCGTGCTCTCCTCAAGAATCGCCTCCAAAACCCGGCCTCAAACTCCCAAATCAAGGTAGTGAAGTAAAGCTCTCAAGAGACCTAGGTTCCCCCTCCTTAAATTGCTCCAAAAAACCCTTAAAACCCCATTCCAGCGAGCTATGTGGCCTCTCATGCGGTCGGCATGCGAGCAGAGAAGAATTTCGAGAAATCCTGAAAATCGCGTAAGTTGCTACAGTAACAGCTACAGTACTACTGCAGTACTGCATGCGAGCTCCACTGCGCCCGCATGCTTGCCCGCATGAACTTTCTAACCAAGCCATTCTTCAAGACTTCATGCTATAGTGGTTGTTACAGTATCGCTACAGTACCCCTAGGCTCAGAAACAGTGTTCTCGATGTCGATTTCTTCTCCAATTCTGTCATCGAGCTCGCGGGGGCCACATTGGTACCTGTAACATGAAAGAAACCAATTTAGACCAAAAACGGGCATCAACTCATATAATAATACCAAATACATACGCTTGAATATGTATAAAATACATATATTTAGTCGTTTATCAATTTTTATACCTAGCACTTCACTCTATCTCGACCGCAAAGAAAACAAGGAATATGGAGGTAGGGAGAAATCACACCGAAGGGGAAAAGGGACGCTTCGCTACCTCACAACTCACCCTCTCAACCCTCTTCAATCTTAAGTAGTCTAATCCTATAGGAGTTGTCACACCTCCAAAGGATAACCTAGATTGTTCTCAACCCTAATGTCACGGCTAAGGGAAAACTATTGCAAGCGATAATTAAAATTGAAACTCGAATTTATTCATCAATAATGGAAAAGAATAATAACAATGTCATAGAAACATAATAATCCTAGGGTTTACAAGTCCGAATACCCACGAGGGGTTTTGCTCCTCATGGAGCTATACATGTTCATCAAAATATAAAAGAAAGCACAAATTAAAGGCATTGAAGAAAACCCCTTGCGTATGGTGTGGCCGTGGTCTTGTGTGGCCGCCGAACGTCGATGACGATGCTGATGGCACGCTCCGAACCTCCACAAAGTCCTCTCCGAATCCCTAGCCGCGCCCTCCAGAAGTTGGGGAGAAAGATGGGTCAAAAGATACTCAAAAAGTCTCCAAATCGGGCTATTATAATGTTATGTCGCAGCTTTGAAATCAGACTTATCGGGACTTCACACGGCCGTGTGGATTTTCCACACCCCCGTGTGAAGTTTCTCGGTTGCTGGAATATTTATTCACACGGCCGTGTGGAATTTCCACATGCTCGTGTGAACTCTCTGGAATGCTGATTTTTGGCCGAAGTGATCAGTAACATGCTACTGTGTTTTTGCTACAGTAACATACTACAGTGCTGCTACAGTGCCTAGCCGAAACGCTCCCGAATCCTTTATTCTTCATCGAGGCCATTGATTTAGGCACACAATCAATTGTAGATCATGCCGATTGCTTCAAGTCTCCTTCTTGGTGAAGTTTTCCTATGCCACACGAGTTAGACTCATTGTGAATGTGACTGCCTTTGTGCCCCTCCAAAGGAGGTTGGCACACACTCACAAGTCTTATCTCGTGCCTTGTTCCTTTCTTGGTCTGAAAACTTCCCAACAATGGCAAACACGATCTAACTTCATTCTTCTTCTCCAAATTAGCTCCACAAACCTACAATGCATAAGAATTCACAAATGCACACCATTTAGTGATAAAATCTGATAAAAGATATGCTCATTATAAGATAATAACGCTTTGCGTTACTATAACACAAGAACTTATCAATCTCCCCCACACTTATGCTTTTGCTTGTCCTTAAGCAAAAATAATAAAATGTGAAAGTACTTGAGAAGAACAGTTGAAAGTGCTCAGCCTTAGGTTCACCAAAAGTATGCAAAGGAAGCATTCTACAACTAAGGGGAAATCAAAACATCGCATACAGATATCACTGCTCTAGCTAAAAACATGAATCAAAAAGGTCAATCAACTCGAAAATGTGTAAGTGTGTGTGAACTCACTCAAGGAAACCCAAAGAGTACTCCTCAAACTCTCGTTAACAAGGACTTATTTATATACAAAAAGGGAGAAAGGAAGTAGTAGCTTCACACAACCTCTGAGGGAGCCCTTTCCTAGTGACACGACCCCTTGCGTGTATCCCGCAAGTGCACGGGTTTGTCGAAGTAATAAATTTACCTTGGTGAGAAGGTAGTCGAATCCACAGGGAATAGGGAGATAGAATATAAGGGTTCACTAATTAAGCTATGTAGAATACGGAGAACGATAATAAGATTGATGAGTGAAAATAATGCAAAGCAATAAACTAAGTAGAGAGATGGAAGAAAGAAGTGCAAGTAGGAAAATCGAGAAGGACTAACAATGAGTAAAAGGGGTATCCGGACAAGCTACCTCTAGGGTCTATGTTTCAAGTGCAAGACTATGATATTATACTCTCCTATTGATGTCAATTGAGTCGAGGATATCCTAAGACTCACGGTCCCAAACCTAAGGACAACCGTGACTAACTCCAACACTATGCCCGGTATTAGGATTCACAACACCCTTCACTCTGTCACCTAGATGACTAAGCCCCAAGGGAGTCCATCTGCCTAAACCTCACACTATGTGGAGTTGCATTATGCTCTAGGGATTTCTAGTGATTAAACCTGTTCCTATACGTAATTCTAACCCTTTGGTCCAGGTGGAAGAACCCTAGTCTAGATTGAGCCCCAGCAAATAGGATTCACTACAACCCTCCACTCTATTACTTGCGTAACTAAGCCCTAGGGGGGTTTATCTACCTATTGCTTCACTCTATTTCGACCGCTATTAAATCAAGGAATCGGAGGTAGGGAGAAATCACATCGAAGGGGAAAGGGGTACATTGCTACCTCACAACTCTCCCTCTCAACCCTCTTTAATCTTGAGTAGTCTAATCCTATAGGAGTTGTCACACCTCCAAAGGAAAGCCTAGATTGCTCTCAACCCTAATGTCACGTTTAAGGGAAAACAATATGAAAGGATAATCAAGATTAAAAACTCAATTTTATTCATCAACGATGGAAAGCATAATAATCAATGTCAAAGAAACATAAGAAACCCTAAAGTTTACAAGTCCGAATACCCCACGAGGGGTTTAGCTCCTCATAGAGCTATACATGTTCATCAACGTGAGAAATAAAGCATAAAACATAGACATCAATGAAAAACCCCCTCGAATTGGTGTGGCCGTGGTCTTGTGCAAACATCGAACCTCGAAATCGATGCCGACGACGCGCTAGAACCTCCACGAAATCCTCTCCGAAACCCTAGCCGCACTCCAGAAAGTTGGGGAAAAGATAGCTCCAAAGATTTTTTTTTCAAAAGGTTGCAAAAATCCCCTTTTATATTGTTGAATCGCGGCTTTAAAATTGGACTTATCGGGGGCTTAACACGGCCGTGTGGAATTTCCACACGCCCGTGTGTCTTCACTGGATGGCTGAAATTGCAAAACACACGGCCGTGTGGAATTTCCACACGCCCGTGTGACTTCTCTGTCTGGCTGGAAAATGGCTCACACGGCCGTGTGGAATTTCCACACGCCCGTGTGACTTCTCTAGAACACTAATCTTCAGCTGAACAGCTTGGTAACTTGCCGAAACGCCTCCCGGGTCCATTGTTCTTCATCGAGGCCATTACTTGGGCACACAAGCAACGGTAGGTCGCGCCGATTGCTTCAAGTCTTCTTCTTTCGCGAGATTCTCCTAAGTAACACGGATTGGACTTGTTGTGAATGTGACTGCCTTTGTGCCCCTCCAAAAGAGGTTGGCACACATCCACAAGTCCAAATACGTGCTTCGTTCCTTGCTTGGTCCGAGAACATCCCAACATTGGCGAACGCGACCTAATTTCATTCTTTTTCTCCAATTAGGCTCCACAATACCTTCAATGCACAAGAGAACACAAATGCACACATTTAGTGATAAAACCTGATAAAAGGTATGCTTAATGTAAGATAATAGCGCTTCGCGATACTATAACACAAGCACTTATCACCTAGGCGGCCGCCAAAGGTGGCTTTCACGCTTTAGAGGAAGTAGCTCTTTCTACCGAGGTAGTATCTTTCACGCATCCCATGAGATAGCTCTTTCTCTCATTAGGGCATAACTTGTATCCGACTTATGAGAGTAGCTACATACTTCATAGGTGGTAGCTCTTTCCACCCCAAATGCATAAATAAAGCAAAACAAATATTTATAAACTCATATATATATATATATATTTTTCTTTTTCTCTTTTCCATTTTTTTTATATATGCATTTTCCAAAGGACAACTAAGAACAACGATAAACTTGTCCTTAAAAAATTCAAGATTGAGTTTCCAAAAGATTCCAAGAGTAAGTTGTGCAATATAAGATAATCGAGCCAAAATTCCCTAAAAATTCAAGTAAAAACTAGAGCATGATAGGATACAATGTTAAAAATTCTCCTAAACTCTAAGAATACAAATGCTACAACTAAGGTGAACCGCCATAGGCTACATGAGCATAAGCAATTGAATGCACAAGTAAAGGTGTGTGCAATGTGAATCCCCCCCACACTTAAGATGTACATTGCCCCCAATGTACGCATGAAAGTACAACGAAAAGTAAAATAATTCACACAATTTATGTAGGGATAGGCAATTGAAACATTACTCCCCTGAACTCCAAGTGTTGCGTTTCATGGAGCTAGGTTCATTGAGAGTTGAGTCTCAATGGTTTTGTAGAGCACACACGGTCCCATGACCGTGTCTATGACTATTCCTCAAATTCCTTACATCCAAGAAAATCTACACACATACGCAAGGGTTCAGTATAGCTCAAGAAAAACCAAAATAAAGCTCGAGTATATAAAGATACGAAAATGAAATACAACTCTAGACAAAATAAAGCAAAATAAAGATAAACTCAGAAGGATGATCCTTTCTGAGTGCTACAAGTCCAAAATATGAAAGAAAAAGTACAACTGAAGTAAAATAAAAATAAAATTATGACGCCTCAGGTGCTGCTGCTGCTGCGAGCTCTACAGTCGTTGGTGGATCAACTGATGATGATGGAGATGGTGATGGGATCCGTCGGGGCCGCACCACAGATCGCTCGAAGAACTGTATAACAGTGGCGAGCTGTGCCGATATGTGCACGAGATGTGCTGCCTGTGTGGTCCTCATCTCGGCGAACTCTGCTGCCTGTGTGGCCCTCATCTCGGTGAACTCTGCTGCCTGTGTGGCCCTCATTTCGGCTAACTCTACCTGTATAATGCCTATAGCACTCTAGAGGCGCTCAAACCTATCCTGGCCTCGAGAAACAGAAAAGATCCGCACTGGAGGTGGCTCCGGTGCTGTGGGTGGTGCCTCGGCCTCTGTCTGCCCTGGGGGTGGCTCTAACACTGCCTGGGACCCCTCGGCCTGACTTGACTGGGGAATGATCCATGTGTAGACTCTTGGTCCTGCTCTGCGGACCATCGCCATCATCTTCAACGTCTCTGTACTCAGTGGGGCTGGTACTGTCATCTTCTCGGCCCCCCGAACCCCATCTCTAAGTCCTAAGCCAATAATCAATAGGGTGATGTATGGGCCCGCGAAGATAACTCCGACCCTGGGGTACTGGCCCTGATAGTCGATATACTCTGCTAAGATGTGCCCCAAGTGAAGTGGCTCACTCTCCAACATCGAATGCAAGTACAGGAGCTCTTGGCGGCTCAGGACCCTGGTACTGTCTCCCCTGCCGCTCACTGATCGGCTCAGAATGGCATGGATGCACTTGTACGAAGCCCTGGTCAAGCATATGGCCTTAGACACCACTGGCTCGTACTGTCCCTGACCACACAATCTACTGTATACGCGCTAGGGGGTCAAGGTACCTGGATAGTTTGTAGGTAGCAGTGCGTATTCCTCCGTTTCAGTGAATGCCTCGTCATAGAGGTCCATCCCGATCGAAAACTAGGTCACACTCAAAGTGAAGTACCGACCGAGTGCATGGAACTTAATGGAATCAGTATCTGTAAAGCTATCGTACCCTTGGTCGAACTCAAAGATTGATAAGACCTTGAGTGTGAGTGATCTGATAGCTGGTTCTTGAATAGATAATAGCTGGCCCCAGCTACCGACAACGAGCATCTCCTCGATCTCATCTGCAATGCTCTGCCCCCCTCCCCCCCCTCCCGGCCGCTGTATCTCCCTGACTGTGCTCAAATCTAGGTACCGTGTCTGTCCAAAGCGGAGTGTCGAAAGTTGCTTGTACCACTCCCGATGCTTAGGTAATGGGAAATCTACCTCCTCGGGGAAGGGGAAGGCTCTCGTGGACACTTTCCTACCGATTTCTTGGACCTAAAAGTCATATCTGCACGATTGAAAAGAAGAATGGTCAAAAAACAGTTCAAAAGCACAATCTGCAGAAATCCACACGGGCGTGTGGAAATCCCACACGCCCATGTGGAGCTTCTGGCGGACAGAGACCCACTGCCGTGGGTCTATAAATCTAAATATACATCCAAAATCATTCTAATTTCTTGCTAAACATGTTCGCATATATTCTAATCATTCAAAACAAGCGAAATAATCAAAAAGAACGAATTGAACCAAGATTTAATGAAGAAAAAGTGTTTGAAGTTCTTAATAAAAAAAACTTGAAATCGGCCAGAGAAAACTTCAAGTAAACCTCAAAAACCACCAGAATTGGTCGGAAAATCAATAGAGAGGTTCCAAAAGTGAAATCCATACGGCCGTGTGCCTCTGAAATTAAGGTTCACAGGGCCCGCACACGCCCCTGTGTGCACACTGGTCACTATCTGAACTACCCCACACGGCCGTGTGAGAATCCCACATGGTCGTGTGGCTTCACAGGGGAGTTCCATAGGGGCACCCACATGCCCCTGTGGATTCACGGGACACACAAAAGGTCTCTGGAAATTTTCACACGGCTGTGTAAATATTCCACACGCCCGTGTGCCCAACTTAGCCAAGAACACAAGGGCGGCCACAGTGGCTCTCACACACCCCTGTGGCTTCTCTGGTTTGTCCCAAGAACTCCAAGTGTTTCACATGGCCGTGTAAAGTATCCACACGGCCGTGTGCCTTTCACAAGTTCTCTCATAGGGGCAACCACACACCCTTGTGTGTTCTCAGGATAGAAGGGGACTCTCTGCAGAATTTCACACGGCCGTGGGAAGCTTCCACACGGTCGTGTCACGGAAGACATGGGCACTCACAGGGGCAGTAACATGCCCCTGTGGACTCTCTGGAACGAGAGTTGAAGTTCTGCAGGATCTCACACAGCCGTGTGCCCCTTCTGAGGTTTTTCACAGGGGCAAGGTCACGCCCATGTGTCCTGTCTGGTTAAGCTCTAAATGGTAACACACGCCCGTGTGTTAATTCTACACGGTCGTGTGTGTTCTATGGTTTACTTAGAAAAATTCACAGACTTACAAAAAAACTCAGAAACAAAAATACGATGCTTGGAGCCTGTGAAAACCCTCAAAACACGACCAAATACCATGGAAAACATGCTCAACCGACTCAAACTTTGTTAATTATCATTTAGGCACACGAAAACATCAATAATCCACAAAAATATCGCAGCACATGCATTAAAAATTTAGGACACTAAAACTAAAGCTTTTATTCGTGCTAAAACTAAACTAGATCCTAGAAAAGCTGTAAAACCTTGGGTTGCCTCCCAAGAAATGCTTGTTTAATGTCACTTAGCTTGATGTACCTGCCTTACCTTACGAAGGTTCATGAATGAAGGTTGTCCTCTTCCCTAAAACCTAAAAGCATAGGGTACATAGTTTTTGTATAGTAGAGGGAGAGTTGTCGAATTTGTTACCACAAAAGGGTGAAACACCCTTACTCCTTGAAGGCTTATCCCCCTTTTTGTTGGGGTTCTTCTTGTGGCATATTTTCGACCTTTTCATCCTCTGAAGCATCTTCTTCATGCGCTTCATCTCCAGCATGATGTCTTCCTCTACTAGACCAAGCGAAAGTACTTCTTGATGGATCACCCGCAAGTGCACGGGGTCTCCAAGTAATACCCCTCACACACGCGTGAGGGGGTCGTATTCCCAAGGGCCCGAGAATCTACCCTTACTTCCTCTTTACAATATTGTTTCACCGACAAAGCTTGAGTTAAAGAAATTGATGAAAAGCAAACAAGCAAATATAAAATAAATGCAAGACGACTAAGGCAAAATACGGGAAATTCAATGGTTAAGAGTGGTCACGGATGAGGATTCCCTTAGGGGCTACTAAAGTGCGGTTGGAGGCTTGAACCAACATGAATGTGGCAATGATGGACCGAGAAAACCCTAGACTAGGACAACCCGATGGTCACGGAAATTGGCCCCTAATCCAGTACTGGTATTGGAATATGGTATTTCTACCGCTACGTTATTTCTACCGCCCAAATCCCCACACGATTGCTAAGGGTACAATGGCTTTCTCAAACTAGGGTTAAAGCAACAACTAGGTACTTAACCCTAGGAGTGGAGGGGTACAAATACCCGATGGTCACGGCGTATTTATACATATTTCCCTTCCAAAGTTGGTGAGTCTAACACTAGGGCAATGGTCATGCAACCTAGCATTTCCTAGATCAATTGATACAAAGAGTTCTCATACATATCAAGCAATTAAAACACCAAGCAATGGATCACTAACATGCCACAAAATACACAAGTTCACTCCCAAGGTTCACCTACATCCGTTGACCTTGGGGTTTAGTTCCTCATGATCAAGAAATACAACACAAAGTACATGAAACCAAACACCAAAAGCATAAGAAGGACTCCCTCAAGAGATGAAGGCCGGAGAAGTTCCAAAGAACCCACACAAAGGTGGCTTCCCTTGTCTTCAACCTTCCAAATCCAAGCTCTAGGGTGAAGATCCTTCCTAAAATCTTGCTCTCCTCGCTAAATCCTTGCCTAGATCGCCCTACAAATGCTTCTCTTTCTTCAGAATTTGAGTGGTGGTGAGAGCTCCTAGAAGAAGACACTTGATGCCCTCCAAAACCATATCCATATTCCTTTAAAAGATGAATTAGGGCAAGTTGACGGGTGACCTCACGGTCCATATACGGCCCGTGAGGGAGCCTGTAATACGGGCTACAAGAAACCGCAAAGTTGTGATTTTGCACAGTAACTGATAAGTGTCTAAATGTAAATGTTTTAATATACATACTCTGTACACTTAGCATGTATTTTGTTAAGAATTGATGCCCGTTTTGTGCTTAATCGACTATTATTTATGTTGTAGGACACGGGGGAGCCATGAGGAGCACGAGAATACAATTTGGGCGAAAAAGGATGAAATTCAGGCTGCGCAGCACTGTAGCGTATTTACTGTAGATGAAGCAATGTAGCATTCTTACTGTAGCAGTTGCTGTTGCACCTAAGGAGTTTTGGGCTGGAAATGATGGAAGTGCATAAGAGTAAACAGTGCATCATACGGGGCCGTATAAGGGGCCGTGAGCATCAAAAGACAGTGATTTTATACTAGGCTTCACGGCCCCCTATCCACCCCGGGATCCATTCTTCCACCCCGGGATCCATTCTTCCACCCCGGGATACACACCCACATAAGCCAAGTTTTGCCTACCTATCCACCCCGGGATGGATCTATCCACCCTGGGATATTGCGGGCATATTTAAGGTTGTTTTTAGGGCACACAAGGGAGATTTTTCTTGGCCTTTGAGGCCGCCGCCACCATACCTTCTTGAGGCCTTCCGGCCACCTTTCGGCGGCGATCTTTGTGGGAAATGAGCAAACATCATCACCAAGAGGGAGAGGAGCAAGGGAGAAGGAGTTGGAGTGGAGATCTAAGCCATTATCGACAATCTTGTGAAGCTTCATCCATTTAAGGAGATCATCAACTAGAGGGGGTTTTCATTGCTTCTTTTATGTTTTTGTCTTCCTTGTATGTTGTTCATGTATCCCTTGTCATGAGGGATTAACTTATCATTGTGTTTGGATTTGGATGAACCCTAGGGTTCATCTTGTGTATGAACTTTGGATGTTGTATTTAATTTGGTTTGATGGTTGTTTGAGATTCAATCTTTCGTGCTTTCATGTCTAGAATTACATTTGTGGAGAAATCCGTAATTCTTTTATTAGTTGTATGCGTAGACGTGACCTACTCACGTGTACTAGATCTACGAGAGATTGAAAGGGGATTCTTGTGCCGACACGCCGAGAAATTGGGTGCCGGTAGCCCTCCGTTGCTAGGTTTAAGCCGAAGGATAGTAGGTTTACTCCTATGAGAGATTTCCTTGAACTCTTTGCGATCATAGGTGGGTTAATACGGAGAGATTCCGATTAACACTCGTATGGGATTAGGGGTTAGCCGCCGAGAAATTGGGGTTAACTTATTTATGAGATCTCTAGGTCTTAAATGCCGTCAACACAGTCTAAACCATCCTAGTTTGGACCTTAACGACAACCCTAGGTGGATTCCTTATCCAAACACTCCCTTCTCATGCTTGATACTCCCTTGTTTATTTACATTCGTGTGCTAGTGACCCGGCCATTAGGTTAGTTAGTTTACTTTACTTTGTTCTTTTCACAAAGAATTGTAGGCTAGAAAATAGATGAAGGGTGAGTAATAGTACTTCCTTGGCCCCAGTGGAATACGACCCCTGTGTCACTCACAGGGTATTACTTGGCGATCCCGTACACTTGCGGGGAAGCAATCAGTAACCGCTACAGTAAAGTGCTACAGTAAGTGCTCACGGACGACCTCACGCCCGTGAGGGTTTCCAGAATTCATTTTCCATTCAACTCTTCGCGCTTCAGGCAGCTACAGTAATGCTACATACGTGTACATACGTGCAAAATACGTACATTTAGACGTTTATCACTTCTTCTCCTTCGATCTCCACGTCTTGGTCCGCCCACCATTCATATGGATCCGGGTTTAACATTTCCTGCACATAATCATCAATTAGTTCATCGGTGGTGTCAAGAAAATATAAAGTATCATCAAAGTCAAGAGAGTGTCTCATGGCTTCAGTGAGGCGGTATGTAAGCTTGTTGATAAGTGCTTGATTATACATGTTTTACCTACTTGTTTTACATACATTGAGCATCATTTTACCATTGATTATGTCTCATAAAATGTATTTTGGTGTTCTTTTATGCAATTAGGTTGTGGAAGTGTTAAAGGAGGAAAAGGAAGCAAAGATGGGTTATAAAGACGTATTGTTGGGAGCTTTTGTACAACACAAGTGGCAAGGCACAAGAGGGGATCATGCACATGAGGGTGTGTGCCAACTTCCTGAAGAATTCAAGATAATTTGTGTGATGGAAGGGCACAAGGGCAGTCACACCTTCATGTCCCAACTTGTGTGAAGATAGTTCAAGCTCTCAAATGATGATTCGAAGGAGGAGAAGTCTTATAACTCACCATATGGACGTGTGCCCGACCATGTGGCCTCAAGATGAGAGAGTTTGGATCATGGTTATGACGAGTACTGCAGCGAAAACACTGTTCATTTTACTGAAGCAGTACTGTAGCGGAATTACTGTTCACGCGACCGCGTCAAAATCCCACGCGACCGCGTGGGAATTCTGCACCCCACGCGATCGCGTGGGATCTCGCGCGGTCGCGTGAAGACACGTGACTGGCGCGATTCAGACTTATAAATAGGCCGTTTCGCCGATTCTTTTGATATCTTTTGTGTGGTTTTTGAGAGGCAAGGCGGCTAGGGTTTGAGGAGGAGGTCTTTGCCGAATTGGAGGGCCGTTCTTCACCAACTTTGATAGTTCTTTCCTCCATCATAGCATCGAGGGAGTCATCGGCAACCTAACTTCGGAGAAGGATCCTTCAAGACGTTGAGCGACCCATCAAGGCCATCATCACGAATTCAAGGGGGTTTATTTCCATGGTTTACATTGCTTTTCATTGTGTTATGTTTTGCTTTGTAATAAGCCCCATGGAGGGCTAAACCCTAGTAGATACTTGGGCATGTGAACCCTAGGTTTCGATTCATGTATTGACTTTCTTTATGCTTTCTTTTAAATCCGAGTTTATTTGAGTTTCAATCTTGTTTTATCATTGCTTGCATGCCTTATTGATTCGTATGGTTGTTTGGTATGCTTGATTTGTTGCCTTGGTGAGAGAGAGGTCTCCATTAGGGTTAGAACATATGAGATTGAAGAGGGTTGAGAGGGTGAGTCATGAGATAGTGGAGTGTCCCCTTTCCCTTCCGATTAAGTGTTTCCTATCTCCGTATTCCCTAAGTGTTATGCAACCATATGGGGTGTGAGGTGTGAGATTGATAGATTTCTCCACCGGGACCTTTGTAAGGGGTTAGGGATCTTTCGCCTAGAAGTAGGGTTAGATCTAATTTTAGGAATCGGTTTCACTTTTAGGTATCCTTAAAACTCATTGCGGTCATATAGGGTGTGAGGTGTTGAGATTGAGTGAATTCTCCGCCGGGACCTTGTAGGGGACTAGTATCTGTGGCCTGGAAGCAGGGATCGATTGTTCTTGGATTACCTCGACTCATAGAACTCGGTTTAGAAGCATTTAGTTAGTTTTGCACTTCATGATAGAACCTAGGGGAAGCATTGCCCGGGTATCTCATCTTCATTGATTGAGATCTCCCTTTATTTACCCTTCGTCTATTTGTCTCTGGTATTAATTTCTATGCACACTAGATCACCACAAAATCACATTGGTCATTAGGCTAGATTGCAGAGAAGAAGTTAGTACTAGTAGCCTTGTTCCCTGTGGATTCGACTACCCTACTCACCGGGGTAATTATTACTTCGACAACCCGTGCACTTGCGGTACACACACGCAAAGGGGTGTGTCACTTGTCTTCTCCCACTTGCAATGTGAGCTCCCCGCCGTCCATGTCAATCAAAGCCTTGGAAGTGCACAAGAATGGCCTTCCAAGGATCAATAGAACCTCGACATCCTCATCGACATCTAACACCTCGAAGTCAATAGGAAATATGTATTTGTCGACTTTCACCAACACATCTTCTACAATCCCTCTCAGATGCCTCACCGATCGATCCGCAAGTTGTAGTGTCATCTGAGTGGGTCTAGGTTTGTCCAAGCCTAGCTTTTGGAAGAAGGTATAGGGATGACATTGATGCTTGCCCCCGAATCGGCTAACGCCATCTCTTCACCCAAGTTGCCAATGTTGCATGGTATGATGAAACTTCCAGGATCTTTTCTCTTGCTCGGCATGTTCTTTTGCAATACGGCCGAGCAATTCGCATCAAGGATCACCGATGTACTCTCCTCTAATTTCCTCTTGTTGGTCAAGAGGTCCTTCAAGAACTTCGTGTACTTAGCCATTTGGGCCATTGTTTCCGTGAATGGTATGTTGATGTGCAATTGCTTGAAAATTCCCAGAAATTTCTTGTATTGTTCATTCTCTTGGTAACTCTTAAATCATGAAGGATAGAGAATCCTCGGCTTGTAGGGTGGGTGTGCCACCTCTTTTTCTTTTGTCGCTTCTTCCTCTATCTCCATGGCCTTGGGTGTTTCTTGTGTTTTCTCTAGAGGGAAAGTTCTCTTGACCTCTTTTCCACTCCTTAAAGTAATTACCTTCAATTGCTCCCTCGGATTGGTCTCCGTATTACTAGGCAAACTACCTTGAGGTCTTTCTGCCAAAGTCTTCACAATTTGCCCCACTTGATTTTCCAAATTGTATAGGGAGGCGGTGTGATTGTGAAGTATAGCTTCCACCGATTGGAATCTAGCATCCGATGAAGCAACAAACCTCGTAAGGGCCCTCTCAAGATCAGTCATCTTTCCCTCTAGCCCGGTCACTCAGCTTTCTAAGTTCGGTGCTTGTTGGCCTTGAAATCCCGCTGGTGTGTTATTCTTTTATTGTGATTGCCTTTGGTTACTTCATGAGAAATTTGGGTGATTCTTCCGCCTCGGGTTGTAAGTGCCACTATACGAGTTCCCTTGGCCTTGTCCTCTATATGCATTGCCCACAAAATCAGCCTGTTCCACCGTACTTGTGCCTCCAATAGCAATAGGACAATCACTCGAAGCATGACCTCCCCCACAACGGTTACAAGTAGTAATGGCCGCAACTCTTGGTGAAGTTAGAACATCCAACTTCTTACTCAGTGATTCCACCTGTGCCGCCAATGATATAACTGCATCAACCTCATGAATTCCGGCCACCTTCTTTCTGTCCCTTGTGTTCCATTGATAGCTATTCATAGCCATCTCTTCAATAAGGGGGTTTTCTTTGGTTTTGATCATTCTTGTATTATATTTTGAGACTTTTTCCTTATTTATGTTGAACTAGACTCCCAAGGTCGCCGGGCATCCGGTGAACCTTGGGATGAACTCGATTGTATGAATACTTGATTTACATGTATGGTATTTGTGTGGTTTATGGTTCAAGCTTGGTGCACTTTGATGTATTGGTATGCATGAGAACTCTGTGTATCGATTTCTAGGTTATACTAGGTTGCGTGACCATCGCCTTAGTATTAGACACACCAAGTTGGGAAGGGATACATTTACGAATACCCCGTGACCATCGGGTATTTGTACCCCTCCAACCATTAGGGTTGAGCCTAGATGTGTGTTTGACCTTAATTAGGGATTTTCCTAGGCCCATTGCAATCGTGTGAGGATTTGGGCGGAAGTGATTCCGTATTCCAATACTTATACCGGATTAGGGGTTATCACCGTGACCATCGGGGTGACCTACCTTTGGACGTCTCTTGGCCTAACCACCTTTGCCTGTGTAATTCGAGTATCCTTCTAGCTTTAGTAGTCCCGAGGGGATCCTCGCCCGGGGACCTCGAACTTTCATTGTTACTTGCTTCCTTAGAATGCTATTGTGGTGAGCCTTAGTCCATGTGTTTATAGTTTTCTCTTTTGTAATCTTTCTTATCTTGTTTCAAATCTATATTTGGTAAACTAGATAGTGTCATCTAGAGGGGAGTAATAGCAGCTCTTGGGACCCCAGGGAATACGACCCCCTCGCGCGTGCGTGAGGGATGTTACTTGGCGACCCGTGCGCTTGCGGCCGAGTCAATCAAGTTTTTGGTGCGGTTGCCGGGGACATCCAAGGATGCTAGGAAAACCTTTAGTTCACTGATTTAGTCATTTTTATTTCCTGTTGTACATATTTGTCTTTCTATGTGCTCCGTATTCTTTTGTGCATATTTGTTTATTTTCTCTTTCTTTTAGGTTCCTTGTTAGCTTATTGATTTCTGTTTTATTTATTTACACAGGGCTATGGATTTTCAAGAAAAACTTTTGGCCGCAAAGATTTTTGCACTTGAGGAACAGACGGCCAAGGGCTTTCAAAATATCTATGCTCTTCAGACGAAGATGGAAAATTTCCTTGGCATGAAAGCATTCCCAAGCAATTTACCACAACCCCAAGTTCCCCAATTTCATCCCCAACTACAACAAGAGAGAAAGTACTCCACTGAAGATGTCTTGGCCAAATTTATGATCAAAACAGAGCTAAGGTTTCAGAATATAGACAAATGGTTTGATGAAATGTGCAAGGTACTGAGAATTTTCCAAGCTTCTTTTCAGTCTCTCGAGAACCAAGTCGGGCAACTTGTTATTGCAAATTCCGAGCCTTCTTCGAGTAGCCCATCGAGCAATATCGAAAATAACCCAATTAAGCACTTGAAGGCCATAACTCCTATGAGTGGGAACCAAATAGAAGTGGGGAACGAAGATTGCCCAAGTGTTTTGGAAGACGGGGTAAAGCAAGACAATGTGGAGGATGACATCGTGGCTATGGGAAAATGTGAGGAAGTCAAAGAAGCTCAATCGACCACCTTTGATGACACTATTCACCTTCATGTCAACCATTCCATCAATGAATCAATAATCTTCAAGTGCAGAAAAGAAACTCCGGGAATTGTATATGAAGATGTTGGAAGGAAGCTAAGGCCATCCTTGAACCCACCAATGCCGGGCTTGGACAATTCCCAACCAAAAATTTTTCCGTGGTGGCTTAAGCACATTTTATGGGCAATTGAAGTTTATCACAAAAGGGTTGAGAAAAAAATTGTGGATAAGATGTGAAAGCCACCAATTGATCCACCTATGCAAAGATTAACAAGTTCTCAACCAAACTTGTTTCCTTGGAGACCCAAACAATTCCTATGGGTAGTTCAAGGCCATTTACCACGGTTTGAGAAAAAGGATGTGGATAGGATGTTGATGTCATACATTGATCCACCAACGCCAAGCTTAGATAACTCTCAACCAAAGCTTTTTCCATGGAGGCCCAAGCAACTTTGTGGTTGGGTACTCAAGGGAATTCTTGCCGGGACCAAAGAAGAAGCGGGGAAGAGGTTCAAGCCGTCTAAGGATCCGCCCAAGTTTAAATTGCACAACTCCCAGCCCAAGCTTTTTCCATGGAGGCCAAAAGGTAGCTCATGCATTGCCTCCAAATTTACTTCATCCCGGAAGGTATGTTTCGTATTTCTTGGTAGTTCTTATGCAACCTCTTGCCGCGATGAACACACCGTTTTGAAGCCTCCTTAGGTAAGAAAAAGGTACGTCGAGCTAATGACGTTAAACAAGCGCTTCTTGGGAGGCAACCCAAGCATTAAAATTCATAACATGTGTGTTTTCGTATCTTGGTGTGTTTGGTTGCTTGAGTGTTCCTTGTTTTCAAGTGTGTGATTGTGGTTAGTTAGTCATTTTTCATAATTTGTTTCCTTGTGTTTGTTTATGGTACTTGTGAGTTCTTTGTTTTATCATTCATCTTCATGCATCAAACATCATGCTTTGGGTGTTGTGGGTGGATTCGGTGTTGTTTTTATGTGATTTTGGGGGTGTTTGGATGAGTATTTGATGCAAAAACTGGAAACCGCCCGCTTATTGACCGTATAAGAGCCCGCATAAGCATCCAGTGAGTGATGCGGCCTGCTATGCGGCCGCATAGCAAGACGCATAGGCATCCAGAGAGTGATGCGGCCTCCTATGCGGCCGCATAGGAGCCCGCATAGACTCTCGGGACTGAACTTCATAAATGTTACCCCTTCACCATTTTCTTCATAACTTTCTCATTTCTCATCCGTTTTCCCTCATTCTTTCACTGTTTTTCTCCATTTTTCTTCCTCTACACGAATCTTCTACTTACAAGGACTTAATTTGCATGATTTATTGGGAGATTTTCCATCATATTCACCGATTTTCCAAGGTACCCCTTTCTAAACCCTAGTAGTTGAGCATGAATGCCTCTTCCTCCTTTCTCCTATTTTTCAAGTTGAATGGATGCCAATGTTATTGGAGATTGGTTGTTTGTTATTTTTTTTGGTTTTTGGATCAAGTTGAAAGCTTTGTAAAAATTTTTATGCTCCATGTACAAGAGAAGCTCTTGCAAAATTTTTTTTGGGAATTACTGTAGCACTTCTTGAACTCATTCATATCCCATCATGAGAAAACATTTCTTCTCTTGTATTTGTCCTGATTTTGTTGCATCCTTGTAAACTCTTATCCGCCACAACACTTGCATTAAAGAAAATTGGACTTCATGTTTTTGATTGCACAAAGGACTTGCTTGGATCATTTCTTGTTTAGTTGTTCTTGTGATGTTAGTTGTTTGTTTATTTGTGTGTTTTATTTTCTTTGTGTGTGATGGATGCCTTGATTTGATGTTCTTTTCTACCTTGCAGGGTGGAATTTGGACATCAAGTACACTTCCCGTCTCCTATATCTACCATGAAGCTTTGGTGGTCACCCCGATCTCATGGACTTCAAGACTAATGTTTTGAAACTCGGGGAAGTTCACGAAACCCTCCTACTATGTTTTTATTATCTATTTTCTTGCATTTCATTGTTTAGGCACATTGAGGGCAATGTGCATCTTTATGTGGGGGGTGGACTTGGATTTTCGTGAACTTTGAAATTTTTTGCAATTACATGCTTGGATTACCTATGATAGCTATGATTTTATTGTTAAGGACTTCCTGGCTTGGTAGAATGATAGTTGTGAGCTGTACTTTACCTGTGCTTGAATGTAGTTCTATTTCATCTTTAGTGCACTCTTATACTTGTTTACGATCACTTCCACCTTGTACATTCCAACCAACCCATTGCAATGTTTTTGGCATTAAAATGTTAAATTCTACTTTCAATGCTCTTTTAAGAACTTTTGAGGTCCTTTGTTGTTCTCTTCGGCATTAAGTGAGATTATCTAACAGGTTCTATTTCAGGGGATACGAGATTTATATATATATTTATTAAAAAAAAAAGTGGAGTCTATGACAGTATTCCTCTGCTAGTACAGCATGAATGCGTCTATGTGGACTGTAATCAAGTAGGATGGGTGGCTCTTGTGCCTAGCCAGCATGTGCATCCGTCTGAAAGATTATTGTGCAGTCTTCGTTAGTCGGACTCAGAGAAAAAAAAGTAAAGTAAAAGGATGGATATATGTAAGTAAGGAATAAAACATCTCGTATGTGTCCCCTGAAACCTGTTGCATGATCACTTAAGAGCCAGAGTTTTATTTAGGACCCGAAGGACTCTTAACTAAGTATTGAGGGTGTCTTTAACATTTTAATGCCGTTTTCATTGTGCGTGGGGTGAATGGTCATCCTGGGGTAATCCAGGGTGTGGAGGTCAAGGTGGGAGTTAGCACACACTGACGGGGGCACTCTAGGAGAATCAGAATTAATATTACTTGACTATTCATTGAACAGCTCACTTCTTAATTTCTATCCATTTATGCTCGCGGAGTTCTTTACTATTGAGCTTGAGGTCATACATTTAGCCGTTTATCTTCTTGCCCCTGTTCTTCATGTTTGTTTGCTTGGGACAAGCAAACGCTTAGGTGTGGGGATGTTTGATAAACAACTAAATGTAAGTATTGCTCATGTATGTGTAAGTATAAATAGAGTATTTTTGTATGTGTGGATGCCCGTTTTCGGTCTAAATTGGTTTATTTCGTGTTACAGGTACAAAAGTTACCATGGGGAGCTCGACAACATGATTTAAGGAGAAATCGGCAAGGAAAAAAACTATTTTCGTGCCCCGGTACTATGCGGAACTGTAGCACGAACACTTAAAGAAATGGCTTGGTCAGGAGATTCATGCGGGCTACCATGCGGGCGCATAGCAGGCCGCATGAGAACTGTAGCATTCTACTGCAGCAATTCTGCTATAGCGGCACTGTAGCAACTTACGAGGTTTTTGGGGTTTCTCGGAAACTTTCTCTCCCCGCATGCGGGGCCGTATGGGAGGCCGCATAGCTCGTTGGATTTAGTTTTTAAGGGTTTCTAGGGCATCATTTCTCTTGTCTTTGGCTACCACTTCTCCTCCACCACCTTCTAGGGTTTCAAGGGCTTCAAGGGGCTGGAGAAGGCACTTTTAAGGGGCAAATCGAAAGGAGAAGAAGATCATACGCAAGGGAGATCATCTAGGAGTTTGTCGGCACCGATCCGGGAGTTCCCATCACCATCTTCATCTAGTCAACATTAAGGGGGTTTTCTTTGGTTTTGATCATTCTTGTATTATATTTTGAGAATTCTTCCTTACTTATGTTGAACTAGACTCCCAAGGTCACCGGGCATCCGGTGAACCTTGGGATGAACTCGCTTGTATGAATACTTGATTTACATGTATGGTATTTTTGTGGTTTATGGTTCAAGCTTGGTGCACTTTGATGTATTGGTATGCATGAGAACTCTGTGTATCGATTTCTAAGTTATACTAGGTTGCGTGACCATCGCCTTAGTATTAGACACACCAAGTTTGGAAGGGATACATGTATGAATACGCCGTGACCATCGGGTATTTGTACCCCTCCAACCATTAGGGTTGAGCCTAGATATGTGTTTGACCTTAAGTAGGGATTTCCCTAGGCCCATTGCAATCGTGTGAGGATTTGGGCGGAAGTGATTCCATATTCTAATACTTATACCGGATTAGGGGTTATCCCCGTGACCATCAGGGTGACCTACCTTTGGACGTCTCTTGGCCTAACCACCTTTGCCTGTGTAATTCGAGTATCCTTCTAGCTTTAGTAGTCCCGAGGGGATCCTCGCCCGGGGACCTCGAACTTTCATTGTTACTTGCTTCCTTAGAATGCTATTGTGGTGAGCCTTAGTCCATGTGTTTATAGTTTTCTCTTTTGTAATGTTTCTTATCTTGTTTCAAATCTATATTTGGTAGACTAGACAGTGTCATCTAGAGGGGAGTAATAGCAGCTCTTGGGACCCCAGGGAATACCACCCCCTCACGCGTGCGTGAGGGGTATCACTTGGCGACCCGTGCGCTTGCGGTCGAGTCAATCACCAGGGTATTTTATTACTTCGACAACCCATGCACTTTCGGGCCCCTGTCAAAGTTTTTGCCGCTGTTGTGGGGTAGTAAGCGTATTTGTGATACTTGTTTTTCCGCTATTTTAGCTATTCCACTTTATTTTCTAATTCACGCTTCTTTGTCTATCATTGTTCTTATTTTTCTTTTTCTTTGTTTTGGCTTCAGGTTATGACCCGGAGATTGGTAGAAGAACACATCGCATAGGGAAGGAACGTATGGAAGAATAGTCCAATCAAGCCAATATTGATTCAGAAGGGACAGAAGCAATGGCAGAATAGAATGAAGAACAAAGGACATTGTCCGATTTTGATAGACCCGCAGTGATGGGGACTCAATCCAGCATCGTGAGGCCCCCAATTACCGCAAATAACTTTGAGTTTAAGCCGTCATTCATTCAAATATTGCAACAGTCCGCACAGTTTAATGGTTTGGTCGATGAAGATCCCAACAACCATCTTGAGAACTTTCTTGAGGTGTGCGAGTTGTTGAAGATCATTGGAGTAACGGACGATGCAATTAGGTTGAGAGCCTTCCCATTTTCATTGAAGGGAAAAGCGAGGCATTGGTTACATTCATTGCCGAAAGCATCCATCACTACTTGGGAGGTGATAAGTACTTGTGTTATAGTACCGCGAAGCGTTATTATCTTACATTGAGCATATCTTTTATCAGTTTTTATCACTAAATGGCGTGCATTTGTGTATTCTTGTGCATTAAAGGTTTGTGGAGCTAAATTGGAGAAGAAGAACAAAATTAGGTCGTGTTCACCGATGTTGGGAAGTTTTCGGACCAAGCACGGAACAAGGCACGAGCTTGGACTTGTGAGTGTGTGCCAACCTCCTTTGGAGGGGCACAAAGGCAGTCACATTCACAACAAGTCTAACTCGTGTGGCTTAGGAGAACTTCACCAAGGAGACTTGAAGCAATCGGTACGATCTACCATTGATTGTGTGCCCAATTCAATGGCCTCGATGAAGAACGATGGATTCGGGAGCGTTTCTGGTAAGTACTGTAGCAGTACTGTAACTTGTTACTGTAGCAAAACAATGTAGCAAGTTACTGTTTACTTTCGGCCGAAATTCTGAATTCCAGAGAATTCACACAGGCTTGTGGAATTAACACACGGCCGTGTGAATTAATTTTTTAGCAGACAGAAACTTCACACGCCCGTGTGTTAATTCCACACGGCCGTGTGAAGCCCCCGATAAGTCAAATTTTAAAGCCGCGATTCAACATTATAAAAGGCGATTTTGGAGAACTTTCGGGATATCTTTTGACCTATCTTTCTCTTCAACTTGGGAGTGCGGCTAGGGTTTCGGAGAGGATTTCGTGGAGGTTTAGCGCGCGTCATCGGCATCGTCACCGACGTTCGACGGCCGCACAAGAGCACGGCCTCACCATACGCAAGGGGGGTTTCATTGATGTCCTTATTTTGTGCTTTCTTTCATACATTGATGAACATGTATAGCTCCATGAGGAGCTAAACCCCTTAAGGGTATTCAGACTTGTAAACTCTAGGGTTATTATGTTTCTTTGACATTGTTATTATGCTTTTCCATTATTGATGAATAAAATTGAGTTTCAATCTTAATTTCATCTTGTTAATGTTTTCTCTTAGATGTGACACTAGGATTGAGAACAATTTAGGATGCCTTTTGGAGGTGTGACAACTCCTTAGGGTTAGACTACTTAAGATTGAAGAGGGTTGAGAGGGAGAGTTGTGAGGTAGCGATGTACCCCTTTCCCCTCCGACATGGTTTCTCCCTACCTCCGTTTCCTTTATTTCATAGCAGTCGAAATAGAGTGAAGTGCTAGGCAGATAAACTCCCTTGGGCTTAGTTTCGCAAGTAACAGAGTGAAGGGTTGAAGTGAATCCTATGCATTGGGGCTTAATCTAGACTAGGGTTCTTCCACCTGGACCAAAGGGTTAGAACTACACATAGGAACAGGTTTTACCATTAGGAATCCTTAGAGCTTAAAGCAATCCCACGTAGTGTGAGGTTTAGGTAGATATACTCCCCTGGGGCTTAGTCGTGCGAGCGATAGAGTGAAGGGTGACGTGAATCCTAATACTGAGGCATAGTGTTGGGGTTAGTCACGGTTGTCCTTAGGATTGGGACCGTGAGTCTTAGGATATCCTCGACTCGATTAAACATCAATAGGAAAGTATAATAGCATAGTCCTGCACTAGAAGCATAGACCCTTGAGGTAGCTTGTCCGGATGCCCTATTTCATTCATTACTAGTCCTTTCTATTCTCTTTTACTTGCACTCTCTCATCTTCCATCTTTCTATTTAATTTCTCGTCTTTTAGTATAATTGTTTCCATAATTCACTCATCGAATCAATTGATCACTTTTCCGTACTTCGCATAGTTTTAATAGTGAAATCTCGTATTCTAACTCCCTATTCCCTGTGGATTCGACTACCCTCTCACCGGGGTAACTTTTATTACTTCGACAAACCCTTACACTTTCGGGCTTCCTGTCAAGAGGAGATGGCCGAGGCGTTCTTGGCTAGGTATTTCCCTCCGCAAAAATTAGCAAGGCTCTGGAATGAGATCTCATCTTTCAGGCAAATGGAATTGGAGTCTCTATTCGAGACATGGGATAGGTTCAAGGAGCTCCTTCGAAGTGTCTGCAACATGGATTCCACGAGTGGATGATCATTCATACCTTCTACAACGGGTTGAATCCAAGTACGAAGAAACTTCTAGATGTGGCCGCAGGAGGAACTCTAGGAAGCAAGACTCCCGGTGAAGCCCGACACCTTATTGAAGAAATTGCTATGAATAGCTATCAATGGAACAGAAGAGACCGGAAGAAGGTGGCCGGAATTTATGAGGTTGATGAAGTTACATCTTTGGCGGCATAAGTGGAATCACTCAGTAAGAAGTTAGATGTTCTAACTTCACCAAGAGTTGCGGCCATTACTACTTGTAATGGTTGTGTGGGAGGTCACACTTCGAGTGATTGTCCGATTTCTATTGGTGGGACTAGTACGGTGGAATAGGCTGATTTTGTGGGCAATACATATAGAGGATGACACGACCCCTTGCGTGTGTCCCGTAAGTGCACGGGCTTGTTGAAGTAATAAAATTACCCTAGTGAGTGGTTATTCGAATCCACAGGGAATAGGGATTTGGAACACAAGAATTCGCTATTTAGTTATGCATTGTACAAAAAGTGATAATCGGTTTTATGAGAGAATTATGGAATCAATTAAAATAAAAGTCAAGAAAGTAAATAGAGAGATGGGAGACAAGAGAGTGCAAGTAAAGGTAGAAGGAGAAAGACTTGCAATGAATGAAATAGGGTATCCGGATAAGTTACCTTTATGACTTATACTTCTAGTGCAAGACTATGCTATTATACTTTCCTATTGATGTTAACAGTGACTAACCCCAATACTATGTCCCGGCATTAGGATTCACGTTAACCCTTCACTCTGTCACTCACGCAACAAAGCCCCAGGGGAGTATTTCTACCTGAGCCTAACACTATGTGGGATTGCTTTAAGCTTTAGGGATTCATAGTGATAAAACCTGTTCCTATGTATAGTTCTAACCCTTTGGTCTAGGTGAAAGAACCCTAGTCTAAATTAAGCCCCAGTGCGTAGGATTCACGTCAACCCTTCACACTGTCACTTGCGCAACTAAGCCCCAGGGGAGTTTATCTGCCTAGCACTTCACTTTATTTCGACCGCTAATAAATCAAGGAAACGGATGTAGGGAGAAATCACATCGGAAGGGAAAGGGGATACATAGCTACCTCACAACTCTCCCTCTCAACCTTCTTCAATCTTAAGTAGTCTAACCCTATAGAAGTTGTCACACCTCTAAAGGATAACCTAGATTGTTCTCAATCCTTAGTGTCACGGCTAAGAGAAAACAATAGCACAAGATAATTAAAATTGAAACTCGAATTTATTCATCAATAATGAAAAAGCATAATAACATTGTTATAGAAACATAATAGTCCTAGAGTTTACAAGTTCGAATACCCACGAGGGGTTTATCTCCTCATGGAGCTATACATATTCATCAAAATATGAAAGAAAGAACAAAACAAAAGCATTGATGAAAACCCCTTTCGTATGGTGTGGCCGTGGTCTTGTGCGGCCGTCGAACGTCGATGTCAAACCGATGATGCGCTTCAATCCTCCACAAAGTCCTCTCCGAAACCCTAGCCGCACTCTCCAGAAGTTGGGGTGAAAGATAGGTCAAAAGATATGTCAAAAGTCTCCAAATTGGGCTTTTATAATGCTGAGTGCGCCTTTAAATTTTGGACTTATCGAGACTTCACACAGCCATGTGGAATTAACACATGGGGGTGTGAAGTTTCTGTCTGCTGAAAAATTGATTCACATGGCCGTGTGTTAATTCCACACGCCCGTGTGAATTCTCTGGAATTCTAAAATTCAGCCGAAAGTGAACAGTAGCTTGCTGTAGTGTTTTGCTACATTAACAAGCTATAGTGTTGATACAGTACTCGCCGAAAATACACCCGAGTCCATCGTTATTCATCGAGGCCCCTCCAACCCAGTACCCCAGGGTTGGAGTTATTTTTGCAGGCCCCTACATCACACGCCTCATGATAGGCTTGGCACTCATAGATGGGGTACGCGGGGCCGAGAAGGTTGCTACACCAGCCCCGCTTACTAGAGATACATTGAGACTGATGGGTATGGTCCACAGATCAGGGCCAGGAGTATATACCATGATCATACGTTAGTCAGATCAGGCCAAGGGGTCATAGGCAGCACTAGAGCCACCTCCAGCAGATGCAGAGGCACAAGCACTGATAAGTGTCTAAATACATCACGTTTATTATATATATTTTATACACTTTCATGCATTTTTCTATGACTCCGATGCCCTTTACGCGCTTTTCTTGTTGATTATCATTTCAGGACATCGGAAGACCCTCTAGTGCGTGTTTGAGCTTCTTTTGGCATCATCGAAGAATATATTGAAGCTCACATGTATCCTCAAGTTTCGGGCAAGAAAAGAGTGGATTTGAGGAAGTTACTGTAGCGATTTTACTGTAGCATTTCCACTGTAGCGCCGTTACTGTAGCACTGTGCGGCCCGCACAGTGCCCGCACACGCACGGGCTGATGAGGCTTTGTTTGGGTTATTTAAGGCTTTCTAGGTCATTTGGAAGCTTGTCTTTTGCCACCATTCTCTCCACCCTTCTCCACCAGCATCTCCTCCATTCTCACCATCATCTCCATCATTCTCCATCATCATCAAGGGATTGGAGAGGCGATTTGAAGATCAAGAACTCAAAGGGAGAAGAAGGAAGCGCTCAAGGAACACATCAAGGGGCTCATCGGCGCGGATCCGGCGAGTCTTCGTCTCCACCTTCTAGCCTACATCTGAGGGAGTTTCTTATGAGCATTTTCATTGATTATATCTTGTATTTCTTCCTTTGATGTGGAACTAGCCTCCCAAGGTCTCCGGGCTCCGGTGAACCTTGGGAGAGGAACTTGTTTGTATGGATGGATGATGATTGTTAATTAATTGATTGTTGGCATGTTTGTTGGTTTCATTCTATTGTTTTCATGTTCAACCTACAATGGATGGATTCCGTAGGTTTTGATTCTTGAATGATGCTTGTATAGCGGGATGCTTGCATGTATTAGGTCGCACAATGTTTGAAGGGGGATTCAATGTATCGGTACACCGGAGGTTCCGGGTGCCGGTAGCTCCCCGCGAGCCTTAGGGTGGTTCTAGCCGAGAGCGCGCATTAGAATTACCCTAGGCAAGACTCCCTATTCCTAATGACATCGTAGGGGTATCTTCTGGATAGAGGAACCTGTACTGGATTAGGGCTACACTACGGAGGTTCCGGGGTAGTCGATATCCGAGTCTAGCGGACCAACTCTAGCCAACTTAGCACTTAATTTCCTAAGTTCATCCATTCTATCTTGTTCTTCCCCCGAGGGGATCCTTGCCCGAGGCCTCTAATCCTCATCGCCACTTATCTTTCAAATTGTCTGTTTGGTGTGCCTTAGTCCATTTTGTTTATAGCTTTTCTTTTATTTAATTTTCCTATTTGTGTTTATATTAAACTCTTGATTTGGTAGACTAGATAGTGATACCTAGGAGGAAGTAATAGCAGATCTTGGGGCCCTTGGGAATACGACCCTCTTGTGTTCGCACGAGAGGTTATTACTTGACGACCCGTGCACTTGCGGCCGGGGAGTCGCGTGCTCGCTTCTTTAGCGTGTCGCGCGGCGACTCATCAAGCACCACCCACAGCACCGGAGCCACCTCCGGTGCGCATGTTCTCGCCATCTCCAGGCTAGGATAGACTGGAGCGCCTCGAGAACGCCGTGGGTGTTCTGCAGACCGAGGTGACCGAGGTCAGGGCCACTCAGACCACACAGCATGAGGAGGTGATGGCCCAGCTCTAGTGATTGTAGCAGATATTTGAGCAGGCCATTACCTCCCCTTTTGTAGTCCGACCTCGAGTCTTTACTCCACCACCGTCTCCAGCTCCTCCAGCAGCAGATCCACCCACTTCAGAGCCTACAGCAGCACCAGAGGCCCTAGCATAGGACATCGACGCTGAGGCGTCGTAGTTTTATTTTTATTTTTATTTTATACTCTTTATTATATTTTGGACTTGTAGCACTCAGAAAGGATTTTCCTTCCGAGTTTATCTTTTCTATTGCTTTTCTTTTATCTCGAGTTGTATTCATTGCTTTATCTTTATATACTCGAGTTTTATTTTATCTTTGTTGAGTTATACTGAACCCATGTGTGTGTGTGTGTGCGCGCATGACACATCCCTTGCGTGTGTGTACCGCAAGTGCACTGGTTGTCGAAGTAATAATTATCCTGGTGAGTGGGTAGTCGAATCCACAGGGAACGGAAGTACTAGTAATGACTGATTCTCAGTTATCTAGTTGAATCAATAATATGAAGCAATGGATGTAATGTGTAAAATAAGAAAATCGCAAGACAAAAAGCAAGTAAAAGGGAAAGATAAAGGAGATCTCTATCAATGAAGATGAGATACCCGGGAAATGATCCCCCTAGGCTCTATCATGAAGTGCAAGACTAACTAAATGCTTCTCAACCGAGTTCTATGAGTCGAGGTAATCCATGAACAATCGATCCCTGCTTCCAGGCCACCGATACTAGTCCCCTACAAGGTCCTGGCGGAGAAATCGCTCAATCTCAACACCTCACACCCCATATAACCGCAATGAGTTTTAGGGATACCTAAGAGTGAAACCGATTTCTAAAATTAGATCTAACCCTACTTCTAGGCGAAAGATCCCTAACCCCCTACAAAGGTCCCGGCGGAGAAATCTATCAATCTCACGCCTCACACCCCATATGGTTGCATAAAACTTAGGGAATACGGAGATAGGAAACACTCAATCGGAAGGGAAAGAGGACACTCCTCTAGCTCAAGACTCACCCTCTCAACCCTCTTTAACCTTGTATGTTCTAATCCCCAATGGAGACCTCTCTCTCATTAAGGTAACAACGCAAACATACCAAACAACCATACGAATCAATAAGGCATGCAAGCAAAGATTAAACAAGATTAAAACTCAAATTAACTCGGAATTAAAAGAAAGCAATAAGAAAGTCAATACATGAATCGAAGCATAGGGTTCACATACCCAAGTATCTACTAGGGTTTAGCCCTCCATGGGGCTTATTACGAAGCAAAAGATAATGAAGTAAAAAGCAATGTAATCCATGAAAGTAAACCCCCTTGAATTCGTTATGATGGCCTTGATGAATCGTTCAACGTCTCGAAGGAACCTTCTCCTAAGCTAGGTCGCCAATGGCTCCCCGATGCTATCTCGTCGAAAGATCTATCGAAGTTGGTGAAGAACGACTCCCAATATCGCCAAAGACCTCATCCTTGAAACCCTAGCCGCTCTTGCCTTCAAACGTGCGCAAAAAGTCCTTTAAAAATTGGCAAATCGGGGTATTTATAAATCTAAAAACGTGCCAGTCACGTGTCTTCACGCGACCACGTGAGATCCCACGCGGTCGCGTGGGCTGCAGAATTCCCACGCGGTCGTGTGGGATTTTGACGCGGTCGCGTGAACAGTAACTTCTGCTACAGTGAAATGGACAGTGTTTTGCTACGGTGCTCTTCATAAAACGCGATCCAAACTCTCTTATCTTGAGGCCACATGGTCGGGCACACGTCCATGTGGTGAGTTATAAGACTTCTCCTCCATCGAACTATCATTTGAAAGCTTTAGCTATCTTAACACAAGTTGGGACATGAAGGTATGACTACCTTTGTGCCCTTCCATCACACAAATCATCTTGAATTCTTCAGGAAGTTGGCACACACCCTCATGTGCATGATCCCCTCTTGTGCCTTGACACTTGTGTTGTACAAAAGCTCCCAACAATATGTCTTTATAACCCATCTTTGCTTCCTTTTCCTCCTTTAACACTTTCACAACCTAATTGCATAAAAGAACACCAAAATACAGTTTATGAGACATAATCCATGGTAAAATGATGCTCAATGTATGTAAAACAAGTAAGTAAAACATGTATACTCAAGCACTTATCAGCGCAGATGGTCTTGGATGAAAGGAATCTAAGGAATAGTCATAGGCACGGTCATGGGACCGTGTGTGCTTCACAACCCATTGAGACAACTCTTAATGCACCTAGCTCCATCAAACGCAACACTTGGAGTTCAAGGGAGTAATGCTTCAATTGCCTACTTCCACACTAATTGTTTTACAATTCTTCACTTTTATTGTGCTTGCATGCATACATTGGGGACAATGTACATCTTAAGTGTGGGGGAGAGTTCACATTGCACACACTTTTACTTGTGCGTTCAATTGCTTATGCTCATGTAGCCTATGGCAGTTCACCTTAGTTGCAACGGTTGTATTCTTAGAGTTTAGGAGAATTTTTAACATTGTATCCTATCATGCTCTAGTTTTTACTTGAATTTTTAGGGAATTTCGACTCGATTACCTTATATTGCACAACTTACTCTTGGAATCTTTTGGAAACTCGATCTTGAAGTTTTTAAGGACAAGTTTATCGTCGTTCTTAATTTTACTTTGGAAAATGCATTAAAAAAAATAGAAATAAAAAAGAGAAAATATGGAAAATGAGAAAAAGAAAAAAAAAATATGTATATACATATATATGAGTTTGGGAATATGTGCTTTGTTTCATTTATGCATTTGGGGTGGAAAGAGCTACCACCTATGAAGTATGTAGCTACTCTCATAAGTCGCATACAAGTTATGCCCTAATGAGAGAAAGAGCTATCTCATGGGATGTGTGAAAGATACTACCCCGGTAGAAAGAGCTACCTCCTCGAAAGAGTGAAAGCCACCTTTGGCGGCCACCTAGGAAAGGGCTACCTTCGAGGTTGTGTGAAGCTACTACTTCCTTTTCTGCTTTTCGTATATAAATAAGTCCTTGTTAACAAAAGTTTGAGGAGTACTCATTGAGTTGTCTTGAGTGAGTTCATACACACTTACACATTTTCCAGTTGATTGACCATTTTTATTCATGTTTTTAGCTATAACATTGGTAACCTTATGCAATGTTTTGATTTCCCCTTACTTGTAGAATGTTGTTTTGCATACTTTCGGTAAACCTAAGGCCGAGCACTTTCAATTGTTCTTCCCAAGTACTTCACATTCTATTTTGCTTGAGCACAAGCAAAAGCTTAAGTGTGGGGGGATTTGATAAGTGCTCGTGTTATAGTAATGCGAAGCGTTATTATCTTGCAATGAGCATTAAGTTAATCAGATTTTATCACTAAAAATTGTGCATTTGTTTACTTTTATGCATTGTAGGATTGTGAAGATAAAGTGAAGGAAAGGAACAAAGTTAGATCGAGTTCACCATTGTTGGGAAGATTCTCGGACTAAGCAAGGAGCACGATATGAGTATAGACTTGTGAGTGTGTGCCAACCTTCTTTTGGAGGGGCGCAAAGGCAGTCACATTCACAATAAGTCTAGCTCATGCTAACAAGGAGAACTTCACCAAATTAGGAGATTTGAAGCAATTGGCACGATCTACCGTTGATTATGTGCCCAATTCAACGGCCTCGATGAAAAACGATGAATTCGGGAGCATTTCGGAAAGTACTGTAGCAAGCTACTGTCCATTTTTGGCCGAAATTCAGAAAACCAGAAAGTTCACACGGGCGTGTGAAAATTCCACACGGGCGTGTGAAATTCGGATAAGTTCAAAATTCAGCCACGACTCAACATTATAAAAGCCTGTTTTGGAGACTATTTTGAGGATCTTTTTGGCTCTTCTTTGCCCTAACTTCTGGAGAGGAACAGCGAGGGTTTGGAGAGGACTTCGTGGAGGTTTGAAGCTTGATGGTCGCTGCGCGACAAGCTAAAAAAAGCTAGCACGCGACTCCCCGGCCGCAATTGCACGGGTCGTCAAGTAATAACCTCTCGTGCACGCACGAGAGGGTCGTATTCCCAAGGGCTCCGAGATCTACTATTACTTCCTTTTGGGGTTCGCTGTCTAATCGATCAAAACAAGGTTGGTGAAATTGTAAAGACTAGAACAATAAAATGAATAAGAATATGAAAGCAATATAATGCTCAATCCGAACAAAGATGAGGGTGAAGAATCCAAGAATCAAAGAAGGCCTCGGGCGAGGATTCCTCTAGGAGAAGACTAAGTACGGATGACGATAACAATGTTAAAGGTGGTGTTAGCTTGGTCTTAGTCAGCTAGACTCGGATGTCGACTACCCTGGAACCTCCGTAGTGTAGTCCTAATCCAGTATGGGTTCCTCTATCAAGAAGAAACCCCCACGATGTCAATGAGAACAAGGAGTCTTGGTTAGGGTTATTCTAATGCATGCTTTCGACTAAAATAACCCTAACCGCGCCTGAGGCTACTAATACCCAGAACCTCCAGCGTATTAATACAATAAATCCCTCTTTAATTATCACATGACCTAACACAAGCTAGCATCCTGCCAAACAAGTATTGTTCACAATCAATTCTACAGAATCCATCCATTGTAGAATGAACAAGAAAATGATAAATTAAAACCAAACACACAAGCCACACACATTCATTCAAAGAGCAAGAATGTCATCCATAGAAAGTCTCCTCCCAAGGTTCACCGGGAGCCCGGTGGCCTTGGGAGCTTAGTTCAACATAACAAAATGGGAGAGCTCACAATACATGAAGTTCATCATACAAACAATGAGAAAACTCCCCTCGAAATGTCGACTAGAAGATGATTATGGTAGCCCGTCGGATCCACACCGCCGAGCTCTTCGATGCTTTCCAATGTTCTCCCCTTCATCTCTCCTTCAATCCTTGCCGAAATTGCCTCCAAAAATGATAAAATTAGGTTTAGGGTGTGTGGAGGTCGGATGAGAACCAGTCCTCTTCTTCAAAACCCTCAACAATGCTTATATAATCCCGAGACCGTGCGGGCTATGTGCGGGCCGCTCATGCGCCCGCACGGTCTTCTGGAGATTCTGTGCAGCCTGGTGTGCACGCCACACACTAGGCCGCACAGCTCACTGGATGAGTGTGCGGGTACTGTACGGCCCGCACAGTGGCCGCACAGAACTGTATGCTTCGCAGGTTTGTGTCGTTCGAAGCTTGTTTAAACTTTATTTCTTCTTCAATTTTATCCAAAATGACTCGAATATGGTTCATCCTCACAAATATGGTCCTCAAAACCCTGAAAGGAGAATGAATGCATCAAATGCGCAAAATGGCATCATAATACTAATACAAGTTGCATGAAAGTACATAAATTTTACAAGTAAAACATAATGTATTTAGACACTTATCAAATACCCCCCACTTAAGCATTTGCTTGTCCCTAAGCAAACAGACACGGAGAACAAGAAATACTGATAAGTGACTAAATACATAACCTCAGGCTAGAAAGGAATGTATCATAGCAAGAACGAAACTCAAAACACTAAGCAAGGACCATTTAAGATTTTTCTTGCATTCATTGGTCATATCGTGATGTGTGTGTGCAACCCCCCTAGTTCGAAATCCTGTAGTCCAAGAAAGGTAGACAGCAGCCCGAGGACCACTTCTTGAAGTAATTCACACCACTTAGTGGAATTCAGCCTTGAGGTGGTAGAGATACTCCTAGTAGACTCCTAAAGATCTTTCCTCTTGTATTCGAACAACAGCCGGTCGCAAGGTCTTATTTTGCTGTACAAATGAGTTTTTCTCAGGACTAACATGAATTGCAAATCCACATTACCTGGAGCTTTGCACATTCATATATACGTGCTCATGTCCTTATAGCTTTTGGCGAGAGGAACACTCTGGTTATGAGCAAGAACCCCAGGTTACTTTGCTAGTAGGACAGAGGAGCACTGTTCCTTTTATTAGTTGAATCCCTTTTTCTCAGAACTAACATGTCCTTTTTTTATTGTAGCAGCACTGCAGCTTATTACTGTTCCAATTCACTGTAGTAAGTTACTGTGCATTTTCTGCCGAAGATCAAGTTTCCAGAGAAGTCACACGGGCGTGTGGAATTAACACACGGCCGTGTGAATCATTTTCCAGCAAGCCAGAGACTTCACACGGGCGTGTGGAAATTCCACACGGCCGTGTGAAGTAATTCTTCAGGAAGACAAAAACTTCACACGGGCGTGTGGAAATTCCACACTGCCGTGTGAAGCCCCGATAAGTTCAAATTTAAAGCCGCACTCAGCCTAATGAAAACCCGATTGGGAGACTTTTTGAGAATGTTTGGACCTAGCTTTCTCTCCAACTTCGAGAGGGTGTGGCTAATGTTTTGGAGAGGACTTTGTGGAGGATTGGAGCACGCCAACGGCATCATCATCGACGTCCGACGGCAGCACAAGACTACGGCCACATCACACGCGAGGGGGTTTTCATTGATATTCTTATTTTACAATTTATTTTAAACTTTGATGAACATGTATAGCTCCATGAGGAGCTAAACCCCTCGTGGGTATTCGGACTTGTAAAACCCTAGGATCATTATGGACATTGTAATTATGCTTTTCCAATATTGATGAATAAATTCGAGTTTCAGTTTTAATTATCTTTTGCTATTGTTCTTCCTTAGCCGTGACACTAGGGTTAAGAACAATCTAGGTTATCTTTTGGAGGTGTGACAACTCCTATAGGATTAGACTACTTAAGACTGAAGAGGGTTGAGAGGGAGAGTTGTGAGGTAGCAATGTACCCCTTTCCCTTCCGGTGTGATTTCTCCCTACCTCCGTTTCCTTGGTTAATTAGCGGTCAAGATAGAGTTTTAGGGCTCAATCTAGACTAGGGTTCTTCCACCTGGACCAAAGGGTTAGAACTACATAGAGGAACAGGTTTTATCACTAGGAATCACTAGAGCTTAAAGCAATCCCACATAGTGTTAGGGTTAGGAAGATAGACTCCCCTGGGGCTTAGTTGACAGGTCAACAAGAGTCAAGGGTCGTAGTGAATCCTAATACCGGGACATAATATTGGGGTTAGTCACGGTTTACCTTAAGTTTTGGGACCGTGAGTTTAAGGATATCCTCGAATCAATTAACATCAATAGGAAAGTATAATAGCATAGTCTTGCACTAGAAGCATAAGTCCTAGAGGTAGCTTGTCCAGATACCCTATCTCACCCATTGCTAGTCCTTTTCTTTTAACTTCTACTTGCTTTTCTCTTGTCTTCCATCTCTTTATTTACTTTCTTGTCATTTATTTTAATTGTTTCCATAAATTCACTCATCACTCCGATTATTTCTTTTCGTACACCGCATAACTAAATAGTGAATTCTTGTGTTCTAAATCCCTATTCCCTGTGGATTCGACTACCCACTCACCCGGGTAATTTTATTACTTCGAGAAGGCCGTGCACTTGCGGTACACAAGCAAAAGGTCGTGTCACTAACACATCAAGACACGAAACCAGTAGAATGGGTTAGCAACTAAGAGGGTCACGAAGGTAACTGTTGTTCCTCACCTAGGTGCCCAAGGTTCTACCTAGGAGGTAAGTGCAAGGAATGCCAAAAATGACATGAAAATCTTAAAGGTGCAGGGTCACCAATAGCTTAGTGTCTATCATGGTTTTCGTGCTGTAATACAATCACAATTAAGCATGCTGTCCTTGGTTTCACAAACATGCAACAATTCAGAAATTTTTATTATGGTTCACGAACAAAATAAGTATTCAAGAGCACACACACACACACACCCCCCACTTAGAGTAGTATATTGCCCTCAATGTACCTAAGTCAGCAGCAAAGAAAAATATGCAATGAAAATAAAGGAGGTGGGTTCGTGAACTTCCCCGAAACAAATGTTGTGGGATTCGGGGAGCATGAGATCCTTGTGGCTTTCGCCTCTGCAGCAAATAAGGTGGAGAGAAAGAAAAATGTGACATCTAATTCAACCTACAAGGAGAAAAGACATCGAATCAAGCATCCATCATTGCCAAGAAAGGAAAATACAGATTTGAAAAGAATTAATATAAGTTTTCAAAACAAAGGGAAATAAAACAAGTGGTAGGGATAAGCCCAAACCAAGTAGACTAGAACAACAAGCAAACCATAATATAAATGTAGCAAAGACAAGCAAAGAAACACTAAAGGAAAGTGAGCTCTTAATCCCAATCGTCCTAGTCATCCATAGATGTAGGAGGTGCCATAATGTCAGGGGAAGGAGGGTGCTGCAGAAGGGCGATGATGCTCTGTTGGCCCCGTAAAAGTTCTTGCTGCCCCTGAATAAGCCTGGTGATGTCTTCCCCATGGTGTCTCTATGTGTCAAGAATCCCTTGAAGCTCTTGATGCAGTTCAGCGATAGTCGATGAGTGATCAGTATGTGCTCTCGCTCATCTTGCCTGTGAGGCTGCCGGTGTAATGGGGTCCTCGTCAGAGTTAGATGAAGACCTAGCTCTAGCAGGAAGGAAGTAGGTGGACCCTTGGCACTTGACAAGGCCAATGGCTCGAAGGGTTTGGATTCCAAGTGCAAGAGTGCCACCAACTCTTTCCATAGAATGGATGTGACCCAGTACATTCATGCCGCTTACTAACCGCGTAATGTATGGCCCGGCGAAGATTACCCCAATCAATGGATTCTAATTTTGGTGAGCAATGCATTCCGCTATAACATAAGCCAAGTTGATCCGATGGCGATTTATCATGCTGTATATGATCAGGAGGTCCATACGAGATACCACGCCAGTGCTATCGGCCCGCCCCGTTAGAGATCGGCTCATGAGCGCATGGATATAGCGGTGGGCAGGGTCACGGAGAAGAGATGCCTTTTTAGAGTCCTCGCCCGCTGCATGTGTGATAGTGCGCCAAAAGCGTCTCGATTCAACATGGGCGGGGAAGCCCAAGGGTAACTCGGGGTAATGCATGCCGTTGATGAAGTCATGATCGTAGAAGCCTAAGTAGTTCGCAAACTCACCATAGCTAATAGATTTCGCCTCACCATTGACTTGAAACGTGATGCCACCCGGGCGACGAAGGTAGGCGAAGGTTTGATTGGCTTCAAATGTACTTAGGACCTCCAATGTGAGTTCACGATACACAGGTTCATTAATGTCAAACACGGCGAGCCATTGATCAAATCCCACTAATTGTCATACTTCATCGGCCAAGCCCACATGTTCTAGCACTTCCCAATCGATAATACGGTTTTGGGCAAATGGCTTTGTTCTTAGGATATCATAACGCTCTTGAAAAGTTTCATTGTCAAAGTGCATTTCCGATGAAGACCCCGCTTTTGTCTTGGTGCGTTTTCTTGACGAACGTTTGTTCGACATTTTGCCTGTAACCACAAAAATACGAATCAAGAAATGGTATAACTTCATAATGGCCTAATAGGTATGAGTCAAGCAACAAGTTTTGAAAATGAATGGGACGCAAAGATAACATGATCATGAGTTATTAGAATGCATTACAATAATTCACACAAGTTCCACTCATGTCTACAACCCAATGAAACATGGAATTCATTATCATCCATGGAAACCAATGCACAATCACACAAGTATCTAAAGCTCAAAAAAGGGTCTAACAATTTGGAGTAAAAGCCAAAGAAAATACAAGCATGGTTTCATGAGAGTTTCATGCCTACAAGAATGATACAACCACAAATTACCAACATCCATCACCAAACAATACACAAACAAGGGATATGAAAATTCATTCAAGTTAAAATAAACCAAAAAGATAAGAGATGAGATCATACCTTGCAAGAATGGACAAAATAACCAAGAAAAGGTTGGCAAAAACAAGAGGAGCAGGTTGTAGACCAAAGCTTGAAAGCAACCAAGAAGATGAAACTCAAGAAAATTCCTTGAAAGCTTGAAGAAATTCAGAATTTTTGAGAGATAGAGAGGGTTTTCAAGGCTGAAATGGGGGCATATGAACAGATAAGATCAGGTCAAAGGTTTTAAAAAAAGGGAGAAGAGGACAAGCGGCACGTTTGTGCCACTTGTCTCTCGATGGCTTGCGGGTGGCATGCCACTCGCACGCCCTTGTGCGGCCTGGTGTGCGGGCCGCACATCACCCCGCACACCCTTCTGGCAAGGGTGTGGGGGTTGTATACAGCCCGCACAGTGAACTGTTGCTTACTAAAAACCTCAATTTCAGCCTCCAAACTTGTAAACAATGAAGAACATGCAAGTCAAGCTTAACTTGGACAAAACTTACGGGTTTTTAACCCCAAAACATAAAAGAAATCACCAAGATGAAGGTGAAACAAGGACGCAAGAATTTAGCAACATTGGAAGAAACGAGAGAAAAAGCTCAAAATCCAAGCGACAACACAAGAAAAACTAAAATACGGAAATGGAAGAGTACGGAAATGTAAAAATTTTGGGTTGCCTCCCATGAGCGCTTGTTTAGCGTCGCGAGCCTGACGTTTGAGTCTTGCAAAATCAAGGTGGTTCAAAAGGGAAGATTTTACCTGACGCATCGGGAGGTAATGAATTCTTACCGAAATATGGCTTGAGGTGATGCCCGTTAACCTTGAACTGACCTTTTTCTGGGTGATGGATTTCAATTACGCCTTGGGGTGAGACACTAGTGATTGTGTACGGTCCTGACCATCGTGACTTAAGCTTCCCTGGAAATAGACGAAGTCGGGCATTGTATAGCAACACTTGATCTCCTTCCTCAAACTTCTTGCCCTGTTTACTATTTTTATCATGGTACCGCTTCACTTTGTCTTTATATATTATCGAATTCTCATAAGCCAGGGTCCTCCATTCATCAAGTTCATTCAATTGCATTTTTCTCTTCTCCCCAACCAAGTTGAAATCAAGATTTAGGAATTTGGTTGCCCAATATGCTTTGTGCTCAAGCTCTACTGGAAGGTGACATGCCTTGCCATAAACTAAGCGATAAAGACTACTCCCAATAGGTGTTTTGTATGCTGTGCGATAGGCCCATAGTGTATCTTCCAAGTGATCTACCCAATCCTTGCGATGATGAGTGACGCTTTTTACTAGGATTCTCTTGAGTTCTCGGTTAGACACTTCTGCTTGACCACTAGTTTGTGGATGATAGGCGATAGATGTGTAATGGGAGACGCCATATCTCTTAAGAATTTTCGCAAATTGGGAATTACAAAAATGTGCTCCCTGGTCACTGATAATTGTTCATGGCATTCCAAACCTGGAGAACAACTTTTTCAAGATTTGCACAACAACTCGGGCATCACTAGATGGCAACGATTGAGCTTCCACCCAACGAGAAACATAGTCCACCGTGACTAGAATAAACTTGTGTCCCCGGGAATTTGGAAACGGGCCCATGAAATCAATCCCCCACACATCAAAAATCTCACAGACTTGAATGGCGTTCTGAGGCATCTCATCCCAACGTGATATGTTCCTAGTTCTTTGGCAGCGGTTACAAGACTGAATGTGCTTCTGCGTGTCCAGGAAGATAGTGTGCCAGAAAAACCCAGCATCAAGAATTTTTTTAAGCTGTTCAATTGGTGCTGTAGTGCCCCCCAGTTGGCCCTTCATGACAATCTTGAATAATGTCCGTCCCTTCTTATTGTGACACGCACTGCCTAACCACTTGATCGGCACAAACACGGAATAAGTAGGGTTCCTCCCAAATGTGATGCTTAAGATCAGCGAAAAACTTCTTCTTCTGTTGGTAGCTAAACCACTTTGGAAGAATGCCCGCTGCTAAATAATTAGCAATGTCTGCGAACCAGGGTTGATCTTCTTCTTGAGTCACCTGAACACGGAACAGTAGTTCCTCCGGAAAGGAGTCATTGATCTCACCCTCCATGGTGGATGATGAGCTATTGTTCTCAAGTCGAGACAAATGATCAGTAACTAAATTTTTAGCGCCGCGCTTGTCTTTGATTTCTAAGTCGAATTCCTGAAGCATAAGCACCCAACAGATCAAACGTGGTTTAGCATCAGTCTTGCTCAGGAGATATCGAAGTGCTGAATGATCAGTGTAAACCACTACTTTGGAAAGCACCAAATAAGGCCTGAACTTGTCAAAAGCAAAAACCACTGCAAGGAGTTCCTTTTCAGTGGTAGTATAATTTTCCTGAGCCCCGATGAGAGTTTTGCTTGCATAATAAATAGGATGGAAATGATTGTCTTTGTTTTTCCCCAGAACTGCTCCCACTGCAAAATCACTAGCATCACACATTAATTCGAATGGTAGCTCCCAGTTTGGTGCGACGAGGATAGGTGCCTGGATAAGTTGATTCTTTAGAGTAATGAAAGTAGCCAAGCACTCCGGGGTGAAATTGAACGGCACATCCTTCTCAATGAGCATAGTCAATGGTTTTGCAATGTTAGAAAAATCTCTTCTAAATCTCCTGTAAAACCCGGCATGCCCCAAAAAACTTCTAATTGCCTTCATAGATGTCGGAGGAGGGAGCTTCTCAATGGCAAAGATTTTTGCCTTGTCTACTTGAATGCCATCACTTGAAATTTTATGTCCCAAAACTATCCCTTCCTTTACCATGAAGTGGCATTTTTCCCAGCTCAGCACTAAGTTGGTGTCCTCACATCGTTCTAAAACATGCTCCAAGTTCTTCAAACACAAGTCAAATGAACAGAAAAGGCATCCAAGAACACTTCCATCGTGTTTTCAACCATATCCTCGAAGATAGCAAGCATGCATCTCTGAAATGTGGCAGGGGCATTACACAACCCGAAAGGCATTCTGCGATAAGCAAACGTTCCATAAGGACAGGTGAAGGTAGTTTTTTCTTGGTCTTCAGGAGCTATGGGAATTTGGAAATATCCAGAAAAACCATCCAGAAAGCAATAATACTCGTGTCCGGCCAATCTTTCGAGCATCTGATCAATGAATGGAAGAGGGAAGTGATCCTTGCAAGTGGTGTCATTGAGTTTCCTGTAATCAATACAGACTCTCCAACCAGTGACCTGCCTAGTAGGGATGAGCTCGTTCTTCTCGTTGGTCACTACCGTCATGCCCCCTTTTTGTGGTACCACCTGGGTGGGACTGACCCAAGCACTATCAGAGATTGGGTAGATTATGCCGGCGTCTAGCAGTTTGATCACTTCAGCTTTCACCACTTCTTTAATATTCGGGTTCAACCTCCTTTGTGGGATGGCCGACGGCTTGTGGTTATCTTCCATTAAAATTTTATGAGTACAGAAAGATGGGTTTATCCCCTTGATGTCTGAAATTTTCCATGCCAAAGCCCGCTTATGTTTCTTTAAAACCTTTAAGAGTTTATCCTTGTTCTCTGCTGACATGCTAGATGAAATTATGACCGCCAGCTTAGAATTCTCTTCAAGAAATGCGTACTCAAGGTGTGGGGGTAATTCTTTCAACTCCAATTCTGGTGGCTCATCGATAGATGGCTTTAGCCTGTTCATGTTATCACGTTGTATTCTCTCAAATTCTTCCATTTCATCTGTGGAGCTTTCCGATTCAGATTCTCTTTGAATTTCATAAACAAATTCCTCGAGTTCTGAAAAACTTCCCTTCTCATCATCGTGGCTAGGCTGTCGATCGTGGATCCCACTCTGTGTAACATCTGCGTAGACGACTTTATTCATGAGTTGAGAAAAAATTTCATCGTTGCTGAGGTTCCTTTCTTTATGATCCACAGTGCTCAAATCAAAGATTCCATTATAAACTAAAAACTACTTTGTTCATCGATCCAAATAATGAGAGGCAGGTTCTCTCAAGTATAAATCCATCGATGCAAAGAGTAATAATGAAGCATCTGGAAAACAAAAATTAGAAATATATCAGTTGATATGTACAAAAGATAGAAAATAAAAGCAAAAAAAGATGGATAATTACAAATGAAAGTGAAGTGACTAGAGCAATGATCCAAAAGTTTTCCTAGTATTCTCGGATGGTCCCCGGCAACGGCGGCAAAAACTTGATGAGCGAGCGCACGACTAGCTACAGAGCTAGCACACGACTCCCCGGGCGCAAGTGCATGGGTCGTCAAGTAATAACCTCACAAGGAGGGTCGTATTCCATAGGGTCCGAGATCTACTATTACTTCCTTTTGGAAGTCACTTTCTAGTCGATCGAAACAAGGTTGAAGCAATATTAAAATAATAAAAACAAGTAAAGAAATGCAAATAAAATAAAGCTCAATCCGGAATAAAGTTAGAGACGAAGAAGCCAATAATTAGGGAAGGCCTCGGGTGAGGATTCCCCCGGTAAGAGACTAAATACGAATGATCATGGCAATCAAAAAGCTATGGTTGGCTTGGTTTTGGTCCGCTAGACTCGGATGTCGACTACCCCGGAACCTCCATAGTGTAGCCCTAATCCAGTACGGGTTCCTCTATCCAGAAGATACCCCTACGATGTCAATGAGAACAAGGAGGCTTGATTAGGGTTAATCTAATGCACACTCTCGGCTAAATTAACCCTAAACGCGCGGGAGGCTACTAACACCCGGAACCTCCGGTGTATTAATGCATGAACCCTCTTTAACTCAACAAGTGACCTAATACAAGCTAGCGTCCCACCAAACAAGTATCATTCGAAATCAATTCTACGGAAAACATCCATCCATTGTAGAATGAACAACAAGATGATGAATTAAAACTGAACAACCAAAACAACTCGATCATTCAAAGCAAATAAAGATCATTCATACAAAGTCTCCTCCCAAGGTTCACCGGTAGCCCGGTGGCCTTGGGAGTTTAGTTCGGCATTACAAAATGGAGGAGTTCACAATACATAAGGTTCATCAAGGAAACAACAAGAAAACTCCCCTCGAAATGTCAACTAAGGGTTGATGGTGTAGCTCGTCGGATCCACGCCGCCGAGCCCTTTGATGCTTGTTAGCATTCTCCCCTTCTTCTCTCCTTGAATCCTAGCCGAAATCGCCTCTAAAAATTGATGAAATTAGGTTTAGGGTGTGTGGAGGTCGGATGAGAACAACAACTTCTCAAAACCCTCAGTAGTGCCTATATAGTCCCAAGACCGTGCGGGCTGTGTGCGGGCGCACATGTGCCCGCACGCTCCTCTGGCCACCCTGTGCAGCTAAGTGTGCATGCTGCACACTAGGCCGCACAGCTCACTGGCTGAGCTGTGCGGCCCGCACAGTGGCCGAACAGAAAAGTGTGGTTTGTGGGTTTGTGACGTTCGAAGCTTGTTTAAACTTTATTTCTTCTTTAATCTTCCCCAAAATGACACGAATGCGGTTCGATCACGAGGACTTGGTCCTCGAAACCCTGAAACGAAAATAAAAACATCAAGTGTGCAAAATGTCATCGAAAATACACATAAGTTGCATGAAAGTACAAGAATATTGATAAGTGCTCGTGTTATAGTAATGCGAAGTGTTATTATCTTGCAATGAGCATTAATTTAATTAGATTTTATCACTAAAAAGTGTGCAATTGTTTACTTTTGTGCATTGTAGGGTTGTGAAGATAAAATGAAGGAAAGGAACGAAGTTAGGTCGTGTTTGGCGTTGTTGGGAAGATTTTCGGACTAAGCAAGGAGTAAGGCATAAGCATAGACTTGTGGGTGTGTGCCAACCTCCTTTGGAGGGGCACAAAGGCAGTCACATTCACAATAAGTCTAACTCATGCCAATAAGGAGAACTTCACCAACTAGGCGATTCGAAGCAATCGACACGATCTACCGTTGATTGTGTGCCCAATTCAACGGCCTCGATGAAAAACGACGAATTCGGGAGCATTCCGGCACAATTACTGTAGCAGCACCGGAGCAAAAACACTGTATCAAGTTACTGTTCACAGTCGGCCGAAAATCAGTTTTCCAGAATTTTCACACGGGCGTGTGGAAATTCCACACGGCCTTGTGAAATCCTGATTTCATCTATGTCTTTACTTCTTGTTTTATTATATACATTGATGAACATGTATAGCTCCATGAGGAGCTAAACCCCTTATGGGTATTCGGACTTGTAAAACTCTAGGGTTATTATGTTTCTTTGACATTGTTATTATTCTTTTCCATTATTGATGAATAAGAATTGAGTTTCGATCTTAATTTTATCTTGCTTTTGTTTTCCCTTAGATGTGACACTAGGGTTGAGAGCAATCTAGGTTTTCCTTTGGAGGTGTGACAACTCCTATAGGATTAGACTCTTTAAGATAGAAGAGGGTTGAGAGGGAGAGTTGTAAGGTAGCGATGTACCCCTTTCCCCTTTGGTGTGATATCTCCCTACCTCCGTTTTCTTGATTTAATAGCGGTCAAGATAGAGTGAAGTGCTAGGTAGACAAACTCCCCTGGGGCTTAGTTACGCGAGTAACAGAGTGAAGGGTTGAAGTGAATCCTATGCACTAGGGCTTAATCTAGATTAGGGTTCTTCCTCCTGGACCAAAGGGTTAGAACTACACATAGGAACAGGTTTAATCACTAGGAGTCCCTAAAACTTAATGCAATCCCACGTAGTGTGAGGTTTAGGTAGATGTACTCCCCTGGGACTTAATCGTGTGAGCGATAGAGTGAAGGGTTGTTGTGAATCCTAATACCGGGGCATAGTGTTGGGGTTAGTCACGGTTGACCTTAGGTTTGGGACCGTGAGTCTAAGGAATTCCTCGACTCAATTAGCATCAATAGGAAGGTATAATAGCATAGTCTTGCACTAGAAGCATAGATCCTAGAGATAACTTGTCCGGATACCCCACTTCATTAATTGTTAAATCCTCTTTAATCTCTTTTCTTGCGATTTCTAATCTTTCACCTTTCTCTATTTAATTTCCTATCTTTAGTATAATTGTTCTCGCAATTCACACACAAATCGATTACTACTTTTCCGTACTTCGCATAGTCTTAATAGTGAAATCTCGTATTCTAACTCCCTATTCCCTGTGGATTCGACTACCCTCTCACCGGGGTAACTTTTATTACTTCGACAAACCCATGCACTTTCGGGGAACCTGTCAAATATCATCGCTAAAGCATGATGTATTTAGGCACTTATCAGTTATCCTTTGGAGGTGTGACAATTCCCATAGGGTTAGACTACTTAAGATTGAAGAGGGTTCAGAGGATGAGTCGTGAGGTAGCGGAACTAGATTATTTGCTTTGTAGGGCAGGTACAAGCCATGGAGATAGTGAAACTAGATTATTTGATCATGTACTCTATTACCTTCCATTCTTCTATTTAATTTCTTGTCTCTTTATATTTTCTTTCATATTCACTCATTAATTCTCTTCACACTCACCATACATCGCTTAGCTAATTAGTTAAATCTCGTGTCTTAAATCCCTATTCCCTGTGGATTTGACTACCCACTCACCAAGGTAAATTTATTACTTCAACAAGCCCGTGCACTTGCGGGATACACGCAAGGGGTCGTGTCAAGTTTTTGGTGCCGTTAACTGGGAGTAGGCATATTTTTTATACTTGTTTTTGCTATTTTAGCTATTCACTTTGTTTTTTATTTCACACTTCTTTACCTATCGTTGTTCTTATTTTTCCTTTTTTTAGTTTTGGCTCCAGGTTATGACCCGCGGGAACCCCTCGATTCTTGTTGAAGGAGACCCGGATATTGGTAGAAAAATGCACTATAAAGGGAAAGAGCCTGTGGAAGAACAATCCAATCAAGCCAACATTGAGTCAGAAGAATCAGAAGCAATGGCGGAACAGAATGAACAACAGAGGACATTGTCTGATTTTGCTAGACCCGTGGTGATGGGGACCCAATTAAGCATTGTGAGGCCACCCATTTAATGGGTTGGCCAATGAAGATCCCAACAACCACATAGAGAATTTCCTTGAAGTATGCGACATGTTGAAGATCAATGGAGTAACCGACGACGGGATTCGTTTGAGAGCCTTCCTATTTTCATTGAAGGGAAAAGCAAGGCATTGGCTACATTCATTACCGAGAGCATCTATCACTACTTGGGAGGAGATGGCCGAGGCATTCTTCGCTAGGTATTTTCCTCTGGGAAAATAAGGGAGACTTTGGAATGAGATTTCATCCTTCATGCAAATGGAATTGGAGTCTCTATTCGAGACATGGGATAGGTTCAAGGAGCTCCTCCGCAAATGCCCACAACATGGATTCCCCGAGTGGATGATCATTCATACCTTCTACAACGGGTTGAATCCGAGTACCAAGCAATTCTTAGATGCAATGGCAGGAGGAACTCTAGGAAGCAAGACTCCCGGTGAAGCCCGGCACCTTATTGAAGAGATGGCTATGACTAGCTATCAATGGAACACAAGAGACCGAAAGAAGGTAGCCGGAATTCATGTGGTTGATGCAGTTACATCATTGGAAGTATAAGTAGAATCATTGAATAAGAAGCTAGATGTTCTAACTTTACCAAGAGTTGCGGCTATCACTACTTGTAACAGTTGTGGGGGAGGTCATGCTTTGACTGATTGTCCAATTGCTATTGGAGGCACTAGTACAGTGGAACATGCTGATTTTGATGGTAACGCTTACAGAGGACAAGGCCAAGGCAACCCGTATAGTGGAACCTACAATCCGGGGTGGAAGAACCACCCAAATTTCTCATGGAGCAATCAGGGGTAGTCACAACAAAAGAACAGCACACCACCGGGATTTCAAGGTCAACAAGCACCAAATTTAGATAGTCGAGTGACTGGGCTAGAGGGGAAAATGACCGATCTAGAGAGAGCCCTCACAAGGTTTGTTGCTTCGGTGGATGCTAGATTCCAATTGGTGGAAGCTACACTTCACAATCACACCGTTTCCCTACATAATTTGGAAAATCAAGTGGGGCAAATTACGAAGACTTTGGTGGAAAGACCTCAAGAGAAGTGGAAAAGAGGTCGAGAGAAATCTCCCTCTAAAGAAGACAAAAGAAGCACCCGAGGTCGTGGAGATAGGAGAAGAACCATCAAAGGAAAAAGAGGTGGCACCCACACCCTACAAGCCTAGGATCCCCTATCCTTCGCGACTGAATAATGACCAAGAGAATGAACAATACAAAAAATTTCTGGGTATTTTCAAATAGTTGCACATTAACATACCATTCATGGAAGCATTGGTCCAAATGCCCAAGTTCGCAAAGTTCATTGAGAGGCATGAAAAGATCTTGAACTTCCCTTGGTTTTCCATGAGTATGTCATCTACTTCCTTAGGTGATGCCGTCGCAATCTTTACAACTTTCTTTGGTTTTTCCTTTGTTTTTCTCCACACCTTTTTCATGGGTTTCTTCTCCTTGTCATGTAGTGGGGAGTCAAACATCACTTGAGCAAATTGTTGCATTGGTGGAGGAGGGGCTTCATTTTCTTCTCTCTTTTCCTCCTCTAGCTCATCCAAAATTTCATCGAGTGGGTTCAAAGCCAGAACCTCCTGCACACAATTAGAAATAATTGCATCAGTTTTATCCATGAAATGAAGACTATCATCATGGTCAAGTGTGTGCCGCATTGCATCAGGAAGAGTAAAGACCACTTGTTCATCACCAACTCTTAATGTTATCTTTCCGCCCTTGACATCAATCAATGCTCCTGAAGTGTTTAGGAATGGGCGACCGAGAATGATGGGGACCTTAACATCATCATCCACATCTAAAATCGCAAAATCCACGGGAATGATAAGTTTGTCAACCCTTACAAGGACATCTTCAACAATACCCCTTGTTCTCCGCATAGAACGGTTGGCTAGTTGTAGAGTCATTCGTGTAGGCCTTAAATCTTCCAATCCCAGTTTGAAGAACAACTTGTAGGGCATCACATTAATACTCGCACCCGAGTCGGCTAAAGAATTCTCTTGTATTCCTTCACCAAGTACACAAGGGATGATGAAACTACCAGGATCATTGAGTTTCTTGGGAAACTTCTTTTGAATTAAGGCGGAGCAATTCCCTGATAGTGTCACCGAGTCCACATCTTCTAGTTTTCTTTTGTTTGTGATGAGGTCTTTCATGAACTTGGCATACTTGGGCATTTGTGAAAGGGCCTCAACCAATGGAATATTAATGTGGAGTTGCTTGAATATGTTCAAAAACTTTTTAAATTGAGCATCCTTCTTATCTTGTTTCAATCTTGTCGGGTAAGATACCACGGGCTTGTACTCATTCACCTTTGGGACCGGGGATTTTTGGACTCATCACTACATTCCCCCTTATCATCCTTGCATTCTTTCTTGTTCAAATGAGGGTCTTCCCGATCGGTTACCCTACCATTAGAAGCACTTGGACTCGTCTCGGCCTTTGCTTCCAATTGCTTTCCGCTCCTTAGTGTAACAGCTTTCAAGTGTTCCCTCGGGTTGCTTTCAGTGTTGCTTGGCAAGCTACCCGAAGGATGATCAGACTGTGCTCGAGCAAGCTGTCCCACTTGGTTCTCAGGGGATTGCATAGATGCCTGAACATTCCTCAATACAGTGCCGAACGCATCCAATCTTTTCTCAATACCCTGAAACCGTGTTTCGGTATTAATCATAAATTTTGCCAAAACATCTTCCGTGGTATACTTCCTTTCTTGTTGCGGTGGTGCTTGGTAATGGCTTGCTTGAGGTGAAGGGGGCCTCTGTTGAACTTGGACTTGACCCCAGGGCATGTTCGGGGGATTCCTCCAACCTTGATTGTATGTATTACCATATTGATTTCCCCGTCCTCTAGATCCACCTCCAACATAATCAACGGACTCCACAGGTGTAGATGGGGCAATGAATATAGGGCATTGTGACATTGCATGCCCCGCTCCACATGTGTCACAAGACATCACGGCCTTAGGGGTGGAATTAGACCCCAACATCAATTGCTCAACTTTATGTGCCAATGAACTGACCAAAGCATTACTGCCGGAGAGATTCTTTGACAAGGCCTCAACCTTAGCTGTCAATGCTGTGTTTTCATTCATCTCAAATAGGCCTGTAGCCTTTGGTGCTTTCTGCCTAGTACTCCAGTGACACTCATTACTGGCCATGCTTTCAATTAAAGCTTCAGCTTCTTCAGGTAGTTTGTTACTCAAGGATCCACCTGCTGCGGCATCAATCAGTTGCCTTGTTGAATAGTTCAGCCCATTGCAAAACATTTGCACTCTAATCCAAGACTGAAATCCATGGTGAGGACATTTGCGCAACAAGTCTTTAAACCTTTCATGTGCTTCAAAGAGTGTCTCCAAATCTCCCTGCCTGAAGGATGATATTTCTTGCCTCAACCTCGCTGCTTTGCTAGGAGGAAAATATCGGGCCAAGAATTTTTCCACCATATCTTTCCAAGTGGTGATGGAGCCGGGAGCCAAGGATGTGAGCCACCTATAAGCTGCTCCCCTCAAACTGAATGGAAAAAGTCTCAGCCGGATGTCATCATCAGATATCGAGTTTATCTTGAAGTTTGAACAAATTTGCAAGAAGTGAGATAGATGAGCGTGCGGGTCTTCACCTGCCAACCCGTCAAACTGAACCGAATTCTGAATCATTCCAATCGTGCTCGCTTTAATTTCAAAATTGTTAGCCGGAACAGCCGGTGCCCGAACACTGAATTCTTCACCGGTGAATTGAGGCCGCTCATAATCAGACAGGGTCCTCCTTGGTTCGGCCATAACGGTAGGTTCACTTGATTCCACAACAAACTCTTGTCCTCTTTGTCTCAAACTCTCACCCAACTCTCTCAACCTTTGATGCAGAGTTCTCTCTTCTTCGTTGTCGAGTTCAACTAGGTTTGCTTGACTCGAACGTGTCATAAAATAGGTGATAAGTGCCTAAATACATCATGTTTTAGCTATGATGTTTATTTACTTTCATGCAACTTGTGCTAGTTTTCGGTGACATTTTGCGCATTTGATGTTTTATTTTTGTTTCAGGGTTTTGAGGACCATTTGCGCAAGGATGAACCATTTGTGACAAGTTTTGGGCAAGAAAAGGGTGGATTTTCAGTCGCGATCACTGTAGCATCGGTACTGTAGCGCCAGCACTGTAGATATCCACTGTAGCATCGGCACTGTAGCAGTGTGCGGGCACTGTGCGCCCGCACACCACCCGCACAAGGTAGACAGAAGGGTGTGCGGGCACTGTGCGGCCCGCACAGTGCCCGCACACGCACGGGGTGATGAGGCTTTGTTTTGGTTATTTAAGGTTTTCTAGGGCTTTGGAGAGCTGGTCTTTGGCCACCATCACCTCCACACCTCTCCACCATCACCTCCACCATTCTCCACCACCATCACCGGAGCATCTCGCCGGCCGTAGAAGGGGTTGTTGGAAGACGATTTGAAGAAGCAAGAATTCAAGAGGGAGAAGGTCACACTCAAGGAAGAACATCGAGGAGCTCGACGGCGCGGATCCGGCGAACTCTTGTCACCACCTTCTAGTCTACTTCTAAGGGAGTTTTTATGAGCTTTGTCATTGATTATATTTTGTTCTCTCTCTTTGTGATGTGGAACTAGACTCCCAAGGCCACCGGGCATCCGGTGAACCTTGGGAGGAGAACTTGTATATATGGATGATGATTTTGTTTATGAATTATTGTTGGTTTGTTGCTTGGTTTCATTCTATGTGTGCTTGATTGTTGTGAATCGCATGAGAACTCTGTGATTTATCTTGTCGATTGTACTTGGATGCGCGGGATGCGACCATGTATTAGATCCACATAGATTGAAGGGGGATTCAATGTATCGGTACACCGGAGGTTCCGGGTGCCGGTAGCCCCCCGCGAGCTTTAGAGTGATTCTAGCCGAGAGCGAGCATTAGAATTACCCTAGGCAAGACTCCCTGTTCCCAAAGACATCGTAGGGGTATCTTCTGGATAGAGGAACCTGTACTGGATTAGGGCTACACCACGGAGGTTCCGGGGTAGTCGACTCCCGAGTCTAGCGGACCAAACCTAGCCAACTTAGCACTCCATTTCCTAAATTCATCCTTACTTGTTCTTCTCCCAAGGGGATCCTCGCCCGAGGCCTCTTGTGCTTATTGTCACTTGCTATCTTCGTTCGCCAGCATGGTGTGCCTTAGTCCATCTTGTATATAGCTTTTCTTTTATTTAATTTTCCTATTTGTGTTTATATTAAAACTCTTGATTTGGTAGACTAGATAGTGATACCTAGGAGGAAGTAATAGCAGATCTTGGGGCCCTTGGGAATACGACCCTCTTGTGTTCGCACGAGAGGTTATTACTTGACGACCCGTGCACTTGCGGCCGGGGAGTCGCGTGCTCGCTTTTTAGCGTGTCGCGCGGCGACTCATCAAGTTTTTGGCGCCGTTGCCGGGGAACATCCAAGAATGCTAGGAAAACTTCTAGCTCGCTACTCTAGTTATTTATTTGTTCTTTTGTAAATATTCTTCTTTTGTTTTATACCTTAATTTTTTTTATTTTGTTTTGTGCACAGGGCAATGAGTTATCAAGGAGGCTCAGGTGGTTTCCCTTTTCATCTTGAGAAATGGCAGATTAATGAGTATGAGGCCTTGAGAGCAAGAAGTACAAATCAATTTGAACATGTGTATGATCCATATTGGCAAGGGCACCTAGATTTTTCATCGCATCACCATGGACAACATTGGGAGCCTTCTAACCATGACTTGCTACAAGAGCCCTCCTTTCAAGAACCATGGCGTCACCCCCCTCCAGTTGTTCAAAGTAGGGCACTTAATGAATGGGGTTTCAATACAGAAAATGTGCTTGAAAGATTTATGATGAATGCGGATGCTCAACTTGAAGCCTTGATTGCCGCAAATTTTAATGCCCAACCATCTCTTCAAAGCATGGAAAGCCAGATAGGAGCGTCTTCTAGTACCTCGACCAAGTTGCTACACACTATAGAAGACCTATCTGAGAATGACACTAGAAGGGAAGAGAATAGAAATGAATTTGAGGTGAAAGCAAATTTTGAGGTACTTGAGGCTGAAGAAGAAAATAGAGTGGCATCAATACCCAGTGGACAAATAGTAGAAGTTTCACCTCAAGATGAAATTGAAGAAGAAAAGGGAGAGGATCAAATAGTGGCTGTGGAAAAGTGTGAGGAAGTAGAAACAAGTCCATCAAGCGCAATTGAAGATGTTACTTGCCTCAACATCGACCATTCCACCCATTTGCCCATTTTGGTCTTGTCCACTAAGAAAATTTCGGGAATTATCTTCGAGGATGTGGGTACAAAAATAAGGTCATCCTTGAAACCACCAATGCCGGGCTTGGACAATTCCCGGCCAAACATATTTCCTTGGAGGCCCAAACAAACTTTGTGGGCAATTCGAGATTATCCCACCGTGGTTGAGGAAGGATATGTGGGTAGGAGTTTAAAGCCATCCGTGAACCCACCCGTGGCAAGCTTGGATAGTTCTCAACCAATGCTCTTTCCCTGGAGACCCAAACAATTTGGTGGGATACTCAAAATAATTTTGGTCGGGACTCAAGTAGAAGCGGAGAGGAGGTTCAAGCCGTCCAAGGATCCGCCCAAGTTCAAACTGCACAATTCCCGACCCAAGCTTTTTCCATGGAGGCCAAAAGGTAGTTCATGCTTGACCTCCACACTTGCTCCATCTCGGCAGGTATGTTTTGTATTTTTTGGTAGTTCTTATGCCATGTCTAGCCGGGAGGAGCACACCGTTTTCAAGCCTCCATGAGGTAAGAGAGGTACGTCAAGCTCGTGACGTTAAACAAGCGCTTCTTGGGAGGCAACCCAAGGTGTCAAATTCCGTATTTTGCATTGGTTTGTTTGTATGTTGTAGTTTTATTAGTTTTGGTTGTTTAGCATTGTGTGGATGTATTCATTTCATACTCAAATTGCATATGATTCTTGGATGAGTGTTATCGTGCATGTTGGTGATTCTTGGTGTGTTCTTCATTGTTTATGATCATCTTTGTGTTTTGATGAGTATTATGCATGTTAGGTTGAGAATGTTAGTTTTTGGGAGGTGATTCATAGCATTTCAAAGCCAGAAGAACAAATTTTATGGGTGTGCGGGCTGTGCACAGCCACACACTAGCCAGAGCATTGTGCGGCTGTTGTGCCGCCCTGCACATCTATCCGCACACACCAGACAGAAGGGTGTGCGGCCAGTGTGCGGGGCCGCACACAGGCCGCACACAGACACCAGAAGGGTGTGCGGGCTGTGTACAGCCCGCACACGCATGCGTGGGCTGTGCACAGCCCGCACACAGCCATTTCAGCCCATTTTTCAGCCAAATTTCAGCATCTTTGGGGCTGATTTCTCCGCCTTCCTTTCACCCGATTTCTCTCCAATTTTTTTTGGTGAATCCTCTTAGTTTGCCTCGTCATTTGGCCAACCTTTCATTGATCTTAAAGTTCTCATCATTTTTGAGTTTTAATTTTGTCGATCTATCGTTTTCATCGAGTTTTCACCAACATGTTTGAATTTTGTCGTCTAGCTTTGGGTTTAAGCGTATCTCTCATCTTTATTGGGTTTCATTGTTTGAATTTTTTTTTGTAATTCCCAAGCTTCTTGATGTTAGAATGTTGTAAACTTGAAAATGCATAATCTTATATCATTTGTTTTCAAGTTTTGCCAAGCATTGAGTTAGAAACTTTCACTCGAGCACCCACACATTGTTTTTCGTGTTTCTTGCTTCTTTTGTTCTTAGATTTGTTTGTTTATTTGTTTGTTTGTTTTTATTTTTGTGTGTGTGATGGATGCCTTGAGATGATGTTCTTTTCTACCTTGCAGCTGGAATTGGGGCATCAAATGCGACTTTCTCCCCCGACATCTACAGGAATCATTGGTGGTCACCCTGATCTCATGGACTTCAAGATTATGTTTTGAGACTCAGGGAAGTTCACGAAACCACCCTCCTTATTTTCCATGCATAAATTTTTCTGTACTGCTGATCCATGTACATTGAGGGCAATGTACTGCTTTGAGTGGGGGGTGGGTATGCATGTCTGAGCTTTACTACTTGTTTCGTGAACTTGTATGAAAATTGTTGAATTATTGCATGATTGTAAAACCTAGGATGGCATACTTATTTGTGATCGTATTATAGCTCGAAACTGTGATAAATGCTAAGCTTCATGGGACCTTGCACACTTGAGATTTTCATGTCATTCTAGGCAATTCTCGCACTATTCCCTTAGGTAGAACCCTGGACATCTAGGCGAGGGACCACAGCACTTTCGTGACCCTCTTAGTTGCTAACCCATACTAGTGGTTTCGCGCCTTGACGTGTTAGAATACCTTCTAATAGGGTTTTAAGGACCTTCTTCTTGTACTTTTTTGCAATACGGTCGAAAAAAAAAAAAAAAAAAAAAAAAAAAAAAAGCAAAGTGAATAAAAACGTGGACAGTGCTCCTCTGTCCTAATAGCGAAGTAACCTGGGGTTCTGGCTCCTAACCAGAGTGTTCCTCTCGCCAAAAGCTATAAGGACATGAGCGCGTTTACATGAATGTGCAAAGCTCCAGGTAATGTGGATTTGCAGTTCATGTTAGTCCCGGAAAAGAAAAAGATAAACTTATTGCGTACAGAAAAATAAATTTCGACCGGTTATTGTTCGAAAATAAGAGGAAGGATCCTTACGACTCTACTAGAAGTATTTCTACCACCTCAAGGCCGTATTCCACTAGGTGGCGTGAATTGCTTCAAGAAGTGGTCCTCGGGGTCCTGTCTACCTTGTTTGGACTACAGGGCTTCGAACTAGGGGATTTGCACACACACATCATGACACGGCCGATGAATGCATGAATAATCTCGAGTGGTCCTTGCTTGGTGTTTTGAGTTTCATTCTTGCTATGATACATTCCTTTTTAGCCTGAGGTTGTGTATTTAGTCACTTATCAGTATCCCTGGTTTTCCATGTCCGTTTGCTTGGGGACAAGCAAATGCTTAAGTGGGGGGTATTTGATAAGTGCCTAAATACATCATGTTTTAGCTATGATGTTTATTTACTTTCATGCAACTTGTGCTAGTTTTCGGTGACATTTTGCGCATTTGATGTTTTATTTTTGTTTCAGGGTTTTGAGGACCATTTGCGCAAGGATGAACCATTTGTGACAAGTTTTGGGCAAGAAAAGGGTGGATTTTCAGTCGCGATCACTGTAGCATCGGTACTGTAGCGCCAGCACTGTAGATATCCACTGTAGCATCGGCACTGTAGCAGTGTGCGGGCACTGTGCGCCCGCACACCACCCGCACAAGGTAGACAGAAGGGTGTGCGGGCACTGTGCGGCCCGCACAGTGCCCGCACACGCACGGGGTGATGAGGCTTTGTTTTGGTTATTTAAGGTTTTCTAGGGCTTTGGAGAGCTGGTCTTTGGCCACCATCACCTCCACACCTCTCCACCATCACCTCCACCATTCTCCACCACCATCACCGGAGCATCTCGCCGGCCGTAGAAGGGGTTGTTGGAAGACGATTTGAAGAAGCAAGAATTCAAGAGGGAGAAGGTCACACTCAAGGAAGAACATCGAGGAGCTCGACGGCGCGGATCCGGCGAACTCTTGTCACCACCTTCTAGTCTACTTCTAAGGGAGTTTTTATGAGCTTTGTCATTGATTATATTTTGTTCTCTCTCTTTGTGATGTGGAACTAGACTCCCAAGGCCACCGGGCATCCGGTGAACCTTGGGAGGAGAACTTGTATATATGGATGATGATTTTGTTTATGAATTATTGTTGGTTTGTTGCTTGGTTTCATTCTATGTGTGCTTGATTGTTGTGAATCGCATGAGAACTCTGTGATTTATCTTGTCGATTGTACTTGGATGCGCGGGATGCGACCATGTATTAGATCCACATAGATTGAAGGGGGATTCAATGTATCGGTACACCGGAGGTTCCGGGTGCCGGTAGCCCCCCGCGAGCTTTAGAGTGATTCTAGCCGAGAGCGAGCATTAGAATTACCCTAGGCAAGACTCCCTGTTCCCAAAGACATCGTAGGGGTATCTTCTGGATAGAGGAACCTGTACTGGATTAGGGCTACACCACGGAGGTTCCGGGGTAGTCGACTCCCGAGTCTAGCGGACCAAACCTAGCCAACTTAGCACTCCATTTCCTAAATTCATCCTTACTTGTTCTTCTCCCAAGGGGATCCTCGCCCGAGGCCTCTTGTGCTTATTGTCACTTGCTATCTTCGTTCGCCAGCATGGTGTGCCTTAGTCCATCTTGTATATAGCTTTTCTTTTATTTAATTTTCCTATTTGTGTTTATATTAAAACTCTTGATTTGGTAGACTAGATAGTGATACCTAGGAGGAAGTAATAGCAGATCTTGGGGCCCTTGGGAATACGACCCTCTTGTGTTCGCACGAGAGGTTATTACTTGACGACCCACGCACTTGCGGCCGGGGAGTCGCGTGCTCGCTTTTTAGCGTGTCGCGCGGCGACTCATCAATAGGTACCGTGCAAAACTGGAGTCAAGAATTAGCAATCGACGAGAGGTAAGAAAATAAAAAATGCAAAACGATAGATAATGGAATATATATAAAGGATGATAAATGCAAAACAAGAAAGTGGTCAAATCAACACGCGCAAAGTTTTCCGAGTATTTCTCGTGGTTCCCCGGCAACGGCGCCAAAAAACTTGATGAGTGCTATCCCGCAAGTGCACGGGTCGTCAAGTAATACCCTTTGCGTGACACAGGGGTCGTATTGCCTGGGGCCCGAGAAGCTACCCTTACTTCCCTTTTACAATGTTGTTTGACCGATACAACTCAAGATTGTGAATATAATGCAAAGAAGCTAGATAAGTAAATAACCAAAGCTAACATACGAGGGCAAGATACGGGGTAAAATAGGGCTAGGGGTGGTCACGGATGAGGATTCTCTTAGGGGCTACTAAAGTGAGTAGGATGCTTAAACTAACATGCAAGTGGCTAATTGGACCGAGAAAACCCTAGACTAGGCCAACCCGATGGTCACGGAAGTCGGCCCCTAATCCAGTACGGGTATTGGATACGGTACGTATACCGCCCAAGATTTCCCCTACGATTACAAAGGGTGAAGTGGTTTTCTTAAACTAAGGTTACAATACAAAAGAGTACTAAACCCTAGGAGTGGAGGGGTACAAATACCCGATGGTCATGGCGTATTTATACATATTTCCCTTGCAAGTTTGGTGAGTCTAACACTAGGGCAATGGTCATGCAACCTAGCATTTCCTAAGTCTTTTGATACATAGAGTTCTCATACATACCAAGCATGTGAAACACCAAACAATGGATCACAAACAAGCCACAAACAATAAATAGAACAAAATCATCCAAAACATCACAAGTTCACCCCCAAGGTTCACCTACATCCGGTGACCTTGAGGTTTAAGTGCTCATGTTCACTAAATACAACAATAAATGCATGGAAACAACCAACAAAGGCATGAGAAGAACTCCCTCAAAGGATGAAGGCCGGAGAAGTTCCAAAGACGCCACTCCAAGGGGTGGCTTCCCTAGTCTTCAACCTCCAAATGTAAGCCCTAGGATGTATAATCTTCCCAAAACCTTGCTCTCCTCGCCAAATCCTTGCCTAGATCGCCCTCCAAGAGCTTCTTCTTCCTCAATTCGAAGGTGGTGGTGAGAGGACCTAAGAAGAAAACTCAAGATGCCCTTGAAAACCAAAGCCAAAGTCCTATAAAAGATGAGTTCGGGCAAGCTCACGGGTGGCCTCACGGTCCATATACGGCCCGTGAGGGAGCCTCTAATACGGGCTACAAGAAACCACAAAGTTGTGATTTTGTACAGTAACTGCTACAGTAATACGCCCGTGAGGGAGCCTGGCCGTGAGGGTTTCCAGATTTGATTCTCCTTCCAACTATTGCTACAGTAATATGTACATTTAGACGTTTATCAAACATCCCCACACCTAAACGTTTGCTTGTCCTCAAGCAAACAAACATGAAGAACAGGGGCAAGAAGATAAACGGCTAAATGTACGACCTCAAGCTCAAAAGTAAAGAACTCCACAGGCATGAATGGACAGAAATCAAGAAGTGAGCTGATCAATGAATAGTCAAGTAATACTAGTTCTATTTCTCCTAGAATGCCCCGTGAGTGTGTGCTGACTTCCACCTTGACCTCCACACCCTGGATTACCCCAGGCTGACCATTCACCCCCCATACAATCAAAATGGCATTAAAATGTTAAAAGCATCCTCAATACTCAGTTAAAAGTCTTTCGGTTCCTGAACAAGACTCTAGCACTGAGCTGACTATGTAGCAAGCTCCAGGGAATCAAGATACTTAACTCTTACATATATACAAATATACACACTTTTTTTTTTTTACTGAGTCCCCAACTAACATAGACTGCACAAAAATCTTTCAGACGGATGCACATGCTGGCCAAGAACAGGAGCCACCCATCCTACTTGATTATAGTCTATATAGACGCATTCATGCTGTACTAGCAGAGGAATACTGTCATAGACTCCTTTTTTTTTTAGATATATATATGTACAGACTAACTCTCAAATCCCCTGGCAAAACCCACTACAATAGTTCACAATATGCTAGAGAAATAATAAAGGAACAAAAAACTCTTAAAAGAGTATTGAAAATAGAATTTAACAATTTAATGCCAAAATCATTATAATGGGTTGGTTGGAGTGTACAAGGTAGAAGCTATTGTGTACAGGTATAGGGTTACACTAAAGATGAAATAAAACTACATTCAAGCACATGTAAAGGTACAGCTCTCAACTATCATTCTACCAAGCCAGGAAATTCTAAACATGTAGATCATAGCTATCATAGGTAATCAAAGCATGCACAGAATAAAAATACTCCAAAAATCCATCCCCACACCAAAAGCTGTACATTGTCCCCAATGTACATAAGTCAGCAGAACACGGTGGGACAAACATGGTAAGCACAAGTAAATGGAGTAAAAGAAACTTCCCCAACAACTAATGAAGAATGTCATGTGGTTCTCAAGGTTGGTGGGGCGAAAGAATACTGAGGGCACGGAGTGTGAAACTCAGTAACAATTCTCCTCAAAGCACAAGAAGCATAGATCACAACTCCAGAAATTAAAAATAACAGAAGAGAGCAAATAACAAAAGTCTCAAAACAACCAGAAAAAGTTTAGCAAGGCGAAGCCCTAGCTAACTCAAGAGTACAAAGTACAACATGAAACAGAAAATGCAGTGAAAAAAAAGGGAATAAAAAACAACAAAGTAACATAGCAAGCATGCAACGTGAGTCCAAGGGCCGGAAGGGAATGACGATGTTGCACAGGTGGTGGCCGCTGAAGTGGTGCCGACTGACGATGACGAGCTGTGCAAAAACGCTAAAATGTCGGCAGAGGCGGTCTCAAGATGGCTCACGGAGGCAGTCAGCATCCGCAACTGCTCGTAGACCTCAGCACGGAAAGTGTCAAATCTCTCCTCCAGCGAATGTCGAGGTGCCCTGGGTGCAGCAGCATCGTCCGACTCGGACTCGGATCGAGACTCAGACTCGGTGTCATGAGATGGGCCGGGATCAGACTGGCGTCGCACTATCCTGTGTGTACTGCATCGCCGCTCAACAATACCAATGCATACCAATGTCTGCAAATTGAGTGGGACGACTGCACCCACAATTGTCATGCCCTGGGTTCCCTCAAGAAGATCCATACCCTTGATCATGCGTGTGATGTAGGGCCCGGCGTAAATGGATCCCAGGCAGACAAACTTGCCTTGGTGGGCAAAGACATCGGCGACCAAATGACCCATGTGGAGGGGGTACCGCTGTATAATGCTGTACAGCATCAGTAAGTCCGTGCGCGATACTACCCCGGTAGAATCCAGTCGACCCCCAATGCTCCGAGTCGGTAGGGCGTGAATGTATCTGTGGGCGTGGTCTTTTAACTGGGAGGCCTTCTTGGTACATGACCGGTTAGCAATAGTGTTCCAATATGTAACGTTGGTCACGGGATAAGGGAAATCCCTGCCTAAATCCTTGAATTCCGGCCTTTGGGTGAATGCTTCTATGTAGAATCCCATGTAAATTCCCAATTGATCTTGAGTGACTTTGTGGCTCTTCCCGAAGGCACGAAATGACACATATCCCGGTTGGCGAGAAAATGGATTGAAGTGATAGATTTCAAAGGTGCTTAACACTTCAAGAGTTAATTCCTTGTATGTGGGTTCGTCAATGGAGAATAATTTATCCCAACTGTCGTGTATGATGAGCTCCAAAATTGTTTCATCCAAACCCAGGGTTTTTTGAACATCCCAATCAATCTTCTTGATCATCCCAAAATTCTTGCGCGAAAGGAGCGCAAATCGATTCTTGTGTTCTTCTTTTTTAAACTTCGGTTGCTCGTGAGGCAGAGGAGGGTCATTCCGGGCTCTCTTGTAGGCAACCTTCTTAGTTCTCATCCTACAACATTAATGGAAGCTCAATTAGACAAGTTACAAGCAACAAAAGTCTTGAAAAATGAAGGAATCATGAATAATTCTCAGTGCGAAAGGAATCATTAAAAATTCTCAGTGCCAAAAACTTGATGAAAAACTATCCCGCAAGTGCACGGGTCGTCAAGTAATACCCTGTGTGTGACACAGGGGTCGTATTCCCTGGGGCCCGAGAAGCTACCCTTACTTCCCTTTTACAATGTTGTTTGACCGATACAACTCAAGATTGTGAATATAATGCAAAGAAGCTAGATAAGTAAATATACAAAGCTAACATACGAGGGCAAGATATGGGGTAAAATATGGCTAGGAGTGGTCATGGATGAGGATTCCCTTAGGGGCTACTAAAGTGAGTAGGATGCTTGAACTAACATGCAAGTGGCTAATTGGACCGAGAAAACCCTAGACTAGGCCAACCCGATGGTCACGGAAGTCGGCCCCTAATCCGGTAAGGGTATTGGATACGGTACGTATACCGCCCAAGATTACCCCTACGATTGCAAAGGGTGAAGTGCTTTTCTCAAACTAGGGTTACAATACAAAAGAGTACTAAAACCTAGCAGTGGAGGTGTACAAATACCCGATGGTCACGGCGTATTTATACGTATTTCCCTTCCAAGTTTGGTGAGTCTAACACTAGGGCAATGGTCATGCAACCTATCATTTTCTAAGTCTTTTGATACATAGAGTTCTCATACATACCAAGCATGTGAAACACCAAACAATGGATCACAAACAAGCCACAAACAATAAATAGAATAAAATCATCCAAAACATCACAAGTTCACCCCCAAGGTTCACCTACATCCGGTGACCTTGCGGTTTAAGTGCTCATGTTCACTAAATACAACAATAAATGCATGGAAACAACCAACAAAGGCATGAGAAGAACTCCCTCAAAGGATGAAGGCCGGAGAAGTTCCAAAGACGCCACTCCAAGGGGTGGCTTCCCTAGTCTTCAACCTCAAAATGTAAGCCCTAGGATGTAGAATCTTCCCAAAACCTTGCTCTCCTCGCCAAATCCTTGCCTAGATCGCCCTCCAAGAGCTTCTTCTTCCTCAATTCGAAGGTGGTGGTGAGAGGCCCTAAGAAGAAAACTCAAGATGCCCTTGAAAACCAAAGCCAAAGTCCTTTAAAAGATGAGTTCGGGCAAGCTCACGGATGGCCTCACGATCCATATACGGCCCTTGGGGGAGCCTGTAATACGGGCTACAAGAAACCGCCAAGTTGTGATTTTGCACAGTAAACTACTACAGTATTGCTCGCGGATGACCTCACGGCCGTGAGCCTGCCCGTGAGGATTCCAGACTTCATTTTCCTTCCAACTCTTCGCGCTTCAGGCAGCTACAGTAATGCTACAGTACTCAGGACCCTAAAATGACAGTTTCGGTGCAGATTTCCTCTCAAATCGCGTCGTTAGGGTCACCAAAGCATATAATGTACCTGAAACACGAAATAAAACAATTTAGACCACAAAAGGGCATCGAATCATCAACAAATATGAAAAGCATGCGCAAGTATACGTATAAAATATGTACATTTAGACGCGGACTAGAGGCCACTATTTAGGACACCGACGCGGAGGCGTCGTAATTTTTATTTTGATTTTCTGTTGCACTTTTATTTTCTATTTTTGTTGTACTTGTAGTACCCAGAAAGGACTTTCCTTCTCGGTTTGCTTTTATTTTCCGTCAATTTTTATTTTGGCTCGAGTTGTATTTCATTTTCATATATTTATATACTCGAGCTTTGTTTTGGTTTTTCTTGAGCTATACTGAACCCTTGTATATGTATGCGCAGATGGTCTTGGATGTAAGGATTTTGAGGAACAGTCATTAGCACGGTCATGGGACCGTGTGTGTTTCACAAACCATTGAGACTCAACTCTCAATGACGTAGCTCCATCAAACGCAACACTTGGAGTTCAGGGGAGTAATGTTTCAATTTCCCACTTCCACACTAATTGTTTTTATTTGTTACTTATTATTGTGCTTACATGCGTACATTGGCGACAATGTACATCTTAAGTGTGGGGGGGAGTTCACATTGCACACACCTTTACTTGTGCGGTTCACCATAGTTGCAACGGTTGTATTCTTATAGTTTAGGAGAATTTTTAACATTGTGTCTTATCATGCTCTAGTTTTCACTTGAATTTTTAGGGAATTTTTGCTCGATTACATCTTATTACTCTACTCACTCTTGGAATCTTTTGAAAACTCAATCTTGAAGTTTTTAAGGACAAGTTCATCATCGTTCTTAGTTTTACTTTGGAAAATGCATATATAAAAAAAATGGAAAAGAGAAAAAAAAATTACATATGACTTTGTGAATATGTGCTTTGTTTTATGTATGTATTTGGGGTAGAAAGAGCTACCACCTATGAAGTATGTAGCTACTCTCATAAGTCGGATACAAGTTATGCCCTAATAGAGAAAGAGCTATCTTATGAGATGCGTGAAAGCTACTACCCCGGTAGAAAGAGCTACCTCCTCGAAAGTGTGAAAGCCACCTTTGGTGGCCACCTAGGAAAGGGCTACCTTCAAGGATATGTGAAGCTACTACTTCCTTCTCGCCTTAGTTTTTTTTTATATATATTTGAATAAGTCCTTTCTAACAAAAGTTTAAGGAGTACTCGTTGGTTCTCTTGAGTGAAATTGCACACACTAACACATTTTCGAGTTTTTATCCTTTTTGATTCGAGTTTTTAGCTAAGAGCAATGATAACCTTATGCATTGTTTTGATTTCCCCTTACTTGTAGAATGCTTCTTTTGCATACTTTTGGTGAACCTAAGACCTAGCACTCTCAATTGTTCTTCCCAAGTACTTTCACGTTTTATTTTTGCTTGAGGACAAGCAAAGTGTTATTATCTTGCAATGAGCATTGATTTAATCAGATTTTATCACTAAAAAGTGCGCATTTGTTTACTTTTGTGCATTGTAGGGTTGCGAAGGTAAATTGGAGAAAAGGAACGAAGTTAGATCATGTTTGCCGTTGTTGGGGAGATTTCCGGACTAAGCAAAGAAGAAGGCATGAGCATAGACTTGTGAGTGTGTGCCAACCTCCTTTGGAGAGGCACAAAGGCAGTCACATTCACAATAAGTGTAGCACGTGCTAACAAGGAGAACTTCACCAATTTGGAGATTTGAAGCAATCGGAATGATCTATTGTTGATTGTGTACACAATTCAACGGCTTCGATAAAGAATGACGAATTCGGGAGCGTTTCGACATAATCACTACAGCCAGCTACTGTAGCAAGTTACTGTTCACTGTCTGCCGAAAATCAGTAAAACAACAACGTCACACGGGCGTGTGGAAATTCTTTTTTTTGCCCTAACTTCTAGAGAGGAGCGACTAGGGTTTGGAGAGGACTTCGTGGAGGTTTGGAGCGCGTCATCGGCGTCGACATCAACGTCCGACGGCCGCACAAGACCACGGCCACATTGCACACAAGGGGGTTTTCATCTATGCATTCAATTTGTTTTCTTATTCTTATTTTGATGGATTTGTATAGCTCCATGAGGAGGAGCTAAACCCTTGTGGGTATTCGGACTTGTAAACCCTAGGACTATTATGTTTCTTTGACATTGCTATTATGCTTTTCCATTATTGGTGAATAAAATTGAGTTTCAATCTTAATTTCTTCTTGATTATTGTTTTCCCTTAGTCGTGACACTAGGGTTGAGAACAACCTAGGTTATCTTTTGGAGGTGCGACAACTCCTATAGGGTTAGACTACTTAGGATTGAAGCGGGTTAAGAGGATGAGTTAGGGTGTCACAACTCCTATAGGGTTAGACTACTCAGGGGAGGTTATCTTTTCCCCTCCAATGTGATTCTTCCTACCTCCATGTTCCATGATTTATTCACGGTCGAGATAGAGTTAGGTGCTAGGAGATAAACTCCCCTGAGGCTTCGTTGTGCGAGCAACAAAGTGAAGGGTTGAAGTGAATCTTAGTGCCGGGACTTAACTTAGACTAGGGTCACCTGGACCAAAGGATTAGAACTACACATAGGAACAGGGTTAATCACTAGGAATCCCTAGAACCTAAAGCAATTCCACACAGTGTGAGGCTTAGGTAGATAGACTCCCCTAGGGATTAGTTGACACGTTAACGAGAGTCAAGGGTTGTAGTGAAATCTAATGACCGGAACATAGTGTTGTGGTTAGTTACGGTTGACCTTACGTTTGGGACCATGCGTTTAAGGATCTCCTCGATTCAATTAACATCAATAGGATAATATAATAGCATTGTCTTGCACTAGAAGCATAAGTCCTAGGGATAGCTTGTCCGGGTACGCATCTTCTCTCATTTCTTGTCCTACTCTTTTACTCCTACTTGCACTCTATCACCTTTCACAATTCTATTTTAATTCTGGTTTTTATTAGTTTCTTTCGCACTCACTTATCGATTTTTTTCCATACATCGCATTAGCTACATAGTGAATACTTGTATATCAAATCCCTATTCCCTGTGTATACGACTACCTACTCACTAGGGTATATTATTACTTTGACAACCCGTGCACTTTCGGGCCCCTGTCAGTTCTCAACCCTAGTGCCACTGCTAATGGAAAACAATCACAAGAGATAATTAAGAATGAAATTCAAATTTATTCATCAATAATGGAAAAGCAAAATAACAATATCATAGAAACATAATAATCCTAGGGTTTACAAGTCCGAATACCCACGATGGGTTTATCTCCTCATGGAGCTATACAAATTCATCAAAATATAAAAAAAAAAGCACAAATTTAATGCATTGATGAAAACCCCTTTGCGTATGACGTGGCGGTGGTCTTGTACGGCCGCCTGACATCGGTGACAATGCCGATGACGTACACACTTCGAACCTCTACGAAGTCTTCTCCAAAACTCTAGCGGCACTCTCCAGAAGTTGGGGAGAAAGATAGGTCAAAAGATGTGTAAAAAGTCTCCAAATCGGGTGACAGGCGGCCCGAAAGTGCAAGGGGTTTGTCGAAGTAATAAAAGTTACCCCGGTGAGAGGGTAGTCAAATCCACAGGGAATAGGGAGTTAGAATACGAGATTTCACTATTAAAACTATGCGAAGTACGGAAAGTGATCAATTGATTCGATGAGTGAATTATGGAAACAATTATACTAAAAGACAAGAAATTAAATAGAAAGATGGAAGATGAGAAAGTGCAAGTAAAAGAGAATAAAAAGGATTTAACACTGAATGAAGTGGGGTATCCGGACAAGCTACCTCTAGGATCTATGCTTCTAGTGTAAGACTATGCTATTATACTCTCCTATTGATGCCAATTGAGTCGAGGAAATCCTTAGTCTCACAGTCCCAAACCTAAGGACAACCGTGACTAACCCCAACATTATGCCCCGGTATTAGGATTCACATCGACCCTTCAATCTATCGCTCGCACGATTAAGCCCCAGGGGAGTACATCTACCTAAACCTCACACTACGTGGAATTGCATTAAGTTCTAGGGACTCCTAGTGATAAAACCTGTTCCTATGTGTAGTTCTAACCCTTTGGTCCAGGAGGAAGAACCCTAGTCTCGATTAAGCCCCAGTGCGTAGGATTCACTTCAACCCTTCACTCTGTTACTCGCGTAACTAAGTCCCAGGGGAGTATATCTACCTAGCACTTCACTCTATCTCGATCGCTAATAAATCAAGGAAACGGATTTAGGGAGAAATCACACCGGACGGGAAAGGGGTACATCGCTACCTCACAACTCTCCCTCTCAACCCTCTTCAATCTTAAAGAGTCTAATCCTATAGGAGTTGTCACACCTCCCAAGGAAAACCTAGATTGTTCTCAACCCTAGTGTCACATCTAAGGGAAAACAATAGCAAGATAAAATCAAGATTGAAACTCAATTCTTATTCATTAATAATGGAAAAGCATAATAACAATGTCAAAGAAACATAATAACCCTAGAGTTTACAAGTCCGAATACCCACAGGGGGTTTAGCTCCGCATGGAGCTATACATGTTCATCAAAGTATATGAGAAAGCACAAAATAAAGACATCGATGAAAACCCCCTTGCGTATGGTGTGGCCGTTGTCTTGTGCGGTGGCCGGACGTCAGTAACGATGCCGAAGACGTGCTCTAAACCTCCACGAAGTCCTCTCCAAAACCCTAGCCGCACTCCAGAAGTTGGGGAGAAAGATAGGTCAAAAGATCCCTCAAAAAGTCTCCAAATCAGGCTTTTATAATGTTGAGTCGCGGCTTTAAAATTGCTAAAATCGCGATTTCACACGGCCGTGTGGAATTTCCACATGCCCGTGTGAAATTTCTGGAATGCTGAATTTCGGCCGATAGTGGACAGTAACTTGCTACAGTGTTTTTGCTGCAGTGATTTGCTACATTGCTGCTATAGTAACTGTGCTGAAATGTTCCCGAATTCGTCGTTCTTCATCGATGCTGTTGAATTGGGCACACAATCAACGGTAGATCGTGCTGATTGCTTCGAGTCTCCTAATTGGTGAAGTCTTCATTGTTAGCATGAGCTAGACTTGTTGTGAATGTGACTGCCTTTGTGCCCTCCAAAGGAGGTTGGCACACACTCACAAGTCTATGCTCATGCCTCGTTCCTTACTTAGTCCGAAAATCTTCCCAACAATGGCAAACACGATCTAACTTCATTCCTTTCCTTCATTTTACCTTCACAACCCTACAATGCACAAAAGTAAACAATTGCACAGTTTTTAGTGATGAAATCTGATTAAATCAATGCTCATTGCAAGATAATAACACTTCGCATTACTATAACACGAGCACTTATCATCGGGCTTTTATAATTTTGAGTCGCGGCTTTAAATCGGCTGAATCGGGGCTTCACACAGCCGTGTGGAATTTCCACACGCCCATGTGAAGTTTCTAGGTTGCAGGAATTTTGTTCACACGGCCGTGTGGAATTTCAACATGCTCATGTGAACTCTCTGGAATGCTGATTTTCGGCTGAAAGTGAACAGTAGATTGCTACAGTGTTTTTGCTAGAATCCCTTGCTACAGTACTCACCGAAACGCTCCCAAATTCGTCGTTCTTCATCGAGGCCATTGAATTGGGCACACAATCAATGGTAGATCATGCCGATTACTTTAAATCTCCTTCTTGCTGATGTTCTTCTGAGCTACATGCGTTAGACTTGTTGTGAATTTGACAGCCTTTGTGCCCCTCCAAAGGAGGTTGGTATACACTCACAAGTCTAAGCTCATGCCTTGTTCCTTACTTGGTCCGAAAACTTGCCAACAATGGCAAACATGATCTAATTTTTGCTCTTCTTCTTCAAAATAGCTCCACAAACCTATAATTCATAAGTGTACACAAACGCACACCATTTAGTGATAAAAATTTGATAAAAGAGATGCTCATTGTAAAATGATAACGCTTCGCGTTACTATAACACAAGCACTTATCAATTATATTTCTATATCTTTATATACTCGAGTTTTTATTATTATTTCTTCTTGAGCTATACTGAACCCCTTGTGTATGTGTGTAGATGGTCTTGGATGTAAGGAATTTGAGGAATAGTCATAAGCACGGTCATGGGACCGTGTGTGCTCCACAAACCATTGAGACTTAACTCTCAATGAACCTAGCTCCATCAAACGCAACACTTGGAGTTTTGGGGAGTAATGTTTCAATTTCCTACCCCTACATTAATTGTGTGAATTGTTTTACTTTTTATTGTGCTTGTATGCGTACATTGGGGACAATGTACATCTTAAGTGTGAGGAGGAGTTCACGTTGCACACACCTTTACTTGTTCGTTTAATTACTTATGCTTATGTAGCCTATGGCGATTCACCTTAGTTGCAACGGTTGTATTCTTAGAGTTAAGGAGAATTTTTACTATTGTATCCTATCATGCTCTAGTTTTTACTTGAATTTTATGGAATTTTTTATCGATTATCTCATATTGCATAACTCACTCTTGGAATCTTTTGGAAACTCAAGCTTGAAGTTTTTATGGAAAAGTTTATCTTTGTTTTAGTGAGTTCTTAGCTTTGTTTTGAGAAATACATGAAAAAAATGAAAAAGATGGAAAAAATGAAAAAATATGGAAAAAGAGAAAAAGAAAAAAAATGAGTTTGTGAATATTTGCTTTGTTTTATTTGTGCATTTTGGGTGGAAAGAGCTACCACCAATGAAGTATGTAGCTACTCTCATAAGTTGGATACAAGTTATGCCCTAATGAGAGAAAGAGCTATCTCATGGGATGCGTGAAAGCTACTACCCCAGTAGAAAGGGCTACCTCCTCGAAAGCGTGAAAGCCACCTTTGGCGGCAGCCTAGGAAAGGGTTACCTTAGAGGTTGTGTGAAGCTACTACTTCCTTTCTTTTTTATATAAATAAGTCTTTTTTAACAAGAGTTTGAGGAGTACTTTTTGGGTTGTCTTTAGTGAGTCCGCACACAAAGCAAGGAACAAGGCACGAGCCTAGACTGTGAGTGTGTGCCAACCAACTTTGGAGGGGCACAAGGGCAGTCACACTTACAATAAGTCTAACTCGTGTAGCTTAGGAGAACTTCACCAATAAGGAGATTTGAAGCAATCGGCACGATCTAACATTGATTGTGTACCCAATTCAATAGCCTCGATGAAAAACGGTGAATTTGGGTGTGTTTCGGCAAGGTTACTCTAGCAACGCTATAGCAAGTACTGCAGCAACACTACTGTTGCTACTCTAGCAAGTTACTGTTCACTGTCTGTCGAAAATCAGAATTCCAGCAACTTCACACGGGCGTGTCGAAATTCCACAAGGCCGTGCAAAATCCCAATTCAGTCGATTTTAATCCGCGACTCAACATTATAAAAGCCCGTTTTGGAGACTTTTTACACATCTTTTTGCCAATCTTTTGTCCCAACTTCTTGATATCGCGGCTAGGGTTTCAGAGAGGACTTTGTGGAGGTTTAGAGCGCGTTATCAGCATCGTCACTGACATCCGGTGGCCACACAAGACCAAGGCCACACTATACGCAATGGGGTTTTCATCTATGCTTTCAGTTTGTTTTCATCTTTATATTTCGATGGATTTGTATAGCTCCATACGGAGCTAAACCCCTTGTGGGTATTCGGACTTGTAAACCCTAAGATTATTATGCTTCTATGACATTGTTACTATATGACACGACCCCTTGCGTGTATCCCGCAAGTGCACGGGTTATTGAAGTAATAAATTTACCCTGGTGAGTGGGTAGTCGAATCCACAGGGAATAGAGAATTAAAATACGAGATTTCACTAATTAAGCTATGCAGAGTACGGAAAAACAATGGTAGGATCAATGAGTGAATATAGAATAAAGTAGAATGAAAGACAAGAAATCAAATAGAAAGATGGAAGATGAGAGAGTGCAAGTAAAAGAGAATAGAGAGGACTAGTAATGAATGAAATAGGGCATCTGGACAAGCTACCTCTAGGGTCTATGGTTCTAGTGCAGGACTATGCTATTATACTTTCATATTGATGTTTAATTGAGTCGAGGATATCCGAAGACTCACGGTCCTAAACCTAAGGACAACGGTGACTAACCCCAGCACTATGCCCCCGTATTAGGATTCACGTCACCCTTCACTCTGTCGCTCGCACGACTAAGCCCCAGGGGAGTATATCTACCTAAACCTCACACTACGTGGGATTGCTTTGAGCTCTAGGGATTCCTAGTGGTAAAACCTGTTCCTATATGTAGTTCTAACCATTTGGTCCAGGTGAAAGAACTCTAGTCTAGATTAAGCCCCAGCACAGAGGATTCACTTCAACCCTTCACTCTGTTACTTGCGTAACTAAGCCCCAGGGGAGTTTATCTGCCTAGTACTTCACTCTATTTCGACTGCTATGAAATCAAGGAAACTGAGGTAGGGAGAAACCACATCGGAGGGAAAAGGGGTACATCGCTACCTCACAACTCTCCCTCTCAACCCTCTTCAATCTTAAGTAGTCTAACCCTAAGGAGTTGTCACACCTCCAAAAGGCAACCTAAATTGTTCTCAATCCTAGTGTCACATCTAAGAGAAAACATTAGCAAGATGAAATTAAGATTGAAAGTCAATTTTATTCATCAATAATGGAAAAGCATAATAACAATGTTAAAGAAACATAATAACCCTAGAGTTTACAATTCCGAATACCCTTAAGGGGTTTAGCTCCTCATGGAGCTATACATGCTCATCAATGTATGAAAGAAAGCACAAAATAAGGACATCAATGAAAACCCCCGTGTGTATGGTGTGGCCGTGGTCTTGTGCGGCCGTCGAACGTCGGTGACGATGCTGATGATGAGCGCTAAACCTCCATGAAATCCTCTCCGAAACCCTAGCCGCACTCCCCAAGTTGAAGAGAAAGATAGGTCAAAAGATCTCCCAAAAGGTCTCCAAAATCGCCTTTTATAATGTTGAATCACGGCTTTAAAATTTGACTTATTGGGTGCTTCACATGGGCGTGTGGAATTAAAATATGGGCGTGTGAAGTTTCTGTCTGCTGAAAAATTAATTCACACGGCCGTGTGTTAATTCCACACACCCGTGTGAATTCTCTGGAATTCTGAATTTCGGCCGAAGTGCTCGCCTGAAACGCTCCCGAATCCGTCGTTCTTCATCGAGGCCATTGAATTGGGCACACAATCAATGGTAGATTGTGTCGATTGCTTCAAGTCTCCTTCTTGGTGAAGTTCTCCTAAGCCACACGAGTTAGACTTGTTGTGAATGTGACTGCCTTTGTGCCCCTCCAAAGGAGGTTGGCACACACTCACAAGTCCAAGCTCGTGCCTTGTTCCGTGCTTCGTGCGAAAACTTCCCAACATCGGTGAACACGACCTAATTTCGTTCTTCTTCTCCAATTTAGCTCCACAAACCTTCAGTGCACAAGAATACACAAATGCACGCCATTTAGTGATAAAAACTGATAAAAGATATGCTCAATGTAAGATAATAACGCTTCGCGGTACTATAACACAAGCTCTTATCATTTTTATCTTTTCCATTATTGATGAATAAATTTGAGTTTCAGTCTTAATTGCTTCTTATAATTGTTTTCCCTCAGCCGTGACACTAAGGTCAAGAACAACCTAGGTTATCCTTTGGAGGTGTGACAACTCCTATTTGGTTAGACTACTTAAGATTGAAGAGGGTTGAGAGGGTGAGTCGTGAGGTAGCGAAACGTCCCGTTTCGCCTCCGGTGTGATTCTCCCTTCATCCGTGTTCCATAATTTCTTAGCGGTCGAGATAGAGTGAAGTGCTAGGAGAGGAACTCCCCTGTGTCTTTGATAAGAGCTCGTGTTATAGTAATGCGAAGTGTTATTATCTTGCAATGGGCATTGATTTAATCAGATTTTATCACTAAAATGTGTATATTTGTGTTCTTTTGTGCATATAGGGTTGTGGAGAAGATTTATAGAAAAAGAAGCAAGAATAGGTTATGTTCGCCATTGTTGAGGAGTTCTCGGACCAAGTAAGGAACAAGGTACGAGTCTAGACTTGTGGGTGTGTGCCAATCTCCATATGAGGGGCACAAGGGCAGTCACACTTACAAAAGTCTATAACTCGTGCAGCATTGGAGAACTTTGCCAATGAAGAGAAATGAAGTAATCGACATAATCTAATGTTGATTGTGTGCCCAATTCAACGGCCTCGATGAAGAACGATGAATCCGGGAGCATTTTTCGGCGAGTCCTGTAGCAGCACTATAGCTTTGTCACTGTAGCAATACTGTAGCAAACTACTGTTCACTTTCTGCCAAAAATCAGTGTTTCAGAGGATTCACACGGGCGTGTGGAAATTCCGCCGAAAATCATCAAAACAGAATTTCCACACGGCCGTGTGGAATTAACACACGGGCGTGTGGAAATTCTGCAGCCCGTGTGGAAAATCCACAGGGGCGTGTGGAACTCCGATTTCAGCCCGATTTGAGATTATAAATAGCCCGTTTTCAGATCTATTTTGGGACCCCCCCCCCCCTTCTATCTCTTGCCTATCTTTTGGGGGCTTTCGGCTAGGGTTTGGAGAGGTTCTTGGAGGTCTTTGGAGGCGATTATACGGCATCGGCATCGATATCTATTGGAAGATAGCTATTGGGGGAGCTTTCGTCGGCATCGATTCGGTAAGGTGTGCCCTAGGCTTGACAAGGGATTCGTTGGAGAAGACGTGCGACTCCACAAGACCATCGATACAATTTACAAGGGGGTTTTCTTTATGGTTTTATTGCATATGTTCTTAATCACTTTATTGATTTTGTATTGCTCCATGGAGAGCTAAACCCTAGTGGGTATTCGTATGTGTAAACCCTAGGATAATATTATTTCAATGACTTTTATTATGCTTTCTTTATTGATGAATTTAATTGAGTTTCAATTTTAATTATCTTTTGCTATTGTTTTCCCCTAACCGTGACACTAGGGTTGAGAGCAATTTAGGTTACCCTTTGGAGGTGTGACAACTACTATAGGGTTAGACTACTTAAGATTGAAGAGGGTTGAGAGGGAGAGTTGTGAGGTAGCGATGTACCCCTTTCCCTTCCGGTGTGATTTCTCCCTACCTCCGATTCCTTGATATATTAGCGGTTGAAATAGAGTGAAGTGTTAGGTAGATAAACTCCCCCAAGGCTTTGGGGTGACGTGAATCCAATGCACTGGGGCTTAATTTAGACTTGGGTTCTTCCACCTGGACCAAAGGGTTAGAACTACTACATATAGGAACAGGTTTTATCACTAGGAATCCCTAGAGCTTAAAGCAATTCCACGTAGTGTTAGGCTTAGGTAGATATACTCCCCTGGGGCTTAGTTACGCAAGTAACAGAGCGAATGGTTGAAGTGAATCCTATTGCCCGGACATAGTGTTGGGGTTAGTCACGGTTGACCTTAAGTTTGGGACCGTGTGTTTAAGGATATCCTCGACTCAATAGGCATCAATTGTAGAACATAATACAAGTTTTGCACTAGAAGCATTAGTCCTAGGGGGAGCTTTGTCCAGGTACCCCATCGTTATATCGATTACCTCTCCTACGCTCATTATTCTTCTTGCACTCTTTTATTTTCTTTTACATCTATACATATATACTTTCCTCATCATCGATTCCCATCATAGCTAAATAGCGATAACACTTGTTTCGGAACACTATTCCCTGTGGATACGACTACCCACTCACCAGGGTATTTTATTACTTCGACAACCCGTGCACTTGCGGGGTAGACACGCAAGGGGTCGTGTCAGTCTTCGTTGCGCGAGCAACAGAGTGAAGGATTGAAGTGAATCCTAGTGCTGGTGCTTAATTTAGACTAGGGTTCTTCCAACAAGACCAAACGTTTAGAACTATATATAGGAACAGGGTTTATCACTAGGAATCCCTAGAACTTAAAGTAATCACACGTAGTGTGAGGCTTAGGAAGACGGACTCCCCTAGGGCTTAGTTGACAGGTCAACGAGAGTCAAGGGTCATGGTGAAAGCCTAATGCCTAATGCCGAGGCATAGTGTTGGGGTTAGTCACGGTTGACCTTATGGTTTGGGACCGTGTGTTTAGGGATATGCTCGAATCAATTAACGTCAATAGGAAAGTATAATAGCATTGTCTTGTACTAGAAGCATAAGTCCTAGGGGTAGCTTGTCCGGGTACCCAACTTTACTCAGTGCTTGTCCTTCTCTATTCACTCCTACTTGCACTCTCTTACCTTTCATCTTTCTATTTTATTTCTTGTTTCTTTATATTTTCTTTCACACTCACTCATTGATTCTCTTCACACTCACCATACACCGCTTAGCTAAATAGTGAAATCTCGTGTCTTAAATACCTATTCCCTGTGGATTCGGCTAGCCACTCACCTGTGTAATATTATTACTTCGACAAACCAGTGTACTTGCATGATACACGCAAGGGGTAGTGTCACTCTGTCTCTGGCAGTGCCGGAAGTAGCTACAACAGCGGTTGTGATCCTCTACCCACGTCGCCCTTTGTTGTCCTAGATGAGGGCCTATTCAGCACATATGTTTGATAATGTTTCCTAGCCATGCGCTTCTGTCTTAACATCTCCAAGCTAATAGGGGAAGGCATGACTGTCTTCTCCATCCCTCTAATTGCCTCGTGAAGGCCTATCCCCTTGATAAGTCTTGTAACGTATGGCCCAGAAAAGATAGCTCCAAGCCTAGGGTACTGACCCTAATGACGCATATCCTCTGCGAGGATATACCAATATGGAGCGGCTTGTTCTATACCATCGAATGGAGGTAAAGGAGCTCTTGCCGACTAAGAACTCCTGTACTATCACCCCGCCCGCTCACTGATCTACTCAGAATGGCGTGAATGTATCTATAGGCTGGCCGTGATAAACAAGTAGCCTTTGATATCCCTGGCTCGTATTACCCCTGTCGACACAACAATCGGTAAGCTCTTTGAGGGCTCAAACTGTCGTAATCAGTCGGAAGGTTCTCAAACTCCACTGGCTCAGTAAAGGCTTCATCATACAAACCGATACAGATGGAAAACTGCGTCACTGACATAATGTAATCGTGCCCCAAAGCCCTAAAATGTATAGTGTCGGTACTTGTCAAATCTTTACATGATATGTCAAACTCAAAGGACAGGAGTACCTCCAAAGAAAGTGAGCGTTTGGTTGGTTCTTGAATAGACCGCAAGCTCTTCCAACTCCCCACTACTATAAGCTCTTCAATCTTGTCCGCCATATCATTACCCCACTTAACTGTTCTTAAGCAGCTCAAATCTATGTATTGAGACTGTCCGAACTTGAGTTTTGTCAACCTTGTATATGTTTTCCGGTGCTCCGTAGTGGCAAAGTCCACCTGTTCGGTTGAGGGCTCAAAGGGTCTCTTGCCGATCACTTACTTATGCCTGGGTGCCATTCTTGCAAGACGTAAAAACTAATCAAATCATTATTGAATACTCCATTCTGCAATAATCCACACTGCTATGTGGAAATTCCACACGCCCGTGTGGATTGTTGGGGTGCAATAATAAGACAACCGTAAGGCCAAAATCTTATACAAATCACCCCTAGTAACTTTGAGACATAACTGACGGATAACGGCAAGCTCTGCCGATGTGTGCAAAAACTGTGTAATTTGTCTAGCCCTGACCTCAACCAACTCTGTCTGCAGGACACCCACAACACTCTCGAGGCGCTCATGTCGGTCCTCTCCTCAAGATGGCGAGAACATGCGCACTGGAGGTGGATCCTGTGCTGTGGGTGGTGCCTATGTATCTGCCTATATGGGAGGTGGCTCTAATGTCAGATGTGATCCATCGGTGTGCTCTCCCTGTCCTGACTGGGGTACGATCAGTACATAGACTCCCGGTCCCCCTCTGCGGACCATACCCATCAGTCACAGGGTCTCTGTGCCTAGAGGAGCCGGTATAACAGTCTTCTTGGCCCCGCGCACTCCGTCGCTGAGTCTTAAGCCGATAATCAATCGGGTGATGTACGGTCCCACGAAGATAACTCCAATCCTGGGTACTGACCCTGGTGTCATATGTACTCGGCGACGATGTGCCCCAGGTGGAGTGGCTCGCTCTCCACAATAGAATGTAGGTACAAGAGGGCCTGTCGGCTCAAGAACCTGGTACTATCACCATGACCACTCACTGATATGCTAAGCACGGTGTGGAGATACCTGTAGGAACCCCTGGACAGGCACATGGCATTGGACACACCTGGCTCATACTGTCCCTGGCCACATAGTCTACTGTACGCACTAGGGGGTCAGGGTACCCGGATAATCTGTGGGTAACAGCGCGTACTCCTTTATCTCAGTGAGTGTCTCATCGGATAATCCCATCTGTACTGAGAACTGGGTCATGCTTAAGCTAAAATGTTGACCGAGGGCCTGGAACTAAATGGTATCAACATTGGTAAAACTGTCGTACCCCCGGTCAAACTCGAACGAGGAAAGCACCTCGAGCGTGAGCGATCTAGTAGCTGGCTCTCGAATGGACAATAACCTGCTCTAACTCCCTACCGAGAGAAGCTCCTCCATCTCTTCGGCCAACACTATTTCCCCCTGAATGTCCCGTAAGATGCTCAAGTCGGGAAATCGGGTCTGTCCAAACTTGAGGTCTAATAACCGCTTGAAACATACCTCATGCTCGGGCCTAGTGAATCTAATATGTTCTGAAGGGGGTGAGGATCCGCGAGGGCATTTGCTGGTTGCTTTCGTAGCCCTGGAAGCCATATCTGAAAGATTGAGAAGAGAAATAATAAAAAATAATTGGAAAACACAATCTGCAGAACTCCACACCGCCATGTGGATCTTCGGGCAGACAGAGCCTCACGGCCGTGGAATCTATAATTCCGTATTTACACTCTAATTCGTTCTAGATTCTTTTAAAATATGTTTGCATACATTCTAATCATTCAAAGCAAGCGATATAATCAAGAAGAACGAATCAAATAAAAATTTGATGAAGAACAAGTGTTTAAAATTCTTACAGACGGTGTGGATGAAGAACTTTCAAAATCGGCCGGAAAACTTGAACTAAAACCTCAAAAACACACAGAGAAGATTTGGAAAATGTAAGAGAGTGTCAGTGAGCCGTTTGGAGTGAAGAAAACTAGAGGCACGAGTAAAAACCAAAAGAAAATCATGGCTTTTAAAAGTTTTGGGATTCACACGGCCGTGTGGAAATTCCACACGCCCGTGTACCTCTACAATTAGGGTTCACAGGGGCCGACACAAGACCCTGTCTGCACTCTGGTTGCTCTCTGGACTACCCCACACGGCCGTGTGATGGACCCACACGCCTATGGACCTTCATAGGGGAGCTCCACTGAGGCTGGTACACGCCCCTATGGATTCATGAGAAATCACAAAAGGTCTTTGGAAAACTTCACACAGCCGTGTGGAAATTTCACATGGTCGTGTGCCCAACCTGGCCAAGAACACAAGGCCGGCCACAGGGGCACCCACACGTGACCTGTGGCCTCTCTGGTTCAACCCGAGAAACTCTAAGTGTTTCACACGGCCGTGTGCATAACCCGCACGGCCATGTGCCATTCACAAGTTCATTCACATGGGCAGCCACACGCCCTTGTGTATTCTTGGGAAAGAAGGGACTCTCCGCAGAATTCCACATGACCGTGTGCCTTAAGACATGGGTACTCACAAGGGCACCCACATGCCTTGGTGGACTCTCTAGAATGAGAGTTGATGTTCTGCAAGATTTCACACGCCCGTGTGGAAATTGCACACGCCCGTGTGCCCCTTCTGAGGTTTCTCACAAGGACAAAGTCACGTCCCTGTGCCCTCACTAGTTGAGCCCTGATTGGTAACACATGCCTGTGTGGAAATTCTACACAACCGTGTGTTTACTCTGCAATACTTAGAAAAATTTACAGACTCTCTAGAAAAAATTCAGAAACAAAAATACAATACTTATAGCCTCTGTAAACCATCAAAACACGACCAGATTCCATGGAAAACATGCTCAACCAACTCAAACTTCGTCAATTATCGTTTAGGCACACAAAAACATCAACAAATCATAATAAAATCGTAGCTCATGCATTAAAAATTTAGGACACCAAAACTAAGACTCTTATTCAAGCTAGAACTAAACTAGATCCTAGAAAAGCTGTAAAACCTTCGGTTGCCTCCCAAGAAAAACTTGTTTAACATCACTTAGCTTGACGTACCTGCCTTACCTTATGGGTGTTCATGAATGAAGGTTGTCCTCTTCCCTACAACCTGAAAGCATGCAACACATAATCTTTGTAGAGTAGAGGGAGAGTTGTCGAATTTGTTACCATACAAGGGTGAAACACCCTTACTCCATGCATGCTCATCCCCATTGAACTTGGGGTTTTCGTGTGGCGTCTCTTCGCTCTCTTTATCTTCCTTCTCATCTTCTTCATGAGCCCCAGTTCTGGCTTGACGTCTTTCTCGACTAGACCAAGCGAAAGTGCTTCTTCTTTTATCTCCACGTCTTGGTCCGGCCACCCTTCATATGGATCTAGGTTTAACATTTCCTGCAAATAATCATCAATTAGTTCATCGCTGGTGTCAAGAAAATATAAAGTATCATCAAAGTCAAGAGAGTGTGACACGACCCCTTGCGTGTATCCCGCAAGTGCACGGGTTTGTCGAAGTAATAAATTTACCTTGGTGAGAAGGTAGTCGAATCCACAGGGAATAGGGAGATAGAATATAAGGTTTCACTAATTAAGCTATGCAGAATACGGAGAACGATAATAAGATTGATGAGTAAAAATAATGCAAAGCAATAAACTAAGTAGAGAGATGGAAGAAAGAAGTGCAAGTAGGAAAATCGAGAAGGACTAACAATGAGTAAAAGGGGGTATCCGGACAAGCTACCTCTAGGGTCTATGTTTCAAGTGCAAGACTATGATATTATACTCTCCTATTGATGTCAATTGAGTCGAGGATATCCTAAGACTCACGGTCCCAAACCTAAGGACAACCGTGACTAACTCCAACACTATGCGCGGTATTAGGATTCACAACACCCTTCACTCTGTCACCTAGATGACTAAGCCCCAGGGGAGTCCATCTGCCTAAACCTCACACTATGTGGAGTTGCATTATGCTCTAGGGATTCCTAGTGATTAAACCTGTTCCTATACGTAATTCTAACCCTTTGGTCCAGGTGGAAGAACCCTAGTCTAGATTGAGCCCCAGCAAATAGGATTCACTACAACCCTCCACTCTATTACTTGCGTAACTAAGCCCTAGGGGAGTTTATCTACCTATTGCTTAACTCTATTTCGACCGCTATTAAATCAAGGAATCGGAGGTAGGGAGAAATCACATCGAAGGGGAAAGGGGTACATTGCTACCTCACAACTCTCCCTCTCAACCCTCTTTAATCTTGAGTAGTCTAATCCTATAGGAGTTGTCACACCTCCAAAGGAAAGCCTAGATTGCTCTCAACCCTAATGTCACGTTTAAGGGAAAACAATATGAAAGGATAATCAAGATTAAAAACTCAATTTTATTCATCAACGATGGAAAGCATAATAATCAATGTCAAAGAAACATAAGAAACCCTAAAGTTTACAAGTCCGAATACCCCACGAGGGATTTCACTGGATGGCTGAAATCGCAAAACACACGGCCGTGTGGAATTTCCACACGCCCGTGTGACTTCTCTGTCTGGCTGGAAAATGGCTCACACGGCCGTGTTGAATTTCCACACGCCCGTGTGACTTCTCTGGAACACTAATCTTCAGCTGAACAGGCTTGGTAACTTGCCGAAATAAGATTGAAACTCAAATTTATTCATCAATAATGGAAAAGCATAATAACAATGTCATAGAAACATAATAATCCTAGGGTTTACAAGTCCAAATACCCACAAGGGGTTTAGCTCCTCATGGCGCTATACATATTCATCAAAATATAAAGATGAAAAAAATTGAAAACATGGATGAAAACCCCATTGCGTATGAAGTGGCCGTGGTCTTGTGCAGCCGCCGGATGTCGGTGACGATGCTGATGACGTGCTCCGAACCTCCACGAAGTCCTCTCTGAAACCGTAGCCATGTTATCCAGAAGTTGGGAGAGAAGATTGGAAAAAGGATGTGTAAAAAATCTCTAGAATGGCCTTTTATAACATTGAATCGCGGCTTTAAATCGGCTGAATCTGGATTTAACACGGCCATGCAGAATTTTCACACGCCCGTGTGATATTTCTGGATTGCTAAATTTCGGTCACACGGGCGTGTGGAATTTTGACATGCCCGTGTGAACTCTCTGGATTGCTGAGTTTCGGCAAAAAGTAAACAGTAGCTTGCTAGAGTGTTCTCGGGATGGAAGGGAAGCCTCTGCAGAGTTTCACTCGGCAGTGTGGAAATTCAACACGACTGTGTGCCTTAATACATGGGCACTCACAGGGGCATCCACACGCCACTGTGGACTCTTGGGAATGAGAGTTGAAGTTCTGCAGGATTTCACACGACCGTGTCAAAAATTCCACATGGTCGTGTCCCCTTCACAGTGTTGTTCACAGGGGCAGTTACACGGCCTTTATAACGCTCAGGATGAGCCCTGAGATGACTCACATGGCCGTGTGGAAATTCCACATGGCCGTATGTTTCCTCTGGATGACTTAGAAAAATTACACGCTCTGCAAAAATTTTTAGAAACACTAATACAAGGTTTGGAGCCTGTATACATTATCAAATTACGACCTGAGATCCATGAAAACACACTCAAACGACCCAAAACTTCCTCAATCAATATTTAGGCACACAAAAATATCAAAGATCCATAAGAAAATCACAGTACATGCATGTATGAACAAGACACCAACACTAAGACTCTTATTCATGCTACTACTCAACTAAGTCCTATAAAAACAGTAAAAGCTTGAGTTGGCTCCCAAGAAGTGCTTGTTTAACGTCACTTAGCTTGATATACCAGACCTTACCTTACAAGGGTTTATGAATAAATGTTGCCCTCTTCCCTACAACCTGAAAGCATGCAGAACATAATCTTCGTAGGGTAGAAGGGGAGTTATCGAGTTTGTTACAACAGAAGGGCAAAACACCCTTACTCCTTGAAGCATGTCCTCCCCCACATCCATTATAATTTGTTATGGCCGTCACCCTTGGAGAAGTTAGAGTGTCCAACTTCTTACTCAATGATTCCACTAGGGTTGCCAATGATGTAACCGTATCTATCTCATGAAGTCCGGCTACCTTATTTCTATCCCTTGAGTTCCATTGATAGCTATGCATAGCCATCACTTCAATGAGGTGTCGGGCTTTACCGGGGGTCTTGCTTCTTAAGGTACCTCCTGCCTCCGCATCTAGCAATTGCTTGGTGCTCGTAGTTAACACATTATAGAAAGTATGAATGATCATCCACTCGGGGAATCCATGTTGTGGGCACTTCCGCAGAAGATCTATGAACCTGTCTCACGTCTCAAATAGAGACTCTAATTTTGTTTGCACAAAAGAAGAAATCTCATTCTGGAGCTTTGCAGATTTTCCAGGAGGGAAATATCGATCAAGTAAAGCTTCCGCCATCTCCTCCCATGTAGTAATAGACGCTCTCGGTAATGATTATAGACTTTCCCCTTCAAGGAAAATGGGAAGGCTCTCAATCTATTGGCATCATCCGGCACTCCATTGATCTTGAGCATGTCACACACTTCAAGGAAGTTGTCAATATGGTTCTTTGGATCCTTATCAGCCAAACCATTGAATGATGCGTACTACTGTAACATCGAGATGAAGCCTGGCTTAAGCTCGAAATTCTGAGCTGTAATTGGGGACCTCATAGTGCTCGATTGTGTCCCCAAAACTATGGGTCTAACATATTTGGACAAAGTCATCTGTTGTTCATGTTATTCTGCCATTGTTTCTGACCCTTCTGTGTCTATCTCAGCTTGGTTAGACTGTTCTTGCACAGGTTCTTTTCTTTTTCGATGTGTTCTTCTTCCAATATCTGGGTCTCCTTTAACAATAATCGAAGGGTTCACATGGGTCATAACCTGGAGCTGAAACCAAAGAAAAAAAAATAAATAAGAATGATGAAAGAACAAGAAAGTGTGAAATAGAATGTGTGTAGTGAATAGCTAAGATTGTAAAAGGAAAATATCTAGAATACGCCTACTCCCTGCAATGGTGCCAAAAACTTTGATAGGGATCAGAAAGTGTATAGGTTGTTGCAGCAATATTAGTACCCCGGTAAGAGGGTAGTCGAATGCACAAGGAGTAAGTATTGTAGATACAAGAGATTGCTAATTAGCTAGTGTGAAGTACAGAAAGTGAGAACAAGATCAATATGTGTGTGCAATAGTAATTAAGAGAAATAAAGAAATGAAAGTGAAATATAGACAACGGGAGAGTGCAAGCAAAAAGCAAGAGATAAACAATCAAGTGTAAAATAGGGTACCCGGACAAGTTCCATCTAGGACTAATGTTCTAGTGCAAGATAATGTATTATACTCTCCTATTGATGTTTAATGAGTCGTGGACATCGTAAAGCACACGATCCCAAACCTAAGGTCAAGCGTGACTAATCCCAACATTATGCCCTAGCATTAGGTCTCACTACGACCCTTAACTCTCATTGCCCTGTCAACGAAGTCCCAGGGGAGTCCATCTTCCTAAGCCTCACACTATGTGGAATTGCATTACGATTTAGGGATTCCAAGTGATAGACCATGTTCGTAAGTGTAGCTCCTATCCTTTGGTCCAGGTGAAAGAACCCTAGTCTTAGTTAAGCCCCAGCACTAGGATTCACTACAACCGTTCACTCTATTGTTCGTGTAACTAAGCCCCAGGGGAGTTCATCTCCTAGCACTTCACTCTACTTTACTACTAAGAACTATTGGAACACGAAGGTTGGGAAATCACATCAGAAGGAAAAGGGGACTTTTCGCTACCTCACGACTCACCCTCTCGACCCTTTCCAATCTCGAGTAGTCTAATCCTATAGGAGTTGTCACACCTCCAAAGGACAACCTAGATGATTCCCAACCCTAGTGTCACGGCTAAGGAAAATTGATACAACAAGTAATCAAGATTGGAACTCAATTAAAGACATCAATTAAGAAAGCATAATAAAAGTCATAGAAACAATGTCATCCTAGGGTTTATAAGTTTGAATAACCACAAGGGGTTTAGCTCTCCATGGAGCTATACAAATGCATCAATGTGTAAGAATAAACAAGAAAGATAAACATAGATGAAACCCCTTGTGATGCGTGGTGATGGTCTTGTGAGGTTGCTCCGTCTTCTCCACCAAGCTCCTAGTCAAGCCTAGGGCATACCTCGCAGGATTAGTGCCGACGAAAGCTCCCCTAATAGCTATCTTTGAACGAGCTTCAATGTCAATGCCGAGAACTCGCTCCAATGCTCCACAAAGTCCTCTCCAAACCCTAGCCATGATCCTCCGAAAAATAGGCAAAAAAGATTCTCAAAAAGTCCCCAAAAAGTCCTTTAAATAGTATGAGTCGCGGCTGAAAAATCTACTGAAATCGGGCATCCACACGGCCGTGTGGAATTTCCACACGCCAGTGTGGATTTTTTGGATTCGTTTTTCTAGCGCGCAGTGAATAGTAAACTGCTACAATATTTGGACACACGTGTTAGATGTTCCAGATTTCATCCTTCTTCATCGAGCCCGTTGAATTGGGCACACAATCAATGGTAGATCATGTTGATTGCTTCATTCTCCTCATTAGCGAAGTCCTCCGATGCTACACGGGTTTGACTTTTGTGAATGTGGCTGCCTTTGTGCCCCTCCAAAGGAGATTGGCACACACCCACAAGTCTAAACTTGTGCCTTGTTCCTTTCTTGGTTCGAGAACTCTCGAACAATGGCAAACATGATCCAACTTTGCTCTTTCTTCACTAAGTTTACTCCACAACCCTATAATGCACAAAAGAACACAAATACACACTAATTAGTGATTAAATCTGAGAAAAGTAATGCTCAATGTAAGACAATAACACTTCGTATTACTATAACACGAGCACTTATTAATGAAGTTCTTCAATGTTACATGAGTTAGATTTTATGAGTGTGACTGTCTTTGTTCCCCTCTAAACCACAGAAAATTTGAGTACATTGGAGGTTGGCACACACCCACAAATCTATAGCCCTTGCCTTGATCCTTGCTTGGTTCAAGAAACTCTTCAACAATCACGGACATGACCCAATTTTGCTCATTTCTCTTGAACTCTTCTCCACAATCCTACATGCACAAGAAAACACAAATACACACGGATTAATGATAAAAACTGAGAAAATTAATGCTCAATGTAAGAAAAGAATACTTCGTATTACTTATACACGAGCACTTATAAAACTCCCCTACACTTAGGATTTTGCTTATCCTCAAGCAAAAAAATAAACATGAAAGTACTTGGGAAGAACAATTGAAAGTACTTGGCCTTAGGTTGAACAAAAGTATGTAAAAGAAGCATTCTACAAGTATGGGGAAATTAAAACATTTCATAAAAGGTATCATTGTTGTAGCTAAAAACTTGAATAAAAAAAGACAACAACTTGATAATGTGTAAGTGTGTGAACTCACTCAAGTCAACCCAAAAAGTACTCCTCAAGCTCCTATTAGAAGGACTTATTTATACACAAGGAAGGAAGTAGTAGCTTCACACATCCTCTAAGGTAGCTCTTTCCTAGGCGACCACCAAAGGTAGCTTTCACACTTTCGAGGTGGTAGCCCTTTCTATCGGTTGTAGTGGCTTTCACGCATCCCATGAGATAGCTTTTTCTCTCATTAGGGCATAACTACTATCCAACTTATGGGAGTAGCTACATACTTCATAGGAGGTAGCTCTTTCCACCCCAAATGCACAAATTCAACCTAAACAAATATTCGCAAGTTCACAAGTTTTTTTTATCTCAAAACAAAACTAAAAACTCAACTAAAACAATGATAAACTTGTCCTCAAAACATTGAGCTCGAGTTTCCAAAAGGTTTCAACAGTGAGTAGTGCAATATGAGATAATCGAGAAAAAATTCCATAAAATTCAAGTAAAAACTAGAGCATGATGAGATACAATGTTAACAATTCTCCTAAACTTAAGAATACAACCGTTGCAACTAAGGTAAAGCACCACTTGCTACATAAGCATAAACAATTGAAAGCCCAAGTATAAGGTGTGTGCAATGTGAACTCCCCCCATACATAAGATGTACATTGTCCTCAATATACGCATGCAAGCACAATAAAAATATAGCAATCAAAAACAAAATATGTGAAGGTGGGCAATTGAAACAATACTCCCCTGAACTCTGAGTGTTGCATTTGTTGGAGCTATGTTCATTGAGAATTAAGTCTTAAGGGGTTGTCGAGCACACATGGTCCCATGATGGTGCAAATGACTATTCCTCAATTCCCAAACATCCAAGAACATCTGCACGTATACACAAGGGGATTTAGTGAAGCTCAACAAAAGTAAAATAAAATCGAGTCTATAAAGATAATGCAATCAAATACAACTCGATACAAAATAAAGCAATGAAAATAAACTCAGAAGGAAGATCCTTTCTGAGCAATACAAGTCCAAAATATAAAATAAAAGTACAAATAAACGAAAGTAAAAGAAACTAGATGCCTCCAGCGTCGATGTCTGGCTCAGTAGGCTCTGGTGCTACTGGTGGATTTGGTGATGGTGAGGACACTCACGGTCGCACTACAAATGGTCAGGTCATGACTCGCTCAAGTAACCGCTGTAAAGCGTCGAACCATACCATCGCCTCTGCGTGGTGTGCAACTTGGGTAGCTCTAACCTCAGCCACCTCTGTCTGTAAGACCCCCACAACACTCTTAAGTCACTCTAACCTATTGTGGTGTCAAGAAGGAGAAAATATGCGCATTGGAGGTGGCTCCTGTGCCGTGGATGGTGCCTTTGTCTCTATTTATGCTGGAGGTGGCTGCAATGTCGGCTAAGATCCACGGCCTCATCACACTCGCGTATGGCCTACTCTAGTGGGGGCAAGATTATAGTGTAAACACCTAGACTGCATCTGCAGACCATACCCATCAACCACATTATCTCTCAGCCGAGGGAAGCTGGTATAATGGTCTTCTTAAGCCCTCGAATTGAGTCCAAGAGACCTAACCCCATGATAAGACTTGTAATGTACGGGCCTGAGAAGATGACTCTGAACCTGGGGTACTTTTCTTGACGGCGTATGTACTTTGCAAGGATATACCCAAGGTGGAGTAGCTTGCTCTACACCATCAAGTACAGGTAGATGAGCTCCTGTTTGCTCAAAACACCTGTGCTGCCTCTACGGCCATTCACTGATCGGCAAATGATGGCGTGGAGGTATCTATATGCTAAACAGGACAAACATGAATCATTAGACACCTCCAACTCATATTGCCCCTATCCACACAGTGTCCTATATGCGCACTGTGGTGTCAAACTCCCGGGTTAGTTAGTGGGAACTTGCTCATACTCCTCCGTCTCAATAAATGACTCATCATAAAGTACTAGTCGAACTGCAAACTTTATCACACTCAAACAAAATGCTGACCAAATGTGCGGAACTGAATAGTGCCAATATCCGCGAAGCCAATGTATCCTCGGTCAAACTCAAACGATGACAGGACCTCGAGTGTGAGCAAATGAATAACCAGCTCTCGAATCGATAATAAACGGCGCCAGCTACCAACGGAGAGAAGCTCATCCACCTCATCAGCTAACTCATCTCCCTGTTGGATCTACCTCGATGCACTCAAGTCCGAGAACCGTGAATGACTGAACTTGAGTTTTGACAAACGCATAAACCTTGCTTGATGTTCGGGTATCGTGAACTCAAGCTGCTCTGGTGACTGCTCATGCGAATGTTTGCTGATAAGTGCTCAAGTTATAGTGACGCGAAGTGTTATTATCTTACAATGAGCATTACTTTTATCAGATTTTATTAGTAAATTGTGTGCATTTGTGTGCTTTTGTGCATTGTAGGGTTATGGAGCGAATTTGGAGAAAAAGAGCAAAGTTTGATCATGTTTAACATTGTTGGGGACTTCTCGGACCAAGAATGATCAAGGCATGAGTCCGGACTTGTGGGTGTGTACCAACCTCCTTTGGAAGGCCACAAAGACAGCCGCATTCACAATAGGTCTAACTTGTGTGGCAGAGGAGAATTTCACCAACGAGGAGAATTGAAGTAATCGGCATGATCCACCATTGATTGTGTGCCTAATTCAACGGCCTCGATGAAGAATGATGAATTCAGGAGCATTTCGGAGAGTGTGCTATAGAAGCACTATAGCAATTATTGTAACAAAAATATTGTAACAAGTTACTGTTCATTGTTCGCCAAAATTCAGCAAAACAGAGACTTCACACGGGGGTGTAGAAATTCCACATGGCTGTGTGAAATCCCGAGTTCAGCCGATTTGAAGCCACGACTCAAAACTATTTAAATCCCAATCTTTCTCCCCAACTTGGGGAGAGTGCGGCTAGGGTTTCGGAGAGGACTTTGTGGAGGTTCGGAGCGGGTCAACGGCATCATCACCGATGTCCGGTGGCCACACAAGACCACAGTCACATCATACGCAAGGGGGTTTTTCATCGATGCTTTCAATTTGTGTTTTCTTTTATATTTTGATGAATTGTTATAGCTCCATGAGGAGCTAAACCCCATGTGGGTATTCGAATTTGTAAACCCTAGGATTATTATGTTTCTATGACATTGTTATTATGCTTTTCCATTATTGATGAATAAATTTGAGTTTCAATCTTAATTATCTTTTGTAATTGTTTTCCCTTAGCCGTGACACTTGGGTTGAGAACAATCTAAGTTATCCTTTGGAGTTGTGACAACTCCTATAGGGTTAGACTACTTGACACGACCCTTTGTGTGTATCCCGCAAGTACACGGGCTTGTCGAAGTAATAAATTTATCCTGGTGAGTGGGTAGTCGAATCCACAGGGAATAGAGACTTAAGACACGAGGTTTCACTAATTAGCTAAGTAATGTACTGTAGTATTTCGGGTTTTTCTCTCTTGTGTAGATCGGTGTCTTTCGATTATTCGGTGTTTGTTTGTTTCATGTTTTGCGTAAGTTCCTCTTTGTTTTGAGTTGGAGAGGCTTGTCGAGGGTTTTGGGTCCAGTTTTGAGGGCTTTAAGAGGTGCTCGGGCCATGTGCAAGTCGTGCAGAGAGCGTGCGGACTGTGTACAGCCCGCACAGGCATTTTAGTGGCCTTGTGTGGCCTATGTGCGGCCCGCACACCCTTGGCAGAGGGGTGTACGGCCTGTGTGCGGGCCACACACCAGGGATTAGTTACATACTTGATAAGTGCTTGTGTTATAGTGACGCAAAGCGTTATTATCTTACTATGAGCATCTCTTTTATCAGATTTTATCAGTAAATAGTGTGCATTTGTGTATTCTTGTACATTGTAGGTTTGTGGAGCCAAGTTGGAAAAGAAAAACAAAGTTAGATCATGTTCACAGTTGTTGGGAGGTTTTCGGACCAAGCAAGGAACAAGGCATGAACTTGGACCTGTGAGTGTCTGCCAACCTCCTTTGGAGGGGCACAAAGGCAGTCACATTCACAACAAGTCTAACTCGTGTAGCCTAGGAGAACTTCACCAAGAAGGAGACTTGAAGCAATCGGCACGATCTACCATTGATTGTGTGCCCAATTCAATGGCCTCGATGAAGAACAACGTATTCGGGAGCGTTTCGGCGAGTTAGTGTAGCAGCACTGTAGCTTTGTTACTCAAATTACTGTTCCAATCCACTGTAGCAAGTTACTGTGCATTTTCTGCCGAAGATCAAGTTTCCAGAGAATTCACACGGGTGTGTGGAATTAACACACGGCCGTGTGAATCATTTTCCAGCAAGCCAGAGACTTCACACAGGCTTGTGGAAATTCCACACGGCCGTATGAAGTAATTTTTCAGGAAGACAAAAACTTCACATGGTCGTGTGGAAATTCCACACGGCCGTGTGAAGCCCCGATAAGTTCAAATTTAAAGCCGCACTTAGCCTATTTAAAGCCCGATGGGGAGACTTTTTTTAGCATCTTTGGACCTATCTTTCTCTCCAACTTCGAGAGGGTGCGGCTAGGGTTTCGGAGAGGACTTTGTGGAGGATTAGAGTACGCCAACGGCATCGTCATTGACGTCCGACGGCAGCACAAGACCACGGCCACATCACACGCGAGGGGGTTTTCATTGATGTTCTTATTTTGCAATTTATTTTACACTTTGATGAACTTGTATAGCTCCATGAGGAGCTAAACCCCTCGTGGGTATTCGGACTTGTAAAACCCTAAGATCATTATGTTTCTATGACATTGTTATTATGCTTTTCCATTATTGATGAATAAATTCGAGTTTCAGTTTTAATTATCTTTTGCTATTGTTCTTCCTTAGCCGTGATACTAGGGTTGAGAACAATCTAGGTTATCTTTTGGAGGTGTGACAACTCCTATAGGATTAGACTACTTAAGATTGAAGAGGGTTGAGAGGGAGAGTTGTGAGGTAGCAATGTACCCCTTTCCCTTCCGGTGTGATTTCTCCCTACCTCCGTTTCCTTGGTTAATTAGCGGTAAAGATAGAGTTTTAAGGCTCAATCTAGACTAGGGTTCTTCCACCTGGACCAAAGGGTCCCTAGAGTTTAAAGCAATCCCACGTAGTGTTAGGGTTAGGAAGATAGACTCCCCTGGGGCTTAGTTGACAGGTCAACAAGAGTCAAGGGTCATAGTTAATCCTAATACCGGGACATAATGTTGGGGTTAGTCACGGTTGACCTTAAGTTTTGGGACCGTGAGTTTAAGGATATCCTCGACTCAATTAACATCAATAGGAAAGTATAATAGCATAGTCTTGCACTAGAAGCATAAGACCTAGAGATCACTTGTCCGGATACCCTATCTCACCCATTGCTAGTCTTTCTCTTTGAACTTCTACTTGCTTTTCTCTTGTCTTTCATCTCTCTATTTACTTTATTGTCGTTTATTCTAATTGTTTCCATAAATTCACTCATCACTCCGATTATTTTTTTTCGTACACCGCATAACTAAATAGTGAATTCTTGTGTTCTAAATCCCTATTCCCTGTGGATTTGACTACCCACTCACCAGGGTAATTTTATTACTTCGACTAGGCCGTGCACTTGTGGTACACACGCAAAAGGTCGTGTCAAGTTTTTGGCGCCGTTGCCGGGGAATAGGCGTATTTTTAATACTAGTTTTTGCTACTTTAGTTATTCACTTCGTTGTCTATTTCACACTTTCTTTATCTATCACCGTTCTTATTTTTCTTTTCTTTGTGTTGGTTTCAGGTTATGACCTGCAGGAATCCTTCGATTCTTGTTGAAGGAGACCTGGACATTGGTAGAAGAATGCACCGTAAGGGGAAAGAGCCTGTGGAAGAACAATCCAAGCAAGCCAGCATAGATTAAGAAGGGTCGGAAGCTATGGCAGAACAAAACGAACAACAAAGGACGTTAGCTGATTTTGCTAGATCCGCGGTAAAGGGGACCCAATCAAGCATTGTGAGGCCCCCAATTACCGCAAATAACTTTGAGTTGAAGCCGTCGTTTATTCAAATGTTGCAATAGTCCGCACAGTTTAATGGGTTGGCCGACGAAGATCCCAACAACCATCTCGAGAACTTTCTTGAAGTGTGCGACATGTTGAAGATCAATGGAGTAATAGATGACGCAATCAGATTGAGAGCCTTCCCATTTTCGTTGAAGGGAAAAGCGAGACATTGGTTACATTCATTACCGAGAGCATCTATTACTACATGGGAGGAGATGGCCGAGGCATTCTTAGCTAGATACTTTCCCCCGGGAAAATCAGCGAGGCTCCAGAATGAAATCTCATCCTTCATCCAAGTGGAATTGGAGTCTCTATTCGAGAAATGGGATAGGTTCAAGGAGTGGAAAAGAGGTCGAGAGAAATCTCCCTCTAGAAAAGACACAAGAGACACCCGAGGTAGTGGAGGTAGAGGAAGGAGCGACAAAGGAAAAGGAGGTGGCATCCCCACCCTATAAGCCAAGAATCCCCTATCCTTCATGATTGAAGAATGACCAAGAGAACGAACAGTACAAGAAATTTCTAGGGATTTTTCAAACAGTTTCACATCAACATCCCATTCGCGGAAGCATTGGCCCAAATGCCTAAGTACGCGAAGTTCTTGATGGACGTTTTGACCAACAAGAGGAATTTGGAGGAGAGTGCGTCCATGATCCTTGATGCCAATTGCTCGGCGGTATTGCAAAAGAACATGCCGAGCAAAAGAAAAGATCCCGGGAGTTTCATAATACCATGTAACATTGTCGACTTGGGTGAAGAGATGGAATTAGCTGACTCAGGGGCAAATATCAATGTCATGCCCTACACGTTCTTCCAAAAGCTAGGCTTGGGCGAGCCTAGACCCACACGGATGACACTTCAACTCGCGTACCAATCGGTGAGGTATCCGAGGGGAATTGTGGAGGACGTCCTAGTAAAAGTTGACAAATACATATTTCCTGTTGACTTCGTGGTGTTGGATGTCGATGAGGATGTCGAGGTTCCTTTGATCTTTGGAAGGCCATTCTTGTGCACTTCTAAGGCTTTGATTGACATGGATGGCGGGGAGCTCACATTGCGAGTGGGAGAAGACAAGCTTACATACCGCCTCGCCAAAGCCATGAGATACTCTCTTGACTTTGATGATACTTTATATTTTCTTGACACTACTGATTAACTAATTGATGATTATGTGCAGGAAATATTGAACCCGGATCCGTATGAAGATTGGCCGGACCAAGACATGGAGAACAAGGAAGAAGTGCTTTCACTTGGTCTAATCGAGAAGGAAGCCAAGCCGGACCCGGGAGCCATGAAAAAGATGAGGAGAAGAATGAAGAAAGCAAGGAGGCGCCACACGAAAAAACTCAAGAACAACGGGGATGATCAAGAACGGAGTAAGGGTGGTTCACCGTTGTGTGGTAACAGAATCACTAACGCTCCCTCTATTCTACAAAGGTTATGTAATGCATTTTTTCAGGTTGTAGGAAAGAGGTCAACCTTCATTCATGAACCTCCGTAAGGTAAGCCGGGTACGTCAAGCTAAGTGACGTTAAACAAGCGCTTCTTGGGAGGCAACCCAAGGTTTACATGTTTTTCTAGGATCTAGTTTAGTTTTAGCATGAATAAAAATCTTAGTATTGGTGTCCTAAATTTTTAATGCTTATGCTGCGATTTTATTGTGGATTATTGATGTTTTCGTGTGCCTAAACGATAATTGATAAACATTTAGCTTATTGAGCATGTTTTCCATGATATCTGGTCGTGTTTTGATGGTTTTCACTGGCTCTAAGCATCATAGTTATGTTTCTGAATTTTTTCCTAAGTCTGTGAATTTTTCTAAGTAAACCAGAGAAAACACACGGCCGTGTGGAATTAACACACGGCCGTGTCTTACCCATTAGGGCTTAACCAGAGAAAGGCACACGGGCATGTGTGATGAGTGCTCGTGTAGTAATGATGCGAAGCATTATTATCTTGCAATAAGCATTAATTTAATCAGATTTTATAACTAAATAGTGTGCATTTGTTTACTTTTGTACATTGTAGGTTTATGGAGCTAATTTGGAGAATAGGAACGAAATTAGATCGTGTTTGCCGTTGTTGGGAAGTTTTCAGACCAAACAAGGACAAGGCACAAGCCCGGACTTATGAGTGTGTGCCAACCTCCTTTTGGAGGGGCACAAAGGCAGTCACATTCACAACAAGTCCCACTTGTGTAGCTTAGGAGAACTCTACCAAAGAGAAGACTTGAAGCAATCGACACGATCTACCATTGATTGTGTGCCCAATTCAATGGCCTCGGTGAAGAACAACGTATCCGGAAGCATTTCGGCAAGTTACTGTAGTAGCATTGCACCTTGTACTGTAGCAATTCACTGTAGCAAGTTACTGTGCATTTTCTACCGAAGATCGGGAGTCCAGAGAGTTCACACGGGAGTATGGAATTAACACACGGCCGTGTGAAATATTTTCCTGCAAGCCAGAGACTTCACACGGGCGTGTGGAAATTCCACACGGCCATGTGAAGTAATTTTTTAGGAAAGACAGAAGCTTCACACGGGCATATGGAAATTCCACACGGCCATGTGAAGCCCCGATAAGTTCAAAATTAAAGCCGTACTCAGCCTATTTAAAGACAGATTTGGAGACTTTTTGGGCATCTTTTGACCTATCTTTCTTCTCAACTTCTGGAGGGTGCGGCTAGGGTTTCAGAGAGGATTTTGTGGAGGATTGGAGCGCGCCATCGGCATCGTCACCGACGTTCGACGGCCGCACAAGACCACGGCCACACCATACGCGAGGGGGTTTTCATTGATGTCTTTAGTTTGTGCTTTCTTTCATAAATTGATGAACATGTATAGCTCCATGAGGAGCTAAACCCCTCGTGGGTATTCGGACTTGTAAAACTCTAGGATAATTATGTTTCTATGACAATGTTATTATGCTTTTCCAATTTTGATGAATAAATTCGAGTTTTGATTTTAATTATCTTTTGCCATTGTTTTCTCTTAGCTGTGACACTAAGGATTGAGAACAATCTAGGTTATCCTTTGGAGGTGTGACAACTCCTATAGGATTAGACTACTTAAAATTGAAGAGGGTTGAGAGGAAGAGTTTTGAGGTAGCACCGTACCCCTTTCCCTTCCGATGTGATTTCTCCCTACCTCCGATTCCTTGATTTATTAGCGGTCGAAATAGAGTGAAGTGCTAGGTAGACATACTCCCCAAGGCTTTGGGGTGACGTGAATCCTATGCACTGGGGCTTAATTTAGACTAGGGTTCTTCCACCTGGACCAAAGGGTTAGAACTACTAGACATAGGAACAGGTTTTATCACTTGGAGTCCCTAGAACTTAAAGCAATTCCACGTAGTGTTAGGCTTAGGTAGAAATACTCCCCTGGGGCTTAGTTGAACAATCAACAAAGTGAAGGGTTGACGTGAATCCTATTGCCGGGACATAGTGCTGGGGTTAGTCACGGTTGACCTTAGGTTTGGGACCGTGTGTTTAAGGATTTTCCTCGACTCAATTAACATCAATAGGAAAGTATAATAGCATAGTCTTGCACTAGAAGCATAAGTCCTAGAGGTAACTTGTCCGGATACCCTATTTTCATTCATTGCTAGTCTCTCTCTTTTACTCTTTACTTGCACTTTTCTTTCTTTCATCTTTCTATTCATTTCCCTTGCTTTTATTCTAATTTCCATAAATCCACTTATCACTCAGATTATTGTTTTCTCATATATCATACAACTGAATAGCAATTTCTCGTATTTTTAATCCCTATTCCCTGTGGATTCGACTACCCACTCACTGGGGTAATTTTATTACTTCGACAAGGCCGTGCACTTGCGGTACACACGCAAAAGTTCGTGTCAAGTTTTTGGCGCCGTTGCCGGGGAATAGGCGTATTTTTGATACTTGTTTTTGTTACATCAGTCATTCACTTCGTTATCTATTTCATACTTTCTTTGACTATCATTGTTCTTATTTTTCTTTTCTTCGTGTTGGCTTCAGGTTATGACCCGCGGGAACCCTTCGATTCTCGTTGAAGGAGACCCGGACATTGGTAGGAGAACGCACCGTAAAGGGAAAGAGCCTATGGAAGAACAATCCAAGCAAGCCAACATAGATTCAGAAGGGTCGGAAGCTATGGCAGAACATAACGAACCACAAAGGACATTGGCCGATTTTGCTAGTCCCGCAGTAATGGGGACCCAATCAAGCATTGTGAGGCCCCCAATTACCGCAAATAACTTTGAGTTGAAGCCATCGTTCATTCAAATGTTGCAACAGTCCGCACAGTTTAATGGGTTGGCCGATGAAGATCCCAACAACCATCTAGAGAACTTTCTTGAAGTGTGCGACATGTTAAAGATCAATGGAGTAACGGACGACGCAATCAGGTTGAAAGCCTTCCAATTTTCATTGAAGGGAAAAACAAGACATTGGTTACATTCACTACCGAGAGCATCTATTACTACATGGGAGGAGATGGCCGAGGTGTTCTTGGCAAGGTATTTCCCTCCGGGAAAATCGGCTAGGCTCTTGAATGAAATCTCATCCTTCATGCAAGTGGAATTGGAGTCTCTATTCGAGACATGGGATAGGTTCAAGGAGCTCCTCCGAAAGTGCCCGCAACATGGATTCCCCGAGTGGATGATTATTCATACCTTCTACAACGGGTTGAATCTAAGCACTAAGCAACTTTTAGATGCGGCGGCGGGAGGGACTCTAGGAAGCAAGAATCCTAATGAAGCCCGGCACCTTATTGAAGAGATGGCGATGAATAGCTATCAATGGAATACAAGGGACCGAAAGAAGGTGGCCGGAATTCATGAGGTTGATGCAGTTACATCTTTGGCGGCACAAGTAGAGTCATTGAGTAAGAAGTTGGATGCTCTAACTTCACCAAGAGTTGCGGCCATCACTACGTGTATTGGTTGTGGGGGAGGTCATGCTTCAAGTGATTGTCCGATTGCTATTGTGGGTTCTAGTACGGTGAAGCAGGCTGATTTTGTGGGAAATAATTATAGAGGACAAGGCCAAGGCAACCCGTACAGCGGAACATACAATCCGAGGTGGAAGAACCACCCAAATTTCTCTTGGAGCAATCAAGGGCAGTCACAACAAAAGAATAATGCACCACCGGGATTTCAAGGTCAACAAGCACCGAATTTAGAAAGCCGAGTGACAGGGTTAGAAGGGAAGATGACCGACCTACAAAGAGCTCTCACACGGTTTGTTTCTTCATCAGATGCTAGATTTCAGTCGGTGGAAGCTACACTTCGCAATCACACCGCCTCCTTACACAATTTGGAGAATCAAGTGGGGCAAATTGCGAAGACATTGGCGGAAAGACCTCAAGGGAGTTTGCCCAGCAATACAGAGACTAATCCAAAAGAGCAACTAAAGGCAATCACCTTGAGGAGTGGGAAAGAGGTCGAGAGAAATCTCCCTCTAGAGAAGAGAGAATCACCCGAACTTGAAGAGGTAGCCGGAGAAGTAACAAAGGAAAAGGAGGTGGCACCCCCACCGTACAAGCCGAGGATTCCCTACCCTTCAAGATTGAAGAATGATCAAGACAACGAACAACACAAGAAATTTCTGGGTATTTTCAAGCAATTGCACATCAACATCCCATTCGCGGAGGCATTGGCCCAAATGCTTAAGTACGCGAAGTTCTTGAAGGACCTCTTGACCAACAAGAGGAAATTGGAGGAGAGTGCATCTATAATCCTTGATGCCAATTGCTCGGCCGTATTGCAAAAGAACATGCCGAGCAAAAGAAAAGATCCCGGGAGTTTCATAATACCATGTAACATCGGCAACATGGGTGAAGAGATGGCATTGGCCGACTCGGGGGCAAGTATCAATGTCATGCCCTACACATTCTTCCAAAAGCTAGGCTTGGGTGAGCCAAGACCCACTCAGATGACACTTCACCTCGCGGACCGATCGGTGAGGCATCCGAGGGGGATTGTGGAAGATGTGTTGGTGAAAGTTGACAAATACATATTTCCTGTTGACTTCGTGGTGTTGGATGTCGATGAGGATATCGAGGTTCCATTGATCCTTGGAAGACCATTCTTGCGCACTTCCAAGGCCTTGATTGACATGGACGGCGGGGAGCTCACATTGCGAGTGGGAGAAGTCAAACTTACATACCGCCTCGCCGAAGCCATGAGACACTCTCTTGATTTTGATGACACCTTATATTTCCTTGACACCACCGATGAACTAATAGATGATTATGTGCAGAAAATGATGAACCCAGATCCATATTAAGGTTGGCCGGAACAAGACTTGGAGATTGAAGAAGAAAAACTCTCCATTGGTCTAGTCAAGGGCGATTTCAAGCAAGAAACGGAGTGTATGAAGAAGATCTTCGGAGGATGAAGAGGTCGAAAAGACGCCACAAGAAGAACCCCAACAACAAGGGGAATGAACATTCAAGGAATAGGGGTGATTCGCCTTTTTGTGGTAACAAATTCGACAACTCCCCCTCTGCTCTACAAAGGTTATGTAATGCATGCTTTCAGGTTGTAGGGAAGAGGGCAAACTTCATTCATGAACCTCCGTAAGGTAAGAAAGGTACGTCAAGCTAAGTGACGTTAAACAAGCGCTTCTTGGGAGGCAACCCAAGGTTTTACAGTTTAGAATGAGTTTAGAATAAATTTGGATGTAAATTTTGGATTCTTCAACCCACGGCCGTGAGGCTCTCTCCGCTAGAAGCTCCACACGGGCGTGTGGATTTCTGCAGAATGAGTTTTTGGACTGATTCTTGAAAATTTTCTTTTGCAACTTTGCAGATATGTCTTCTAGGTCTAAGAAAGCAGCAGGCAAGCATCCACGAGTAGCTACTCCACCCCCCGAGGAGATGGAGTTTGATATACCCGAGCACAGAGAACGGTTCAAGAAACTTTCGGCACTTCGATTTGGACAGTCGCGCTACCCAGATTTGAGCGTATTGAGAGATATACAGGGGGGCGATGCCATAGCAACAGAGGTGGAGGAGTTGCTAGCTGTAGGTAGTTGGGGTCGAATGTTATCTATTCGAGAGCCAGCAATTCGAGCAATCACTCTCGAGATTTTATCGACATTCGAGTTAGACCGAGGGTATGATAGCTTCACAAATGGTGAGACGATCCAGTTTCGTGCCCTTGGTCGACACTTCAGCATCAGCGTTACCCAGTTCTCGATCATGATGGGCCTGTATGATCAGGCATATACCGAGACAGAGGAGTACGCATTACTGCCGACTGATTATCCGGGGACCCTGACATCTCAGAGGATCTATAGGGCGTTGTGCGGGGATGGGCAGTACGAGCCGGGGGTTTCGAAGGTGACATTTCTTTCCCGGCCAGCGTACAGGTACATTCATGCCATCCTGAGCAGGTCTATCAGTGGCCGAGGGGACAGTACAAGGGTACTGAGCAGACAGGAGCTGCTATACTTACACTCCATGGTACAGGGTGAGCCACTCCACCTGGGGCACATTCTAGCCGAATACATGCGCCACCAGGGCCAGTACCCCAGGGTTGGAGTCATCTTCACAGGTCCCTACATCACACACCTCATCATAGGCCTGGGACTCAGAGATGGGGTGCGCGGGGCCAAGAAGATCGCTACACCAGCCCCGCTCACCAGAGAGACATTGAGACTTATGGGGATGGCCCGCAGATTAGGGCCGGGAGTCTATACTATGATCATACCCCAGTCAGAGCAGGCCGAGGGGTCCCATGCAGCGTTAGAGCCACCCTTAGTGGATACAGAGGCAGGGGCAGAGGCCGAGGCACCCCCCACAGCACCGGAGCCACCTCCAGTGCGCTTCTTTTCTCCCTCTCGAGGCCAGGACAGGTTCGAGCGCCTCGAGAGTGCCGTGGGGATTATGCAGACAGAGCTGGACGAGATGAGGGCCGCACAGGCAGCAGGGTTTGCCGAGTTGAGGGCCACTCAGGCATCGCAATTTGCTCAGCTATCGGCACAGCTTGCCACAGTGATACAGTTGTTCGAGCGATCAGTGGTGCGACCTCGACGAGTCCCTTCACCGACTCCACCTCCATCTCCATCAGCATCAGATCCACCAGTCCCAGCAGTAGCAGCAGTAACAGAGGATCCACAGCAGGACACCGACGCTGAGGCGTCGTAGTTTTATTTTATTTCACTTTTGTCGCACTTTTATTTTCATATTCTGTTGGACTTGTAGTACCCAGAAAGGACTCTCCCTCTGGGTTTGCATTTATTTTTCTCTTGTTTTGTCTCGAGTTGTATCTCATTATCATATCTATATATACTCGAGCTTTATTTTAGTTTTTATTGAGTTATACTGAACCCTTGTGTATGTGTGCACAGATGGTCTTGGATGTAAGGAATTTGAGGAATAGTCATAGGCACGGTCAAGGACCGTGTGTGCTCCACAAACCATTGAGACTCAACTCTCAATGACCTAGCTCCATCAAACGCAACACTTGGAGTTCAGGGGAGTAATGTTTCAATTGCCCACTTCCACACTAATTGTTTTTAAATGTTTACTCATTATTGTGCTTACATGCGTACATTGGGGACAATGTACATCTTAAGTGTGGGGGGGAGTTCACATTGCACACACTTTTACTTGTGCGCTAAATTGTTTATGCTTATGTAGCCTATGGCGGTTCACCTTAGTTGCAACGGTTGTATTCTTAGAGTCTAGGAGAATTTTTAACATTGTATCTATCATGCTCTAGTTTTTACTTGAATTTCTAGGGAATTTTTTTCTCGATTACAACTCATTGCACTACACACTCTTGAAATCTTTTGGAAACTTGAGCTCGAAGTTTTAAGGACTAGTTTAGTATTACTCTAGTAAGTTGTGAAGTCTTATGTAGATAAAAAAAAAAAAAAAAAACCTAGCTTGTGAATATTATTATAGCTTTTATTTGTGCATTTGGGGTGGAAAGAGCTACCACCCATGAAGTATGAAGCTACTCTCATAAGTCGGATACAAGTTATGCCCTAATGAGAGAAAGAGCTATCTCATGGGAAGCGTGAAAGCTACTACCCCGGTAGAAAGAGCTACCTCCTCGAAAGTGTGAAAGCCACCTTTGGCGGCCGCCTAGGAAAGGGCTACCTTAGAGGTTGAGTGAAGCTACTACCTCTTCTCTTATTTTTCGTATATAAATAAGTCCTTTTGAATAAGAGTTTGAGGAGTACTAGTTGGTTCTCTTGAGTGAATTCGCGCACACTTACACATCTTTGAGTTGTTATCCTTTTTTATTCATGTTTTTAGCTAGAGTAATGATAACCTTATGCAATGTTTTCATTTCCCCTTACTTGTAGAATACTTCCTTTGCATATTTTTGCTGAACCTAAGGCCGAGCACTTTCAATTGTTCTTCCCAAGTATTTTCACGTTTTATTTTTGCTTGAGGACAAGCAAAAGCTTAAGTGTGGAGGGATTTGATAAGTGCTTATGTTATAGTGACGCGAAGCGTTATTATCTTACTATGAGCATCTCTTTTATCAGATTTTATCACTAAATAGTGTGCATTTGTGTATTCTTGTACATTGTAGTTTTGTGGAGCCAAGTTGCAAAAGAACAACAAAGTTAGATCGTGTTCAACGTTGTTGGGAGGTTTTCGGACCAAGCAAGGAACAAGGCACGAACTTGGACCTGTGAGTGTGTGCCAACCTCCTTTAGAGGGGCACAAAGGCAGTCACATTCACAACAAGTCTAACTCGTGTAGCCTAGGAGAACTTCACCAAGAAGGAGACTTGAAGCAATCGGCACGATCTACCATTGATTGTGTGCCCAATTCAATGGCCTCGATGAAGAACAACGTATTCGGGAGCGTTTCGGCGAGTTAGTGTAGCAGCACTGTAGCTTTGTTACTGTTCCAATCAACTGTAGCAAGTTATTGTGCATTTTCTGCTGAAGATCAAGTTTCTAGAGAATTCACATGGGCGTGTGGAATTAACACACGGCCGTGTGAATCATTTTCCAGCAAGCCAGAGACTTCACAGGGGCGTGTAGAAATTCCACACGCCCGTGTGAAGTAATTTTTCAGGAAGATAGAAACTTCACACGGGCGTGTGGAAATTCCACACGGCCGTGTGAAGCCCCGATAAGTTCAAATTTAAAGCCGCACTCAGCCTATTTAAAGCCAGATGGGGAGACTTTTTGAGTATCTTTGGACCTATCTTTCTCTCCAACTTCGAGAGGGTGCGGCTAGGGTTTCGGAGAGGACTTTGTGGATGATGGAGCACGCCAACGGCATTGTCATCGACGTCCGACGGCAGCACAAGACCACGGCCACATCACACGCGAGGGGGTTTTCATTGATATTCTTATTTTGCAATTTATTTTACACTTTGATGAACATCTATAACTCCATGAGGAGCTAAACCCCTCGTGGGTATTCGGACTTGTAAAACCCTAGGATCATTATGTTTCTATGACATTGTTGTTATGCTTTTCCATTATTGATGAATAAATTCGAGTTTCAGTTTTAATTATCTTTTGCTATTGTTCTTCCTTAGCCGTGACACTAGGGTTAAGAACAATCTAGGTTATCTTTTGGAGGTGTGACAACTCCTATAGGATTAGACTACTTAAGATTGAAGAGGGTTGAGAGGGAGAGTTGTGAGGTAGCAATGTACCCCTTTCCCTTCCGGTGTGATTTCTCCCTACCTCCGTTTCCTTGGTTAATTAGCGGTCAAGATAGAGTTTTACAAAGCAAATGATCAAAACTAAAAACAATAAGCTAAAAAATAAAATAAGCAAGAAGTAAAATAAATAAATATGCACAAAACGGTAAAAGATACATACAAAAATAAATATTTACAAAGCAAATGACTAGAGCAATAGACTACAAGCTTTCCTAATATTCCTTGAATTTCCCCGGCAACGGCGCCAAAAACTTGATAGCTTCCCCGCAAGTGTACGGGATCGCCAAGTAATACCCTGTGAGTGACACAGGGGTCGTATTCCACTGGGGCCAAGGAAGTACTATTACTCACCCTTCATCTATTTTCTAGCCTACCATTCAATATGTGTGGAAAGAAAATAAAGTAAACAAACTAATTTAAACTAATCCTATGGCCTGGTAACTAACACACGGATGTAAACAATCAAGGGAGTATCAAGCATGAGAAGGGTGTGTATGGACAAGGAATCCACCTAGGGTTGTCATTAAGTCCCAAACTAGGATGATATAAAGATGCATTGATGATAGTTGAGACCTAGAGACCTCGTGAGTAGATTAGCCCCGATTTCTCAGCGACTAACCCCTGATCCCATACGAGTGTTAATCAGAATCTCTCCGTATTAACCCACCTATGATCGCAAAGAGTTCAAGGAAGTCTCTAATAGGAGTAAACCTACTATCCTTCGGCTAAACCTAGCAATGGAGGGCTACCGACACCCAATTTCTCTGCGTGTCGGCACAAGAATCCCCTTTCAATCTCTCCTAGATCTAGTACACGTGACTAGGTCACGTCTACGTGTACAACTCATAAAAGAATCACGGATTTCTCCACATATGTAATTCTAGACATGAAAGCATGAAAGATTGAATCTCAAAACAACCAACAAACTAGATTAATAACAACATCCAAAGTTCATACAAAAGATTAACCCTAGGGTTCATCCAAATCCAAACACAATGATAAGTTAATCCCTCATTACAAGGGACACTTAAACAACATACAAGGAAGACAAAAACATAAAAGAAGCAATGAAAACCCCCTCTAGGTTGTGATCTCCTTGAATGGATGAAGCTTCAAATGATGATGCAATGGTGGCGTAGATCTTCACTCCAACTCCTTCTCCCTTGCTCCTCTCCCTCTTGGTGATGATGTGTGCTTGTTTCCCACAAAGATCCCCGCCGAAAGATGGCCGGAAGGCCCCAAGGAGGTGCGGTGGCGGCGGCCTCAAAGGCCAAGAGAAAAGTCCTCTTCAAAAGCCCAAGAAGTCCCCATTTATACCCCCGAAGCATACGGGCCGTATGGAGGGCCGTATGGATGTAGATTAGGTCAAGAAAGCCCCAAATCCCGAGCCTCACTGGGTAGTTAACTGGGTGGTTAACTGGGCAGTTAACTGGGTAGTGAAGGGTAGGCAAAACATGCTGGAAACACTTTACTGGGTCGCAGACTGGGCCGTGAGATCCTCACGGGGTAGCAGACAGGGCCGTGAGGCTTAGGCAAAATTCTCAGGATTTTCTTGGCCGAAGACCCCCATGTGCTACAGTGCCTGCTGCAGTGCAAATGCTACAGTACCCCCAAGCTACAGTAGACATGCTACAGTGCTGCGCCCAGTTTTTTCTTCTTTTTTCTGCCCAGAATATGTGCTCATGATCTCTATGGCTTCTACATTCCCTACAAAGCAAATAATACTTGATTAAGCACAAAACGGGCATCTATTCATACAAAAATACATGCTAAGTGAATAAAATACATATACTGAAATACATACATTTAGACACTTATCACACACGCAAAAGGTCGTGTCAGTTGTGCTAGTCTCTCCTCACTGAGTAACGCTAGCTACTCACCCCTCTTTCTTCTCCTAGACTGTTGCAGGTAGTACGTGAGGCAGGGTGGCAGTGTGCTGGGCATTTGTTGCTATTCTCCTTTATGTATCTTCTTTTCAATTCATGTATGTTGTTTTGTTTGACATGTAGTCTTGACTTATAGATCCACTAGTTTGTAGTAAACCTTGTTGTATGTTTTGTATTTATTCAACTTTCAAACTCTGATGTATTAAGACTTGTTATTGTTGTTATTGCTTCCCTGTGCACTTGCGATCTTGTTTACTGTTGTATATCGTCACTGTTGTCATTATTGTTGTTGTTACTTCCGCTCTTGTGTTTTTGGTGGAATTTTGTGGAATTCGAGGTGGTTGTTTAGCCATGCGCTATCTCGAGGGTTGACTGGCGGAGCATCCTTCCTCGGGATTGCCGTGGCGGTTGTCGCGTCGAGGGGGCCCGCGGGTCGGGGCGTGACATGTACGGTGGGTGTGAAAAGTATTAATGAGTGAATATGAAAGCAATATAAAGAAACAAGAAATTAAATAGAAAGATGGAAGGCAAGAGAATGCAAGAACGAGTAAATAGAGAAGAACTTGCAATGGATGAAATAGGACTTATGCTTCAAGTGCAAGACTATGCTATTATACTTTCCTATTGATGTTAATTGAGTCAAGGATATCCTTAAACACACGGTCCCAAACCTAAGGTTAACCATGACTAACCCCAATACTATGCCCCGGCATTAGGTTTTCACTATGACTCTTGACTCTCGTTGACCTGTCAACTAAGACCTAGAGGAGTACGTCTTCCTAAGCCTCAAACTATGTGGGATTGCTTTAAGTTCTAGAGATTCCTAGTGATAAAACCAGTTCCAATGTGTAGTTCTAACCCTTTTGTCCAGGTGGAAAAACCCTAAATTACACCCCAATACGAGGGTTCACTTCAACCCTTCACTCTGTTGCTCGCGCAACTAAGCCCCAGGGGAGTTCCTCTCCTAGCACTTCACTCTATCTTGCCCGCTAAGAAATCATGGAACACAAATGTAGGAATCACACCGGAGGGGAAAGGGGACACGAATGGATTTTCTTGGCCGAAGACCCCCATGTGCTACAGTGCCTGCTACAGTGCAAAATGCTACAGTACCCCCAAGCTACAGTAGATATGCTATAGTGCTGCGACCAGGTTTTTCTTCTCTTTTCTGCCCAGAATATGTGCTCATGATCTCTATGGCTTCTACATGCCCTACAAAGCAAATAGTACTTGATTAAGCACAAAACGGGCATCTATTCATACAAAAATACATGCTAAGTGAATAAAATACATATACTGAAATACATACATTTAGACACTTATCAAATATCCCCACACCTAAGCGTTTGCTTGTCCCCAAGCAAACAAATCATGAAAAATAGAGGGAAAGATAAGTGGCTAAATGTACTATCTCCGGCTCGAATAAAATGAAATTCTACAAGCAATGGATAATGATATATAGATGTCGAGTTACAATCAATAAGTACAACAAAAAGATCCTGTCTCACCTCTTATATGTCTGTGCTGTGTAAGTGAATTTTCTGTCTCATATGCCCTTACTTGGTCTAGCCTAATGACTTCAATCAGTATAGCTCTAGATGCTAATCACTCCACATGTACAGAGTACTAGGCCTTAGAATGCTAAGTGCTACCTCAATGAACAAGTAAGATCTTTCTAACTCCTGAATTTGAAACTAAATCCCATTTCTTCTCAAAACATCAAGTACGCAGTCTAAGCGATCACTAGGGTTTTATTTATATGTATATACATTTTTTTTTTCGAGTCCGCCTAACGTAGACTGTACCAAAATCTTTCTGGAGGGTGCACATGCTGGTTAGGCACAAGAGCCACCCAACTACTTGATTACAGTCTACATAGACGCATTCATGCTTCATTAGCAGAGGAATACTGACATAGACTCATTTTCATTTTTTTTTTTTTTATATTTTTTTTATATGCACCCTAGATCATGTCTTTAAACTGCACTACAAGTCACAAAACTAGGACTAGCTCAACAAGGCTTAGAAGTTCTTAAGAGTTCATTGAAGGATAGAACTTAGTCTTCTAAGGCCAAGTACTCAAGGTTATGTGTTAAGCATACAAGAGAGTTAAAGTAGTCAAGTTGGCTATTCCTAGGGCATCAACAAAAGACTCAGTGCACATACCAATACAAGAGGTGAAACAGGATTCAATAAAGCACAAGAAAGTATGTAACTCACACCAATCATTAATCCATGCTAAAAGAATCTCACAAGATTAAACAAAGCCATCATTGACAACCCTAGCATGTAAATATGGCCATAATACATGTAATACACCCATCCCCACACCTAGTGTTGTACATTGCCCTCAATGTACACTAATCATGGATAACATGGAAATATATTCAATAAAAACAATAGAGGAGGGTGAAAACGAACTTCCCTGGTTTATTTTGTGTAGCTTCCGATGTGCGACCCAAACATAGGGTACGGCGAGACATATACATGTCGGGTCCAATCTCCAGTGAATGCGGAGAAGCTCGCCAAATTTCCCTTAATGCCCTACAAGGCAAAAAGGGCACATCATCATTCCACAAAATTCACAAAGGAGAGATGGGGAGTAATCATGCAAAGACTCAAACAAAACACAAAAAGAACACAAAAGCTATAAACTAAAGTCTAAGACAACAAAACAAAGTATCCATGCTAGCCCTTGTCGTTGATTGCTTGCCGATTCCTTCATCGTCTACATTCCTACAAATCATGAAAAACCTAATAAAGCATATAGGAATCCAAGACAAACCAAAATGTGGTGCAAAAGATGGAGAAAAGTTGGGTAAAATGATGAATAGTAACCATACGCCCGTATGGGAGGCCGTATGGGTACTGTTCACTCCGAAAGAACCTCCCCAAAAACATGAAAATCCAAAAATTTTTACATCAAATCAATAAAAAAATCATCCATAACCATCACACCACCAAAATCAAGCAAAATGCTTGAGAACATCCACACAAAAGCTCCAAGAATGCAAGAGAAAATGAAAAACATAAGTTAGGGCACCAAAGAGCTTACCGACGAAAACTTGAGAAAACTAGAGTTACGCTCGAAGAAACCATTAGATTGACTTCTCGAAGAGGTTAGGAGGTGATCTAGGAGAAGAAATGAGAAGATTTGGCCAAGAATTGGTGGAGAAAGAAAAGAGAAAATCGTGTGGGAAGAAGGAGAAATGAAGAGAAAGAGAGAGGGTGGCAAGAACTTAATGTGCTACAGTATCCATACGGCCCCCCTTAGGTCCGTGAAGGGGGGCCGTGAGCCCTAGGCAAACCTCACTAGATGGGGGCAGACGGCCTCCCAAACGGCCCTATGGAGGCCGTATGAACCTGGAAATTATTCTTAGGCCAAAAATTACTTCTCCAAATCAATGAGTAAGGCTTTGAAGTGGTTTAGAACACCTCCAACTTGAAAGTAATGCTTAAAAAAACTCGATCTAACACAAGAAATGACACCAAAAGCATGCTTCTCAAGATGGTTATCAATTAAAACACAAAAACGACGATGAGAAAAATGTACAAGGCAAACAAGCATGGACTTATTTAAACAAGTAAAGACATGAAAGAAACACAAGCATACACAACAAATACACAAACCACTCTCAACTAAAAACACTAAAAGAAGAAAATGAAGAAATTGAAGCTTGGGTAGCCTCCCAAGAAGCGCTTATTTAACGTCATTAGCTCAATGTACCTCTTTCTTACCTAGGGAGGCTTGAAAATGGTGTGTTCATCCCGGCTAGAAGTGGCATAAGAACTACCAAGAAATACGAAATTTACCCTCCGGGATGATGAAAATTTGGAGGTCAAGAATGAGTCACCTTTTGGCCTCCATGGAAAAAGCTTGGGCCGGGAGTTGTGCAATTTAAACTTGGGCGGATCCTTAGACGGCTTGAACCTCCTCCCCGCTTCTTCTTTGTTCCCGGCAAGAATTCCTTTGAGTACCCCACCACAAAGTTGCTTGGGCCTCCATGGAAAAAGTTTTGGTCGAGAGTTATTTAAGCTCGGCACGAGTGGGTCCATGGATGGTTTCCACCTCCTACCCACATCTTCTTCCTCGACTCCTAGTAGATGGCCTTGAACTACCCATAAGTGTTGTTTGGGTCTCCAAGGAAACAAGTTTGGTTGAGAACTTGTCAATCTTTGCATAGGTGGATCAATTGGAGGCTTCAACACCCTATCCACAATTTTTTTCTCAACCCTTCTTGAATAGTTAACCATTGCCCACAAAATTTGCTTGGGCCGCCACGGAAAAATTTTTGGTTGGGAATTGTCCAAGCCCGGCATTGGTGGGTTCAAGGATGGCCTTAGCTTTCTTCCCACATCATCAAATACAATTCCCGGAATTATCTCTCGGCACTTGAAGATTATTGACTGGTTCCTTGAATGATCAATGTTGAGGCAACTAGCGTCTTCAAATGTGGTCGATAGAGCTTCTTCCACTTCCTCATATTTTTCTATGGCCATGAAATCATCCTCCTCTTTTTCTTCTTCAATTTCACCTTGAGTTGGAACATCAAATATTTGCTCACAAGGTATTGAGGGTATCTCAATTGCTTTCTCAACCTCCAACACCTCAATATCAACTTCCACCTCAAATTCACCTTTGTTCTCTTCCCCTCTTGTGTTGCTAGGAAGACTTCCTGAAGGTCGTTCTGAGTTTGATTTAGCAAGTTGCCCCACCTGATGCTCAAGTGATTGTACTGAAGCATGAAGATTTCTCAAGATGGACCCAAACTCATTGAGTTGAGAATATACACTGTTAAATCTTGATTCGGTGCAAATCATGAACTTAGCAAGCACATCTTCAGTGGTGAACCTCTTCTCTTGCAACGGTGGTTGTACTTGAGGATTCTGAGGGGGGCCAACTTTTTGTTGTTGTTGCCCTTGCCGATATGCATAGTAATCATTATGGTGTGGACTGTTTTGGCGTGCTCTCATGGTAACGAACTTTTCTATCTTCTCTTCAAGTGCAAAAATTTTTGCGGCCAAAAGTTTTTCTTGAAAATCCATGGCCCTGTGTAAATGATCAAAACTAAAAACAATAAGCTAAAAAATAAAATAAGCAAGAAGTAAAATAAATAAATATGCACAAAACGGTAAAAGATACATACAAAAACAAATATTTACAAAGCAAATGACTAGAGCAATAGACTACAAGCTTTCCTAATATTCCTTGAATTTCCCCGGCAACGGCGCCAAAAACTTGATAGCTTCCCCGCAAGTGTACGGGATCGCCAAGTAATACCCTGTGAGTGACACAGGGGTCGTATTCCACTGGGGCCAAGGAAGTACTATTACTCACCCTTCATCTATTTTCTAGCCTACCATTCAATATGTGTGGAAAGAAAATAAAGCAAACAAACTAATTTAAACTAATCCTATGGCCTGGTAACTAACACACGGATGTAAACAATCAAGGGAGTATCAAGCATGAGAAGGGTGTGTATGGACAAGGAATCCACCTAGGGTTGTCATTAAGTCCCAAACTAGGATGATATAAAGATGCATTGATGATAGTTGAGACCTAGAGACCTCGTGAGTAGATTAGCCCCGATTTCTCAGCGACTAACCCCTGATCCCATACGAGTGTTAATCAGAATCTCTCCGTATTAACCCACCTATGATCGCAAAGAGTTCAAGGAAGTCTCTAATAGGAGTAAACCTACTATCCTTCGGCTAAACCTAGCAATGGAGGGCTACCGACACCCAATTTCTCTGCGTGTCGGCACAAGAATCCCCTTTCAATCTCTCCTAGATCTAGTACACGTGACTAGGTCACGTCTACGTGTACAACTCATAAAAGAATCACGGATTTCTCCACATATGTAATTCTAGACATGAAAGCATGAAAGATTGAATCTCAAAACAACCAACAAACTAGATTAATGACAACATCCAAAGTTCATACAAAAGATTAACCCTAGGGTTCATCCAAATCCAAACACAATGATAAGTTAATCCCTCATTACAAGGGACACTTAAACAACATACAAGGAAGACAAAAACATAAAAGAAGCAATGAAAACCCCCTCTAGGTTGTGATCTCCTTGAATGGATGAAGCTTCAAATGATGATGCAATGGTGGCATAGATCTTCACTCCAACTCCTTCTCCCTTGCTCCTCTCCCTCTTGGTGATGATGTGTGCTTGTTTCCCATAAAGATCCCCGCCGAAAGATGGCTGGAAGGCCCCAAGGAGGTGCGGTGGCGGCGGCCTCAAAGGCCAAGAGAAAAGTCCTCTTCAAAAGCCCAAGAAGTCCCCATTTATACCCCCGAAGCATACGGGCCGTATGGAGGGCCGTATGGATGTAGATTAGGTCAAGAAAGCCCCAAATCCCGAGCCTCACTGGGTAGTTAACTGGGTGGTTAACTGGGCAGTTAACTGGGTAGTGAAGGGTAGGCAAAACATGCTGGAAACACTTTACTGGGTCGCAGACTGGGCCGTGAGATCCTCACGGGGTAGCAGACGGGGCCGTGAGGCTTAGGCAAAATTCTCAGGATTTTCTTGGCCGAAGACCCCCATGTGCTACAGTACCCCCAAGCTACAGTAGACATGCTACAGTGCTGCGCCCAGGTTTTTCTTCTTTTTTCTGCCCAGAATATGTGCTCATGATCTCTATGGCTTCTACATGCCCTACAAAGCAAATAATACTTGATTAAGCACAAAACGGGCATCTATTCATACAAAAATACATGCTAAGTGAATAAAATACATACATTTAGACACTTATCACACACGCAAAAGGTCGTGTCAGTTGTGCTAGTCTCTCCTCACTGAGTAACGCTAGCTACTCACCCCTCTTTCTTCTCCTAGACTGTTGCAGGTAGTACGTGAGGCAGGGTGGCAGTGTGCTGGGCATTTGTTGCTATTCTCCTTTATGTATCTTCTTTTCAATTCATGTATGTTGTTTTGTTTGACATGTAGTCTTGACTTATAGATCCACTAGTTTGTAGTAAACCTTGTTGTATGTTTTGTATTTATTCAACTTTCAAACTCTGATGTATTAAGACTTGTTATTGTTGTTATTGCTTCCCTGTGCACTTGCGATCTTGTTTACTGTTGTATATCGTCACTGTTGTCATTATTGTTGTTGTTACTTCCGCTCTTGTGTTTTTGGTGGAATTTTGTGGAATTCGAGGTGGTTGTTTAGCCATGCGCTATCTCGAGGGTTGACTGGCGGAGCATCCCTCCTCGGGATTGCCGTGGCGGTTGTCGCGTCGAGGGGGCCCGCGGGTCGGGGCGTGACATGTACGGTGGGTGTGAAAAGTATTAATGAGTGAATATGAAAGCAATATAAAGAAACAAGAAATTAAATAGAAAGATGGAAGGCAAGAGAATGCAAGAACGAGTAAATAGAGAAGAACTTGCAATGGATGAAATAGGACTTATGCTTCAAGTGCAAGACTATGCTATTATACTTTCCTATTGATGTTAATTGAGTCGAGGATATCCTTAAACACACGGTCCCAAACCTAAGGTTAACCATGACTAACCCCAATACTATGCCCCGGCATTAGGTTTTCACTATGACTCTTGACTCTCGTTGACCTGTCAACTAAGACCTAGAGGAGTACGTCTTCCTAAGCCTCAAACTATGTGGGATTGCTTTAAGTTCTAGAGATTCCTAGTGATAAAACCAGTTCCAATGTGTAGTTCTAACCCTTTTGTCCAGGTGGAAAAACCCTAAATTACACCCCAATACGAGGGTTCACTTCAACCCTTCACTCTGTTGCTCGCGCAACTAAGCCCCAGGGGAGTTCCTCTCCTAGCACTTCACTCTATCTTGCCCGCTAAGAAATCATGGAACACGAATGTAGGAAGAATCACACCGGAGGGGAAAGGGGACGTTTCGCTACCTCACGACTCACCCTCTCAACCCTCTTCAATCTTAAGTAGTCTAACCATATAGGAGTTGTCTCACCTCCAAAGGATAACCTAGATTGTTCTCAACCTTGGTGTCACGGCTAAAGGAAAAAAATTACAAGAGTAATTAAGATTGAAACTCGAATTTATTCATCAATAAAGGAAAAGCATAATAACAATGTCATAGAAACATAATGATCCTAGGATTTACAAGTCCAAATACCAACGAGGGGGTTTAGCTTCTTGTGGAGCTATACAAATTCATCAAAATATAAAAGAAAGAAAAAATTGAAAGCATCGATGAAAACCCCCTTGTGTATGATGTGTCCGTGGTCTTGTGTGACCGCCGGATGTCGGTAACGTTGCCGATGACGCCCTCCAAACCACCATGAAGTCCCTTCCGAAACCCTAGCCGCGCTCTCCATAGTTGGTGAGAAAGATAGGTCAAAAGATGTGTAAAAAGTATCCAAATCGGGCTTTTATAACGTTGAGTCGCGGCTTTAAAATTGAACTTATCGGGATTTCACACAGCCATGTGGAATTTCCACACGCCCGTGTGAATTTTCTGGATTTCTGAATTTTGGCTGAAAGTGAACAGTCTAAACTTATGCCTTTTTCCTTGCTTGGTCCGAAAACTCCCCAACCATAACAGTATACAAATGCACACCATTTAGTGATAAAATTTGATAAAAGAGATGCTTATTGTAAGATAATAACGCTTCGCGTTACTATAACACAAGCACTTATCACTACTTAAGATTGAAGAGGGTTGAGAGGGTGAGTCGTGAGGTAGCGGAACGTCCCTTTCCCCTCCGGCGTGATTCTTCCAAGCTCCATGTTCCATGATTTCTTAGCAGTCAAGATAGAGTGAAGTGCTAGGAGAGAAACTCCCCTGGGCTTAGTTGCGTGAGCAACAGAGTGAAGGGTTGAAGTGAATCCTAGTGCTGGGGCTTAATTTAGACTAGGGTTCTTCCACCTGGACCAAATGGTTAAAACTATACATAGGAGAAGGTTTTATCACTAGGAATCCCTAGAACATAAAGCAATCCCACGTAGTGTGAGGCTTACGAAGACGTACTCCCATAGGGCTTAGTTGACAGGTCAACAAGAGTCAAGGGTCGTAGTTGATAAGTGCTTATGTTAAAGTAATACGAAGTATTATTATCTTACATTGAGTATTACTTTTCTCAGATTTAATCACTAATTAGTGTGTATTTGTGTTCTTTTGTGCATTGAAGGGTTATGGAGAAGATTTAGAGAAAAAGAAGCAAGAATAGGTTATGTTCGCCGTTGTTGAGGAGTTCTCGGACAAAGCAAGGAACAAGGCACGAGTCTAGACTTGTGGGTGTGTGCCAACCTCCATTGGAGGGGCACAAGGGCAGTCACACTCACAAAAGTCTATAACACGCGTGGCATTGGAAAACTTCGCCAATGAAGAGAAATGAAGTAATCGACATAATCTACCGTTGATTGTGTGTCCAATTCAACGGCCTCGATGAAGAACGATGAATTCGGGAGCATTTTCGACAAAATACTGTAGCAGCACTGTAGTTTTAGTACTGTAGCAAAACACTGTAGTAAACTGCTGTTCGCTTTCTGCTGAAATTCAAAATTACAGAGAGTTCACACGGGCGTGTGGAAATTCCACACGGACGTACTGTAGCAAAACACTGTAGTAAAAGCACTGTAGCAAAAACGCTGTTCACAGTCTACCGAAAATAATTTCCACACGCCCGTGTGTAATTAAGACACGGGCGTGTGGAATTCCTGGTTTTACACAGGGCCATGTGGAATTAACACAGGGGCTTGTGGAACTCCGATTTCAGCCTATAAATACCCCGTTTTCAAATCTATTTGGGGACCCTCCCCTTCTATCACTTGGATATTTTTTGGGGGGCTTTCGGCTAGGGTTTGGAGAGGTTCTTGGAGGTCTTTGGAGGTGATTAAACGGCATCGACATCGACCTCCTTTGGAAGAAAGCTATAGAGGAAGCTCTCATCGGCATCGATTCGGCGAGGTGTGCCCTAGGCTTGACAAGGGATTCGTTTTAGAAGACACGCGACTACACAAGACCATCGATACAATCTACAAGGGGGTTTTCTTTATGGTTTTCATGCATATGTTCTTAAACTCTTTATTGACTTTGTATTGCTCCATGGAGAGCTAAACCTTAGTGGGTATTCGGACTTGTAAACCCTAGGATGATATTGTTTCTATGACTTTTGTTATGCTTTCTTTATTGATTAATTTAATTGAGTTTCAATCTTGATTTATTCTTGTATTGATTTTCCCTTAGATGTGACACTAGGGTTGAGAGTCATGTAGGTTATCCTTTGGAGGTGTGACAACTCCTATAGGGTTAGACTATTTAAGATTGAAGAGGGTTGAGAGGGAGAGTTGTGAGGTAGCGATGTACCCCTTTCCCCTCCGGTGTGATTTCTCCCTACCTCCGTTTCCTTGATTTATTAGCGGTCGAGATAGAGTGAAGTGCTAGGTAGATATACTCCCCTGGGGCTTAGTTACGCGAATAACAGAGTGAAGGGTTGAAGTGAATCCTACGCACTGGGGCTTAATCTAGACTAGGGTTCTTCCACCTGGACCAAAGGGTTAGAACTACACATAGGAATAGGTTTTATCACTTGGAATCCCTAGAACTTCATGCAATCCCACGTAGTATGAGGCTTAGGAAGAGAGACTCCCCTGGGACTTAGTTGATAGGTCAACGAGAGTTAAGGTCATAGTGAAACCTAATGCCGGGGTATAATGTTGGGATTAGTCACGGTTGACCTTAGGTTTGGGACCGTGTGTTTAAGGATTTCCACGACTCAATAATCATCAATTGGAAGGTATAATACTTGTCTTGCACTAGAAGCATTAGTCTAAAGGGGAGCTTTGTCCGGGTACCCCATCTCTATATCGATTACCTCTCCTACCTTTATTTCCCTTTTTTGCACACTTTTACTTTCTTATATATATATATATATATATATATCTACGTACTGAATTCTCCTATCATCGCTTCCATTTATAGCTAAAATAGTGATAACGTTTGTTTGTGAACACTATTCCCTGTGGATACGACTACCCACTCACCAGGGTATATTATTACTTCGACAACCCGTGCACTTGCGGGTACACACGCAAGGGGTGTGTCAAGTTTTTGGCGCCGTTGCCGGGGAATAGGCGTTTTAGAGACATTTGTATTTTGCTATTTTAGCTATTCATCATTCATTCTATTTCACCTTTTCTTATTCTTCCGTCATTCTTATTTGTTTTCTTTTGTTTTGTCTTAGTTTTTCTTGCAAGGAGCCTAAATGGAGATTGATGCAATCATTGAGCTATATTCTCAAGTTGAAGCTCTAAGTGAAAAGTTTGATGGAATTATTGCTTCACAACAACAAAGCAACCCATGCTATAGCACACATCATCCAAATGAGATGAGCTACCAAAATTTTTTATGGAATAACGATGGACAACATTGGGAAGCACCTCAAGAGCAATTTCAAAAGGATGAGATACTCGAAGAAGATGCACCTCAGTGGAAAAAAGTGCTAGATAACTTTATTTAAGCATCCGATGCCTCTTGCCAAAGTATGGAAACCACATGAAAGTGTCATAAAGCCTCCTATAACAACCTTGAGCATCAATTAGGATGGATACTTGACACACTCTCCAAGGAAAATGAATTATTTGAGCAAGCAACGTAAGTTCCTTGTAGAGATGATGTGGTATTGAACGATAATGAAGAAACGGGGCAGACTGAGTACGTTGTTATAGAAATTGAAGAGGAAATAAAAGAAGATCATTTGGAGAATTGGAATTGCTTGAATGAAGATGGTGCTTGTGAGCAAGGAAATTTGCAAGGGGATTTGCTAGTGTCATGTTCTTCCCAAGATAAAAATACACAAGAAGAAGCAAACCCTAAGGTAATGGAACAAGTACCATTTTTTGGGATTGATCAACTCATAGAAAGCAAGAAAGAGACTTTGGGAAGGGAAAAAGATGTGGGGAGGATATTTAGACCATCCAATGACCCACCTATGCTAAGCTTGGACAATTCCCAACCCAAATTGTTTCCTTGGAAGCCAAAAGTAAGATGGTTGGACCCTCCAACAAATACTCCACTCCGGCAAGTAGAGTTTTGGTTTAAAGGAAGTAGCTATGCAATGTCTTGTCGGGAGGAATACACTCTTTTCAAGCCGCCATAAGGTAAAGAAGAGGTACGTCAAGCTTAGTGACGTTAAACAAGCGCTTCTTGGGAGGCAACCCAAGTTTTTATTGCTTTTCTATGCTTAATTTAGTTTTAGCATGAATAATTGCCTAGTGTTGGTGTTTTCATTTTATTATGTGTGTGCTGTGATTTTCCCATGGATTATTGGTGTTTTAGTGTGCCTAATTGTGATTGTCAAAGTTTTGGGTCGTTTGAGTGTGTGTTCATGTATCTCTGGTCGAATTTTTATCTTATATACAGGCTCTAAACGTTGTACTTAAGTTTCAGAAATTTTCTGCAAAGCCTGTAAATTTTTCTAAGTTGTCCAGAGAAAACACACGGCCGTGTGGAATTTCCACACGGCCGTGTGACTCATCTCAGAGCTCATCCTGAGCATCACAGGGGCCGTGTAGCTGCCCCTGTGAGCGACCCAGTGAAGGGCACACGGCCGTGTGAAATTCTGCAGAACTTCAACTCTCATTCCAGAGAGTCCACAGGGGCGTGTGGATGCCCCTGTGAGTGCCCATGTGTTACGGCACACGGCCGTGTGAAACTCTGCAGAGTTTTCCTTCCATCCCGAAAAAACACAGGGGCGTGTGGCGCGCCCCTGTAAGAGGTCCTGTGCAACGCACATGGCCGTGTGGATTTTCACACGGCCGTGTGGGACACTTAGAATTTTTCGGGATATCCAGAAAGGCCACAGGGGCGTGTGGGTGCCCCTGTGGCCGGTCTTGTGCTTGGCCAGGTTGGGCACACGGCTGTGTGGAATTTCCACACGGCCGTGTGTATGTTCTGGAGATCAAAAAGAGGAAACACAGGGCGTGTCATTGCCCGTGTGACTGATTCGAGTGGAGGCACACGGCCGTGTGGAATTTCCACACGGGCGTGTGGTTGCGCAGAACACAAAAGGCTGTGGTTTCTCTTAAAAATCTATTTGTGAATTTTCGATTCTAAATGCCTCCACACTCAAGGGATTTTTCCTCCCATCTTCCCAACCCTCTCTTCGTCCTTTCAAGGAGTTTTTAAGTCATTTTCCAGCAATATTCGAAGTTTTTGATTTACATTTTGTCGGCAAGCATCTTTTCTCCTTTTCTTCGTCAATCTTTTCTTTCTTTTTCAGCACCAGGATCACTATCAACAACCGCAACAGCATCGACAACAATAGAAGACGACACAGACGCTTGAGGCGTTTCTAGTTTTATATTTCTTTTGTTTTATTTTACTTTTATTGAGCTTCACTGAACCCCCTTGTGTATGCATGCAGATGGTCTTGTGAGTAAGGAATTTGAGGACTAGTTATTGGCACGGTCAAGTGACTGTGTGTGCTCCACAATCCATTGAGACTCAATTCTCAATGAACATAGCTCCATCAAACGCAACACTTGCAGTTCAGGGGAGTATTTTTTCAATTGCCTACCCCTACACTAATTGTTTTAATTGCTACTTTTCATTATGCCTGCATGCGTACATTGGGGACAATGTACATCTTAAGTGTGGGGGGGAGTTCACATTGCACACACATTACTTGTGCGTTCAATTGCTTATGCTCATGTAGCCTATGGCGGTTCACCTTAGTTGCAACGGTTGTATTCTTAGAGTTTAGGAGAATTTTTAACATTGTATCCTATCATGCTCTAGTTTCAACTTGAATTTTAGGGAATATTTGCTCAATTATCTTATATTGCACAACTTACTCTTGGAATCTTTTGGAAACTCAATCTTGAAGTTTTTAAGGACAAGTTTATCATTGTTCTTAGTTTTACTTTTGAAAATGCATATATAAGGAGAGAAAAATATAAAAAAAAAAGATGAAAATGAAAAAAAAAAAAAGTGGAAAAATGAAAAAGAAAAAAAGAGAAAAATACGAGTTTGTGAATAGTTGCTTTCTTTTATGTATGCATTTGGGGGGAAAGAGCTACCACCTATGAAGTATGTAGCTACTCTCATAAGTTGGATACAAGTTATGCCCTAATGAGAGAAAGAGCTATCTTATGGGATGTGTGAAAGCTACTACCCCGGTAGAAAGAGCTACCTCCTCGAAAGTGTGAAAGCCACCTTTGGCGGCCGCCTACGAAAGGGCTACCTTCAAGGATGTGTGAAGCTACTACTTCCTTCTCTCTTTAGTTTTGTTTTTGTATATAAATAAGTCCTTTCTAACAAAAGTTTGAGGAGTACTCGTTGGTTCTCTTGAGTGAAATCGCACACACTAACACATTTTCGAGTTTTTATCCTTTTTGATTCGAGTTTTTAGCTAGAGCAATGATAACCTTATGCATTGTTTTGATTTCTCCTAACTTGTAGAATGCTTCTTTTGCATACTTTTGGTGAACCTAAGGCCGAGCACTTTCAATTGTTCTTCCCAGGTACTTTCACGTTTTATTTTTGCTTGAGGACAAGCAAAAGATTAAGTGTGGGGGAGTTTGATAAGTGCTTATGTTATAGTAATACGAAGTATTATTATCTTAAATTGAGCATTACTTTTCTCAGATTTAATCACTAATTAGTGTGTATTTGTGTTCTTTTGTGCATTGAAGGGTTGTGGAGAAGATTTAGAGAAAAAAAAGCAAGAATAGGTTATGTTCGCCATTGTTGAGGAGTTCTCGGACAAAGCAAGGAACAAGGCACGAGCCTAGACTTATGGGTGTGTGCCAACCTCCATTGGAGGGGCACAAGGGCAGTCACACTCACAAAAGTCTATAACTCGTGTGGTATTGGAGAACTTCGCCAATGAAAAGAAATGAAGTAATCGACATAATCTACCGTTGATTGTGTGTCCAATTCAACGGCCTCGATGAAGAACGATGAATTCGGGAGAATTTCGACAAAGTACTGTAGTAGCACTGTAGTTTTAATACTGTAGCAAAACACTGTAGCAAGCTGCTGTTCACTTTCTGCTGAAATTCAGAATTACAGAGAGTTCACACGGGCGTGTGGAAATTTCACACGGCTGTGTGAATTAATTTTCCATCAAACCAGAACTTCACACGGGAATGTGGAAATTCCACACGGACGCGATGTAGCAGAAATACTGTAGCAAAAGCACTGTAGCAAAACACTATTCACAGTCTACCGAAAATCATTTCCACACCGCCGTGTGGAATTAAGACACGGGCGTGTGGAATTCCTGGTTTTACACAGGGCCGTGTGGAATTAACACAGGGGCGTGTGGAACTCCGATTTCAGCCTATAAATATCCCGTTTTCAGATCTATTTGGGGACCCTCCCCTTCTATCACTTGGATATCTTTTGGGGGGCTTTCGGCTAGGGTTTGGAGAGGTTCTTGGAGGTCTTTGGAGGTGATTAAACGGAATCGACATCGACCTCCTTTGGAAGAAAGCTATAGGGGAAGCTCTCATCGGCATCGATTCGGCGAGGTGTGCCCTATGCTTGACAAGGGATTCGTTAGAGAAAACACGCGACTACACAAGACCATCGATACACTCTACAAGGGGGTTTTTATTTATGGTTTTCATGCATATATTCTTAAACTCTTTATTGACTTTGTATTGCTCCATGGAGAGCTAAACCCTAGTGGGTATTCGGACTTGTAAACCCTAGGATGATATTGTTTTTATGACTTTTATTATGCTTTCTTTATTGATTAATTTAATTGAGTTTCAATCTTGATTTATTCTTGTATTGATTTTCCCTTAGATGTGACACTAGGGTTGAGAGTCATGTAGGTTATCCTTTGGAGGTGTGACAACTCCTATAGGGTTAGACTATTTAAGATTGAAGAGGGTTGAGAGGGAGAGTTGTGAGGTAGCGATGTACCCCTTTCCCCTCCGGTGTGATTTCTCCCTACCTCCGTTTCCTTGATTTATTAGCGGTCGAGATAGAGTGAAGTGCTAGGTAGATATACTCCCCTGGGCTTAGTTACGCGAATAACAGAGTAAAGGGTTGAAGTGAATCCTACGCACTGGGGCTTAATCTAGACTAGGGTTCTTCCACCTGGACCAAAGGGTTAGAACTACACATAGGAATAGGTTTTATCACTTGGAATCCCTAGAACTTCATGCAATCCCACGTAGAATGAGGCTTAGGAAGATAGACTCCCTTGGGACTTAGTTGACAGGTCAACGAGAGTTAAGGGTCATAGTGAAACCTAATGCCGAGGTATAATGTTGGGATTAGTCACGGTTGACCTTAGGTTTGGGACCGTGTGTTTAAGGATTTCCACGACTCAATAATCATCAATTGGAAGGTATAATACTTGTCTTGCACTAGAAGCATTAGTCCAAAGGGGAGCTTTGTCCGGGTACCCCATCTCTATATCGATTACCTCTCCTACCTTTATTTCCCTTTTTTGCACACTTTTACTTTCTTATATATATATATCTACGTACTGAATTCTCCTATCATCGCTTCCATTTATAGCTAAAATAGTGATAACGTTTGTTTGTGAACACTATTCCCTGTGGATACGAGTACCCACTCACCAGGGTATTTTATTACTTCGACAACCTGTGCACTTGCGGGTACACACGCAAGGGGTGTGTCAATAGTGAAAAGCTAATACAGGGGCATAGTATTGGGGTTAGTCACGGTTGACCTTAGTTTTGTGACCGTGTGTTTAAGGATATCCTAGACTCAGTTAACATCAATAGGAAAGTATAATAGTATAGTCTTGCACTAGAAACATAAGTCCTACGTGTAGGTTGTCCGGGTACCCTATTTCATCAATTGCTAGCCCTTCTCTATTTACTCCTATTTACACTCTCTTACCTTCCATCTTTCTATTTAATTTCTTGTCTCTTTAAATTTGCTTTCATATTCACTTATTAATTCTCTTCACACTCACCAAGGGGTTTAGCTCCTCATGGAGCTATACATGTTCATCAAAGTATGAAAGAAAGCACAAAGTAAAGACATCGATGAAAACCCCCTTGCGTATGTTGTGGCGGTGGTCTTGTGCGGCCGCCGGACGTCGGTGACGATGCCGATGACTCGCTCTAAACCTCCACGAAATCTTCTCCAAAACCCTAGCCGCACTCTCCAGAAGTTGGGGAGAAAGATAGGTCCAAAGATATTTTCAAAGTCTCCAAAATCGCTCTTTATATTGTTGAGTGCGGCTTTAAAAATTGGACTTATGTGGACATCACACGGCCGTGTGTAATTTCCACACGGGCGTGTGAAGTTTTTGGCTTGCTGGAAAATTAATTCACACAGCCGTGTGGAATTTCCACACGCCCGTGTGAATTCTCTGGAATCCTGAATTTCGGCCGAAGATGAACAGTAGTTTGCTACAGTGTTGCCCTACAGTACTTGCTACAGCAATTATCCCGAAATGCCCCCAAATCCGTCATTCTTCATTGAGGATATTGAATTGGGCACACAATCAAAGGTAGATCGTGCCGATTGTTTCAAATCTCCTAATTGGTAAAGTTCTCCTTGTTAGCATGAGTTAGACTTATTGTGAATGTGACTGCCTTTGTGGCCCTCCAAAGGAGATTGGCACACACTCACAAGTCTTTACTCATGCCGTACTCCTTGCTTTGTCCAAGAATCTTCCCAACAATGGCGAACACGATCTAACTTCGTTCCTTTCCTTCAGTTTGTCTTCACAACCCTGCAATGCACAAAAGTAAACAAATGCACACTTTTTAGTGATAAAATCTCATTAAATTAATGCTCAATGTCCATCTTGATGTCTGTCTTGACTGGACGAAGTGCAAGTACTTCTTCTTCTTCTATCTCCTCGTCTTGGTCCGGCCACCCTTTATGCGGATCCGGGTTTAACATTTCCTGTACATATTTATCAATACACTCATCAGTAGCATCAAGATAATAAAGAGTGTCGTCCAAATCGAGAGAATGTCTCATGGCTTCGATGAGGCGATAGGTAAGCTTGTCATCTCCAACTCTAAGTGTGAGCTCTCCACCGTCCATGTCTATCAAAGCCTTGGAAGTGCGCAAGAATAGCCTCCCAAGAATCAGCGGTACTTCGACATCCTCATCCACATCAAGCACAACAAAGTCCACCGGAAAGATGTACTTGTCTACTTTCACTAAGACATCTTCCACAATTCCCCTCGGATGCCTCACCGATCGATCCGCGAGTTGAAGTGTCATCCGAGTGGGTCTAGGCTCGCCCAAGCCTAGCTTTTGGAAGAAGGTATAGGGCATGACATTGATGCTTGCCCCCAAATCTGCCAATGCCATCTCTTCACCCAAATTGCCGATGCTGCAAGGTATGATGAAACTCCCGGGATCTTTTATCTTACTCGGCATGTACTTTTGTAAGACGGCCGAGCAATCAGCATCAAGAACTACAGCTGCACTCTCTTCTAACTTTCTCTTATTGGTAAGAGGTCCTTCAGGAACTTCGCGTACTTGGGCATTTGGGTTATTGCTTCCGTGAATGGTATGTTGATGTGCAATTGTTTGAAAATATCCAGAAATTTCTTGTATTGCTCATTGTCTTGGTCATTCTTCAACCTCGAAGGGTAGGGGATCCTTGGTTTGTAGGGTGGTGGTGCCACCTCTTTCTCTTTTGGTGCTTCTCCCCCTACTTCTTCAACTTCGGGTGCTTCTTTTGTCTTCTCTAGAGGGAGATTTCTCTCAATCTCTTTCCCACTCCTCAAGGTGATTGCCTTTAGTTGCTCCCTTGGATTAGTTTCCGTATTGCTAGGCAAGCTACCTTGGGGCCTTTCTGCCAATATCTTCGCAATTTGCCCCACTTGATTTTCCAAATTATGTAGGGAAGCGGTGTGATTTTGAAGAGTAGCATCGGATGACTTGGCTTTCGAAGAGTACTCTCTCAAGGTCAGTCATCTTTTCTTCTAGCCCGGTCACTTGGCTTTCTAAATTCGGAGCTTGTTGAGTTTGAAATCCTGGTGGTGCACTATTTTTTGTTGTGACTGTCCTTGATTGTTCCAACAGAAATTCGGATGGTTCTTCCACCTTGGGTTATATGTTCCACTGTACGGGTTGCCTTGGCCTTGTCCTCTATAAGAATTTCCAACAAAATCAGCCTGCTCCACCACACTAGTGCCTCCAATAGCAATAGGACAATCACTCGAAGCATGTCCTCCCCCACGACCGTTACAAGTAGTGATGGCCGCAACTCTTGGTAAAGCTAGTGCATCTAGCTTCTTACTTAATGATTCCACTTGTGCCGCCAAAGATGTAACCGCATCAACCTCATGAATTCCGGCCACCTTTTTCCTGTCCCTTGAGTTCCATTGATAGCTATTCATAGTCATCTCCTCTACAAGGTGTCGGGCTTCACCGGGACTCTTGCTTCCTAGAGTTTCTCAGGCCGCCGCATCTACGAGTTGCTTGGTACTCGGATTTAACCCGTTATAGAATGTGTGAATGATCATCCACTCAGGAAATCCATGTTGCGGGCACTTGCGAAGGAGCTCCTTGAACCTATCCCATGTCTCGAATAGAGACTCTAATTCCATTTGCACAAAGGATGATATTTCATTCCGGAGCCTTGCCGACTTTCCTGGCGGAAAGTATCCAGCCAAGAATGACTCGGCCATCTCCTTCCACGTAGTAATGGATGCTCTCGGTAATGAATGAAGCCAATGCCTTGCTTTTCCTTTCAATGAAAATGGGAAGGCTCTCAAACGAATCGCGTCGTACGTTACTCCATTAATCTTCAACATGTCGCACACTTCAAGGAAATTCTCTATATGACTGTTGGGATCTTCATCGGCCAACCAATTAAATTGTGCGGACTATTGCAACATCTAAATGAACGACGGCTTCAACTCAAAATTCATTGCCATAATTGGGGGCCTCACAATGCTCGATTGGGTCCCCATGACTGCAGGTCTAGCAAAGTCGGACAATGTCCTCTGCTGTTCATTCTATTCTGCTATTTTTCTGACCCTTCTGTCTCAATATTAGCTTGATTTGAAGTTTCTTATACAGGTTCTTTACCCTTGCGATGTGCTCTTTTCCAATGTCTGGGTCTCCTTCAACAAGAATCGAAGGGTTCCCGCGGGTCATAACTTGAAGCCAAAGCAAAGGAAAGAAAAATAAGAACAATGATAGATAAAGAAAGTGTGAAAAAGAAAGTGAAGTGAATAGCTAGAATAGTGAAAAACAAATATCTAAAACGCCTATTCCCCGGCAACGGCGCCAAAAAATTGACATGACCCCTTGCGTGTATCCCGCAAGTGCACGGGTTTGTCAAAGTAATAAAATTTACCCCGGTGAGTGGGTAGTTGAATCCACAGGGAATAGGGAGTTAAAATACGAGATTTTACTATTTAAGCTATGTTGAGTATAGAAAGATAAGAATAGAATCGATGAGTGAATATGGAAGCAAATATAATAAAAGACAAGAAATTGAATAGAAAGATGGAAGATGAGAAAGTGCAAGTCAAAGAGGATCTAGCAGTGGGTGAAGTGGGGTATCCGGACAAGCTACCTCTAGGATCTATGCTTCTAGTGCAAGACTATGCTATTATACTTCCCTATTGATGTTAATTGAGTCGAGGAAATCCTTAGACTCACGGTCCCAAACCTAAGGACAACCGTGACTAACCACATCATTATGCCCCGGTATTAGTATTCGCATCGACCCTTCACTCTATCACTTGCATAACTAAGCCCCAGGGGAGTATATCTACCTAAACCTCACACTACACGGGATTGCATTGAGTTCTAGGGACTCCTAGTGGTAAAACATGTTCCTATGTGTAGTTCTAACCCTTTGGTCCAGGTGGAAGAACCCTAGTCTCGATTAAGCCCCAGTGCATAGGATTCACTTCGATCCTTCGCTTTGTTACTCACGTAACTAAGCCCCAGGGAAGTTTATCTACCTAGCATTTCACTCAATCTCGAACGCTGAGAAATTAAGGAAACGGAGGTAGGGAGAAACCACATCGGAGGGGAAAGGGGACGCTTCGCTACCCCACGACTCACCCTTTCAACCCTCTTCAATCTTAAAGAGTCTAATCCTATAAGAGTTGTCACACCTCCAAAGGACAACCTAGATTGTTCTCAACCCTAGTGTCACATCTAAGGGAAAACAATATCAAGATGAAATCAAGATTTAAACTCAATTTTTGTTCATCAATAATGAAAAGCATAATAATAATGTCAAATAAGCATAATAACCCTAGAGTTTACAAGTCCGAATACCCACAAGGGGTTTAGCTCCTCATGGAGCTATACATGTTCATCAAAGTATGAAAGAAAGCACAAAGTAAAGACATCGATGAAAACACCTTGCGTATGGTGTGGCCGTGGTCTTGTGTGGCCGCCGGACGTCGGTGACGATACAAATGATGTGCTCTAAACCTCCACAAAATCCTCTCCAAAACTCTAGCCGCACTCTCCAGAAGTTGGGGAGAAAGATAGGTCCAAAGATATTTTCAAAGTCTCCAAAATCGCTCTTTATATTGTTGAGTGCGGCTTTCAAAATCGGACTTATCGGGACTTCACACGGCCGTGTGGAATTTCCACACGGGCGTGTGAAGTTTTTGGCTTGCTGGAAAATTAATTCACACGGCCGTGTGGAATTTCCACACGCCCATGTGAATTCTCTGGAATCCTGAGTTTTCGGCCGAAGATGAACAGTAGCTTGCTACAGTGTTTTGTTATACTAACTTGCTGCAGTAATTGTCCCGAAACACCCCCGAATCGGTCGTTCTTCATTAAGGCCGTTGAATTGGGCACACAATCAACGGTAGATCGTGCTGATTGCTTCAAATCTCCTAATTGGTAAAGTTCTCCTTGTTAGCATGAGTTAGACTTATTGTGAATGTGACTGCCTTTGTGTCCCTCCAAAGGAGGTTGGCACACACTCACAAGTCTCGACTCATGCCGTGCTCCTTGCTTAGTCCAAGAATCTTCCCAACAATGGCGAACACGATCTAACTTCGTTCTTTTCCTTCAGTTTGTCTTCACAACCATGCAATGCACAAAAGTAAACAAATGCACACTTTTTAGTGATAAAATCTGATTAAATTAATGCTCATTGCAAGATAATAACGCTTCGCATTACTATAACATGAGCACTTATCAGTTTGAGGCCAGTTTTTGGAGGATATTCTTGAGGAGAGGATGACGGGGAGAGCACGACACGGCGAGTCCACACCTTTGATTCACATTTGAGAGGAAGATCGACAAAGGAAGCCACTCCTTGGGTGGCGTCCTTGGAAGCGTCATTTGGCCTTGATCTTTTAAGGGGGTGTTCTCTTTATGTTATTTGGTTATTTTGATGTATTTCCTTGCTTATTTTGTGATCATGAGTAACTAAACGCCAAGGTCACCGAATGTAGGTGAACCTTGGGGGTGAACTTGTGTACACTTAGCATGTATTTTAATATAAATGTTTTAATATACGTACTCTGTATATGTTTTAATATACGTACTCTGTACACTTAGCATGTATTTTGTTAAGAATTGATGCCCGTTTTGTGCTTAATCGACTATTATTTATGTTGTAGGACACGGGGGAGCCATGAGGAGCACGAGAATACAATTTGGGCGAAAAAGGATGAAATTCAGGCGTCGCAGCACTGTAGCGTATTTATTGTAGCTGGAGTACTGTAGCATTCTTACTGTAGCAGTTGCTGTTGCACCTGAGGAGTTTTGGGCTGGAAATGATGGAAGTGCATAAGAGTAAACAGTGCATCATACGGGGCCGTATAAGGGGCCGTGAGCATCTAAAGATAGTGATTTTATACTAGGGTTCACGGCCCCCTATCCACCCCGGGATCCATTCTTCCACCCCGGGATATACCCCCATATAAGCCAAGTTTTGCCTACCTATCCACCCCGGGATGGATCTATCCACCCCGGGATATTGCGGGCATATTTAAGGTTGTTTTTAGGGCACACAAGGGAGACTTTTCCTTGGCCTTTTGGGCCGCCGCCACCATACCTTCTTGAGGCCTTCCGGCCACCTTTTGGCGGCGATCTTTGTGGGAAACGAGCACACATCATCACCAAGAGGGAGAGGAGCAAGGGAGAAGGAGTTGGAGTGGAGATCTAAGCCATTATCAACAATCTTGTGAAGCTTCATCCATTTAAGGAGATCATCAACTAGAGGGGGTTTTCATTGCTTCTTTTATGTTTTTTTGTCTTCCTTGCATGTTGTTCATGTATCCCTTGTCATGAGGGATTAACTTATCATTGTGTTTGGATTTGGATGAATCCTAGGGTTCATCTTGTGTATGAACTTTGGATGTTGTATTTAATTTGGTTTGATGGTTGTTTGAGATTCAATCTTTCGTGCTTTCATGTCTAGAATTACATTTGTGGAGAAATCCGTAACTCTTTTATGAGTTGTATGCGTAGACGTGACCTACTCACGTGTACTAGATCTAGGAGAGATTGAAAGGGGATTCTTGTGCCGACACGCCGAGAAATTGGGTGCCGGTAGCCCTCCATTGCTAGGTTTAAGCCGAAGAATAGTAGGTTTACTCCTATGAGAGATTTCCTTGAACTCTTTGCGATCATAGGTGGGTTAATACGGAGAGATTCCGATTAACACTCGTATGGGATTAGGGGTTAGCCTTCGAGAAATTGGGGTTAATCTATTTATGAGATCTCTAGGTCTTAAATGCCGTCAACACACTCTAAACCATCCTAGTTTGGACCTTAACGACAACCCTAGGTGGATTCCTTATCCAAACACTCCCTTCTCATGCTTGATACTCCCTTATTTATTTACATTCGTGTGCTAGTGACCCGTCCATTAGGTTAGTTAGTTTACTTTACTTTGTTCTTTTCACTAAGAATTGTAGGCTAGAAAATAGATGAAGGGTGAGTAATAGTACTTCCTTGGCCCCAGTGGAATACGACCCCTGCGTCACTCACAGGGTATTACTTGGCGATCCTGTACACTTGCGGGGAAGCAATCAGGACCCACGAGGAATATTCAGAAAACTTAAAGCATGTTGATTTGACCATTTTATTTTGTTTGTCCTACCATTCTTGTTTATATTTCATCATTTCATCTTTTGTTTATCTTGACTCTAGTTATTTTGCGAGGTACCTATCTTATGACACGGGCGGGTCAAGTGACTCTAGTTGAGCCCGACGTCGAGATTGAACATAGCTTGCACCAATGGTTGAGAGGGGTTACCGAAAGCTCGAGGCAACAAGAGGCTCGGGTAGAGTTGAGTGAACCATCAGTTATGGCTGAACCAATAAGAACTTTATCCGATTTTGAGAGGCCACAGTTCACTGGGGAAGAATTCAGTGTGCAAGCACCCACAATACCGGCTAATAATTTTGAGATCAAGGCGAGCACAATAGGGATGATACAAAATTCAGTTCAGTTTGATGGGCTACCTGCTGAAGATCTACATGCCCACCTATCCTGTTTCCTACAGATTTGCTCTACTTTCAAGATCAATTCTATGTTAGATGATACCATAAGACTGCGATTGTTTCCATTCAGTTTGGGTGTGCAGCATACAGATGGCTTACCTCCTTGGCTCCCGGGTCCATTACCACATGGAAGGAAATGGTCGAGAAGTTCCTGGCACGGTATTTTCCACCAAGCAAGGCCACGAGGTTGAGACAAGAGATCTCCTCTTTCAGATAGGGCGATTCGGAAACACTTTTTGAGGTACATGAATAGTTCAAGGACTTGTTGCGTAGGTGTCCTCACCATGAGTTCCCTGCTTGGATGTGAGTGCAGATGCTCTGTAATGGCTTGAATTACGCTACAAGGCAACTCATAGATGCCGCGGTAGGTGGCTCCTTGAGTGACAAGCTTCTTGAGGAAGTTGAGAAGTTGATTGAGAGCATGGCAAGCAACGAGTGCCACTGGAGTACTTAGCAGAAAGGACCAAGGGTTGCGGGCCTATTTGAGGTGAATAAGACACCGCATTGACTGCAAAGGTTGAGGCCCTATCGAAGAATGTCACCGATAACAACTTAGCGGTCAGCGCATTGACACAAAAACTTGACCAGTTCATGTTGGGGTCTAGTTCTACCCCTAAGGCAGTGATGTCTAGTGATACCTGTGGTGCTGGGCATGCAACTTCGCAATGCCCCATTTTTATTACTCCTCCTGCACCAGTGGAAACGGTGGATTATGTTGGTGGAGGAATTAGTACGGTAATAGCTACAACTGAGGATAATAGCTACGGTGGACATCAACCGGGGAATTAGTACGGTAATAGCTACAACTCGGAGTGGAGGAATCCCCAGAACATGTCTTGGAACCAAGGCCAGTCTCAACAGAGAACTCCACTACCCAAGGGTTCTCAATTTCAACCCCAGTAGCATCAAGAGAAGAAATACTCAACTGAGGATGTATTGGCCAGATTCATGATCAACACGGAGGCAAGATTCCAGAATGTTAACAAAAGGTTTGATGAGTTTGGCACTATATTGAGGAATGTCTAAGCCTCCATTCAGTCTCTTGAGAACCATGTGGAACAGCTTGCTAGGGCATAATCAGATCGACCTTCGGGTAGTTTGCCGAGTAACACTGAAAGCAATCCGAGGGAATACTTGAAGGCGGTAACACTGAGGAATGGGAAACAATTGGAGGCAAGGGCCGAGGAGAGTCCAAGTGACTCCAATGATAGGGTAGCCACCCGGGAAGACCCTAAGATGAGTAATGATGCAAATGAAGAAATTGAGAGGAAACACGACGGAAATGTTGCAAGTTCTTTGGCTAAAAAGGGGCTCGAATATAAACCTATGGTACCCTATCCTTCTAGGCTCAAGCAAGATAAGGAAGATGCACAATTCAAGAAATTCCTAAACATCTTTAAGCACCTTCACATAAACATCCAATTGGTTGAGGCCCTCTCATAAATACCAAAGTACGCTAAATTTATAAAGGACCTCCTCACTAATAAGAGGAAACTTGAAGACTTGGAGACCATGACTCTATCGAGAAATTGCTTGGCTGTGATCCAAAAGAAATTACCTAAGAAACTCAATGACCCTGGTAGCTTCATTATCCCTTGTGTGAACGGGGATGGAGTGCAAGAAAGTGCCTTGGCCGACTCGGGAGCTAGCATAAATGTGATGCCATATAACTTGTTCTTTAGGCTGGGGTTAGACAATTTGAGACCCACACGAATGACTTTGCAACTTGGGGATCGTTCAGTGCGAAGACCACGGGGAATTGTTGAAGATGTTCTTGTTCGAGTTGATAAGCTAATTATTCCTATTGACTTTGTAATTTTAGATGTGGATGATGATGTGGAGGTCTCATTGATCCTTGGGAATCAATTTCTTAACACCTCCGGCACACTAATTGATGTAAAAGGAGGAAAAATGACTTTCAGTGTTGGAGATGAACAAGTGGTCTTCACCCTCCCGGAGCAATGAAACATACACTTGATCACGATGATGCTCTTTATTTCACGGATATAACTGACGTGATTATCTCTGATTGTGTGTAGGAAGTCCTCGCTTTGAACCCCTTGGAGGAGTACTTATAAGTGTCTAAATACATCACGTTTATTATATATATTTTATACATTTTCATGCATTTTTCTATGACTCCGATGCCTTTTACGCGCTTTTCTTGTTAATTATCATTTCAGGACATCGGAAGACCATCTAGTGCATGTTTAAGCTTCCTTTGGCATCATCAAAGAATATTGAAGCTCACATGTATCCTCAAGTTTCGGGCAAGAAAAGAGTGGATTTCAGGCGTTCACTGCAGCGACTTTCACTGTAGCAAGATGACTGTAGCAGCATTATTGTAGCAGTGCGCGGGTACTGTGCGGCCCGCACACCACCCGCACAAGGTAGACAGACGGATGTATGGGCACTGTGCGGCACACATAGTGCCGCACACGCACGGGCTGTAGAGATGATTGTTTGGTTATTCAAGGCTTCTAGTGCTTGTTTTATCGGGTCTTTGGCCTCCATCCTCTCCACTTTTCTCCATCATCATCTCCACCATTCTCCACCATCATTCCATTAGTTTTCTTTACCATCAACAGATTGGAGAGGCGATTTGAAGATCAAGAACTCAAAGGGAGAAGAAGGAAGCACTCAAGGAACACATCAAGTGGCTCATCGGCACGGATCTGGCGAGTCTTCGTCTCCACCTTCTAGCCTACATCTGAGGGAGTTTCTTATGAGCATTTTCATTGATTATATCTTGTATTTCTTCTTGTGATGTGGAACTAGCCTCCCAAGGTCTCCGGGCTCCGGTGAACCTTGGGAGAGGAACTTGTTTATATGGATAGATGATCATTGTTAGTTTTAATTGGTTGTTGGCATGTTTGTTGGTTTCAATCTATTGTTTTAATGTTCAACCTACAATGGATGGATTTCATAGGTTTTGATTCTTGAATTGTATATGTATGGTGGGATGCTTGCACGTATTAGGTCACACAATGATTGAAGCGGGATTCAATGTGCCGGTACACCGGAGGTTCCGGGTGCCGGTAGCTCCCTGTGAGGTTAGGTTTGTTTTAGACGAAAGCGAGCATTAGAATAATCCTAACCAAGACTCCCTGTTCCCAATGACATCGTAGCGGTATGTTCTGGATAGAGGAACCAGTACTGGATTAGGGCTACACTACGGAGGTTCCGGGGTAGTCGACATCCGAGTTTAGCGGACCAACTCTAGCCAACTTAGCACTTAATTTCCTAAGTTCATCCATTCTACCTTGTTCTTCTCCCGAGGGGATCCTTGCTTGAGGCCTCTAATCCTTATCGCTACTTGTCTTTCAAATTGTCTGTATGATGTGCCTTAGTCCATTTTGTTTATAGTATTTATTTTATTTATTTTCATATTTGTATTTTATACTTCAACTCTTGGTTTGGTAGACTAGATAGTGATACCTAGGAGGAAGTAATAGCAGATCTTAGGGCGCTTGGGAATACGACCCTATCATGCTGGCGCGAGAGGTTATTACTTGACGACTCGTGCACTTGCGGTAGGGGATTCGCGTGCTCGCTTCTTTAGTGTGTCGTGCGGCGACCATCAAGTACTTTGAAGATCTCGGGGATGATGTTGTGGATGATGAGTTTCCCCCTCCACCATTGCAACAACTAGCACAAGTAGAGGTTAAACCTCCATCACATTCCAATGAAAAGAGAACATTGAAGAAGTTGTGAAGAAAAAAAAAATAAAAGAAAAAGCGGGGAGTGAATGTCTCAACAATGTCGCCCGAGGAAGTAGACCGCTTATTCTTTGAGGACCACGGGAAATTTAAAATCTTTTCATGCCTCTCAATGAACTTCCTAGGTAATAACTCTTCACCAAAAAATCAAGGTATCTCTCATCCCTTTGTCCCACAATGAGTATGAGGTAAAACATGTCGAGCTAAAGACACTAAAAAAGCGTTACTTGCGAGGCAACCCAAGTCTTTAAATTCATTGCAATTATTTTTCTTCGTAGTTCTTGTTGTTCTGTTTGTGTATTTTTTCATATTTTTGTTGTGCTTGTGGGCTTTAGTGTTGTTGTAGTATTATGGTTGTGATGGTTGTTTAGTTGTTTCCCATAATTTATTTCATCATGTTGCACCATAGTTTTTGTGAATCTTTTATTTTCCCTTAATTGTTGGTGCTTCAATTTCCATGTTTTCAATGCCTATGAGTGTTTTCGGCTTTGCTTTCATGTGATTCTTGAGTGCTAGGATGAGTATGTTGTTTTGTTGGGTTTGTTTTTGAGCATTTTTAGTGCATGGGGGCTCTCCAGCATACCATGCGGTCTCTTATGCGCCCGCATAACAGGCCGCATGCAATCCAGAGGCATAGCAGGCCACACAAGAGCCCGCATTCCATCCAATGTCTTGTGCGACCTGCTATGTGGCCACACAAGGGCCCGCATGACCAACCCAGTGACTTGTGCGGCCTGCTATGCGGCCACACAAGAGCCCGCATAGGCACCCGACCCCTCTACTTCATTTCCTCCACTTCATTTCAACACTATTCACTCATTTTCCATCACTCTTCTTCTCTTTTCCTCTTCATCTCTCCACCATTTTCCTTCATTTTTTTTGCATTAAAAAATTCTCCTCATCCTAGCAAATGAGTTTTTGGGAGATTTTCAAGGTTTTATCAAGCTTTTAGCCGAATTACACTTCATCTCCTACTTAATGCCCTAGTTCAAGGTAAACTTCATATCTCACTCATTCTAGGGTTTTTCTTGGTTTAAATGGGGTGAAATATTTGTTGTTGTCATGGCGAATGCTTCTTGTGATTGTTCATCTTTAATTCAAAGCTCTGTACATTTTGATTGCTACTTTTAAAAGAAGAAACTCCAGCAAATTTTTCCCGAAATTACTGTAGCAATAACTACAAAATCAGCCTTGTTTCTTCATTAAGCATTTTTATCATAAAATTTTGTCTTGATGATGATTGTATTGTCTTGTAGGGATGCCGACCAAGCATGTGGCCTCCAAGCGAGTTAGGAGAAGCTCTCCACTGCCCGTATGCGAGCCTACATTTAGGAGTGAAGCCCACAAGACGAGGTTCGCGTTTTTGTCAAGAAGGAAGTTCGGCATCGTTTGAAATATCGATTGGGAAACCTTGAGGATTTTGGGCCTAGATAGTACCGTCCAGGACTTCATGTCTCATTACGAGTGGGATAGTGTACTTGAGATTGATGAGCCCACCTATAGAGAGTTAACCTTGGAAGTGTTGAGTACATTTGAGGTTACCGGTTATTGTCACTTCTCGCGCCAAGCAAGTACTGTATCCTTCAGTGCTTTTGGTAAGAGGCACAGGATCACTCAAGACCAGCTGGGTGTATACCTTGGGCTTTACACATATGAGTTCTCCCAAACTCCCGAGTTCAAAAGCTTGCCCCATGATTTCCCAAGCTCAGTCACCCATGATTCTTTTTGGAAGTCCATTGCTTGCACGTCATCGAAGAAAGCTTCCACGATGTCAGACCCAGTTCACAGATATATTCAGGCATTGTTATCTAGAGGTGTGAATGGTCACGTTGATTCTACCGAGGTAGTTACACGCACTGACTTGCTTATGATGTATAGTATCCTTAAGCGTTACCCCATCCACATGGGCCATCTTTTTGCCAAACTTATTGCTCATCAGGGGACTTCTACTCGCCTTAGAGCTATATTTGCCAGACCATACATTACGCGCATCATCAGAGGCCTAGGCTTGATTGAGCTCACCCGAGGCATGAGTGTTGTGGTCTCCGTCACACCACTTGGTCTGTCAATCCTAGTTTATATTCGGATAGTTGAGAGGTCGGGAACCACTTATCGCCTCCCGCGCAGGGGAGGCAGGAGCACCCATGATCCCCGCACCTCTCGAGACTCTGAGACAGGATCCGATTCTGATTCGGAGTCTTGTCCTGTACCTGACTCAACACCCAGCGGGAGTTGACCATCACTTGAAGCCAGTTTCGCGGAGTTCGGCATCGAGGTCCGCTAGCAGTTGCAGTCCCTTAGGGCATCACAGGAGGTGTTGGCGACATCAGTGAGGGAGTTAGCCACATCACAGAGCCGCATAGAGAGCAGCATGACCGAGATCCTATCATATTTGCTTAACTCATCATCATCTGTCGGCACCTCCTCCATAGCTAGCACGTGCTTTGCACCATCGCTCCCTCCAGATCTCTAGACTGACAGCACTACTTTCTAGTTTCCTGTTGTTTGTATTTGTTTGTATCCCTAGACTTGTTTGCTTGTATTTTTGTACTTTTCAGTTAGTGTGGGTCCCGACCCTCCTAAACTATACTTTCCCGTTTTTGATTCGTGCTTACTCATCTCTCTCTCTATTTATTTTCTAGGGTGTGATATGTTTTCTTTTTTACTTTTAGGACTGATCATTGTGGAAGCTTCACATCCCTTGCACCTCACAACTTTCCCCGGTGTGTGCACATTTGGAGTTCATCTCATCGACTAATTGGGGAAGTTTCTTGACCTCATCCCTTTATTTTTATGGCATTTCTCGCACCTTACTCTGCTGATCTACATACATTGAGGGCAATGTACAACTTTAGGTGTGGGGATGGGGTACTTTACTTGGTTTGTATGCATGATTACTGATGATAGCTATGATTTTGGTGTTTTGCACTTCCTAGCTTGAAAGAATGATAGAAGTGAGTTGTATTTTTATACTGTGCTTGAATGATTCCCTGCTTTATCTTTAGTGCTTTTCCATGTTCTATCATGATTGTTTCCACCTTATACACTCCAACCAACCCATTATGATGATTTTGGCATTAGACTATTAAATTCTTTCTTCAATATTCTTTTAAGAGCTTTTGAGTTCCTTCTTGTTTTCCGTAGCCTTAAGTGAACTATTGTGACAGGATACCAAGGACATGAGATACAGCTTGTATAGTCAAAAAAAAAGTGGAGTCTATGACAGTATTCCTCTGCTGATATAGCATGAATGCATCTATGTAGACTGTAATTGAGTAGGTTGGGTGGCTCTTGTACGTAATCAGCATGTGCATCCTTCTGAAAGATTTGTTGTGCAGTCTATGTTAGTCAGACTCAGAAAAAAAAAATATATATATGCAAAAAAGGAAATAAGTATCTCTACTGCCTCCCTTGGAACCTATTGCATAGTCATTTAAGAGCTAGAGTTTTACTTAGGAACTCAAAAGACTTTTAACTGAGTATTGAAGATTTCTTTAACTGTCTAATGCCACTCTCACCGTATGTGGGGTGAATGGACCCCTGGGGTAATCTAGGGTGTGGAGGTTAAGGTTGGGAGCCAGCACACACTCACGGAAGCACTTTGGATAAAATAAGGCTACCATTACCTGATTACTAATAGAGCAGCTCACTTTCTGGATTTCTTTCTACCGGTGCTAGTGGAGTACTTTACAATTAAGCTTGAGGTCATATGTTTAGTCGTTTATCATCTTGCCCATGTTCTTCATGTGTGTTTGCTTGGGGACAAGCAAATGCTTAGGTGTGGGGATGTTTGATAAACGACTTAATATACATATTCTATACGTATTCGGGCATATGTATTACATATTTTTATATGAGTTGATGCCCGTTTTTGGTCTAAATTGGTTTCTTTCATGTTACAGGTATCAATGAGGCCCCAGTGAGCTTGATGACAGAATTGGAGAAGAAATCAGCATTGAAAACACTGTTTCTGAGCCAGGGGGTACTGCAGCGACATTGTAGCACGAAGACTTGAAGAATTTCTTGGTCAGGAGGTTCACAAATCCGAATACCCACAAGGGTTTAGTTCCTCATGGAGCTATACAAATCCATCAAAGTAATAATAAGAACACAAATAGAATGCATAGTTGAAAACCCCCTTGTGTGCGATGTGGCCGTGGTCTTGTGCCGCCGTCGGACGTAGATATCGATGCTGATGACGAGCTTCAAACCTCCATGAAGTCCTCTCCAAACCCTCGCCGTTCCTCTCCAAAAGTTAGTGCAAAAAAGAGCCAATTGCACACACCTTATACTTGTGCGTTCCCCAGCAACGGCGCCAAAAACTTTGACAGGGCCAGAAAGTGCACGGGTTGTCGAAGTAATAAAATACCCTGGTGAGTGGGTAGTCTTATCCACAAAAAATGGGGATTTTAGATATAAGTATTCATTATTTTGCTAATGCGATGTGCGAGAGGAAATCAATGAGTGAGTGCGAGAATAATTTGTAAAAGCAAGAATTAAAAGAGAAGTGTGGAAGATGAGAGAGTGCAAGTAAGAGTAGAAGAGTAGGACAAGCAATGAGAGAAGATGGATATCCGGACAAGCTTACCCTAGGACTTATGCTTCTAGTGCAAGACAATGCTATTATATCTTCCTATTGATGTTAATTGAGTCGAGGAGATCCTTAAACACATGATCCCAAATCTACGGTCAACCGTGACTAATCCAAACACTATACCCCGGCATTAGGTTTCACTACGACCCTTGACTCTCGTTGACCTGTCAACTAAGCCCTAGGGGAGTTTGTCTTCCTAACCCTCACACTATGTGGAGTTGCTTTAGGGTCTAGGGATTCCTAGTGATAAAACCGGTTCCTATATATAGTTCAAACCCTTTGGTCCAGGTGAGAGAACCTGGTTACGTGTTTGAATCGCTCACCCGCAAGTGCACGGGGTCGCCAAGTAATACCCCTCGCGCGAACACGAAGGGGTCGTATTCCCAAGGGCCTGAGAATCTATTCTTACTTCCTTATCACAATATTGTTTAACCTAATCAATCACTTAGAAGAAGAACTAAAAATAGCCTACTAAAGCAAAGAACATGCAAATGACAAGTATAAATACGGAGGAAAGTACCAAGGTGAGAAAGTGGTCACGGATGAGGATTCCCTCGGGGGTTACTAAAGTGTTAAGGATGCCCTAACTAGCATGCACCTAGGTGTTTTGGACCGGGAAACCCTAAAATAGACCAACCCGATGGTCACGGTATTGATACCTAATCCTAGTGCAAGTATTGGAATACGGAATCGCTTCCGCCCAAATCCTTGTACGATTGCAATGGGTTTAGTGGATTTCCCTAAGCTAGGGTTGAAACACAATCAAGGACAATCCTAACAATTGGAGGGGTACAAATACCCGATGGTCACGGTGTATTCATACATGTATTCCCTCCCAAGCTTGGTGAGCCAATACTAGGGCAATGGTCTTGCAACCTAGCATTGTCTAGAAATTGATACATAGAGTTCTCATACATATCAAGGCAATCAAGAACCACCAAACAAGGATCACAAACAAGGCCAAATGCAATAAACTAGAAAAAGCATCCAAAATACACAAGTTCACCCCCAAGGTTCACCTACATCCGGTGACCTTGGGGTTTAGTTACTCATGATCACAAAACAAGTATGAAAATACATGAAAATAACCAAAAGCATAACAAGAACACTCCCTCAAAGGATCAAGGGCCGAATGACGCTTCCAAGGACGCCACCCAAGGAGTGGCTTCCTTTGTCAATCTTCCTCTCAAATGTGAATCGAAGGTGTGGACTCGTCGTGCCGTGCTCTCCCCGTCGTCCTCTCCTCAAGAATCGCCTCCAAAAGCCGGCCTCAAGCTTCCAAAGAAGGTGGTGAAGTGAAGCTCTCCTCAATTTTCTCCATGATTTTAGAATTTTATTCTCGTACCCTCTTGGTGAACCTAAGGCCAAGCACTTCTCTTTGCTTTTTATGAGTTTATGGTTAATTTTGCTTGAGGACAAGCAAAGGCTTAAGTGTGGGGGAGTTTGATAAGTGCTTGAGTATACATGTTTTACCTACTTGTTTTACATACATTGAGCATCATTTTACCATTGATTATGTCTCATAAAGTGTATTTTGGTGTTCTTTTATGCAATTAGGTTGTGGAAGTGTTAAAGGAGGAAAAGGAAGCAAAGATGGGTTATAAAGACGTATTGTTGGGAACTTTTGTACAACACAAGTGTCAAGGCACAAGAGGGGATCATGCACATGAGGGTGTGTGCCAACTTCCTGAAGAATTCAAGATGATTTGTGTGATGGAAGGGCACAAAGGCAGTCACACCTTCATGTCCCAACTTGTGTGAAGATAGTTAAAGCTCTCAAGTGATGATTCGAAGGAGGAGAAGTCTTATAACTCACCACATGGACGTGTGCCCGACCATGTGGCCTCAAGATGAGAGAGTTTGGATAATGGTTATGAAGAGTACTGTAGCAAAACAATGTTCATTTCACTGTAGAAGTACTGTAGCGGAATTACTGTTCACACGATCGCATGGGATCTCACGCGGTCGCGTGGAGGCACGTGACTGACGCGTTTCAGGCTTATAAATAGCCCTTTTTGCCGATTCTTTTGGTATCTTTTGTGTGGCTTTTGAGAGGAAGCGGCTAGGGTTTGAGGAGGAGGTCTTTGCCGAATTGGAGGGCCGTTCTTCACCAACTTTGATAGTTCTTTCCTCCGTCATAGCATCGAGGGAGTCATTGGCGACCTAGCTTCGGAGAAGGATCCTTCAAGACGTTGAGCGACCCATCAAGGCCATCATCACGACTTCAAGGGGGTTTACTTCCTTGGTTTACATTGCTTTTCATTGTGTTATGTTTTGCTTTGTAATAAGCCCCATGGAGGGCTAAACCCTAGTAGATACTTGGGCATGTGAACCCTAGGTTTTGATTCATGTATTGACTTTCTTTATGCTTTCTTTTAAGTCCGAGTTTATTTGAGTTTTAATCTTGTTTAATCATTGCTTGCATGCCTTATTGATTCGTATGGTTGTTTGGTATGTTTGATTTGTTTCCTTGGTGAGATAGAGGTCTCCATTAGGGATTAGAACATACAAGGTTAAAGAGGTTTGAGAGGGTGAGTCTTGAGATAGAGGAGTGTCCCCTTTCCCTTCCGATTGAGTGTTTCCTATCTCCGTATTCCCTAAGTTTTATGCAACCATATGGGGTGTGAGGCGTGAGATTGATAGATTTCTCTGCCGGGACCTTTGTAGGGGATTAGGGATCTTCCGCCTAGAAGTAGGGTTAGATCTAATTTTAGGAATCGGTTTCACTCTTAGGTATCCCTAGAACTCATTGCGGTCATATGGGGTGTGAGGTGTTGAGATTGAGCGATTTCTCCGCCGGGACCTTGTAGGGGACTAGTATCGGTGGCCTGGAGGCAGGGACCGATTATTCTTGGATTACCTCGACTCATAGAACTCGGTTAGAAGTATTTAGTTAGTCTTGCACTTCATGATAGAGCCTAGGGGGAGCATTGCCCGGGTATCTCATCTTCATTGATTGAGATCTCCCTTCATTTACCCTTTGCCTATTCATCTCTGGTATTAATTTCTATGCGCACTAGATCACCACAAAATCACATTAGTCGTTAGGCTAGATTGCAAAGAAGAAGTTAGTACTAGTAGCCCTGTTCCCTGTGGATTCGACTACCCTACTCACCGGGTATAATTATTACTTCGACAACCCGTGCACTTGCGGTACACACACGCAAGGGTTGTGTCAAGTTTTTGGCACCGCTGCCGGGGAATAGGATACTAGGAATGCTAAGTCTTTGTTGCTCTAGCCATTTATCGTTTTCGTTATCTTGTCTATTTCATACTTTCTTTTTCTTCCACCGTTCTAATTTGTTTTATTTTGACTTGTGTTATTTTTTTTCTTGCAAGGTACTTGAATGATGATTGATCCAATTACAAAGTTATATTTTCAGATTGAAGATTTCAGTGGAAAACTTGATAGACTTATTTCTGCACAACAACAAAGCAACCAATATCGCAGCACACATCATCCAAATCAATGGAGCTACCCGAACCACTTATGGAATATTGATGGAAGCAATGGGAAGCAACTATAGAAGAATTTCAGATAGATGAGAAGCATGAGGAGGATGTACTTCGGTTGGAAAGCGTATTACTCAAATTCATTGAAGCAACCGATGCCCGCTTCGAAGATGTTGAAGCCACCTTAAGATGTCATGAAATCTCCATCAAAAACATTGAGCATCATATAGGAGAGATTTTAGACACACTTGCTAAGGAAAAAGAAGAATTTGAACAAGCAAGGCAAGTTTCTTCCACGCATGACAAGGCAATGAACCACATTGATGAAGTAGGGAAAATTGAGTACATTGCTGCAGAAATTGAAAGGACAGAAGAAGAACATCATTTTCAGAATTTGGATTGCTTGAATGAAGATTATGCTTGTGTGCAACGAAATTTTCAAGGGGATTTGCTAACATCATGTTCATTTCAAGCTGAAAATACACAAGAAGAAGCAAGCCCTAAGGTAATGGAGCAAGCACCTTTCTTTCGGATTAATCAACTCATTGAATGCAAGAAAGAGATTTTGGGTTTGGGAGAAGATGTGGGTAGGATATTTAAACCATCCAATGACCCACCGATGCTAAGCTTGGACAATTCCCAACCCAAATTGTTTCCTTGGAGGCCAAAGGTAAGATGGTTGGACTCTCCAACAAAAACTCCACCCCGGCAAGTAGATTTTTGGTTTAAAGGAAGTAGCTATGCAATGTCTAGTCGGGAGGAACACACTCTTTTCAAGCCTCCATAAGGTAAGGAAGAGGTACGTCAAGCTTAGTGACGTAAAACAAGCGCTACTTGGGAGGCAACCCAAATTTTTAATTGCTTTCTAGTTTAGATTTTAAATTCTATAGTAATAATTACCATGAGTGTGTGCCTTGATTAATTTTTGTTGGTGTTGAACTTTTCAAGGAAAATTTTTGGTGATTTGTAGTGTTTTTCACATGTATGACATGATTCAGGGTGTAATGCATGATAATTGTTGAAGAATAGGGTTAATTGTGAAGTTTGGAGAGCCGCGTGGACTGTCTGCAGAAATTCTGCAGCTCACATGGCCGCGTGAGATTCTCACGCGGCCATGTACAGTACCCACGCGGGGGTGTGGAATTCCCACACCCCCATGTGTCCTATAAACATAGATGAAGAGTCATCATTCATTATCCATAACTTACAACTCTTCATTTTCTCATCTCTTCCTCTCCAAACTTCCCATCCATAAGATTTCAAATCCATTTTTCTTTGACTTATTCAAGATTTAGAAGTGTTATGCCGGCATTTGCATCAAGTTTTCTCCATCGATTCGCGTCGGTAAGGCCTCATCTCCCCCTATCATGTCCATGCTTTCATGTTCAATTCCATCGAGTTTTCTTGTTTCTTGGATGATATTTTCCATGGAAAACATTGTGAAAACACTTAGAAAACATGTAAACGAAGCTTAGTGAGGCGTTGGAGCCCAACTATGGCTCTTTGGCCATGGTTGGACGTCCACACGGGCGCGTGGCCTAGCCACACGGCCGCGTGGACCGGCCAACAGCCCACGCACGCGGGCGCATGGCTCGGCCCACGCGACCGCGTGGAGCTCACCAATCTTCGACCGAAAAGCCACGCGACCGCGTGGCTGGGTCACGCGGTCGCGTGGCCCTTCTGCCGAGCCAGGACACGCCCATGCGGGCGCGTGGCTAACCCACATGACCGCGTGGGCTGGAAACGTGGCAGATTAAGCCATGTCGGCGCGTGGTTTGCCCACAAGCCCATGTGGATTCCTGCACTTTGCCATATCATGTAAATTTGCACTTCTTTGGCAATTTTCTTGCAGGTATGACACCAAGGACTAAAAAGCGTGCTCCAAAAATACCTTGATCATTTATAGCTGACCTTGGATGAGGACATGCCTTCAAACACACCAGCAGCACCAGCAGATGATGCTAATGCTTGAGGCGTCCCACTCATGAGACTTTAGTTTTCTTTAATTTAGTTTTCCTTTCTAGTTTTCTTTATTTTATCTTTTAGACTTTAGTTATCTTTATACTTTGTTTTAATTGTGCGAGTTGTGCTTTATTTTGCTTCATTCGTAAGAACTCGTGCAACTTTTCTATTTTTATTGAGCTTCATTGAACCCCTTGAATCCATGCAGATGGCCTTGAGAGTAATGATGATGATGTTTTTGTCTTAAATACATGACCATGTGACTTGGTCGTGTGAGGATCACAACCCGTGGAACAATAACACATCCTCGAGTTAGCTTCACAAATCGATCGACAAGGAGTTCAGGGGAGTGTTGTTTTAATTTCATTTTCACCCACATCATGTTTTTCTTGCATATATTTTTATTGTACTTACATGTGTACATTGAGGACAATGTACATCTTAAGTGTGGGGGAGGGTTCACCTTATACACGGCCTTTACTTGAGTTTTAATGATCATGCTCATGTTGCCCCATGAAGGTTCACCTTAGGGTTGAGAGTTTAATTCTTAGTTTTTGGAGCTTGCAAACATTAGGTTTTATCATGCTCTAGTTTTTATCCAATTTCATTGAAATTTTTGTCTGATTGCTCTTTAATGCACTTTCCTCACTCATTAAACCTATGGAAACTTATTCTAGTTCATAATTACGGGATTTTCTAGTGTTAGTTTTATTGTTAAAACAAAAAAAAAATTCAGAATTTTAGTTTGGTTGTATATAGGGGGTGCAAAGAGCTACCACCTATGTTGTATGAAGCTACTCTCATAAGTCGGATACTTGTTATGCCCTAATGAGAGAAAGAGCTATCTCATAGGATGTGTGAAAGCTACCACTTTCGGCAGAAAGAGCTACCACCTCGAAAGTGTGAAAGCCACTCGAGAGGCATCTCGAGAAAGGGCTACCTTAGAGGATGTGTGAAGCTACTACCTATTCTTTTTGTTTATAAATAAGTCCCATTGCTAATAAGAACTTTGAGTAGTGGATATAGTGTTGATATGAGTTGAGTTTTCACACACACACGCTTTCGGACTTTAGTACTTTCATTTTTGATTGGATTATTTGCTAGAGTATTGATTGTTTCATCTAGTGTTTGTTTTTCTCCATGATTTTAGAATTTTATTCTCGTACCCTCTTGGTGAACCTAAGGCCAAGCACTTCTCTTTGCTTTTCATGAGTTTATGGTTAATTTTGCTTGAGGACAAGCAAAGGCTTAAGTGTGGGGGAGTTTGATAAGTGCTTGAATATACATGTTTTACCTACTTGTTTTACATACATTGAGCATCATTTTACCATTGATTATGTCTCATAAAGTGTATTTTGGTGTTCTTTTATGCAATTAGGTTGTGGAAGTGTTAAAGGAGGAAAAGGAAGCAAAGATGGGTTATAAAGACGTATTGTTGGGAACTTTTGTACAACACAAGTGTCAAGACACAAGAGGGGATCATGCACATGAGGGTGTGTGCCAACTTCCTGAAGAGTTCAAGATGATTTGTGTGATGGAAGGGCACAAAGGCAGTCACACCTTCATGTCCCAACTTGTGTGAAGATAGTTAAAGCTCTTAAGTGATGATTCGAAGGAGGAGAAGTCTTATAACTCACCACATGGACGTGTGCCCGACCATGTGGCCTCAAGATGAGAGAGTTTGGATCATGGTTATGAAGAGCACTGTAGCAAAACACTGTTCATATCACTGTTGAAGTAACGCAGCGGAATTACTGTTCACGCGACCGTGTCAAAATCCCACGCGACCGCGTGGGAATTGTGCAGCCCACGCGATCGAGTGGGATCTCACGCGGTCGCGTGGAGGCACGTGACTGACGCGTTTCAGGCTTATAAGTAGCGCTTTTTGCCGATTCTTTTGGTATCTTTTGTGTGGCTTTTGAGAGGAAGCGGCTAGGGTTTGAGGAGGAGGTCTTTGCCGAATTGGAGGGCCGTTCTTCACCAACTTTGATAGTTCTTTCCTCCGTCATAGCATCGAGGGAGTCATTGGCGACCTAGCTTCGGAGAAGGATCCTTCAAGACGTTGAGCGACCCATCAAGGCCATCATCACGACTTCAAGGGGGTTTACTTCCTTGGTTTACATTGCTTTTCATTGTGTTATGTTTTGCTTTGTAATAAGCCCCATGGAGGGCTAAACCCTAGTAGATACTTGGGCATGTGAACCCTAGGTTTTGATTCATGTATTGACTTTCTTTATGCTTTCTTTTAAGTCCGAGTTTATTTGAGTTTTAATCTTGTTTAACCATTGCTTGCATGCCTTATTGATTCGTATGGTTGTTTGGTAGGTTTGATTTGTTTCCTTGGTGAGAGAGAGGTCTCCTTAGGGATTAGAACATACAAGGTTAAAGAGGGTTGAGAGGGTGAGTCTTGAGATAGAGGAGTGTCCCCTTTCCCTTCCGATTGAGTGTTTCCTATCTCCGTATTCCCTAAGTTTTATGCAACCATATGGGGTGTGAGGCGTGAGATTGATAGATTTCTCCGCCGGGACCTTTGTAGGGGGTTAGGGATCTTCCGCCTAGAAGTAGGGTTAGATCTAATTTTAGGAATCGGTTTCACTCATAGGTATCCCTAGAACTCATTGCGGTCATATGGGGTGTGAGGTGTTGAGATTGAGCGATTTCTCCGCCGGGACCTTGTAGGGGACTAGTATCGGTGGCCTGGAGGCAGGGACCGATTATTCTTGGATTACCTCGACTCATAGAACTCGGTTAGAAGCATTTAGTTAGTCTTGCACTTCATAATAGAGCCTAGGGGGAGCATTGCCCGGGTATCTCATCTTCATTGATTGAGATCTCCCTTTATTTACCCTTTGCCTATTCATCTCTGGTATTAATTTCTATGCACACTAGATCACCACAAAATCACATTAGTCGTTAGGCTAGATTGCAGAGAAGAAGTTAGTACTAGTAGCCCTGTTCCCTGTGGATTCGACTACCCTACTCACCGGGTATAATTATTACTTCGACAACCTGTGCACTTGCGGTACACACACGCAAGGGGTGTGTCACTCATGGAATCGGCTAGTATATATCCAAGATGGAGCGGCTCCTTCTGTACAATTGAATGTAAGTAAAGGAGCTCTTGCTGACTAAGGACCCCTGTACTATCGCCCCAGCCGTTTATTGACCTACTTAGAATGGCATGAATGTATCTATAAGCCGGTCTTGATAGACAAGTTGCTTTTGATATACCTGGCTCATAGTTCCCTTGTCCACACAATACTCTGTAAGCTCCTTGAAGAGTCAAACTGCCGGGATAGTCAGTTGGAAGGCTCTCGTACTCCTCTGTCTTTGTGAACACCTCGTTGTATAACCCCATATAAATGGAAAACTGTGTCACTAACATATTGTACTCATGCCCAAATGCCTGAAACTGTATGGAATTGGCACTCGTCAACTCCCTACTTGTTTTGTCAAACTTGAATGACGAGAGCACCTCCAATGTAAGCAGATGGTTCGCTGGATCTCGAATAGATAGTAAGCTCTTCCAACTTCCCACTGCAACAAGCTCTTCAATCTCGTCTGCCATATCATTACCCCAATCAGCTAGTCTTAAACAGTCTACATCCAAATACCGAGATTGTCCGATCTTGAGTTTCGCCAATCTTCTATATATTTCTCAGTGTTCAGATGTGACAAAGTTGATTGGTTCTGGGGAGTGTTCTCGTGCCCTTTTATTAGTTTCTTTCCTAGGTGCCATTCCTGAAAAGAATTGTAAAAGGAAGTCAATCATTTGGGTATAATAATTTGCCCTAATAGGCTCCACACGGCCGTGTGGATTATCGGGCGGACATGGCTGCAAGGTTATAGAATCAAAACTCCATATTCACACAAAAATTCGCTTAAAAACCCTTGTAAACTCATTAGTAACCAGGTTAATCATTTAAAACAACCGAAATACTTATCATGAACGATCTAAATCCGGGTTGATAAAGAAGAAGGGTTTGTCGTTCTCACCGACGGTGTAGATGGGGAAAAATTCGGAATCGGTCAAAAAACTAAAAAAAAAACCTCAATGAATATAGGAAATGGTTGGGAAAGTGAAAGAGGAGGTCGGAGAGTGTTTTGGAGTGAAAATGAAAGAGATACGAGTGAATTCTAAAAGAAAACCTTCGGCTTTTTGAAGTTCTGGGAATTTACACGGCCGTGTGAACATGTTACACAGCCTTGTGCCTCTGAAATTAGGGTTTACAGGGGCCAACACACGCCCCATTGTGTACTCTGGTTACTCTCTGAACTACTTCACACGGCCGTGTGAGAGATCCACACGGCCGTCTGCCTTCACAGGGGACTCCACAGGGACTGGTACACGCCCCTGTGGATTCTCGAGAAAACTCAGAAGGTCTCTGAAAATATTAACACAGCCATGTGTTAATTCCACACAGCCGTGTACCGTTCATAAGCCCTCCCACAGGGGCAGCCACACGCCCCTGTGGTTTCTCGGGAAAAAGAGAGGGTTCTGCAGAGTTTTCACACGGCTGTGTGTTAATTCCACAAGGCCGTGTGCTGTAACACAAGGTTTCTCACGGGGGCACCCACAAGCCCCTGTGGATTCTCTGGAACGAGAGATTTAGTTCTGCAAAACTTCACACAGCCGTGTGTTAATTCCACACGACCGTGTGCCCCTTCTGAAGTTTTTCACAGGGGCAAGGTCACGCCCCTTTGTCTTCTCTGACTGAGCCCTATTTGGTACCACACGGCCTTGTGTTTTCTTTGGTCACTTAGAAAAAATTCACAGACTTTACAGAAAAATTCAGAAACATAACTATGATCCTTAGAGCCTGTAAAAACCATCAAAACACGACCAGAAACCATGGTAAACAAGCTCAACTAGCTAAAACTTCATCAATCATCATTTAGGCACACGAAAACATCAACAATCCACAATAAAATCGCAGCTTAAGCATTAAAAATTTAGGACACCAATACTAAGACTTTTATTCATGCTAAAAACTAAACTAGATTCTGGGAAAGCTGTAAAACTCTTGGGTTGCCTCCTAAGCAGCGCTTGTTTAACGTCACTTAGCTTGACGTACCTGTTTTACCTTATGGAGGTTGATGAAAAAATATCTCTTTATCATCATTACAAACCTCGCCACCAAAGTATGGTTTCAGTCGGTGTCCGTTTACTTTGAACGTGCCCTTCTCCGAATGAGTAATCTCAATTGCACCATGGGGTGATACTTGAGTGACTGTGTATGGGCCAAACCATCTAGTCTTTAGTCTTTCGGGGAAGAGTCGTAACCGGGAATTGAATAGTAGAACTTGATCACCGACTTTGAACTCTTTAGGTAATTTGATATGTTTGTCATGCCACTTTCGAATCTTCTCCTTGTAAATTCTAGCATTCTCATATGCTTTCAACCTCCATTCATCGAGCTCATTAAGATGAAGCAGTCTTTGTTCACCTGCTCTTCTCAAATCGAAGTTCATTGCTTTGATTGCCCAATATGCTTTATGTTCAAGTTCCACGGGTAAATGACATGACTTCGCGTAAACTAGATTATACGGAGTAGTTCCTATGCGCGTCTTGTATGCTGTGCGATGGGCCCAGAGTGTGTCGTCCAACCGTTCTGACCAGTCCCGCTTCCCTTGTTCCACAGACTTCATCAAAATCCACTTGAGTTCTCTATTAGTGACTTCTACTTGACCACTAGTCTGGGGATGATACGGAGTGGCAAGGCGGTGACGTACCCCGTATCATTTCAATACCTTTTCTAATTGGGCGTTGCAAAAGTGGGTTTCTCGATCACTAATGATGATTCGCGGAGCTCCAAACCGAGTGAACAACCTCTTCAAGAATTTCACCACAGTTCTAGCATCATTACTCGGCAATTCTTGTGCTTCGACCCATTTGGAGACATAATCAACTGCCACTAATATGTATTGGTTCCCATTAGACCTTGGAAACGGCCCCATGAAATCAATGCCCCAAACATCGAATACCTCACAAAATTGCATAGGATTCTGAGGCATCTCATCCCGCTGAGACAAATTCCCTGACCTCTGACAATTATCGCATCGAAGAACAAACTAGTGTGCATCGTGAAAGAGGGTTGGCCAATAGAACCCTGCTGCCAAAACTTTTTTCGCGGTTCTACTTGATACATAATGGCCCCCAACTGGTCATGAATGACAATGAGCAAGGATATCCCATCCTTCCTCCCTAGAAATGCATCTCCGAACAATATGATCTGCACAGATGCGGAAAAGGAATGGGTCATCCTAGAAATAGTTCTTCAAATCGCTAAAGAACTTTTTCTTTTGTTGGAATGTGAGCCTTGGCTTGAGGACTTTTCTTGACAAGTAATTAGCAAAATCTGCAAACCACGGCGTATCACCTGATGATGTTAATTCCTGAATTGAATGTAAGTGTTCTTTCAAGAAGAAGTCATTGATCTCCTTACTTGATGGCTCTTGCCCTTCTAACCGCGACAAATGATCCGCCACTACGTTTTCAGTTCCCTTTTTATCCTTTATCTCCATGTCAAACTCCTGTAAGAGTAATATCCACCAGATCAATCTTGGTTTTGCATCGACTTTGTTGATGAGGTAACGGAGAGCTGAATGATCTGTAAACACAATGACCTTCGACAAGATAAGATATGGCCTGAACTTATCGAGAGCAAACACTACTGCTAATAATTCTTTCTCTGTAGTAGTATAATTCTCCTGTGCATCTGTGAGAGTCTTGCTCACATAATAGATAGGTTGGAATTGCTTGCCCTTCCTTTGTCCCAGAACGGCTCCTACAGCGTAATCACTAGCGTCGCACATGAGCTCAAAAGGTTCATTCCAGTCAGGGGTAATCAAGATTGGAGCTTGAACTAGTTTTTCCTTAAGCACATTATAAGCTGTTGCACAATCTTCCCCAAAATCAAACGGAGCATATTTTTCGAGCAGTTTAGTCAACGGTTGAGTGATCTTCGAGAAATCCTTGATAAACCGTCTATAGAAACCTGCATGTCCCAGGAAACTCCGAATTCCCTTGACATTCATTGGTGGAGGAAGTTTCTCTATGACTTCAATTTTTGCCTTGTCCACATCCATACCCAAATAGGAAATCTTGTGTCCGAGAACAATGCCTTCTCGAACCATGAAATGACATTTCTCCCAGTTTAGCATAAGATTTGTCTCCTTACATCTTATGAGTACTCTTTCCAAATTTCTCAAACACATGTCGAAGGAATCACCAAACACAGAGAAATCATCAAAAAATACTTCCATTATGTCTTCGACAAGATCATCGAAAATAGCAGTCATACATCTTTGGAATGTAGTAGATGCGTTGCATAACCCGAACGACATCCGTCTATATGCAAAAGTCCCGTAGGGACAAGTGAAAGTTTTCTTCTCTTGGTCTTCTGGAGTAATAGGGATCTGAAAGTACCCTGACATCCCATCTAGAAAGCAGTAAAATTGATGCCCTGCCAATCGCTCCAACATTTGATTAATGAAAGGTAAAGGGAAGTGGTCTTTACGGGTTGCGTCATTCAGTCTTCTGTAATCAATACAAACTCTCCACCATGTGACCGTTCTAGTTGGGATGAGCTCATTCTTTTCATTCTTGATCACTGTCATCCCACCTTTTTTCGGGACCACTTGTGTTGGGCTTACCCAAGCACTATCGGAAATGGGGTAAATGATCCCTGCGTCCAATAATTTGACCATCTCCGCCTTTACGACTTCCTTCATGTTTGGGTTTAGTCTTCTTTGAGGTGGGTCACTGATTTGAAATTGTCCTCTATTAAAATCTTGTGCATACAGAATGAAGGGTTTATACCTTTTAAGTCTGCAATTTTCCATGCCAAGGCAAACTTATGCTTTTTCAACACATTCACCAATTTGTCTTTTTGCTCCAAAGAGAGATTCGATGCTATGATCACGGGCAACTTCATCTCTTCTACCAGAAATGCATATTCCAAGTATTCTGGAAGTGTTTTCAATTCCAAATCTGGTGGCTCATCGATGGATGGTCGAAGTCGGTCTCCAATTGATCTGCCAATCTCTTCAAATTTTGTAGTTTGCTGTTCATTACTGTACCTTGAAAACATCTCCAAATCACACTTCTTGGGTTGGTCCTTGTGTTCCATTCTAATCCCCAATTCACAAACTTCCTTTATCCGTTCTATAATACCCATTGAAAAGGCATCTTGTTTGTGCGAACCTGATTAAAACTGTGCAAGAACTTTCTCAAGGGTTTCTTCTGTGTCACCATTTGAAAAAGCTAGAGCTTATTTATCAAATTCGTCCAACACACTGCCAAATTCATAATTCATGTTCTGCTCCTTGCAAAACTGATCAATACTATCCACTATTTCTGTACAAGGTTGTCTCATTGATTGCCCACACTCGATATAATTTGGAAATGGTTGTGTGATAAACAATTGCATTTTCTGCTCCACTTCCTCAACTAGTCCCACGAGTGTATCAAGAGCTTCGCTTGCGTTAAACATTCCCTCGGTAAACTGAAATTAAACAGGAAAGAATTGGTGAGAATAGTGGTAGATAAAGAAAGTGTGAAGTAGATAACGGCGTGTATCCACAGGGAATAGGGATTAAGATACGAGAATTTGCTATTCAGTCGTGTGATGTACGAAAAATAATGATCGGAGTGATGAATGAATTTATGAAATCAATTAGAATAAAATATAAGAAAGTAAATAGAGAGATGGAAGACGAGAGAAAAGCAAGTAGAGTTAAAAGAGAAGACTAGCAATGGATGAAATAGGCTATCCGGACAAGGTACCTCTAGGACTTATGCCTCTAGTGCAAGACTATGCTATTATACTTTCCTATTGATGTTAACTGAGTCGAGGATATCCTTAAACTCACGGTCCCAAAACTTAAGGTCAACCATGACTAACCCCAACATTATTTCCTGTTATTAGGATTCACTACAACCCTTGACTCTCGTTGACCTGTCAACTAAGCCCCAGGGGAGTCTATCTTCCTAACCCTAACACTACGTGGGATTGCTTTAAGCTCTACGAATTCCTAGTGATAAAACATGTTCGTCTATGTAGTTCCAACCCTTTGGTCCAGGTGGAAGAACCCTAGTCTAGATTGAGCCCTAAAACTCTATCTCGACCGCTAATTAACCAAGGAAATGGAGGTAGGGAGAAATCACACCGGAAGGGAAAGGGGTACATTGCTACCTCACAACTCTCCCTCTCAACCCTCTTCAATTTTAAGTAGTCTAATCCTATAGGAGTTGTCACACCTCCAAAGGATAACCTAGATTGCTCTCAACCCTAGTGTCACGGCTAAGGAAGAAAAATAGCAAAAGATAATTAAAACTGAAACTCGAATTTATTCATCAATAATCGAAAAGCATAATAACAATGTCATAGAAACATAATGATCCTAGGGTTTTACAAGTCCGAATACCCACGAGGGGTTTAACTCCTCATGGAGCTATACATGTTCATCAAAGTGTAAAATAAAGCACAAACTAAAAACATCAATGAAAACCCCCTCGTGTATGGTGTGGCCGTGGTCTTGTGCGGCCGTCGAACGTCGATGTCGATGCCGATGGCGCGCTCCAATCCTCCACAAAGTCCTCTCCGAAACCCTAGCCACACTCTCCAGAAGTTCGAGAGAAAGATAGGTCCAAAGATGCTCCAAAAGTCTCCAAATCGGGCTTTTAAATAGGCTGAGTGTGGCTTTAAATTTGAACTTATTGGGGGCTTCACACGGCCGTGTGGAATTTCCACACGCCCGTGTGAAGTTTCTAGCTTCCTGGAAAAATTACTACGCACAGCCGTGTGGAATTTCCACACGCCCGTGTGAAGTCTCTGGCTCGCTGGGAATTAATTCACACGGCCGTGTGTTAATTCTATACGCCCGTGTGAACTCTCTGGAAACCTGATTTTCGGCAGAAAATGCACAGTAACTTGCTGCAGTGGATTGCTACAGTAATAAAGCTACAGTACCGCCGAAACACTGCCGAATATGTTGTTCTTCATCGAGGCCATTGAATTGGGCACACAATCAATGGTAGATCGTGCCGATTGCTTCAAGTCTCCTTCTTGGTGAAGTTCTCCTAAGCTACACGAGTTAGACTTGTTGTGAATGTGACTGCCTTTGTGCTCCTCCAAAAGAGGTTGGCACACACTCACAAGTCTAAGTTCGTGCCTTGTTCCTTGATTGGTCCGAAAACCTCCCAACAACGGCGAACACGACCTAACTTTGTTCTTCTTTTACAACTTGGCTCCACAAACCTACAATGCACAAGAATACACAAATGCACACTATTTAGTGATAAAATCTGATAAAAGATATGCTCATTGTAAGATAATAACTCTTCACGTTACTATAACACAAGCACTTATTTTTTTCATTGTAAGATAATCCAACTTTCCAATTATTTTTTTCATTTTTCTTAAACATGAGAATGCATTAAATGAGATGAGTGTCACCACACTATGAGTAAAGTGAACTGATGTTTATCTCAAAAGTAGAGAAGATTCTACACTTAAGCTCAAGTGGCTCCTAACATACTCATGTCCTCTTAAGTTCAAGCTGAGTAAAACAAACAATTCATGGATCATCACTAGCAAAGCACTCAACTATAACAAGTATACAATAATGCAAGCATGCAACCCTCCCCCACACTTGAAACCTACATTGTCCTCAATGTAGAAATGAATGGCATACAAGATGATCATTGGGAACATAAAGAAGGACAAGGGTGAAAGAACCTTCCCTGAACATGGAGAGTGATGGTGTCGCTCTTGCATGCGTGCTATTCACCCAAATTCTACAAGCACGGAGAGTGATGTGGCCACTCTCAACGTGTTGCCCAATCAACTCCTAGCAACCAACAAACACTTGAGATGTAGAGAGGCACACAAGTGAAAAGAGCATACAAAATAGGGTAAAATGAACATTCTGAAAATAAACAAACCAAAATACCAATTGAGCAGGGGTGTCCCCTTGCTACAAGACTCAAAGAGTACAATGTTCAAACAAGTAAAATAACAAACAACTAAAACTAAAAACAGAAATAAGATCAGTAGATGTAATGGTCGATGCTCAAGGGGTCGCATTGTTATCCTGGGCGTCACTGCCGGCCTAGGAATCATCATCCTTCCCACGTTGAGAATCACCGTATGACTCTGACTCATTGCCGAATCAGAATTGGTAGAAGCAGGGGCAAGAGGAGTCAAGGTAGACGGGGCCAAATGGCCAGCTATATGCGTGCTAGGACGCGGGGGTGAGTGATTGGGTGATACCGTCTCAGGAGATAAACAGACCCCAAGTGATCAGCTATGCGTGTCACACTCCTCTACAGGCAGTGGAATGCCATGGATGAATAAGTGATCGGGCCTGGCAGACGAGTGGAGGGGCCAAACTGAGATGAAGATGGGGCAGCAGACGCAGGGGCTGGTGGGTCAGTGCTGCAACAAACCTGGAACTCAATACCCCCGGCTGTCTGAATCTGACGGAGCATCCCCATGGATCGTAATGGCTCTAGGGAAATAGGAGCTACCCCACCGACCACATGCATCTGGCTAGTGATGGTCGCTCGGAAGGATACCCATGTGCCGAGCTAACCGTGTGATCTACGGGCTAACAAAGATTGTGCCAATACAGGGGTTCATTCCCTAGTGAAAGATAGAGATGGGGACCTCGTACCCTAAATGTAGGTGGAACCCGTCCAGCATATTCACCAGAAAATCCAGCAACCGCAAACCAACAACCCCCGTGCTATCCCCATGCCCGGCTATAGTGTGACTGAGTAAGAAGTGAATGTACCATAGCGCGCCAGAGCGAAGTATGCTAGCCTTTGTTCGGTAGGGGTCATAGTGCGGTACCATACCCACACCTCGCCAAGTATTATGATAAGTGCTTGTGTTCTAGTAACGCGAAGCATTATTATGTTACAATGAGCATCTCTTTTATCAGATTTTATCACTAAATGGTGTGCATTTGTGTACTCTTATGCATTGTAGGTTTGTGGAGCTATTTTCAAGAAGAAGAACGAAGTTAGATCGTGTTTCCCATTGTTGGGGAGTATTGGGACCAAGCAAGGAACAAGGCACGAGCTTAGACTTGTGAGTGTGTGCCAACCTCCTTTGAAGGGGCACAAAGGCAGTCACATTCACAACAAGTCTAACTCGTGTAGCATAGGAGAACTTCACCAAAAAAGAGATTTGAAACCATCGGCACGATCTACCATGGATTTTGTGCCTAATTTAATGGCATCGATGAAGAACAACAAATTCGGGAGTGTTTCAGCAAGCTAATGCAGCAACACTGTAGTTAATTACTGTAGCAAACTACTGTTCACTTTTAGCTGAAGATCAGCATTCCACAGAGTTCACAAGGGCGTGTGGAAATTCCACATGGCCGTGTGTACAAAATCCACCAACCAAGAAACTTCACACGGGTGTGTGGAAATTCCACACGGCCGTGTGAAGCCCCGATTCAGCCGATTTAAAGCCACGACTCAACATTATAAAAGCCCGATTTTGGAGACTTTTTACATATCTTTTGAGCTACCTTTCTCCCCAACTTCTGGAGAGTGCGGCTAGAGTTTCGGAGAGGACTTTGTGGAGATTCGGAGCGTGTCATCGGCATCATCATCGACATCCGGCAGCTGCACAACACCACGGCCACATCATAAGCAAGGGGGTTTTCATCAGTGCTTTCAATTTATGCTTTCTTTTACATTTTGATGAATTTGTATAGCTCCATGAGGAGCTAAACCCCTTGTGGGTATTTGAACTTGTAAACCCTAGGATTATTATGTTTCTATGTCATTGTTATTATGTTTTTCCATTATTGATGAATAAATTTGAGTTTTAATCTTAATTATCTCCTGTAACTGTTTTTCCTTAGCCGTGACACTAGGGTTGAGAACAATCTAGGTTATCCTTCGGAGGTGTGATAACTCCTATAGGGTTAGACTACTTAAGATTGAAGAGGATTGAGAGGGTGAGTCGTGAGGTAGCAGAATGTCCCCTTTCCCCTCCGGTGTGATTCCTCCTACCTTCATGTTCCATGATTTCTTAGCGATCGAGATAGAGTGAAGTGCTAGGAGAAGAACTCCCCTGGGGCTTAGTTGTGCGAGCAACAGAGTGAAGGGTTGAAGTGAATCCTAGTGCTGTTGCTTAATTTAGACTAAGGTTCTTTCACCTGGACCAAAGGGTTAAAATAATACATAGGAACTGTTTTTATCACTAGGAATCCCTAGAAGTTAAAGCAATCCCACATAGTGTGAGCTTAGGATGACGTACTCCCATAGGGCTTACTTTATAGTTCAACAAGGGTCAAGGGTTGTAGTGAAACCTAATGCTGGGGCATAGTGTTAGAGGTAGTCATGGTTGACATTAGGTTTGGGACCGTGTGTTTAAGGATATCCTCGACTCAATTAACATCAATAGGAAAGTATAATAGCATAGTCTTGCACTAGAAGCATATGTCCTAGGAGGTAGCTTGTCCGAGTGCCATATTCATTTATTAATCCTCTTCACATTCACCGTGCATCGCGTAGCTTCCATCATTCTAGTTAATTTCTTGTTTCTTTATATTGCTTTCATATTCATTTATTAATCCTCTTCACATTCACCGTACATCGCTTAGCTAATTAGTGAAATCTCCTGTCTTAAATCCCTATTCCTTGTGGATTCGACTACCCACTCACCAGGGTAAATTTATTACTTTGACAAGCCAGTGCACTTGCGAGATACACGCAAGGGGTCGTGTCACATTCTATATAGACTCACCAGGTGGTTACGATGTCAACAGGGCATCGTACTCCAAGGTCCGAGTGAAGTCAACATCATACAATCCCAGTGAACCGAGAACTTGGTAAGGGTCATACGGTGAAGGATGCCGAGGGCCTGAAAGTGAATGAAATTGGCCTGATGGAAAGTAATGGTACCCCAGAATAATTCAAATGTCGGTAGAATCTCAAGGGCGAACTGCTCATATGTGGTGTCGGTAATCATGAACAACTGCCTCCAAGCCCCTATGCTCAATAACTATTGGAGATCCCCCTCTAAACCCATCTCTCGCAACACATCCCACTCAATTTCTCGTCACTCGCCAAAACGACGGTGAGCAAGTCGATCATAACGTGCCTGGTGTGCCAGAGTGTGGAATTGTGGTCTCATATCATTGCCACCAGAAGGGGAGTCACTCCTCGGTCGCTTGGAGGCCCTAGAAGCAACGGATTTCCTAGGCATGACATGCATAAACAACACATGATACAACTCAGTTCAGAGCTAGGAAATAGGGGATTGACACGGTTGTGTCAGGAGAGACTAGATCATGTCAACAACAATACGAGAAATTGATAAGTGCTTGTGTTATAGTACTGCAAAGCGTAATTATCTTACAATGAGCATATCTTTTATTAGATTTCATCACTAAATTATGTGCATTTGTGTGCTTTTATGCATTGTAGGTTTGTGGAGCTATTTTGAAGAAAAGGAACAAAGTTGGATAGTGTTTCCCGTTGTTGGGGAGTTTTCTGAATAAGCAAGGAACAAGGCATAAGCTTAGACTTGTGAGTGTGTGCCAAACTCCTATGGAGGGGCACAATAAGTCTAACCCGTGTAGCTTAGGAGAACATCACCAAGAAGGAGATTTGTAGCAATCGGCAAGATCTAGCATTGATTGTGTGCCCGATTCAATAGCCTTGATGAAAACGATGAATTCGGGAGCGTTTCGGCAAAATACTGTAGCAAACTGTATCAAGTAACTGTCCACTGTCGGCCAAAAATCAACATTCCAGAAACTTCACACGAGCGTGTGAAAATTTCATACGGCCATGTGAAATCTCGATAAGGCCAATTTTAAAGCTGCGAGTCAACGTTATAAAAGCCGGATTTGGAGACTTTCGATACATCTTTTTCCCAATCTTTGTCCCCAACTTCTGGAGAGTGCGGCCAGGGTTTTGGAGAGGACTTTGTGGAGGTTCAGAGCACCTTACCGGCATCGTCATCGACATCCGGCGACCGCACAAGACCACGGCCACATCATACGCAAGGGGGTTTTCATCGATGTTTTCAATTTGTGTTTAGTTTTATATTTTGATGGATTTGTATAGCTCCATGAGGAGATAAACCCCTTGTGGGTATTCGGACTTGTAAACTCTAGGATTATTATGTTTCTATGACATTGTTATTATGCTTTTCCATTATTGATGAATATATTTGAGTTTCAATCTTAATTGTTTCTTGTAATTATTTTCCCTTAGCCGTGACAATAGGGTTGAGAACAATCTAGGTTATCCTTTGGATGTGTGACAACTCCTATAGGGTTAGACTACCTAAGATTGAAGAGGGTTGAGAGGGTGAGTCGTGAGGTAGCAGAATGTGCCCTTTCCCCTCCGGTGTGATTCCTCCTACCTTCATGTTCCATGATTTCTTAGCGATCGAGATAGAGTGAAGTGCTAAGAGAAGAACTCCCCTGGGGCTTAGTTGTGCGAGCAACAGAGTGAAGGGTTGAAGTGAATCCTAGTGCTGTTGCTTAATTTAGACTAGGGTTCTTCCACCTGGACCAAAGGGTTAAAACAATATATAGGAACTGTTTTTATCACTAGGAATCCCTAGAACTTAAAGCAATCCCATGTAGTGTGAGGCTTAGGAAGACGTACTCCCCTAGGGCTTACTTGACAGGTCAACAAGAGTCAAGGGTTGTAGTGAAACCTAATGCCGGGGCATAGTGTTAGAGCTAGTCACGGTTGACATTAGGTTTGGGAAGGTGTTTAAGGATATCCTCGACTCAATTAACATCAATAGGAAAGTATAATAGCATAGTCTTACACTAGAAGCATAAGTCCTAGGGGTAGCTTGTCCGCATACCCTATTTCATCGATTGCTTGTCTTTCTCTATTTACTCATACTTGCACTCTCTTAGCTTCCATATTTCTATTTTATTTCTTGTCTCTTTATATTTGCTTTCACACTCACTCATTGATTTTCTACACACTTACCGTACATCGCTTAGCTAAATGGTGAAATCTCGTGTCTTAAATCCTTATTCTGTGTGGATTCGATTACCCACTCACAAGGGTAAATTTATTACTTCGACAAGCCCGTGCACTTGCAGGATACACACAAGGGGTCGTGTCAAGTTTTGGCGCCGTTGCCGGGGAATAGGCGTATTTTTTATACTTGTTTTTGCTATTTTAGCTATTCACTTCGTTTTCTATTTCACACTTCTTTATCTATCATTGTTCTTATTTTTCCTTTTCTTTGTTTTGTCTTCAGGTTATGACCCGCGGGAACCCTTCGATTCTTATTGAAGGAGACCTGGGCATTGGTAGAAGAACACATCGTATAGGGAAAGAACCTGTGGAAGAACAGTCCAATCAAGCCGATATTGATTTAGAAGGGTCAGAAGCAATCACAGAACAGAATGAACAACAGAGGACATTGTCCGATTTTCCTAGACCCGCGGTGATGGGGACCCAATCAAGCATTGTGAGGCCCCCAATTACCGCAAACAACTTTGAGTTGAAGCCGTCGTTCATTCAAATGTTGCAACAGTCTGCATAATTTAATGGGTTTGCCGATGAAGATCCCAACAACCACATTGAGAACTTCCTTGAAGTGTGCGACATGTTGAAGATCAATGGAGTAACTAACGACGTGATTCGTTTGAGAGCCTTCTCATTTTCATTGTAGGGAAAAGAAAGACATTGGTTGCATTCATTACCGAGTGTATCTATCACTACTTGGGAACAGATGGCCGAGGAATTCTTAGCTAGATACTTCCCTCTGGGAAAATCATTGAGGCTCCGGAATAAGATTTCATCCTTCATGCAAATGGAATTGGAGTCTCTATTTGAGACATGGGATAGGTTCAAGGAGCTCCTTCGAAAGTGCCCGCAACATTTATTCCCCAAGTGGATGATCATTCATACCTTCTACAACAGGTTGAATCCGAGTACCAAGCAACTCTTAGATGCAGTGGCAGGAGGAACTCTAGGAAGCAAGACTCCCGGTGAAGCCCGGCACCTTATTGAAGAGATGCCTATGAATAGCTATCAATGTAACACACGAGACCGAAAGAAGGTAGCCGAAATTCATGAGGTTAACGTAGTTACATCTTTGACAGCATAGGTGGAATCACTAAGTAAGAAGTTAGATGTTCTAACTTCACCAAGAGTTGCGACCATCACTACTTGTAACGGTTGTAGGGGAGGTCACTCTTCGAATGATTGCCTGATTACTATTTGAGGCACTAGTGCGGTGGAACAGATCAATTTTGTTGGTAATGCTTACAGAGGACAAGTTAAAGGCAACCCGTACAGTGGAACCTACAATCCGTGGTGAAAGAACCACCCAAATTTCTCATGGAGCAATCAAGGGCAGTCACAACAAAAGAACAACATACCACCATGATTTCAAGGTCAACAAGCACCGAACATAGAAAGCCAAGTGACCGGACTAGAGAGAAAGATGACCGATCTAGAGAGAGCCCTCACAAGGTTTGTTGCTTCATCGGATGCTAGATTTCAGTCGATGGAAGCTACACTTCGCAATCACACCGCCTCCTTACACAATTTGGAGAATCAAGTGTGGCAAATTGCGAAGACTTTGGCGGAAAGATGGTACGCGTTTGAATCGCTCACCAACAAGTGCACGGGGTCACCAAGTAATACCCCTCGCGCGAACACGAGGGGGTCGTATTCCCAAGGGCCCGAGAATCTATTCTTACTTCCTTATCACAATGTTGTTTAACCTAATCAATCACTTGGAAGAAGACCTAAAAATAACCTACTAAAGCAAAGAACATGCAAATGGCAAGTTTAAATACGGAGGAAAGTATCAAGGTAAGGAAGTGGTCACGGATGAGGAATCCCTCGGCGGTTACTAAAGTGACAAGGATGCCCTAACTAGCATGCACGTGGGTGGTTTGGACCGGGAAACCCTAAATTCGACCAACCCGATGGTCACGGTGTTGGTCCCTAATCCGGTACGAGTATTGGAATACGGAATTACTTCCGCCCAAATCCTTGTACAATTGCAATGGGTTTAGTGGATTTCCCCAAGCTAGGGTTGAAACACAATCAAGGACAACCCCAACAATTGGAGTGGTACAAATACCCGATGGTCACTGCGTATTCGTACATGTACTCCCTTCCAAGCTTGGTGAGCCTAATACTAGGGCAATGGTCATGCCACCTAGCATTGTCTAGGAATTAATATATAGAGTTCTCATATATATCAAGGCAATCAAGAACCACCAAACAAGGATCACAAACCAAGTCAAATGCATAAAACTAGAAAAAGCATCCAAAATACACAAGTTCACCCCCAAGGTTCACCTACATCCGGTGACCTTGGGGTTTAGTTACTCATGGTCACAAAACAAGTATGAAAATACATGAAAACAACCAAAAGCATAACAAGAACACTCCCTCAAAGGATCAAGGCGGAATGATGCTTCCAAGGACGCCACCAAAGGAGTGGCTTCCTTTGTCAATCTTCCTCTAAAATGTGAATCGAAGGTGTGGACTCGTTGTGTCGTGCTCTCCCCGTCGTCCTCTCCTCAAGAATCGCCTCCAAAACCCGGCCTCAAGCTCCCAAAGAAGGTGGTGAAGTCAAGCTCTTCCCAAGACCTAGGTTCCTCTCACAAAATGCTCTCAAAAGCCCTTAAAAATGAATTCCAGTGAGTTATGCGGCCTCCCATGCGGCCCCGCATGCGGGGAGAGAAAGTCTCAGAAAAATCCCGAAAGTCGCGTAAATGCTACAGCGAAACTGCTACAGTAACCCCTGCTACAGTACCGTATGCGGCCTCAGCAATGCCCGCATGGTAACCCGCATGGATCTCCTGACCAAGTTCTCCAAGTTTTCGTGCTACAGTACCCCCCCCCCCCCCGTCTCAGCAACAGTGTTTTCGATTGCCGATTTCTTCTAAAATTCTGTCAACGAGCTCGAAGGGGTCTCATTGGTACTTGTAACACGAAAGAAACCAATTTAAATAAAAAACGGGCGTCAACTCATAGAAAAATACGCAATATATACGCCCGAATACATAGAAAATACGTATGTTTAGGCATTTATCAAAAGACCTCAAGGTAGTTTGCCTAGTAATACGGAGACCAATTCGAGGGAGCAATCGAAGGCAATCACCTTGATAAGTGGAAAAGAGGTCGAGAGAAATCTCCCTCTAGAGAAGATAAAAGAAGCACTCGAGGTCATGGAGATAGAAGAAGAAACATCAATGGAAAAAGAGGTGGCACCCCCATCCTACAGGCCGAGGATCCCCTATCCTTCGCGATTAAAGAATGGCCAAGAGAATGAACAATACAAGAAATTTTTGGGTATTTTCAAACAATTGCACATCAACATACCGTTTGTGGAAGCATTGGCCCAAATGCCCAAGTACGCGAAGTTCTTGAAGGACCTCTTGACCAACTAGAGGAAATTAGAGGAGAGTGCATCTATGATTCTTGATGGCAATTGCTTGGCCGTGTAGCAAAAGAACATGCCGAGTAAGAGAAAAGATCCCAGAAGTTTTATTATACCATGCAACATTGGCAACTTGGGTAAAGAAATGGCATTGGCCGACTCGGTGGCAAGCATCAATGTCATGCCCTACACATTCTTCGAAAAGCTAGGCTTGTGAGAGCCTAGACAAACTCAGATAACACTTCAACTTGCGGACCGATTGGTGAGGCATCCGAGGTGGATTATGGAAGATGTGTTAGTAAAAGTGAACAAATACATATTTCCTGTTGACTTCGTGGTGTTATACGTTGATGAGGATGTTGAGGTGCCATTGATCCTTGGAAGGCCGTTCTTGCACACTTCCAAGGCTTTGATTGACATGGATGGCAGGGAGCTCACATTGCGAGTTGGAGATGACAAGCTTACATACAGCCTCACCGAAGCCATGAGACACTCTCTTGACTTTGATGATACTTTATATTTTCTTGACACCACCAATGAACTAATTGATGATTATGTGCAGGAAATGTTGAACCTAGATCCATATGATGGATGGTCGGACCAAGTCATGGAGATCGAAGAAGATGTGCTTTCACTTGGTCTAGTCGAGAAGAAAATCAAGCCAGAACTGGGACTTATGAAGAAGATGATTCGGAGGATGAAGAGGTCAAAAAGATGGCACAAGAAAAACCCCAAGGTCAAGGGGGATGAGCATTCACGGAGTAAGGGTGTTTCACCCTTGTGTGGTAACAAATTCAACAACTCTCCCTCTACTCTACAAAAGTTATGTACTCCATGCTTTCAGGTTGTAGGGAAGAGGGCAACCTTCATTCACGAACCTCCGTAAGGTAAGGCAGGTACGTCAAGCTAAGTGATGTTAAACAAGCGCTTCTTGGGAGGCAACCCAAGGTTTTACAGCTTTTCTAGGATCTAGTTTAGTTCTAGCATGAATAAGAGTCTTAGTTTTGGTGTCCTAAATTTTTAATGCATGTGTTGCGATACTTTTGTGGATTTTTGATGTTTTCGTGTGCCTAAATGATAATTGACGAAGTTTGAGTTGGTTGTGCATGTTTTCAATGATATCTGGTCGTGTTTTGATGGTTTTTAGAGGCTCTAAGCATCGTATTTGTGTTTCTGAATTTTTCTGTAGAGTCTGTGAATTTTTCTAAGTAAACTAGAGATACCACATAGCCATGTGGAATTTCCACACCGGCGTGTGCTACCAATTAGGGCTCAACCAGAGAGGCCATAGGGGTGTGACCTCGCTCGTGTGAAGAACCTCAGAAGGGGCACACGGCCGTGTGGAATTTCCACACGGCCGTGTGAGATCTTCCAGAACGTAAACTCTCGTTCAAGAGAGTCCACTGGGGCGTGTGGGTGTCCCTGTGAGTGTCCATGTCTTAAAGCACACGGCTGTGTGGTTGTTCCACACGAGCGTGTGAAATTCTGCAGAGAGTCCCCTTCCATCCTGAGAATACACAGGGGCGTGTGGCTGCCCCTTCCATCCTGAGAATACTTCACATGGCCGTGTGGAACATTTAGAATTTCTCAGGATGAACTAGAGAAGCCACAGGGGCATGTGGGTGTCCCTGTGGCCAGCCTTATGTTCTTGGCCAGGTTGGGCACACGGCAGTGTTGGATTTCCACACGGCCGTGTGAATTTTTGCAGAGACCTTAAAGTTTTCCCTATAGTCCACAGGGGCGTGTGGGTGCCCTTGTGGAGCTCCCCCGTAAAGACACACGGCCGTGTGGGATTCTCACATGGCTGTGTGAGGTAGCCCAGAAAGCAACCAGAGTGCACACAGGGCATGTACCGGTCCCTGTGAACCCTAATTGTCGAAGCACACGGCCGTGTAGAATTTCCACACGGTTGTGTGAATTCCCAGAACTTCAAAATCCGTGATTTTCTTTTGGTTTTCAATCATGCCTCTTGATTGTTCCACTCTAAACTACTCTCAGACCTTCTCTATCAATCTTCTGACCGTCTCTGATCTTCTTTGATGTTTTAATTGGAGTTTTCCGGTCAATTTTGAGTATTTCTTCATCCACACCGTCGGTAAGAAACATCAACCCTTTTTCTTTGTCAAATCTTAATTTAATTCTTTCTTTTTGAATATTACGCTTGTTCTGAATGATTAGAATGTATGCGAACATGTTTAGAAAGAAATTAGACCGAATTTAGTTGTTAAAACGAGATTTTAGCCTCCACGGCCATGGGGCTCTGTCTACCCGACGATCGACATGGGTGTGTGCAATTTCCACATAGCCGTGTGGATTTCTGCAGATTGAGCATTTCAGCTGTTTTTTATCGTTTCTCTTTTCAATTTTGCAGACAAGGCTTCCAGGGCTATGAAAACAGCTGGGAAACGACCTCGCGAGCCCTCACCCCCTCTAGAGCAGATCGATCTCTCTTTACCCCAACATCAGGAGCGGCTCAAGATGTTATCCGAACTCAGGTTTGGATAGACCCGGTTTCCTGACTTCAGTGTATTGTGAGAGATTCAGTGGGGAGTGGAGTTGACCGAGGATGTGGAGGAGCTTCTTTTGGTAGGGAGTTGGAGCAGGTTATTGTCCATTCGAGAGCCAGCTACCAGATCGCTCACCCTCGAGGTGCTTTCCTCGTTTGAGTTTAACTAGAGGTACGACAGTTTCACCGATGTTGATACCATTCAGTTCCAGGCCCTCAGTCGATATTTTGCCTTGAGCATGACCCAGTTCTCAGTGCGGATGGGATTATACGACGAGGCATTCACTAAGATGGAGGAGTATGCGCTGCTTCCCACAGATTATCCGGGTATCCTGACCCTCCCAGCGCGTGTACAGTAGACTATGTGGCCAAGGACAGTATGAGCCAGGGGTGTCCAAGGCCACATGCTTGACCAGGGCTTCATACAGGTACCTCCACGCCATTCTGAGCCAATTAGTGAGCGGCTGGGGAGACAGTAGAGGGGTCTTGAGCCGCCAGGAGCTCCTGTACCTGTATTCGATAGGGCCAGTACATACGCCACTAGGGCGAGTACCCCAAGGTTGGAGTAATCTTCACAGGCCCGTACATTACACTTTTGATCATCGGCCTAGGACTTAGAGACGGGGTGCGCGGAGCTAAGAAGATTACTGTACCAGCCCCACTAGGGACAGAGACATTGAGGTTGATGGGGATGGTCCACAAATCAGGGCAATGGGTCTATACATTGATCATCCCCCAGTCAGATCAGGACGAGGGGTCGCAAGCAGCATTAGAGCCACCCCCAGGGCCGAGAGAGGATGAGGCACCAACCACAGCACCAACCTCTAGTGTGGATCTTTTCTCCCTCTCAGGGCCAGGACAGGTTCAAGAGTCTCGAGAGTGCTGTGGGTATCCTACAGACAGAGTTGGCCGAGGTTAGGGCCACACAGGCGGCACAGTTTTCACATACATCGGCACAGCTCGCCACCATACTTCAGTTACTCGAGCGGTCTGCGTCCACATCTCTTTTTGTGGTGCAGCCCAGAGCCTCTACTCCACCACCATCTCCTACACCATCAGCTGATTCACCAGCGACTTCAGAGCCTGCAGCAGCAACAGCACCTGAGTCATCGACACAGGACACTGACGCTGAGGCATTATAGTTTCTTTTAGTTTTTCTTTCTTTTGCACTTTTCTTATTATTTTGGACTTGTAGCACTCAGAAAGGACTCTCCTTCTGAGTTTATCTTTTATTTTTCTTTTCTTTTATTTTCTCGAGTTGTATTTCATTCCTCTATCTTTATATACTCGAGTTTATTTTGATTGTTCTTGAGCTATACTGAACCCTTGTGTATGTGTGCAAATGGTATTGGATGTAATGAATTTGAGGAATAGTCATAGGCATGGTCATGGGACCGTGTGTGCTCCACAAACCATTGAGACTCAACTCTCAATGAACCTAGCTCCATCAAACGCAACACATGGAGTTCAGGGGAGTAATGTTTTAATTGCCTACCCCTACATTAATTGTGTGAATTGTTTTAGTTTTCATTGTGCTTGCATGCGTACATTGGGGACAATGTACATCTTAAGTGTGGGGGGGGGGGGGGTGGAGTTCACTTTGCACACACCTTTACTTGTGCGTTCAATTGCTTATGCTCATGTAGCCTATGGCTGTTCACCTTGGTTTCAATGGTTGTATTCTTATAGTTTAGGAGAATTTTTAACATTGTATCTCATCATGCACTAGTTTGACTTGAATTTTAGGGAATGTTTGCTCGATTATCTTATATTGCACAACTCACTCTTAGAATCTTTTGGAAACTCAAACTTGAAGTTTTTAAGGACAAGTTTATCATCATTCTTAGTAACCTTTTACTTTTACTTTGGAAAATGCATATATAAAAAAAACAAAATGAAAAAATGAAAAAAGTATATGAAAAAGAGAAAACGAAAAAAAATGAGTTTGTGAATATTTGCTTTGTTTTATTTATGCATTAGGGTTGGAAAGAGCTACCACCTATAAAGTATTGACACGACCTTTTGCATGTGTACCGCAAGTGCACGGCCTTGTCAAAGTAATAAAATGACAAGAAAGTAAATAGAGAGATGGAAGACAAGAGAAAAGCAAGTGACAGTTAAAAGAGAAAGACTAGCAATGGGTGAGATAGGGTATCTGGACAAGCTACCTCTAGGACTTATGCTTCTAGTGCAAGACTATGCTATTATACTTTCCTATTGATGTTAATTGAGTCGAGGATATCCTTAAACTCATAGTCCCAAAACTTAAGGTCAACCGTGACTAACCCCAACATTATGTCCGGGTATTAGGATTCACTACGACCCTTGACTCTTGTTGACCTGTCAACTAAGCCCCAGGGGAGTCTATCTTCCTAACCTTAACACTACGCGGGATTGCTTTAAGCTCTAGGGATTCCTAGTGATAAAACTTGTTCTTCTATGTAGTTCTAACCCTTTGATCCAGGTGGAAGAACCCTAGTCTAGATTGAGCCCTAAAACTCTATCTTGACCGCTAATTAACCAAGGAAACGGAGGTAGGGAGAAATCACACCGGAAGGGAAAGGGGTACATTGCTACCTCACAACTCTCCCTCTCAACCCTCTTCAGTCTTAAGTAGTCTAATCCTATAGGAGTTGTCACACCTCCAAAAGATAACCTAGATTGTTCTCAACCCTAGTGTCACGGCTAAGGAAGAACAATAGCAAAAGATAATTAAAATTGAAACTCGAATTTATTCATCAATATTGGAAAAGCATAATAACAATGTCATAGAAACATAATGATCCTAGGGTTTGACAAGTCCGAATACCCACGAGGGGTTTAGCTCCTCATGGAGCTGTACATGTTCATCAAAGTGTAAACTAAATTGTAAAATAAGAACATCAATGAAAACCCCCTAGCGTGTGATGTGGCCGTGGTCTTGTGCTGCCGTCGGACGTCGATGACGATGCCGTTGGCGTGCTCCAATCCTCCACAAAGTCCTCTCCAAAACCCTAGCCGCACCCTCTCGAAGTTGGAGAGAAAGCTATGTCAAAAGATACTCAAAAAGTCTCCCAATCGGGCTTTAAATAGGCTGAGTGTGGCTTTAAATTTGAACTTATCAGGGCTTCACACGGGCTTGTGGAATTTCCCCACGCCCGTGTGAAGTTTCTGTCTTCCTGAAAAATTACTTCACACGGCCGTGTGGAATTTCCACACGCTCGTGTGAAGTCTCTGGCTTGCTGGAAAATGATTCACACGGCCGTGTGTTAATTCCGCACGCCCGTGTGAATTCTCTGGAAAATTGATCTTCGGCAGAAAATGCATAGTAACTTGCCGAAACGCTCCCGAATATGTTGTTCTTCATCGAGGTCATTGAATTGGGCACACAATCAATGGTAGATCATGCCGATTGCTTCAAGTCTCCTTCTTGGTGAAGTTCTCCTAGGCTACACGAGTTAGACTTGTTGTGAATGTGACTGCCTTTGTGCCCCTCCAAAGGAGGTTGGCACACACTTACAAGTCCAAGTTCGCGCCTTGTTCCTTGCTTGGTCCGAAAGCCTCCCAACAACGGTGAACACGACCCAACTTTGTTCTTCTTTTCCAACTTCGCTCCACAAACCTACAACGTACAAGAATACACAAATGCACATTATTTAGTTATAAAATCTGATAAAAAAGATGCTCATAGTAAGATAATAACGCTTCGCGTCACTCTAACACAAGCACTTATCAAGTATGTAGCTAATCCCATAAGTCGGATACAAGTTATGCCCTAATGAGAGAAAGAGCTATCTCATGGGATGCGTGAAAGCTACTACCCCTATAGAAAGAGCTACCTCCTTGAAAGCGTGAAAGCCACCTTTGGCAGCCGCCTAGGAAAGGGCTACCCTAGAGGTTGTGTGAAGCTACTATTTCCTTTCTTCTTGTATATAAATAAGTCTTTATTAACAAGAGTTTGAGGAGTACTTTTTAGGTAGTCCTGAGTGAGTCCACACACACACTTACACATTTTCGAGTTGATTGTTCTTTTTGATTCATGTTTTCAGCTAGAGCAATGACATCCTTATGCAATGTTTTAATTTCCCCTTACTTGTATAATGCTCCCTTTGCATACTTTTGGTGAACTAAGGCCGAGCACTTTCAATTGTTCTTTCCAAGTACTTTCACATTTTATTTTTGCTTGAGGACAAGCAAAAGCTTATGTGTGGGGGAGTTTGATAAGTGCTTGTGTTATAGTACCGCGAAGCATTATTATCTTACAATGAGCATATCTTTTATCAGATTTTATCACTAAATTGTGTGCATTTGTGTGCTTTTATGCATTGTAGATTTGTGGAGCTATTTTGAAGAAAATGAACAAAGTTGGATCGTATTTGCCATTGTTTGGGAGTTTTCTGAACAAGTAAGGAACAAGGCATGAGTCTAGACTTATGAGTGTGTGCCAACCTCCTATGGAGGGGCACAAGGGTAGTAACATTCACAATAAGTCCAACTCGTGTAGCTTAGGAGAACTTCACCAAGAAGAAGATTTGAAGCAATCAGCATGATCTACCATTGATTGTGTGCCCAATTCAATGGCCTCGATGAAGAACGGTGAATTCGGGAGCGTTTTCGGTAAGTTATTATAGCAAGTTATTTGCAGCAAAGTTACCGCACCAAGTTACTGTTCACTGTCAGCCGAAAATTAGCATTCCAGCAACTTCACACGGGTGTGTGGAAATTCCACACGGCAGTGTGAAATCCCGATAAGGCCAATTTTAAAGCAACGACTCAACATTATAAAAGCCCGATTTGGACACTTTTGACACATCGTTTTCCCAATCTTTCTCCCCAACTTCTGGAGAATGCTGCTAGGGTTTCAAAGAGGACTTTATGGAGGTTTGGAGCGCGTCATTTGCATCGTCATCGACATCCGGCGGCCGCACAAGACAACGGCCACATCATATGCAAGTGGGTTTTCATCGATGCTTTCAATTTGTCATTAGTTTTATATTTTGATCGATTTGTATAGCTCCATCAGGAGCTAAACCCTTTGTGGGTATTTTGACTTGGAAACCCTAGGATTATTATATTTCTATGACATAGTTATTAATCTTTTCTATTATTGATGAATAAATTCGAATTTCAATCTTAACTATTTCTTGTAATTATTTTCTCTTAGATGTGACACTAGGGTTGAGAACAATCTAGTTTATCCTTTGGAGGTGTGACAACTCCCATAGGGTTAGACTACTTAAGATTGAAGAGGATTGAGAGGGTGAGTCGTGAGGTAGCAGAAAGCAAGGGATCGTGACAAATTTTTGGCACTGTTGCCGGGGAATAGGCGTATTTTTTATACTTGTTTTTGCTATTTTAGCTATTCACTTCATTTTCTATTTCACATTTCTTTATCTATCATTGTTCTTATTTTTCATTTTCTTTGTTTTGGCTTCAGGTTATGACCTACGGGAACCCTTCAATTCTTGTTGAAGGAGACCCGAACATTGGTTGAAGAACACATCGTAAAGTGAAAGAACCTCTGGAAGAACAATCCAATCAAGCCGATGTTGATTCAGAACGGTCAGAAGCAATGGCAGAACAGAATGAACAACAGATGACATTGTCCAATTTTGCTAGACTCACGGTGATGGGCATCCAATCAAGCATTGTGAGGTCCCCAATTACCACAAACAACTTTGAGTTAAAGTCGTCATTCCTTGTAGTTTGCTTAGTAAAACGGAGACCAACCCGAGTAAGCAGTTGAAGGCAATTACCTTGAGAAATGGAAAAGAGGTTGAGAGAAATCTTCCTCTAAAGAAGACAAAAGAATCTTGGAGGTAGAGGAATAAGCGACAAAGGAAAAAGAGGTGGCACCCCCACCCTACAAGCCGAGAATCCCCCTATCCATCGAGATTGAAGAATGACCAAGACAATGAACAATACAAGAAATTTCTGGGTATTTTCAAACAATTGCACATCAACATACCATTCGTGGAGGCATTGGCCCAAATGCCCAAGTACACGAAGTTCTTGAAGGACCTCTTGACCAACAAGAGGAAATTGAAGGAGAGTGCAGCTGTAGTTCTCGATGCCAATTGCTCGGCCATATTGCAAAAGAACATGCCGAGTAAGAGAAAAAATCACAGAAGTTTCATTATACTGTATAACATTGCCAACTTGGGTGAAGAAATGGCAATGGCCGACTCGGGGGCAAGCATCAATGTCATGCCTTACACTTTCTTCCAAAAGCTAGGCTTGGGCAAGCCTAGACCAACTCAGATGACACTTCAACTTGCGAACCGATCGGTGAGGCATCCGAGGGGGATTGTGGAAAATGTGTTGGTGAAGATGGACAAATACATATTTCCTAATGATTTCATGGTGTTAGACGTCGATGAGGATGTCGAGGTGTGATAAGTGCTCGTGTTATAGTAATGCGAAGCGTTATTATCTTGCAATGAGCATTAATTTAATCAGATTTTATCACTAAAAATTGTGCATTTGTTTACTTTTGTGCATTGTAGGGTTGTGAAGATAAAGTGAGGGAAAAGAACGAAGTTAGATCGTGTTCACCATTGTTGGGAAGATTCTTGGACTAAGCAAGGAGCATGGCATGAGAATAGACTTGTGAGTGTGTACCAACCTCCTTCGGAGGGGCACAAAGGCAGTCACATTCATAATAAGTCTAGCTCGTGCTAACAAGGAGAACTTCACCAAGTTAAGAGATTTGAAGCAATCGGCACGATCTACTGTTGATTGTGTGCCCAATTCAACGGCCTTGATGAAGAACGACGAAATTCAGAAAAGTGGAAAGTTCACATGGGCGTGTGGAAATTCTATACGGCCGTGTGAAATCCCGATAAACTCAAATTTCAGCCGCGACTCAACATTATAAAAGCCCCTTTTGGAGACTATTTGGGGGATCTTTTTGGCTCTTCTTTGCCCTAACTTCTGGAGAGCAACAGCGAGGGTTTGGAGAGGACTTCGTTGACATTTGAAGCTCGTCATCGGCATCGACATCAACGTCCGACGGCGGCACAAGACCATGGCCACATTGCACACAAGGGGGTTTTTCATCTATGCAGTCAATTTGTGTTCTTATTATTACTTTGATGGATTTGTATAGCTCCATGAGGAGCTAAACACCTTGTGGGTATTCGGATTTGTGAACCCTAGGACGATTATGTTTCTTTCACATTGCTATTATGCTTTTCCATTATTGATGAATAAAAGTGAGTTTTAATCTTGTTTTATTTCGTTATTGTTTTCCCTTAGCCGTGACACTAGTGTTGAGAACAATTTAGGTAATCCTTTGGAGGTTTGATAACTCCTATAGGGTTAGACTACTTAGGATTGAAAGAGGGTTGAGAGGGTGAGTTGTGAGGTAGCGGAACGTCCTCTTTCCCCTCCGATGTGATTTTCCCTACCTTCATGTTCCATGATTCATTAGCGGTCAAGATAAAGTGAAGTGCTAGGAGATAAACTCCGGTGGGGCTTAGTTGCGCGAGTAACAGAGTGAAGGGTTGCAGCGAATCTTAGCATTGGGGCTTAATCTAGACTAGGGTTCTCTCACCTAGACCAAATGGTTTGAACTACATATAGGAACCGGGTTTATCACTAGGAATCCCTAGAACCTAAAGCAATTCCATATAGTGTGAGGCTTAGGAAGACAAACTCCCCTAGGGCTTAGTTGACAGGTCAACGAGAGTCAAGGGTCGTAGTGAAACCTAATGCCGTGGCATAGTGTTAGGATTAGTCACGATTGACCTTAGATTTGTGATCGTGTATTTAAGGATCTCCTCGACTCAATTAACATCAATAGAAAGGTATAATAGCATTGTCTTGCACTAGAAGCATAAGTCCTATGGGTAGCTTGTCCGGATATCCATCTTCTCTTATTGCTTGTCCTACTCTTCTACTCTTACTTGCACTCTCTCATCTTCCATAATTCTCTTTTAATTCTTGCTTTTACTAATTATTCTCGTACTCACTTACTAATTTCTTCTCGCACATCGCGTTAGCTAAATAGTGAATACTTATATCTAAAATCCCTATTCCCCTGGATACGACTACCCTCTTACTAGGGTATTTTATTACTTTGACAACCCGTGCACTTTCGGGCACCTGTCAAATTTTTTGGCACCGTTGCCGTGGAGTAGGCGTATTTCTGATACTTGTTTTTCGCTATTTTAGATATTCCACTTCGTTTTCTAATTCACGTTTCTTTGTCTATCATTGTTCTTATTTTTCTTTTTCTTTGTTTTGGCTTCAGGTTATGACCTACAGGAATCCTTCGATTCTTGTTGAAGGAGATCTGCAGATCGGTAGAAGAACACATCGAAGAGGGAAGGAACCTGTGGAAGAACAGTCCAATCAAGCCAATATTGATTCAGAAGGGTCAGAAGCAATGATAGAACAGAATGAAGAACAAAGGACATTGTTCGATTTTGCTAGAACCGCAGTGATGGGGACTCAATCGAGCATCGTGAGGACCCCAATTACCACAAATAACTTTGAGTTGAAGCCGTCGTTCATTCAAATGTTGCAACAGTCCGCACAGTTTAATCGGTTGGCCGATGAAGATCCCAACAACCATCTTGAGAACTTTCTTGAAGTGTGGGACATGTTGAAGATCAATGGAGTAACGTACGATGCAATTAGGTTGAGAGCCTTCCCATTTTCATTGAAGTGAAAAGCAAGGTATTGGTTACATTCATTGCCGAGAGCATCCATCACTACTTGGGAGGAGATGGCCGAGATGTTCTTGGCTAGGTATTTCCCTCCAGGAAAATCAGCGAGGCTAAGGAATGAAATCACATCCTTCCTGCAAATGGAATTGGAGTCTCTATTCGAGACATGGGATAGGTTCAAGCAGTTCCTTCAAAAGTGTCCGCAAGATGGATTCCCCGAGTGGATGATCATTCATACCTTCTACAACGGGTTAAATCCAAGTACCAAGCAACTTCTAGATGGGGCCGCAGGAGAAACTCTAGGAAGCAAGACTCCCGGTGAAGCCCGACACCTTATTGAAGAGATGGCTATGAATAGCTATCAATGGAACACAAGGAACTGAAAGAAGTTGATGCAGGAATTCATGAGGTTGATGCAGTTATGTCTTTGGCGGCACAAGTGGAATCACTGAGTAAGAAGTTAGATGTTTTAACTTCACCATGAGTTGCGGCCATTACTACTTGTAACGGTTGTGGGGGAGGTCACGCTTCGAGTGATTGTCCGATTGCTATTTGATAAGTGCTCGTGTTATAGTAATGCGAAGTGTTATTATCTTGCAATGAGCATTAATTTAATCAGATTTTATCACTAAAAAGTGTGCAATTGTTTACTTTTGTGCATTGTAGGGTTATGAAGATAAAATAAAGGAAAGGAACGAAGTTAGGTCGTGTTTGGCATTGTTGGGAAGATTTTCGGACCACGCAAGGAGCAAAGCGTGAGCATAGACTTGTGAGTGTGTGCCAACCTTCTTTGGAGGGGCACAAAGGCAGTCACATTCACAATAAGTCTAACTCATGCCAACAATGAGAACTTCACCAATTAGGCGATTCGAAGCAATCGGCACGATCTACCGTTGATTGTGTGCCCAATTCAACGGCCTCGATGAAGAATGACGAATCCGGGAGCGTTTCGGAACAATACTGCAGCATTACTGTAGCAAATCGCCGTAGTGAAAAACACTGTAGCAAGTTACTGTTCATAGTCGGCTGAAAATCGGAATTCCAGAAACTTCACACGGGCGTGTGGAAATTCCACACGGCCGTGTGAAATCCCGTTTTCAGCAAATTTAAAGCCGGATTTGGAGACTTTTTGATATATCTTTTGACCTATTCTTCTCCCCAACTTATGGGAGTGCGGCTAGGGTTTTGGAGATGACTTCGTGGAGGTTTAGAGCACGGCCACACCATACGCAAGGGGTTTTCATCTATGTCTTTACTTTGTGTTTTATTTCATACATTGATGAACATGTATAGCTCCATGAGGAGCTAAATCCCTTGTGGGTATTCGGACTTGTAAATTCTAGGGTTATCGTGTTTCTTTGACATTGTTATTATGCTTTTCGATTATTGATGAATAATAATTGAGTTTCAATCTTGATTTTATTTTGCTATTGTTTTCCCTTAGATGTGACACTAGGGTTGAGAGCAATCTAGGTTTTCCATTGGAGGTGTGACAACTCCTATAGGATTAGACTATTCAAGATTGAAGAGGGTTGAGAGGGAGAGTTGTGAGGTAGCGATGTAGCCCTTTCCCTTCTGGTGTGATTTCTCCCTACCTCCATTTCCTTGATTTATTAGCGGTCAAGATAGAGTGAAGTGCTAGGTAGATAAACTCCCCTGGGGCTAAGTTACGCGAGTAACAGAGTGAAGGGTTGAAGTGAATCCTATGCACTGGGGCTTAATCTAGACTAGTGTTCTTCCTCCTGGACCAAAGGGTTAGAACTACACATAGGAACAAGTTTAATCACTATTAATCCCTAGAACTTAATGCAATCCCACGTAGTGTGAGGTTTAGGTAGATGTACTCCCCTGGGACTTAATCGTGCGAGCGATAGAGTGAAGGGTTGTTGTGAATCCTAATACCGAGGCATAATGTTGGGGTTAGTCACGGTTGACCTTAGGTTGGGGACCGTGAGTCTTAGGATTTCCTCGACTCAGTTAGCATCAATAGGAAGGTATAACAACATAGTCTTGCACTAGAAGCACAGATCCTAGAGGTAACTTGTCCGGATACCCCACTTCATTCATTGTTAAATCCTCCTTAATCTCTTTTTCTTGCACTCTCTAATCTTTCACCTCTCTCTATTTAATTTTCTGTCTTTTAGTATAGTTGTTCTCACAATTCACACACGAATCGATTATTAGTTTTCCGTACTTCGCATAGTTTTAATAGTAAAATCTCATACTCTAACTCCCTATTCCCTATGGATTCGACTACCCTCTCACCGGGGTAACTTTTATTACTTCGACAAACCCGTGCACTTTCGCTGAGCCTGTCACTATTGGAGGCACTAGTACGGTGGAACAGGCTGATTTTGTGGGTAATGCGTATAGAGAACAAGGCCAAGGCAACCCGTACAGTGGCACTTACAACCCGGGGTGGAGGAACCACCCGAATTTCTCATGGAGCAATCAAGGTCAGCCGCAACAAAAGAGCAACACACCACCAGGATTTCAAAATCAACAAGCACCGAACCTAGAAAGCCGAGTAACAGGACTAGAAGGGAAGATGACCGATCTAGAGAAAGCCCTCACAAGGTTCATTTCTTCTTCGGATGCTAGGTTTCAGTCGGTGGAGGCTACTCTTCGCAATCACACCGCCTCTCTACACAATTTTGAAAATCAAGTGGGACAAATTACGAAGACATTGGCAGAAAGACCTCAAGGGAGCTTGCCTAGCAATACGGAGACTAATCCAAGCGAGCAAGTGAAGGCAATTACCTTGAGGAGTGGGAAAGAGGTCGAGAGAAATCTTCCTCTAGAAAAGGCGAAAGAATCACCCAAGGTTGTGGAGGTAGAGAACGAAGCACCAAAGGAAAAAAAGGTGGCACCCCCACCATACAAGCCAAGGATTCCTTACCCTTCATGATTGAAGAATGACCAAGAGAACGAACAATACAAGAAATTTCTGGGAATTTTCAAGCAATTGCACATCAACATACCATTCACGAAAGCATTGCCGCAAATGCCCAAGTACGCGAAGTTCTTGAAGGACCTCTTGACCAACAAGAAGAAATTAGAGGAGAGCGCATCTGTGATCCTTGATGCCAATTGCTAGGCTGTATTGTAAAATAACATGCCAAGCAAGAGAAAAGATCCCAAGAGTTTCATAATACCATGCAACATTGGCAACTTGGGTGAAGAAATGGCATTGGCCGACTCGGGGGCAAGCATCAATGTCATGCCCTACACATTCTTTCAAAAACTAGGCTTGGGCGAGCCTAGACCCACTCGGATGACACTTCAACTTGCAGACCGATTGGTGAGGCATTCAAGAGGAATTATGGAAGACGTGTTGGTGAAAGTCGACAAATACATATTTCCTGTTGACTTCGTGGTGTTAGATGTCGATGAGGATGTCAAAGTTCCATTGATCCTGGGAAGGCCATTCTTGCGCACTTCTAAGGCCTTGATTGACATGGACAGCGGGGAGCTCACATTGCTAGTGGGAGAAGACAAGCTTACATACCTCCTCGCCGAAGCCATGAAACACTCTCTCGACTTTGATGATACTTTGTATTTTCTTGACACCACCGAGGAAATAATTGATGATTATGTGCAAGAAATGTTAAACCCGGATCCATATGAAGGGTGGCCGGACAAGACTTGGAGATTGAAGAAGAAGTACTTTCCCTTGGTCTAGTCGAGAATGACTTCAAACTAGAAACGGAGCGTATGAAGAAGATGCTTCGGAGGATGAAGAGGTCAAAAAGATGCCACAAGAAGAACCCTAACAAAAAAGTGGATGAGCATTTACGGAGTAAGGGTGTTTCACCCTTTTGTGGTAACAAATTCGACAACTCCCCCTCTACTCTACAAAGGTTATGTAGTGCATGCTTTCAGGTTGTAGGGAAGAGGGTTATATCCATTCATGAACCTCCGTAAGGTAATATAGGTACATCAAACTAAGTGACGTTAAACAAGCGCTTCTTGGGAGGCAACCAAAGGTTTTACATGCTTCTCTAGTGAGTTTAGTTTTAGCATAAATAAAAGTCTTAGTTTTGGTGTCCTAATATTTTCAATGCATGTGCTGCGATATTTTTGTGGATTGTTGATTTTTTTTTGTGTGCCTAAATGATAGTTGATGAAGTTTGAGTCGGTTGAGCATGTTTTCCATGGTATCTGGTCGTGTTTTAATAGTTTTTACAGGCTCCAAGTATCGTATTTATGTTTCTGAGTTTTTCTGTGAGTCTGTGAATTTTTCTAAGTAAACCAGAGAAACCACACGGTCGTGTCTTAATTCCACACGGGCGTGTGTTACCAATTAGGGCTCAACCAGAGAGGACATAGGGGCGTGACCCAGCCCCTATGAAAAACCTCAAAAGGGGTACACGGCCGTGTGGGTACCCCTGTGAAGTGATTGTGCATGGCACACGGGCGTGTGAAATACTTAGGGTATCTCGGGTAAGTCAGAAAGACCACAGGGCGTGTGAGGTGCCCCTATGGCCGTCCTTGTGTTCTTGGCCAGGTTGGGCACACGACCGTGTGGAATTTCCATACGGCCGTGTGAATTTTTCCAGAGACCATCGGTGTTCCCCTTGAATCCACAGGGGCGTGTACTAGCCCCTGTGGAGCTCTCCTTTGAAGGCACACGGCCGTGTGGGGTTCTCACACGGCCAAGTGGGGTAGTCCAGAGAGTGACCAGAGTGCACACAGGGGCATGTGTGAGGCCATGTGAACCCTAATTTCAAAGGCACACGCCCGTGTGACAATTCCACACGTCCGTGAGGATTCCCAGAACTTCAAAAGCCGCACGTTTTTCCTTTGGATTCCACTTGTGCCTTTTCATTCTTCCACTCTAAACACTCTCCGACTCTCCCTATTGCTCTCCCGACCTTCTCCTCGTGTTTTTGAAGGATTTAAACAAGTTTTCCGGCCGATTTCTAAGCTTTTCATACTCACACCATCGGTAAGAACTTCAAGCACTTTTTCTTTGTCAAAACTTGATTCGATTCATTCTTTTCAATTATTTCGCTTATTTTGATTGAATAGAATGCATATAAAAACATTTACAATGAAATTAGAGTGAATTATGATGTAAATTTGAAATTTTAGACCCACGGCCGTGAGGCTCTGTCCGCCAGAAGCTCCACACGAGCGTGTGGAATTAACACACGGCCGTGCGGATTTCTGCAGATTGAGTTTTTGAACTGATTTTAACTGTTTTCTTTTGCAACTTTGCAAAGATGACTTCTAGGTCTAAAAAATCGGTAGGGAAGCGCCTCGAGAGCGCCGTGGGTGTCCTACAGACCGAGGTGGCCGAGGTCAGGGCCACTCAAACCACACAGCATCAGGAGGTGATGACCCAGCTCCAGAGATTGCAGCAGATATTTGAGCAGGCCATTACCTCCCCGTTTGTAGTCTGACCTCGAGTCTCTACTCCACCACCTTCATCTCCTCCAGCACCAGCAGATCCACCAGCACCAGCTCCAGCAGCATTAGAGGCCCCTGTACAGGACACCGAAGCTGAGGTGTCGTAGTTTTATTTTTATTTTACTTTATTTTGTACTTTTTATCATATTTTGGACTTGTAGCACTCAGAAAGGACTTTTCTTCTCAGTTTATCTTTCATATTGCTTTTATTTTGTCTCGAGTTGCATTTCATTTTCATATCTATATATACTCGAGTTTTATTTTATCTTTGTTGAGCTATACTGAACCCTTGTGTGTATGTGTGCGCAGATGGTCTTGGATGAAAGGAATCTAAGGAATAGTCATAACCATGGTCATGGGACCGTGTGTGCTTCACAACCCATTGAGACTCAACTCTCAATGCACCTAGCTCCATCAAATGCAACACTTGGAGTTCAGGAGAGTAATGTTTCAATTGCCTACTTCCACACTAATTGTTTTACAATTCTTCACTTTTATTATGCTTGCATGCGTACATTGGGGACAATGTACATCTTAAGTGTGGGGGCGAGTTCACACACTTATACTTGTGCGTTCAATTGCTTATGCTCATGTAGCCTATGGCGGTTCACCTTAGTTGCAACGGTTGTATTCTTAGAGTTTAGGAGAATTTTTAACATTGTATCCAATCATGCTCTAGTTTTAACTTGAATTTTTAGGGAATTTTGACTCAATTACCTTATATTGCACACCTTACTCTTGGAATCTTTTGGAAACTGAATCTTGAAGTTTTTAAGGACAAATTTATCGTCGTTCTTAGTTTTACTTTGGAAAATGCATAAAAAAATATATAGAAAATGAGAAAAAGAAATATATATATATATAAGTTTGTGAATATGTGCTTTGTTTTATTTATGCATTTGGGGTGGAAAGAGCTACCACATATGAAGTATGTAGCTACTCTCATAAGTCGGATACAAGTTATGCCCTAATGAGAGAAAGAGCTATCTCATAGGATGCGTGAAAGCTACTACCCCAGTAGAAAGAGCTACCTCCTCGAAAGAGTGAAAGCCACCTTTGGCGACCGCCTAGGAAAGGGCTACCTTCGAGATTGTGTGAAGCTACTACTTCCTTTCTTGCTTTTCGTATATAAATAAGTCCTTGTTAACAAAAGTTTGAGGAGTACTCATTAGGTTGTCTTGAGTGAGTTCACACACACTTACACATTTTCGAGTTGATTGATCCTTTTTATTCATGTTTTTAGCTATAGCATTGGTAACCTTATGCAATGCTTTGATTTCCCCTTACTTGTAGAATGATTCTTTTGCATACTTTTGGTGAACCTAAGGCCGAGCACTTTCAATTGTTCTTCCCAAGTACTTTCATGTTCCATTTTGCTTGAGGACAAGCAAAAGCATCAATGTCATGCCCTACACTTTCTTTTAAAAGCTAGGCTTGGGCGAGCCTAGACCAACTCGGATGACACTTCAACTTGCTGACCGATCGGTGAGGCATCCAAGGGAGATTGTGGAAGATGTGTTGGTGAAGATGGAAAAATACATATTTCCTAATAATTTCGTGGTGTTAGACGTCGATGAGGATGTGGAGGTGTGATAAGTGCTCGTGTTATAGTAATGCGAAATGTTATTATCTTGCAATGAGCATTAATTTAATTAGATTTTATCACTAAAAATTGTGCATTTGTTTACTTTTGTGCATTGTAGGGTTGTGAAGATAAAGTGAGGGAAAGGAACGAAATTAGATCGTGTTCGCCATTGTTGGGAAAATTCTCGGACTAAGCAAGGAGTACGGCATGAGTATAGACTTGTGAGTGTGTTCCAACCTCCTTTGGAGAGGCACAAAGGCAGTCACATTCACAATAAGTCTAGCTCGTGCTAACAAGGAGAACTTCACCAAGTTAAGAGATTTGAAGCAATCGGCACGATCTACTGTTGATTGTGTGCCCAAGTCAATGGCCTCAATGAAGAATGACGAAATTCAGAAAACCAGAAAGTTCACACGGGCATGTGGAAATTCTACACGACCGTGTGAAATCCCGATAAACTCAAATTTCAGCCACGACTCAACATTATAAAAGCCCCTTTTGGAGACTATTTGGGGGATCTTTTTGGCTCTTCTTTGCCCTAACTTCTGGAGAGGAACATCAAGGGTTTAGAGAAGACTTCGTGGACATTTGAAGCTCGTCATCGGCGTTGACATCAACGTCTAACGGCGGCACAAGACCACGGCCACATCGCACACAAGGGGGTTTTTCATCTATGCATTCAATTTGTGTTCTTATTATTACTTTGATGGATTTGTATATCTCCATGAGGAGCTAAACCCCTTGTGGATATTCGGATTTGTGAACCCTAGGACTATTATGTTTCTTTCACATTGCTATTATGCTTTTCCATTATTGATGAATTAAAGTGAGTTTCAATCTTGATTTATTTCGTTATTGTTTTCCCTTAGCCGTGACACTAGGGTTGAGAACAATTTAGGTAATCCTTTGGAGGTGTGACAACTCCTATTGGGTTAGATTACTTAGGATTGAAGAGGGTTGAGAGGGTGAGTCGTGAGGTAGCGGAACGTCCCCTTTCCCCTCCGATGTGATTTTCCCTACATTCGTGTTCCATGATTCATTAGTGGTCAAGATAGAGTAAAGTGCGAGGAGATAAACTCCCCTGGGGCTTAGTTGTGTGAGCAATAGAGTGATGGGTTGTAGCGAATCTTAGCATTGGGCCTTAATCTAGATTGGGGTTCTCTCACCTGGACCAAAGGGTTTGAACTACATATAGGAACCTGGTTTATCACTAGGAATCCCTAGAACCCAAAGCAATTCCACATAGTGTGAGGCTTAGGATGACAAACTCCCCAAGGGCTTAGTTGACAGGTCAACGAGAGTCAAGGGTCATAGTGAAACCTAATGCCGGGGCATAGTGTTGGGATTAGTCACAATTGACCTTAGATTTAGGATCATGTATTTAAGGATCTCCTCGACTCAATTAACATCAATAGGAAGGTATAACAGTATTGTCTTGCACTAAAAGCATAAGTCCTAGGGGTAGCTTGTCCGAATATCCATCTTCTCTTATTGCTTGTCCTACTCTTCTACTCTTACTTGCACTCTCTCATCTTCCACACTTCTCTTTTTATTCTTGCTTTTACTAATTATTCTCGCACTCACTCACTAATTTCCTCTCCCACATCACGTTAGCTAAATAGTGAATACTTATATCTACAATCCCTATTCCCTATGGATACGACTACGTACTCACCGGGGTATTTTATTACTTCGACAACCCGTGCACTTTCGGGCCCCTATCAAGGTGCCATTAATCCTTGGGAGACTATTCTTGCATACTTCCAAGGCTTTGATTGACATGGACGGCGGGGAGCTCACATTGCGAGTTGGAGATGACAAGCTTACATACCGCCTCGCCGAAGCCATGAGACACACTCTTGACTTTGATGATACTTTATATTTTCTTGACACCACCGATGAACTAATTGATGATTATATGCAGGAAATGTTGAACCTGGATCCATATGAAGGATGGCCGGACCAAGATGTGGAGATCAAACAAGAAGTACTTTCGCTTGGTCTAGTCGAGAAAGAAATTAAGCCGGAACCTGGACTAATGAAGAAGATGATTCGGAGGATGAAGAGGTTGAAAAGACGCCACAAGAAGAGCCCCAAAACAAATGGGGATGAGCATTCACGGAGTAAGGGTGTTTCACCCGTGTGTGGTAACAAATTCGACAACTCTCCCTCTACTCTACAAAAATTATGTTTTGCATGCTTTCATGTTGTAGGAAAGAGGGCAACCTTCATTCATGAACCCCCATAAGGTAAGGCAGGTACGTCAAACTAAGTGACGTTAAACAAGCGCTTATTTGGAGGCACCCAAGGTTTTACAGCTTTTCTAAGATCTAGTTTAGTTCTAGCTTGAATAAGAGTGTTACTTTTGGTGTCCTATATTTTTAATGCATGTGCTGTGAATTTATAGTGGATTATTGATGTTTTCGTGTGCCTAAATGATAATTAATGAAGTTTGAGTTGGCTGAGTATGTTTTCCTTGGTATCTAGTCGTGTTCTTATGGTATTTATAGGCTCTAGTTGATGTGCTTTTGTTTATGAATTTTTTTGGAGAGTCTAAATTTTTTTAAGTAAACCAGAGAAAACACACGGCCGTGTGGAATTTACACATGGGCGTGTGTTACCAATTAGGGCTAAGCCAGTGAGGGTACAGGGGCGTGACCATGCCCCTGTGAAAAACCTCAGAAATGGCACACGGCCTTATGACATCTTGCAGAACTTAAACTCTCGGTCCAGAGAGTCCACAGGGACATGTCGGTGCCCCTGTGAGTGTCCATATCTTAAGGCACACGGCCATGTGGGTGCTTCGCACGGCCGTGTGAGAATCTACAGAGAGTCCCTTTCCATCCCGAGAATACACAGGGTCGTGTTGCTGCCCTTTGAGAGAACTTGTGAAAAGCACACAACCATGTGGATACTTCAAACGGCCTTAGGAAACACTTAGATAATTCTAGGGTCGAACCAGAGTACCCACAGGGGCGTGTGGGTGCCCCTGTGACTGGCCTTGTGTTCTTGGCCAGGTTGGGCACACGGCCGTGTGGAAGTTCTACACGGTTGTGTGAATTTTTGCAGAGACCTTAGAGTTTTCCCAAGAGTCCATAGGGGTGTGTGGCAGCCCCTGTGAACTCCCCTGTGAAGGCACACGGCCGTGTAGGGTTCTCACACGGCCGTGTGGGATAGCCCAAAGAGCAACCAGGGTGTTGTACCCTATCCTATTTTTTTTTTTTTTAACCCTAATCTTTTTTTTAAATATTTGTGGCATTCTTGGAATTAGAAGGGCAATTTGGTCTTTTTACATGACTTTTCTTTTTGCCATACCCCAACCATATCCCTTCATTTCAAGGCCATACCATGACAACTCAAGGCCATGCCTTGTCATTTTCAAACCATTCCTTGTCATTTCCATCCATACCATGTCACTTCAAGCCATGTCATCTTAAAAGCCAAGATTTATTACCATTTTCCTTTCATTTCCTCTTGTTTTCCTCTTGGAGAAGAAGGAGACCTTGAATGAAATCCTTCTCTTGATTGAAGCTCCATCTTTCCTTTATCCTTATCTCTTAAAGCTAGCAAGGTAAACACCATATTCTTCCTTGTTTTTTTTCAAAATATTGTGGAAATCTTGAGTGAACCTAGTGCTTGCAATCTCGGAGTTACTGTAGCACCGAACCAAGCTTGGTCTTTCTTGCTTTCCTTGTTGATTTCAAGAGTTGTGATGGGCCTATTCTTGCTAGAACTTTTTGTTAAAGTGTTTAGCAAACCCTAGAAGTAATTATTCTCCATTTTCTCCTCCATTTTAGTTAATCAAGTGTTTGATGGTGTGTGGTTGCTTGTTTTGGTGGTTTAAATACTTCTAGGAGGTGAGACTTCAAGTAAGGGCAAAGAGCCGGTGGAGGAGTAACACCGGGGTGTTTCCCTCGCCAAGTTTGTGAGTGGGAAAATTACTAACATTGGACTATGACTCATGCATGATATTTGTTATTTGAATTGCCTATTCGAATGAGGGATTTATTATTGCTAAGTTTTCCTTGAAAGCTTTGACTAAAAATTTGAATCATGATGATTTATGAAATTGACTTATCTCTTAAATTCTTGTAATACATATGTATTTATATATATATGTTGATTATGATTTGGGACTCTATGTTCAAAATACATGTTTTAAGCCATGTCTTCATGAGAATTGATGTTCTCATTTTGATGACCAAAAAGTATATGAAACCAATTTGATTTCATTGTGATTAAGTCAATGTTGATGTGTATTTTCAAAAGACACCTTCCTATGATATTTTTGATGAAAAGTGGTTTCATTGTTAATATTATGATCAAATTGATCACCCTTGGGGTGAGAATTGCCATTGTAAACATTTATTATCTTTTATTGACAATAATGCTATCATGATATATATATATATATATATATATATATATATATATATATATATATTGAGCCTGCGGGCCAAGTTATTGTTATATTCTTTGATGGTGACATGGGAGCCGAGCTCCAGAACTTGCTGCAGTAAGAAGTGGATGGTTTCCACGGGCCGACCTATTTAGAGGTGGCGTGGAATACTGTCAAAAACGGTTATACCATTTCAGGTGGGAGCGTAGATCCCTGATATGGGTATAGTTGGGTTGTTCGGAGTCACCACACGAACTTCTCAACGGCCAATGCCAAGATATGTGAATCTTGGTAGCTCCAGACCTAGCCAAGGCCATGGTTAGCGACGGAGAGTTTTGAGGCCATTCTGGACATTATTATTGATTTACGATCGATGAGTTATTTGCTTATATGCATTTTGATATTTGATTCTATAAATAAGAATTGTGCTATATTAGGTCCAGGATGGCATATGTTTTCATGATGATTTTCAAAGAACATTTATTTGCACTTCAATAGAGAAAACCTATGTTCTTATGAGATATTGTTACTGAAAGCATGTTTCATTCTCATTGAGTATTGAACTATTATTTTGATGTTTCTTATCGATTTAATCATACTTGAACTATAGTCCATGACTAACCCCTCACTGAGTAACTTAGTTACTCACCCCCCCCCCCCTCTTTTCCTCCTCCCAGGTGATAGCATAGTGCAGGGGTGAAGACGTGAAGTGCTTGGCTAGAGTCATCACAGTCTTTACATTTTGGGTTGTGTATGTTATCTTTTGTCTTGGCACGTATTAATAGGGATCCACTATGTATTATTGAACCCTTTCATGTTTCTCCATACTCAGAATATTTTGTATGCCAGTCTAGACTATGTTTTGTATGAGGAGTGTATCCTCTATTTGGAGTGGTTGTTATTATCTCTCTTAGGTACTCCTTGTCATGAGTATCAGTGTGTGGTACTTTGTTGAGAAATATAAGTATTTGAATATTGAGTTATGTATTGTGGTTATAGATGCATTGTACAGAAAACAGTTTAGCCTTACGGCTACCTAGGGTTGAGGCAGTGTTAGACCTCCCCTGGGTTGTCGTGGCGGTATGTCGCGCCTGGGACCCGCGGGTCGGGGCGTGACACAGGGTGCACACACTGACTTGTACCTGCCCCTGTGAACCCTAATTGTAGAGGCACATGGCCGTGTGGAAATTCCACACGGCCGTGTGAATTCCCAGAACTTCAAAAGCCGCGATTTTCTTTTAGTTTTCGCTTATGCCTCTTGATTCTTCCACTCTAAACTACTCTCCGACCCTCTCTATCAATCTTCCGAATGTCTCTGAGCCTTCTTGAGGTTTTATTTGGAGTTTTTCAGCTGATTTTTAGTATTTCTTCATTCACACCGTTGGTAAGAACTTTAAACCCTTTTTCTTTGTCAAATTTCGATTCAATTCGTACTTCTTGATTATTTCGCTTGATTTTAATGCTTAATGTGTATGTGAACATGTTTACAATGATTTAAGAGCGAATTAAGGTGTAAAAATGAATTATTAGCCCCCGCGGCCGTGGGGCTCTGTCCACCCGACGATTCACATGGGCATGTGGAATTTCCACACGGCCGTGTGAAATCCCGTAGAGTGAGTTTTTCAATTGGATTTGAATGGTTTTTCTTCTCAATCTTGCATGTATGGCCTCCAGGTCTAGGAAGGAAGTTGGGAAATGGCCACGTGAGCCTCATGAGCCTATCCCATCCCCCGAGGAGATGGATTTTGCTTTACCAGAGCACCGGGATAGATTCAAGAGGTTATCAGTGCTTCGATTTGGTCAGTCATGCTACCCAGACTTAAGCACACTGAGAGAGATACAAGGTGGTGATACTGTACCAGCCGAGGTAAAGCTGTGTGAAGTAGATAGCTGGGACCGGTTGCTGTCTATCCGAGAGCTAGCTACTCGAGCACTTACACTTGAGGTCTTACTAAGCTTTGAGTTCGACCGAGGATACGACAGCTTTACAGATACAGATACTATTTAGTTTCGTGTACTCGGGCAGTATTTTAGTCTGAGTGTTACTCAGTTTTTAGTCAGGATGGGCTTCTACGACGAAGCATTTACTGAGACTGAGGAGTACTCGCTATTGCCGACAGACTACCCAGGGATTTTGACTCCTCAGAGAGCTTATAGAGCTCTTTGTGGAGAAGGGTAGTATGAGCAGGGGGTCTCGAAGGCTACATGCCTATCCCGCCCGGCCTACAGATACATACACACAATACTGAGCCGATCAGTGAGCGGCCAGGGGGATAGTACAGGGGTGCTGAGCCGACAGGAGTTGCTCTACCTGCACTCCATGGTACAGAGCGAGCCACTCCACCTAGGGCATATCCTAGCAGAGTACTTGTGCCACTAGAGCCAGTACCATAGGGTTGGAGTGATCTTCTCAGGGCCTTACATCACGAGACTCCTTATCGGGATGGGTCTCCGAGATAGAGTGCGAGGGGTAGGGAAGGTTTCTATACCGGCTCTCCTTAGCAGAGAGACTTTGAGGATGATGAGGATGGTCCGCAGATCAGGACCGGGAGTCTACTCCATGATCATAGCCCAGTCAGATCAGGCTGAGGGGTCACAGCCGCCATTGGAACCACCCCTAGATCAGGCAGATACAAAGGTACCACCGACAGCGCAGAAGCCACCTCCAATGTGCATGTTCTCACCATCTCGATGCCAGGACGGACTTGAGCGCCTCGAGAGTGTTGTGGGTGTCCTGCAGACCGAGTTAGCCGAGGTCAGGGCTACACAGGTTACACAGTTTTTACACACGTCGGTAGAGCTCGCCATTATCTGTCAGTTACATGAGCGATCTTTGTCGACGCCACCCTTTGTCGTCCAGCACCGAGCCTCCCCAGCATCATCACTACCATCTCCAGCACCATCAGCTGATCCACCAACATCTTCAGAGCCCGTAGAAGTAGCACCTGAGTCATCGACACAGGATACCGACGCTGAGGCGTCATAGTTTATCTTAGTTTTCTGTCTTTTGCACTTTTATTTTCTTATTTTGGACTTGTAGTACTCAGAAAGTATTCTCTTTCTGAGTTTATCTTTTATTTTTCTTTTCTTTTATTTTTCTCAAGTTGTATTGCATTTCTCTATCTTTATATACTCGAGTTTTATGTTGATTTATCTTGAGCTATACTAAATCCCTTGTGTATGTGTGCAGATGGTGTTGGATGTAAGCAATTTGAGGAATAGTCATAGACACGGTCATGGGACCATGTGTACTCCATAAATCATTGAGACTCAACTCTCAATGAACCTAGCTCCATCAAACGGAACACTTGGAGTTAAGGGGAGTAATGTTTCAATTGCCTACCCCTACATTAATTGTATTAATTGTTTTACTTTTCATTGTGCTTGCATGTGTACATTAGGGACAATGTACATCTTAAGTGTTGGGGGGAGTTCACTTTGTACACATCTTTACTTGTGCGTTCAATTGCTCATGCTCATGTAGCCTATGGCGGTTCACATTAATTGCAACGTTTGTATTCTTAGAGTTTAGGAGAATTTTTAACATTGTATCTTATCATGCTCTAGTTTTTACTTGAATTTTAGGGAATTTTTGCTCGATTATCTCATATTGCACAACTCACTCTTGGAATCTTTTGGAAACTCAAGCTTGAAGTTTTTAAGGACAAGTTTATCTCTGTTTTAGTAAGTTGTTAGCTTTGTGTTGAGAAATTCATATAAGAAAAATATATGGAAAAAGAGAAAAAGAAAAAAGAATGAGTTTGTGAATATTTGTTTTATTTCTGCATTTAGGGTGGAAAGAGCTACCACTTATGAAGTATTGACACGACCCCTTGTGTGTATCCCGCAAGTGCATGGGCTTGTTGAAGTAATAAATTTACCTTAGTGAGTGGGTAGTCAAATCCACAGGGAATAGGGACTTAATACGCGAGGTTTCACTAATTAGCTAAGTAATGTACGGTGGGTGTGAAAAGAATTAATGAATGAATATGAAAGTAATAACAAGAAATTAAATAGAAAGATGGTAGGCAAAGAATGCAAGAACGAGTAAATGGACAAGGACTGACAATGGATGAAAATAGGGTACCCGGACAAGCTACCCCTAGGACTTATGCTTCTAGTGCAAGACTATGTTATTATACTTTCCTATTGATGTTAATTGAGTCGAGGATATCCTTAAACACACGGTCCCAAACCTAAGGTCAATCATGACTAACCCTAACACTATGCCCCGGCATTAGGTTTTCACTATGACTCTTGATTCTCATTGACCTGTCAACTAAGCCCTAGAGGAGTACGTCTTCCTAAGCCTCACGCTACGTGGGATTGCTTTAAGTTCTAGGGATTCCTAGTGATAAAACCAGTTCCTATGTGTAGTTCTAACCCTTTGGTCCAGGTGAAAGAACCCTAGTCTAAATTAAGCCCCAGCACTAGGATTCACTTCAACCCTTCACTTTGTTACTCGAGAAACTAAGCCCCGTGGGATTTCCTCTCCTAGCACTTCACTCTATCTCAACCGTTAAGAAATCATGGAACATGAAGGTAGGAAGAATCACACCGGAGAGGAAAGGGGATGTTCCGCTACTTCACGATTCACCCTCTCAACCCTCTTTAATCTTAAGTAGTCTAACCCTATAAGAGTTGTCACACCTCCAAAGGATAACCTAGATTGTTCTCAACCTTAGTGTCACGGCTAAGAGAAAGCAATTACACGAGATAATTAAGATTGAAAATTGAATTTATTCATCAATAATGGAAAAGCATAATAACAATGTCATAGAAACATAATGATCCTGGGGTTTACAAGTCCGAATACCCACGAGGGGTCTAGCTCCTCATGGAGCTATACAAATTCGTCAAAATATAAAAAAAACCACAGATTGAAAGCATCAATGAAAAACCCCCTTGCGTATGATGTGGCCTTGGTCTTGTGCGGCCGCCGGACGTCGGTAACGATGCCGATGATGCGCTCTAAACCTCAACGAAGTCCTCTCCTAAACCCTAGCCGCACTCTCCAAAAGTTGGGTAGAAAGATAGGTCAAAAGATGTGTAAAAAGTCTCCAACATGGGCTTTTATAATGTTGAGTCGCGGCTTTAAAATTGAACTTATCGGGATTTCACACGGCTGTGTGGAATTTCCACACGCCCGTGTGAACTTTTTGGATTTCTGAATTTCAGCTGAAAGTGAACAGTATCTTACTACAGTGTTTTCCTACAGTAGCTTGCTTCATTGTTCTTCATTGAGGCTATTGAATTGGGCACACAATCAATGGTAAATCATGTCGATTGGTTCAAATCTCCTTCTTGGTGAAGTTCGCCTAAGCTACACGCATTAAACTTGTTGTGAATGTGACTACCTTTGTGCCCCTCCAAAGGAGGTTGGCACACACACAAGTCTAAATTCGTACCTTGTTCCTTGTGGGATTTCACACGGCTATGTGGAATTTCGACACGCCCGTGTGAACTTTCTGGATTTCTGAATTTCGGCTGAAAGTGAACAGTATCTTGCTACAGTAACTTGCTTCATTGTTCTTCATCGAGGCCATTGAATTGGGCACACAATCAATGATAGATCATGCTGATTGCTTCAAATCTCCTTCTTGATGAAGTTCGCCTAAGCTACACGAGTTAAACTTGTTGTGAATGTGACTACCTTTGTGCCCCTCCAAAGGAGGTTGGCACATACTAACAAGTCTAAATTCGTACCATGTTCCTTGCTTGGTCCGAAAACTCCACAACAATGGCAAACACTATCTAACTTCGTTCTTCTTCTTCAAAATAGCTCCACAAACCTACAATGCATAAGAGTAAACAAATGCACACTATTTAGTGATAGAATCTGATAAAAGAGATGCTCATTGTAGGATAATAACGCTTCGCGTTACTATAACACAAGCACTTATCAAGTATGAAGCTACTCTCATAAGTCGAATACAAGTTATACTGATAAGTGCTTGTGTTATAGTACCGTGAAGCGTTATTATCTTACATTGAGCATATCTTTTATCAGTTTTTATCACTAAAGGGCGTGCATTTGTGTATTCTTGTGCATTGAAGGTTTGTGGAGCTAAATTGGAGAAGAAGAACGAAATTAGGTCGTGTTCACCGATGTTGGGAAGTTTTCGGACCAAGCACGGAACAAGGCATGAGCTTGGACTTGTGAGTGTGTGACAACCTCCATTGGAGGGGCACAAAGGCAGTCACATTCACAACAAGTCTAACTCATGTGGCTTAGGAGAACTTCAGCAAGAAGGAGACTTGAAGCAATCGGCACGATCTACCATTGGTTGTGTGCCCAATTCAATGGCCTCGATGAAGAACGACGGATTCGGGAGCGTTTCGGGCGAGTATTGTAGCTTGTTACCGTAGAAAAAACACTGTAGCAAGTTACTGTTCACTTTCGGCCGAAATTCAGAATTCCAGAGAATTCACACGGGCGTGTGGAATTAACACACGGCCGTGTGAATTAATTTTTCAGCAAACAGAAACTTCACACGCCCGTGTGTTAATTCCACATGGCCGTGTGAAGCCCCCGATAAGTCAAATTTTAAAGCCGCGATTCAACATTATAAAAGGTGATTTTGGAGACCTTTTGGGATATCTTTTAACCTATCTTTCTCTTCAACTTGGGGAGTGCGGCTAGGGTTTCGGAGAGGATTTCATGGAGGTTTAGCGTGCGTCATCGGCTTCGTCACCGACGTTCGACGGCCGCACAAGACCACGACCACACCATACGCAAGGGGTTTTCATTGATGTCCTTATTTTGTCCTTTCTTTCATACATTGATGAACATGTATAGCTCCATGAGGAGCTAAACCCCTTAAGGGTATTCTGGCTTGTAAACTCTAGGGCTCTTATGTTTTTTTGACATTGTTATTATGCTTTTCCATTATTGATGAATAAAATTGAGTTTCAATCTTAATTTCATCTTGTTAATGTTTTCTCTTAGATGTGACACTAGGATTGAGAACAATTTATGTTGCCTTTTGGAGGTGTGACAACTCCTTAGGGTTAGACTACTTAAGATTGAAGAGGGTTGAGAGGGAGAGTTGTGAGGTAGCGATGTACCCCTTTCCCCTCCGACATGGTTTCTCCCTACCTCCGTTTCCTTGATTTCATAGCTATCGAAATAGAGTGAAGTGCTAGGCAGATAAACTCCTCTGGGGCTTAGTTACGCAAGTAACAGAGTGAAGGGTTGAAGTGAATCCTATGCATTGGGGCTTAATCTAGACTAGGGTTCTTCCACCTGGACCAAAGGGTTAGAACTACACATAGGAACAGGTTTCACCATTAGGAATTCCTAGAGCTTAAAGCAATCCCACGTAGTGTGAGGTTTAGGTAGATATACTCCCCTGGGGCTTAGTCGTGCAAGTGATAGAGTGAAGGGTGACGTGAATCCTAATATCGGGGCATTGTGTTGGGGTTAGTCACGGTTGTCCTTAGGTTTGGGACCGTGAGTCTTAGGATATCGTCGACTTGATTAAACATCAATAGGAAAGTATAATAGCATAGTCCTGCACTAGAAGCATAGACCCTAGAGCTAGCTTGTCCGGATGCCCTATTTCATTCATTACTAGTCCTTTCTATTCTCTTTTACTTGCACTCTCTCATTTTCCATCTTTCTATTTAATTTCTCGTTTTCTAGTATAATTGTTTCCATAATTCACTCATCGAATCAATTAATCACTTTTCCGTACTTTGTATAGTTTTAATAGTGAAATCTCATATTCTAACACCCTATTCCCTGTGGATTCGACTACCCTCTCACCGGGGTAACTTTTATTACTTCGACAAACCCGTGGACTTTCGGGCCCCCTGTCATATACCCTAATGAGAGAAAGAGCTATCTCATGGGATGCGTGAAAGCAACAACCCCTGTAGAAAGAGCTACCTCCTTGAAAGCGTGAAAGCCACCTTTGGCGGCCGCCTAGGAAAGGGCTACCTTAGAGGTTGTGTGAAGCTATTATAAATAAGTCCTTATTAACAAGAGTATGAGGAGTACTTTTTGGGTCGTCTTGAGTGAGTCCACACACACTTACACATTTTCGAGTGGATTATCTTTTTTTATTCATGTTTCTAGCTAGAGCAATGATATCCTTATGCGATGTTTTGATTTCCCCTTACTTGCAGAATGCTTCCTTTGCATACTTTTGGTGAACCTAAGGCCGAGCACTTTCAATTGTTTTACCAAGTACTTTCACATTTTATTTTTGCTTGAGGACAAGCAAAAGCTTAAGTGTGGGGGAGTTTGATAAGTGCTTGTGTTATAGTAATGTGAAGCGTTATTATCTTACAATGAGCATCTCTTTTATCATATTTTATCACTAAATTATGTGCAATTGTGTATTTTTGTGCATTGTAGGTTTGTGGAGCTATTTTGAAGAAGAAGAACAAAGTTAGATTGTGTTTGCCATTATTGGGGAGTTTTCGGACCAAGCAAAGAACAAGGCACGAGCCTAGACTTGTGAGTGTGTGCTAACCTCCTTTAGAGGGGCACATAGGCAGTCACATTCACAACAAGTCTAACTCGTGTAGCTTAGGAGAACTTCACCGATAAGGAGATTTGAAGCAATTGGCATGATCTACCATTGATTGTGTGCCCAATTCGATAGCCACGATGAAGAACGAAGAATTCGGGAGCGTTTTGGAAAGAGTAACGTGTGAAATCCCAATTCAAAAAAATTTAAGCCACGACTCAACATTATAAAAGCCCGTTTTTGGGACTTTTTAGACATTTTTTTTCCAATCTTTTCTCCCAACTTCTGGAGAGCGCGGCTAGGGTTTCAGAGAGGACTTTATGGAGGTTTGGAGCGCGTTATTGGCATCGTCATCGACGTCCGGTGGCCGCACAAAACCACGGCCACATCATACGCAAGAGGGTTTCCATCTATGCTTTCAATTTGTTTTCATCTTTATATTTTGATGGATTTTTATTGCTCCATGAGGAGCTAAACCCCTAGTGGGTATTCAGACTTGTAAAACCTAGGATTATTATGTTTATATGACATTGTTATTATGCTTTTCTATTATTGATGAATAAATTCGAGTTTCAATCTTAATTGTTTCTTGTAATTGTTTTCCCTTAGATGTGATACTAGGGTTGAGAACAATCTAGGTTATCCTTTGGAGGTGTAACAACTCCTATAGGATTAGACTACTTAAGATTGAAGAGGGTTGAGAGGGTGAGTCGTGAGGTAGCGAAACGTCACCTTTCCCTTCCGTTGTGATTCTCCCTACCTTCGTGTTCCGTGGTTTCTTAGTGGTCGAGATAGAGTGAAGTGCTAGGAGAGGAACTCCCCTGGGGCTTAGTTGTGTGAGCAACAGAATGAAGGACTGAAGTGAATCCTAGTGCTGGGGCTTAATTTAGACTAGGGTTCTTCCACCTGGACCAAAGGGTAAGAACTATACATAGGAACAGGGTTTATCATTAGGAATCCCTAGAACGTAAAGCAATCGCATGTAGTGTGAGGCTTAGGAAGACGGACACCCCTAGGGCTTAGTTGACAGGTCAACGAGAGTTAAGGGTCGTAGTGAAAACCCCGGCATAGTGTTGACCTTAGGTTTGGGACAATATGTTTAAGGATATCCTCGACTCAATTAACATCAATAGGAAAGTATAATAGCATAGTCTTGCACTAGAAGCATAGGTCCTAGGGGTAGCTTGTCCGGGTACCCTATTTCATCCATTGCTAGTCCTTTTCTATTTACTCCTACTTGCACTATCTTACCTTCCATTTTTCTATTTTATTTCTTGGTTCTTTCTATTTTCCTTCACACTCACTCATTGATTCTCTTCACACTCACCATACACCGCTTATCTAAATAGTGAAATCTCATATCTTAAATCCTTATTCCCTGTGGATACGACTACCCACTCACCAGGGTAAAATATTATTACTTCGACAAGCCCGTGCACTTGCGAGATACACACAAGGGGTTCGTGTCACAAATTCATGCAATTAATAACATCTAAAAGGCCATAATAATGACTTTCCCTTGAACATCAAGCACACAAGTACAAAAATGACAAATCTAACACCAAGAAAAAAAATAAAAATGAATACACAAAACAAAAACACTTGGGTTGCCTCCCAAGAAGTGCTTGTTTTACGTCACTAGCTTGACATACCTGTTCGCTAATAGAGGCTCGCACCATCGAGGGTTCTCCAAGTCACCAGAATACACATAATGATCATACAGATGCAAAGAATTAATAAAATCATTCTCACCAAAAGTTGGAGGCCAAATTGTCCCTAGTATGTTAGGATCCTTGGGTGGTGTTGCTAGCCTTTTTTCTTTCACGGAGGCCATACGCAACCTTAAAGATGCGCGGGAGAGCCTCTTTGAAGGAGATGATACACTCTTGACCGTGATAAGTACTCGTGTTATACTAATACGAAGTACTATTATCTTACATTGACCATTACTTTTCTCAGATTTTACCATTAATTTATGTGCATTTGTGTGCTTTTGTGCATTGTTGGGTTCTGGAGCCAATTTGGAGAAAAGAAGCAAGAATAGGTTATGTTCACCTTTTTTGATGAGTTCTCTGACCAAGTAAGGAACAAGGCATAAGTCTAGACTTGTGGGTGTGTACCAACCTCCATTGGAGGAGCACAAGGGCAGTCACTTTCACGAAAGTCTAACTCATGTAGCATTGGAGAACTTTGCCAGTGAAGAAAAATGAAGTAATCAACATAATCTAACGTTGATTGTGTGCCCAATTCAACGGCCTCGATAGAGAATGATGAATTCAGGAGCATTCTGGTGAAGTACTATAGTAGTTATTGTAGCTAATCACTGTAGCAAGTTATCATTCACGGTCTGCCGAAAATCAGCAAAACAGAAATTCCACACGGCCGTGCTGAAATTCTGCAGGCCCGTGTGGAAAATCCACAGAGGCGTGTGGAACTCCGATTTCAGCCTATAAACAGCCCGTTTTCAGATTTATTTGGGAACCACCCCCCTTCTATCTATTACCTATCTTTTGGGGGCTTTCGGCTAGGGTTTGGAGAGGTTCTTGGTGGTCTTTGGAGGCGATTATACGGCATCGGCATCGATATCCATTGGAAGAAAGCTATTAGGGGAGCTTTCGTCGGCATCGATTCGGCGAGGTGTGCCCTAGGCTTGATAAGGGATTCGTTGGAGAAGACGTGCGGCTCCACAAGACCATCGGTACGATCTACAAGGGGGTTTTCTTTATGGTTTTTATGCATATTTTCTTAAACTCATTATTGATTTTGTACTGCTCCATGGAGAGCTAAACCCCTAGTAGGTATTCGGACTTGTGAACCCTAGGATGCTTATGTTTCTATAACTTTTATTATGCTTTATTAATTTGATTTTTTCTTATTGAGTTCTAATCTTGTATACTGATTGTATGAGATTTTTTCTTAGCCGTGACACTAGGGTTGAGAATCTATTAGGTTATCTTTTGAGGGTGTGATCCCCTCCGGTGTGATTTTCCCTATCTCCGTATCCCAAGAGTTAATCGCGATCGAAGAAGAGTGAAGTACTAGGAGATGAACTCCCTTGTGAAGGGTTGAGTGAATCCTAGGACTGGGGCTTAACTTAGATTAGGGTTCTTCCACCTGGACCAAAGGGTTCAAACTATAATTAGTGATAGGGTCTTTCACTTGGAATACCTAGAACTCCATGCAATTTCACACGGTGATAGGCATTAGTATGAGGTACTCCCCTCGGACTTAGGTGATAGGTCATCGAGAGTCAAGGGTCGTAGAGAAGTCTAGAGCCATGTATAGTGTGGGATTAGTCACGGTTGACCTTAGGTTTGGGACCGTGTGCTTAAGGATTTCCACGACTCATTAGACATCAATTAGAGGGTATAATACTAGTCTTGCACTAGAAGCATTAGTTCTAGGTTGAGCTTTGTCCGGGTACCCCATCTTTATATCGATTACCTCTCCTACCTTTATTGCCTTGTTGGTCTCTTTTACTTTCTTTTATATATATATATATATATATATATATATATATACATATTGATTTCTTTTACCATCGATTCCATTTATAGCTAAAATAGTGATAACGTTTTTTTCTGAACACTATTGCCTATGGATACGACTACCCACTCACCAGGGTATTTTATTACTTCGACAACCTGTGCATTTGCGGGGTACACACGCAAGGGGGCGTGTCAAGTTTTTGGCGCCGTTGCCGGGGAATAGGCGTTTTAGAGATATTTGTACTTTGCTATTTTAGCTATTCATCATTTATTCTATTTCACCTTTTCTTATTCTTCCATCATTCTAATTTGTTTTCTTTTCTTTTGTCTTACTTTTTCTTGCAAGGAGCCTAAATGGAGATTGATCCAATAATTGAGCTATATTTTCAAGTTGAAGCTCTAAGTAAAAAAGGTTGATAGAATTTTTGTTTCTCAACAACAAAGAAATCCATGCTATAGCACATATCATCCAAATGATAGGAGCTGCCAAAATTTTTTATAGAATAGTGATGGACAACATTGGGAAGCACCTCAAAAGCAATATCAAAAGGATGAGGTACTTGAAGAGGATGCACCTCAGTAAAAAAAAGTGCTAGCTAACTTTATTGAAGCATCCGATGCCTCATGCCAAATTATGGAAGCCACAAGAAAGTGTCATCAAGCCTCCTATAACAACCTTGAGCATCAATTAGGATGGATACTTGACAAACTCTCAAAGGAACATGAAGTATTTGAGCAAGCAACGCAAAGTCCTTGTGAAGATTTTGTGGTAGTGAACGATAATGAAGAAATGGGGCATACCAAGTACATTGCTGTAGAAATTGAAGAGAAAGAAGAAGAACATCATGTTGAGAATTTGGATTTCTTGAAAGAATAGTGTGCTCATGAGCAAGAAAAATTTCAAGGGGATTCGCTAGTGTCATGTTCCTTTCAACTTGAAAATACACAAGAAGAAGCAAACCCTAAGCTAATGGAACAATCACCGTTCTTTGGGATTGATCAACTCATAAAAAGCAAGAAAGAGATTTGGGGAAGGGAAAAGATGTGGATAGGATATTTAAACCAGCCAATGACCCACCTATGCTAAGTTTGGACAATTCCCAACCTAAATTGTTTCCTTGGAGGCCAAAAATAAGATAGTTGGACTCTCCACCAAATTCTCCACCCCTGCAAGTAGACTTTTGGTTTAAAGGAAGTAGCTATGCAATGTCTTGTCAGGAGGAACACACTCTTTTCAAGCCGACATAAGGTAAGGAAGAGGTACATCAAGCTTAGTGACGTTAAACAAGCGCTTCTTGGGAGGCAACCAATGTTTTTATTGCTTTTCTAGGCTTTAGTTTAGTTTTTAGTAAGAATAATTGCCTAGTTTCGGTGTTTTGATTTTATTATGCATTTACTGTGATTTCTTATGGATTATTGGTGTTATAATGTGCCTGTCAAAGTTTTGGGTCGTTTAAATGTGTTCTCATGGATCTCTGGTCGTGTTTTTATCGTTTATACAGGCTCTAAGTGTCATGAATATGTCTCTGAAATTTTCTGCAGAGCCTGTGGTTTTTTCTAAGTCATCTAGAGAAAACACACAACCGTATGGAATTTTCACAAGGCCATGTGAACCATCTCAGAGCTTATCCCGAGTGTCACAGGGGCCGTGTAGCTGCCCCTGTGAGCGGCCCAGTAAAGGGCACACGGTGGTGTGGAATTTTCACACGACCGTGTGACATTTTGCAGAACCTCAACTCTCATTCCAGAGAATCCATAAAGGCGTGTGGATGCCCCTGTGAATGCCCATATGTTACGGCACACGGCCGTGTGGAATATCGACACGGCCGTGTGAAACTCTAAAGAGACTTCCCTTCAATCCCGAGAAAACACAGGGGCATGTGGTCGTCCCTGTGAGGGGTCCTGTGAAAAGCACACGGCCTTGCAGATTTCTCACATGGCCGTGTGGAACACTTAGATTTTTTTAGGATATCTAGAGATGCCACAGGGGCGTGTGGGTGTATCTGTGGCCGGCCTTGTGTTGGCCACGTTGGGCACACGGCCCTGTGGAATTTCCACACGGCCATGTGGATGCGTAGAACACAAAAGGCTATGATTTCTTTTAAAATCTATTTGTGCCTTTTCGATTCTAAATGCCTCCACACTCAAGGGATGTTTCCTCCCATCTTCCCAACCCTCTCTTTGTCTATTTCATGAGTTTTTAAGTTGTTTTCTGGCCATATTCAAACTTTTTGATTTCTATTTTGTCAGTAAGCATCTTTTCTGCTTTTCTTCATCAATATCTTTTTTTTTTTATAAGTTCTTGTGTTATATACTGTGAAGCATTATTATCTTACATTGAGCATATCTTTTATTAGTTTTTATCACTAAACGGGGTGTATTTGTGTACTCTTGTGCATTGAAGGTTTGTGGAGCTAAATTGGAGAAGAAGAACGAAATTAGGTCGTGTTCGCCGATGTTGGGAAGTTTTCAGACCAAGTACGGAACAAGGCACGAGCTTGGACTTGTGAGTGTGTGCCAACCTCCTTTGGAGGGGCACAAAGGCAGTCACATTCACAACAAGTCTAACTCGTGTAGCTTAGAAGAACTTCAGAAAGAAGGAGACTTGAAGTTATATGCACAACTTACCATTGTTTGTGTGCCCAACCAATGCCTCAATGAAGAACAACCAATGGCCGTGTGAATTGATTTTTCAGCCAGACAGAAACTTCACACGGGCGTGTGGAAATTCCACACGGCCGCATGAAGCCCCCGATAAGTCCGATTTTAAAGCCGCGATTCAACATTATAAAAAGGGATTTTGGAGAACTTTTGGGATATCTTTTGACCTATCTTTCTCTTCAACTTTGGGGAGTGCGGCTAGGGTTTTGGAGAGGATTTTGTGGAGGTTTACCGCGCGTCATCGGCATCGTCACCGAAGTTCGATGGCCGCACCAGACCACGGCCACACCGTATACAAGGGGGTTTTCATCAATGTCTTTGATTTGTACTTTCCTTTCAATTTTGATGAGCATGTATAGCTCCATGAGGAGCTAAACCCCTTGAGGGTATTCGGACTTGTAAACTCTAGGGTTTTTATGTTTCTTTGACATTGTTATTATGCTTTTCCATTATTGATGAATAAAAATTGAGTTTCAATCTTAATTTCGTCTTGCTAATGTTTTCTCTTAGATGTGACACTAGGATTGAGAACAATTTAGGTTACTCTTTGGAGGTGTGACAACTCCTTTAGGGTTAGACTACTTAAGATTGAAGAGGGTTGAGAGGGAGAGTTGTGAAGTAGCGATGTACCCTTTTCCCCTCCGACGTGGTTTCTTCCTACCTCCGTTTCCTTAATTTTCATAGTGGTCAAAATAGAGTGAAGTGCTAGGCAAATAAACTCTCTTGGGGCTTAGTTATGTAAGTAACAGAGCGAAAGGTTGAAGTGAATCCTACGCACTGGGGCTTAATCTAGACTAGGGTTCTTCCACCTGGACCAAAGGGTTAGAACTACACATAGGAACAGGTTTTACCACTAGTAATCCCTAGAGCTTAAAGCAATCTCACGTAGTGTGAGGTTTAGGTAGATATACTCCCCTGGGGCTTAGTCCTGCGAGCGACAGAGTGAAGGGTGATGTGAATCCTAATACCGGGGCATAATGATGGGGTTAGTCACGGTTGTCCTTAGGTTTGGGACCGTGAGTCTAAGGATTTCCTCGACTCAATTAACATCAATAGGAAAGTATAATAGCATAGTCTTGCACTAGAAGCATAGATCCTATAGGTAGGTTGTCCGGATACCCTATTTAATTCATTGCTAGTCCTCTCTATTCTCTTTTACTTGCACTTTCTAATCTTCCATCTTTCTATTTAATTTTTTGTCTTTAATTTTGTTTGATTCTACATTCACTCGTTGATCCTATTATTGCTTTTCCATACGCCGCATAGCTTTATTAGTGAAATCTCATATTCTAAATCCCTATTCCCTGTGGATTCGACTACCCTCTCACCAGGGTAACTTTATTACTTCGACAACCCGTGCACTTGCGGGATACATGCAAGGAGTCATGTCAAAGTTTTTGGCACCGTTGCCTGGGAATAGGCGTTTTAGATATTTGTTTTTCACTATTTTAGCTATTAACTTCGCATTCTATTTCATATTTTCTTTATCTATCATTGTTCTTATTTTTCTTTTCTTGGTTTTTGGTTACAGGTTATGACCCGTGGGAACACTTCGATTCTTGTTGAAGGAGAACCGGACATTGGATGAAGAACACAGCGCAAGGCGAAGGAACCTGTGCAAGAAGCTTCAAATCAAGCCGATATTGAGACAGAAGGGTTAGAAACAATGGCAGAACAGAATGAACAACAATGGACATTGTCCGATTTTGCTAGACCCACAATCATGGGGACCCAATCGAGTATTATGAGGCCCCCAATCATGGCAATGAATTTTGAGTTGAAGCCATCGTTCATACAGATGTTGCAACAGTCCGCACAATTTAATGGGTTGGCCGATGAAGATCCCAACAGTCATATATAGAATTTCCTCGAAGTGTGTGACATGTTGAAGATTAATGGAGTAACGGATGACGCAATTCGTTTGAGAGCCTTCTCATTTTCATTGAAGGGAAAAGCAAGACATTGGCTGCATTCATTACCGAGAGCATCCATCACTAGGTGGGAGGAGATGGCCGAGGCATTCTTGGCTAGATACTTTCCGACGGGAAAATCTGCAAGGCTCCAGAATGAAATATCAACCTTCGTGCAAATGGAATTGGAGTCTCTATTCGAGACATGGAATAGGTTCAAGGAGCTCCTTCGCAAGTGCCCGCAACATGGATTTCTCGAGTGGATGATCATTCACACCTTTTACAACGGGTTAAATCCGAGTACCAAGCAACTCTTAGATGCGGCAGCCGGAGGAACTCTAGGAAGCAAGACTCCCAGTGAAGCCCGACACCTTGTAGAGGAGATGGCTATGAATAGCTATCAATGGAATTCAAGGGACAGAAAGAAGGTTGCCGGAATTCATGAAGTTGACGCGGTTTCATCTTTGGCGGCACAAGTAGAGTCTTTGAGTAAGAAGCTAGATGCACTAGCTTCACCAAGAGTTGCGGCCATCACTACTTGTAACGGTTGTGGGGGAGGACATGCTTCGAGTGATTGTCCTATTGCTATTGGAGGCACTAGTGCGGTGGAGCAAGCTGATTTTGTTGGAAATTCTTATAGAGTACAAGGCCAGGGTAACCCGTACAGTGGAACATAAAACCCGGGGTGGAAGAACCATCCAAATTTCTCTTGGAGCAATCAAGGGCAGTCACAATAGAAAAACAGTGCACCACCAGGATTTCAAGGTCAACAAGCTCTGAATCTAGAAAGCCGAGTGACCGGGTTAGAAGCGAAAATGACCGACCTTGAGAGAGCCCTCACATGGTTTGTTTCTTCATCGGATGCTAGGTTTCAGTCGGTGGAGGCTACTCTTCGCCATCACACTGCCTCCCTACACAATTTAGAAATCAAGTAGGGCAAATTGCGAAGACATTGGCAGAAAGACCTCAAGGTAGCTTGCCTAGCAATACGGAGACTAATCCAAGGGAGCAATTGAAGGCAATCACCTTGAGGTGTGGGAAAGAGGTAGAGAGAAATCTCCCTCTAGAGAAGACAAAAGAAGCACCCGAAGTTGAAGAAGTAGGGGGAGAAGCACCAAAAGAGAAAGAGGTGGCACCACCACCCTACAAACCAAGGATCCCCTACCCTTCGAGGTTGAAGAATAACCAAGACAATGAGCAATACAAGAAATTTCTGGGTATCTTCAAACAATTGCACATCAACATACCATTCGCGGAAGCATTAGCCCAAATGCCGAAGTACGCGAAGTTCCTGAAGGACCTCTTAACCAATAAGAGAAAGTTGGAGGAGAGTGCAGCTATAGTTCTTGATGCTAATTGCTCGGCCGTCTTACAAAAGAACATGCCGAGTAAGAGAAAAGATCCACGGAGTTTCATCATACTTTGCAACATCGGCAATTTGGGTGAAGAGATGGCATTGGCAGATTCGGGGGCAAGCATCAATGTCATGCCCTATACCTTCTTCCAAAAGCTAGGCTTGGGCGAGCCTAGACCCACTCGGATGACATTTCAACTCACGGATCGATCGGTGAGGCATCCGAGGAGAATTGTGGAAGATGTCTTGGTGAAAGTAGACAAGTACATCTTTCCGGTGGACTTTGTTGTGCTTGATGTGGACGAGGATGTTGAGGTGCTGCTGATTTTTGGGAGACCATTTTTGCGGACTTTCAAGGCTTTGATAGACATGGATGCTGGGGAGCTCACCTATCGCCTAGCCAAAGCCATGAGATGATAAGCTCACCTATCGCCTCGCCGAAGCCATGAGACATTCCCTTGATTTTGATGATACTCTTTACTATCTTGATGTTACTGATGAGTGTATTGATGAATATGTGCAGGAAATGTTAAACCCAGATCCGTATGAAGGGTGGCTTGACCAAGACATGGAGATAGAAGAAAGAAGAAGTACTTGCACTTGGTCCAGTCAAGACAGACAACAAGATGGAGAAGGAGCGTATGAAGAAGATGTTTCGGAGGATGAAGAGGTCGAAAAGAAGCCACAAGAAGAACCCCAACAAGAAAGGGGATGAAAATTCATGGAGTAAGGGTGTGACACCCATTTAGGGTAACAAATTTGACAACTCTCCCTCTACTCTACAAAGATTATGTAATGCATGCTTTCAGGTTGTAGGGAAGAGGGCAACTTCAATTCATGAACCTCAGTAAGGTAAGACGGGTACGTCAAGCTAAGTGACGTTAAACAAGCGCTTTTTGTGAGGCAACCCAAGGTTTTACAGTTTTTCTAAGACTTAGCTTAGTTTAGATTGAATAAGAGTCTTAGTTTTGGTGTCCTGAAGTTTTAATGCATGCGCTGCGATTTTTATTGTGGATTGTTGACGTTTTCGTGTGCCTAGATGATTATTGATGAAGTTTGAGTTGGTTGAGCATATTTTCCATGGTATCTGGTCATGTTTTGATGGTTTTCACAGGCTCCAAACATTGTATTTCTGTTTCTAAATTTTTGTGAGAGTTTGTAAATTTTTCTAGGTAAACCCGAGAAAACACACGCCCGTGTGTCACCACTTAGGGCTCAGCCAGAGAGGGCACAGGGGCGTGTCCATGCCCCTGTGAACAACCTTAGAAGGGTCACACGGCCGTGTGGAAATTCCACATGGCCGTGTGAGATCTCGCAGAATTTAAACTCTTTTCTAGAGAGTCCACAAGGGCGTGTGGGTGCCCCTGTGAGTGCCACTGTTCAAAGGCACATGGCCGTGTGGAAATTCCACACAGCCATGTGAAACTCTGCAGAGACAATCCTTCTTCCCGAGAATACACACGGCATGTGTGCGCTCCTGTGGGAGAGCTTATGAAAGGCACACGGCCGTGTGGCTTATTCACACGGCCATGTGAAATACTTAAGGTTTCTCGGGCAAGTCAGAGAGGCCACAAGGGCTTGTGGGTGCCCCTGTGGCCGGCCTTGTGTTCTTGGCCAGGTTGGGCACACGGCCGTGTGGAATTTCCACACGGTCCTGTGAAATTTTTTCAGAGACCATTTATGTTTTCCCGAGAATTCACAGGGGCGTGTACCAGCCCCTGTGGATCCCCCTGTGAAGGCACACGGTCATATGGGTAACTCACACGGCCGTGTAGGGTAGTTTAGAGAGTGACCAGAGTGCACACGGGGGCGTGTGTTGGCCCCTGTGAACCCTAATTTTAGAGGCACACGGCCGTGTGGCATTTCCACACGGCCGTGTGAATTCCCAGAACTTCAAAAGCCACGCGTTTTCGTTTGGATTTCACTCGTGCCTCTTGATTCTTCCACTCTAAACTCCTCTCTTACCCTCTCTACTACTTTCTCGACAGTCTCAGAGGATTTTTGAGGTTTTATTGGAGTTTTTCCGGCCGATTCTAAGTATTCCTTCATCCACTCCGTCGGTAAGGACTTCAAAGCCTTCTTCTTCGTCAATTCTTAATTTGATTCGTTCTGTTGGATGATTTCACTTGTTTTAAATGCTTATTATGTATACGAACATGTTTAGAGATGAATGTAGAACAAAATTGGTTGTAAATTTTGGATTTTTAACTCACGGCCGTGGTGCTCTGTCCGCCAGAAGCTCCACACCGCCGTGTGGATTTCTGCAGATTGAGTATTCTCTATTGTTTTTGTTCTTTTTCTCTTTCAATCTTACAAATATGTCTTCTAGGCCTAGGAAATCAGCGGGGAAGAGGCCCCGTGAGCCTACCCCACCCCCTGAGGAGATGGAGTTTGATTTACCAGAGCACAGGGAGAGATTTAAGAGACTTGCGAAACTCCGCTTTGGACAGACATGTTACTTAGACTTGAGCACAGTCAGAGAGATACAAGGGGGGCAGAGCATCACAGATGAGATCGAGGGGATGCTCGCCGTCGGTAGTTGGGGCCATTTATTATCCATTCTAGAGCCAGCTATTAGGTTACTTACACTCGAGGTCTTATCGACCTTTGAGTTCGACCGAGGCTATGATAGCTTTACAGATGTTGGTTCCATTCAATTTCGTGCACTCGGTCGGTACTTTACCTTGAGTATGACACAGTTTTCGATTGGGATGGGCCTCTATGATGAGGCATTCACAGAGACAGAGGAGTATGCGCTGCTACCTACAAACTATCCGGGTACCTTGACCCCCAGCACATATATAGTAGATTATGTGGTCAGGGACAGTACTAGCCAGGGGTGTCCAAGGCCACATGCTTGACCAGGGCTTCGTACAGATGTATCCACGCTATTCTGAGCCGAACAGTGAGCGGCAGGGGAGATAGTACCGGGGTCCTGAGCTGCTAGGAGCTCCTATACTTACATTCGATGCGGGAGAGCGAGCCACTTCACCTGGGGCACATCTTGGCAGAGTATATTCGCCATCAGGGCCAGTACCCCAGGGTCGGAGTTATCTTCACAGACCCGTACATCACCCGATTGATTATTGGGTTAGGGCTCAGAGATGGAGTTCGGGGGGCCGAGAAGATCAGTACACCAGCCCCCCTTAGCAATGAGACATTGAGACAGATGGGGATGGTCCGCAGAGCAGGACTAGGAGTCTACACATGGATCACTCCCCAGTCAGATCAGATCGAGGGATCTCAGGCAGCCTTGGAGCCACCCGCAGCGGATACAGAGACAGTGGCACCACCTACCGCGCCGGAGCCACCTCCGGTGCGCTTGTTTTCACCTTCTCGAGGCCAGGATCGACTGGAGCGCCTTGAGAGCACAGTGGGGGTACTACAGACAGAGGTAGCTGAGGTCAGGGCCGCACAGATAGCACAACACATTGAGGTCATGGCTCGATTGGATCTTATACAGCAGTTACTCGAGCGAGGCGTGACTTCATATTTCGTGGTCCGGCCCCGAGCTTCTACCCCTCCACCACCATCTCCTCCAGTAGAAGCAAATCCACTTGCCCCTTCAGAGCCTCCAGTAGCACCAGAGACCACTATTCAGGATACCGACGCGGAGGCGTCGTATTTTTTTATTTTGATTTTCTGATTGCACTTTTATTTTCTATTTCTGTTGGACTTGTAGTACTCAGAAAGGACTCTCCTTCTAGGTTTGCTTTTATTATCCGTCTATTTTTATTTTGTCTCGAGTTGTATTTCATTTTCATATATTTGTATACTCAAGATTTGTTTTGGTTTTTCTTGAGCTATACTGAACCCTTGTATGTGTGCACAGATGGTATTGGATGTAAGGATTTTGAGGAACAGTCATTGGCACGGTCATGGGACCGTGTGTGCTCCACAAACCATTGAGACTCAACTCTCAATGGCCTAGCTCCATCAAACGCAACACTTGGACTTCAGGGGAGTAATGTTTCAATTGCCCACTTCCATACTAATTGTTTTTAATTGTTACTTATTATTGTGCTTGCATGCGTACATTGGGGACAATGTACATATTAAGTGTGGGGGGGAGTTCACATTGCACACACATTTACTTGTGCGTTCAATTGCTCATGCTCATATAGCCTATGGCGGTTCACCTTAGTTGCAACGATTATATTCTTAGAGTTTAGGAGAATTTTTAACATTGTATCCTATCATGCTCTAGTTTCTACTTGAATTTTAGGGAATTTTTGCTCGATTATCTTATATTGCACAACTTACTCTTGGAATCTTTTGGAAACTCAATCTTGAAGTTTTTAAGGCCAAGTTTATCATCATTCTTAGTTTTACTTTGGAAAATGCATATATGAAAAAAAAAGGATGAAAAAAAAATATGGAAAAGAGAAAAAGAAAAAAAAAATACATATGACTTTGTGAATATTTGCTTTGTTTTATGTATGCATTTGGGGTAGAAAGAGCTACCACCTATGAAGTATGTAGCTACTCTCATAAGTCGGATACAACTTATGCCCTAATGAGAGAAAGAGCTATTGAATGGGATGCGTGAAAGCTACTACCCCAGTAGAAAGAGCTACCTCCTCGAAAGTGTGAAAGCCACCTTTGGCGGCCGTCTAGGAAAGGGCTACCTTCAAGGATGTGTGAAGCTATTACTTCCTTCTCTTTAGTTTTGTTTTTGTATACAAATAAGTCCTTTCTAACAAAAGTTTGAGGAGTACGCGTTGGTTCTCTTGAGTGAAATCGCACACACTAACACATTTTTGAGTTTTTATCCTTTTTTTTATTCGAGTTTTTAGCTAGAGCAATGATAACCTTATGTATTGTTTTGATTTCCCCTAACTTGTAAAATGCTTCTTTTGCATACTTTTGGTGAACCTAAGGCCGAGCACTTTCAATTGTTCTTCCCAAGTACTTTCACGTTTTATTTTTGCTTGAGGACAAGCAAAAGCTTAAGTGTGGGGGGATTTGATAAGTGCTTGTGTTATAGTACCGTGAAGCGTTATTATCTTACATTGAGCATATCTTTTATCAGTTTTTATCACTAAACGATGTGTATTTATGTACTCTTGTGCATTGAAGGTTTGTGGAGCTAAATTGGAGAAAAAGAATGAAATTTGGTCGTGTTCGCCGATGTTGGGAAGTTTTCAGACCAAGTACAAAACAAGGCACGAGCTTGGACTTGTGAGTGTCTGCCAACCTCCTTTGGAGGGACACAAAGGCAGTCACATTCACAACAAGTCTAACTCGTGTAGCTTAGAAGAACTTCACAAAGAAGGAAACTTGAAGTAATCGGCATGACTTACCATTGTTTGTGTGCCCAACCAATGGCCTCAATGAAGAACAACGGATTCGGAGCATTTCGGCAAGTAATGTAGCAGCACTGTAGCAAGCTACTGTTCAAATTCTGCCGAAAATCAGGGTTTCAGAGAATTCACATGGGCGTGTGGAAATTCCACACGACCGTGTGAATCGATTTTTCAGCCAGACAGAAACTTCACAAGGGTGTGTGGAAATTCCACACGGCCGTGTGAAGCCCTCGATAAGTCCGATTTTAAAGCCGCGATTCGACATTATAAAAAGGGATTTTGAAGAACTTTTGGGATATCTTTTGACCTATCTTTCTCTTCAACTTTGGGGAGTGCGGCTAGGGTTTTGGAGAGGATTTCATGGAGGTTTACCGCGCGTCATCGGCATCGTCACCGACGTTCGACGGCCGCACAAGACCACGACCACACCGTATACAAGGGGGTTTCATCAAAGTCTTTGATTTGTACTTTCTTTTCTATTTTGATGAACATGTATAGCTCCATGAGGAGCTAAACCCCTTGAGGGTATTCGGACTTGTAAACTCTAGGGTTTTTATGTTTCTTTGACATTGTTATTATGCTTTTCCATTATTGATGAATAAAAATTGAGTTTCAATCTTAATTTCATCTTGCTAATGTTTTCTCTTAGATGTGACACTAAGATTAAGAACAATTTAGGTTACTCTTTGGAGGTGTGACAACTCCTTTAGGGTTCGATTACTTAAGATTGAAGAGGGTTGAGAGGGAGAGTTGTGAGGTAGCTATGTACCCCTTTCCCCTCCGACGTGGTTTCTTCCTACCTCTGTTTCCTTAATTTTCATAGCGGTCGAAATAGAGTGAAGTGCTAGGCAGATAAACTCCCCTGGGGCTTAGTTACAAAAGTAACAAAGTGAAGGGTTGAAGTGAATCCTACGCGCTGGGGCTTAATCTAGACTAGGGTTCTTCCACCTGGACCAAAGGGTTAGAACTACACAAAGGAACAGGTTTTACCACTAGGAATCCCTAGAGCTTAAAGCAATCCCATGTAGTGTAAGGTTTAGGTAGATATACTCCCCTGGGGCTTAGTCGTGCGAGCGACAGAGTGAAGGGTGACGTGAATCCTAATACCGGGGCGTAATGATGGGGTTAGTCACGGTTGTCCTTAGGTTTGGGACGGTGAGTCTAAGGATTTCCTCGACTCAATTAACATCAATAGGAAAGTATAATAGCATAGTCTTGCACTAGAAGCATAGATCCTATAGGTAGCTTGTCCGGATACCCTATTTCATTCATTGCTAGTCCTCTCTATTCTCTTTTACTTGCACTTTCTGATCTTCCATCATTCTATTTAATTTCTTGTCTTTCATTCTGTTTGATTCTACATTCACTCATTGATGCTATTATTGCTTTTCCATACACCGCATAGCTTTATTAGTGAAATCTCATATTCTAAATCCCTATTCCATGTAGATTCGACTACCCTCTCACCAGGGTAACTTTATTACTTCGACAACCCGTGCACTTGCGGGATACACACAAGCGGTCGTGTCACTTTTTCAACACCAAGATCACCATCAACAGCAACAACATCATCGGCACCAATAGCAGACGACACCGACGCTTGAGGCGTTTTTATTTTTATTTTTCTTCTATTTTATTTTACTTTTATTGAGCATGACACGACCCCTTGTGTGTATCCCGCAAGTGCACGGGTTGTTGAAGTAATAAAATACCCTATTGAGTGGGTAGTCGTATCCACAGGGAATAGTGTTCAGAAACAAGCTTTATCACTATTTTAACTATAAATGGAATCGATGATAAGAGAATTCAATATGTGTGTATATATATATATATATATATATATATATATATATATATATATATAAAGAAAGTAAAAGAGTGCAAAATGGGAAATAAAGATAGGAGAGGTAATCGATATAAAGATGGGGTACCCTGACAAGTTACCGTTAGGACTCATGCTTCTAGTGCAAGACTATGCTATTATACTTTCCTGTTGATTTTAATTGAGTCGAGGATATCCTTAAACACACGGTCCCAAACCTAAGGTCAACCGTGACTAACCCCAACACTATACTTCGGCATTAGTATTCACTACAACCCTTGACTCTCGTTGACCTGTCAACTAAGCCCAGGGGAGTCTATCTTCCTAAGCCTCAAAATATGTGGGATTGCTTTAAGCTTTATGGATTCCAAGTATAAAACATGTTCCTATGTGTAGTTCTAACCCTTTGGTCCAGGTGGAAGAACCCTAATCTAAGTTAAGCCCCAATCCTAGGATTCACTCAACCCTTCGCAAGGGAGAGCATCTCTTAGTACTTGACTCTACTTCGAACGCTAAGAAATCAAAGAAACGGAGGTAGGGAGAAATCACACAGGAGACGAAAAGGGACGCTTCGCTACCTCACGACTCACCCTCTCAACCCTCTTCAATCTTAAGTAGTCTAACCCTATAGGAGTTGTCACACCTATAAAGGATAACCTAGATTGTTCTTAACCCTAGTGTCACTACTAAAGGAAAACAATTGCAAAAATAGTTAAGATTGAAACTCAAATTTATTCATCAATAATGGAAAAGCATAATATCAATATCATAGAAACATAATAGTCCTAGGGTTTACAAGTCCAAATACCCATGGAGCATTACAAAATCAATAAAGAGTTTAAGAACATATGCATGAAAACCATAAAGAAAACCCCCTTGTAGATCGTATCGATGGCCTTGTGGAGCCGCACGTCTTCTCCAAAGAATCCCTTGTCAAGCCTAGGGCACACCTCGCCGAATCGATGCCGATGAAAGCTTTGACACGACCCCTTGCGTGTATCCCACAAAGTGCATGGGTTGTCGAAGTACTAAAATACCCTGGTGAGTGGGTAGTAGTATCCACAAGGAATAGTGTTCAGAAACAATTGTTATCACTATTTTAGCTATAAATGGAATCGATGATAAGAGAATTCAATATGTAGATATATATATATATACAAAAGAAAGTAAAAGAGTGCAAAAAGGGCAATAAAGGTAGGAGAGGTAATTGATATAAAGATGGGGTATCCGGACAAGCTACCCCTAGGACTTATGCTTCTAGTGCAAGACAATGCTATTATACCTTCCTATTGATGTTAGTTGAGTCGAGGAAATTCTTAAATACACGGTCCCTGATGATTACCGCAAGTGCACGGGTCGCCAAGTAATACCCCTCACGCACGCGCGAGGGGGTCGTATTCCCTGGGGTCCCAAGAGCTGCTATTACTTCCCTCTAGATGACACTGTCTAGTCTACCAAATATAGATTTAAAACAAGATAAGGAAACAAACAAAAGATAAAACTATAAACAAGTGATCTAAGGCACACCAAACAAGCACATTAAGGAAACAATGAGCAATAAATGAACGAGGCCGCGGGCGAGGATCCCCTCGGGACTACTAAAGCTAGAAGAATACTCGAATCACACAGGCAAAGGTGGTTAGGCCAAGAGACATCCAAAGATAGGTCACCCCGATGGTCACGGTGATGACCCCTAATCCAGTATGGGTATTGGAATACGGAATTTCCACCGCTACGGTATTTCTACCGCCCAAATCCCCACACGATTGCTAAGGGCCTAGGGAAATCTCAAATTAGAGTCAAACACAATATCTAGGCTCAACCCTAATGGTTGGAGGGGTACAAAATACCCGATGGTCACGGCGTATTTGTACATGTATCCCTTCTAAGCTTGGTGAGTCTAACACTAGGGCAATGGTCATGCAACCTAGTATTACCTAAAAATTGATACACAGAGTTCTCATGCATACCAAGGCATTCAAATACACCAAACTTAAACCACAAACCACACAAATACCATATATATAAATCAAGTATCCAAACAAGCAAGTTCATCCCAAGGTTCACCGGATGCCCGGCGACCTTGGGAGTCTAGTTCATCATCAACAAAGGAGAATGCCTACAAAACAAGAAATACAAAGTAAAGCTCATAACAACTCCCCTAAGATGAAGACTAGAAGAAGATGGTGATGAGAACTTGAAGGATCCGCGCCAACAAGCTCCTAGATGCTCGCCCTTGAGTGTGTGATCTTCTTCTCCCTTTGATTTGCTCCTCAAAAATGCCTTCTCCCGCAGCCTTGAAGTCCAAGATGATGATGGAGGAGAATGGTGGCCAAAAGATCCAAAGAGAAGTGCCCTAATCCCCTTTAAAAACAGATTTCGGGATGCTATGCGGCCTCCCATGCGGCCCCGCATGCGGGGAGAGAAAGTTTCCGAGAAATTCCGAAAATCGCGTAAGTTGCTACAGTGCCGCTACAGTGATCCTGCTACAGTGCCATACTACAGTGACTCCTGCTACAGTACCGTATGCGGCCTGCAATGCGCCCGCATGGTTGCCCGCATGAACCTCCAGACCAAGCCGTTTCTTCAAGTGTTCGTGCTACAGTATTCGCTATAGTATTGCTGCAGTACCGGGTCTCAAAAATAGTGTTTTCCTTGCTAATCTCTCCTTAAATCATGTTGTTGAGCACCCCGCGGTAACTTTTGTACCTGTAACACGAAACAAAACAATTTAGACCGAAAACGGGCATCCACACATATAAAAATACTCGAAAAATACGCGAACATACATAAATAATACGTACAGTTAGGCGTTTATCAGTCCCAAACCTAAGGTCAACCGTGACTGATCCCAACACTATGTTCCGGTCATTAGGTTTCACTAGGACCCTTGACTCTCGTTAACCTGTCAACTAAGCCCTAGGGTAGTCTATCTACCTAAGCCTCACAGTAAGTGGAATTGCCTTAAGTTCTAGGGACTCCTAGTGATCAACACTGTTCCTATGTATAGTTCTAACCCTTTGGTCTAGGTGAGAAAACCCTAGTCTAAATTAAGTCCCGGTGCTAAGATTCACTTCAACCCTATACTTTGGTATTTGCGCAATAAAGCCCTAGGGGAGTTTATCGCCTAGCACCTAACTCTATCTCGACCGCGAATAAATCATTGAATATGGAGGTAGGGAGAATCACATTGCAGGGGAAAGGGGATGTTCCGCTATCTCACGACTCACTGATAAGTGCTTGTGTTATAGTAATATGAAGTATTATTGTCTTACATTGAGCATTACTTTTCTCAGATTTAATCACTAATTAGTGTGTATTTGTCTTCTTTTGTGCATTGAAGGGTTGTGGAGAAGATCTAGACAAAAAGAAGCAAGAATAGGTTATGTTCGCCATTGTTGAGGAGTTCTCGGACCAAGCAAGAAACAAGGCACGAGTCTAGACTTGTGGGTGTGTGCCAACCTCCATTGGAGGGGCACAAGGGTAGTCATACTCACAAAAGTCTATAACTCGTGTAGGATTGGAGAATTTCACCAATGAAGATAAATGAAGTAATCGACATAATCTACCGTTGATTGTGTGCCCAATTCAATGGCCTCGATGAAGAACGGTGAATTCGGGAGCATTTTTGGTAATGTAGCAAAACACTTTAGTAAGTTACTGTTCGCTTCTGCCGAAAATCAGGATTTTAGAGAGTTCACACGGGCGTGTGGAAATTCGACATGGCAGTGTACTGTAGCAAAACATTGTAGCAAGTTACTGTTCACAGGCTGCCGAAAATCAGCAAAACAGAATTTCCACACGGGCGTGTGGAATTAACACACGGGCGTGTGGAAATTCTGCAGCCCGTGTGGAAAATCCACAGGGGCGTGTGGAACTCCGATTTCAGCCTATAAATAGCCTGTTTTCATATCTATTTGGGGACCCCCCCTTCTATCTCTTGCCTATCTTTTGGGGGGTTTTCAGCTAGAGTTTGGAGAGGTTCTTGGAGGTCTTTGGAGGCGATTATACGGTATCGACATCGACATCCTTTAGAAGAAAGCTATTGGGGGAGCTTTCTTCGGCATCGATTCGGCGAGGTGTGCCTTAGGCTTGACAAGGGACTCGTGGAGAAGACTAGGCGGCTCCACAAGACCATCGATACGATCTACAAGGGGGTTTTTTTATGGTTTTTATGCATATGTGCTTAATCTCTTTATTGATTTTGTATTGCTCCATGGAGAACTAAACCCTAGTGGGTATTCGGACTTGTAAACCGTAGGATGATATTGTTTCTATGACATTTATTATGCTATATTTATTGATGATTTTAATTGAGTTTCAATTTTAATTATCTTGTGCTATTATTTTCCCTTAGCCGTGACACTATGGTTGAGAGCAATCTAGGTTATCCTTTGGAGGTGTGACAACTCCTATAGGGTTAGACTCCTTAAGATTGAAGAGGGTTGAGAGGGAGAGTTGTGAGGTAGCGATGTACCCCTTTCCCTTCTGGTATGATTTCTCCCTACCTCCGATTTCTTGATTTATTAGCGGTCAAAATAGAGTGAAGTGTTAGGTAGATAAACTCCCCCAAGGCTTTGGGGTGACGTGAATCCTATGCACTAGGCTTAATTTAGACTAGGGTTCTTCCACCTGGACCAAAGGGTTAGAACTACTACACATAGGAACAGGTTTTATCACTAGGAATCCCTAGAGCTTACAGCAATTCCACATAGTGTTAGGCTTAGGTAGATATACTCCCCTGGGGCTTAGTTGCGTGAGCGACAGAGTGAAGGGTTGACGTGAATCCTATTGCCGGGACATACTGTTGGGGTTAGTCACGGTTGACCTTAGGTTTGGGACCGTGTGTTTAAGGATATCCTCGACTCAATAGGCATCAATTGTAGAGCATAATACAAGTTTTGCACTAGAAGCATTAGTCCTAGGGGAGCTTTGTCCGGGTACCCAATCGTTATATCGATTACCTCTCCTACCCTCATTACTCTTCTTGCACTCTTTTATTTTCTTTTACATCTATACATAAATACTTTTCTCATCATCGATTCCCATCATAACTAAATAGCGATTAACAGTTGTTTCTGAACACTATTCCCTGTGGATACGACTAATCCGATATTGTTCTCAACCTAGATTGTTCTCAACCCTAGTGTCACGGCTAAGGGAAAACAATAACAATAGATAATTAAAATTGAAACTCGAATTTATTCATCAACAATGGAAAAGCATAATAGTAATGTCATAGAAAAATAATAATCCTAGGGTTTTACAAGTCCGAATACCAACTAGGGTTTAGCTCTCCATGGAGCAACACAAAATCAATAAAGAGTTTAAGAACATATGCATGAAAACCATAAAGAAAACCCCATTGTAGATCGTATCGATGGTCTTGTGGAGTCGCACATCTTCTCCAATGAATCCCTTGTCAAGCCTAAGGCACACCTCGCCGAATTTATGCCGACGAAAGCTCCCCCGATAGTTATCTTCCAATAGATATCGATGCGGATGCAGTATAATCGCCTCCAAACACCTCCAGGAACCTATCCAAACAGTAGCCGAAAGCCCCCCAAAAGATAGGCAAGAGATAGAAGGCGAGGGTTCCCAAATAGATCTGAAAACGGGCTATTTATAGGCTGAAATCGAGCTAAAATCGGACTTCCACACACCCCTGTGGATTTTCCGCACAGGCTGCAAAATTTCGACACGCCCGTGTTGAAATTCTATTTTGCTGATTTTCGGCATACTGTGAATAGTAGCTTGCTACAGTGTTTTTGTTACATTAATTAGCTTTAGTAACTGCTACAGTACTTCACCAAAATGATCCCGGATTCATCGTTCTTCATCGAGGCCATTGAGTTGGGCACACAATCAACGGTAGATTATGTCGATTACTTCATTTCTCTTCATTGGCGAAATTCTCCAATCCTACATGAGTTAGACTTTTGTGAATGTGACTGCCTTTTTGCCCCTCCAATGGAGGTTGGCACACACCGATAAGCCTAGACTCGTGCCTTGTTCCTTGCTTGGTCCGAGAACTCCTCAACAATGGTGAACATAACCTATTCTTGCTTCATTTTCTCTAAATTGGCTCCACAACCCTACAATGCACAAAAGCACACAAATGCACACAAATCAATGATAAAATCTGATAAAAGTAATGCTCAATGTAAGATAATAATAGTTCGTATCACTATAACATGAGCACTTATCAAACTCCCCCACACATAAGCTTTTGCTTGTCCTTAAGCAAAAATAAAATGTGAATGTACTTGGGAAGAACAATTGAAAGTGCTCGGCCTTAGGTTCACCAAAAGTATGCAAAAGGAAGCATTCTACAAGTAATGGAAAATCAAAACATCGCATAAGGATATCATTGCTCTAGCTAAAAACATGAGTCACAAGGGTCAATCAACTCGAAAATGTGTAAGTGTGTGTAAACTAACTCAAGACAATCCAATGAGTACTCCTCAAACTCTTGTTAACAAGGACTTATTTATATACAAAAGCAAGAAAGGAAGTAGTAGCTTCACACAACCTCGAAGGTAGCCCTTTCCTAGGCTAGTGCCAGAGGTGGCTTTCACTCTTTCGAGGAGGTAGCTCTTTCTACCGGGGTAGTAGCTTTCACGCATCCCATGAGATAGCTCTTTCTCTCATTAGGGCATAACTTGTATCCGACTTATGAGAGTAGCTACATACTTCATGGGTGGTAGCTCTTTCCACCCCAAATGCATAAATAAAACAAAGCAAATATTCACAAACTCATTTTTTTTTCTTTTTCTCTTTTCCATATTAATTTTTTTCCATCTTTTTCATTTTTTTTTATAAATGCATTTTCCAAAGTAAAACTAAGAACGACGATAAACTTGTCCTTAAGAACTTCAAGATTGAGTTTCCAAAAGATTCCAATAGCAAGTTGTGCAATATAAGGTAATCGAGCCAAAATTCCCTAAAAATTCAAGTAAAACTAGAGCATGATAGGACACAATGTTAAAAATTCTCCTAAACTCTAAGAATACAAATGTTGCAACTAAGGTGAAGTGCCATAGGCTATGTGAGCATAAGCAATTGAACGCACAAGTAAAGATGTGTGTAAAGTGAACTCCCCCTACACTTAAGATGTACATTGTCCCCAATGTACGCATGCAAGCACAATAAAAGTATAACAATCCAAGAAAAATATGTGGGAGTAGGAAATTGAAACAATATTGCCCTGAACTCCAAATGTTGCATTTGATAGAGCTATGTTCATTGAGAGTTGAGTCTCAATGGGTTGTGGAGCACACACGGTTCCATGACCATGCTTATGACTAGTACTCGAATTCCTTACATCCAAGACCATTTGCACATATACACAAGGGGTTCAGTGAAGCTCAACAAAAATCTAATAAAATCTAAAGAAATATAAAGATAAAGATGCCTCAAGCATCGGTGTCATCCACTCTGCGATCTCAGTGCTGCTGTCGGTGCTGATACTGGTGGATCTGGTGCTAAAAAAGAAAAGAAAAAATTGACGAAGAAAAGGAGACAAGATGCTTACCGACAAAATGGAAATAAAAAACTTGACTATGGCCGGAAAACAACTTAAAAACTCCTTAAGTAGACAAAGAGAGGGTTGGGAAGACCGGAGGAAGCATCCCTTAAGTATGGAGGCATTTAGAATTGAAAAGGTGAAAAGATTTTAAAAATAAATACAGCCTATCATGTTCTGTGCATCCACCCGGCCGTGTGGAAATTCCACACGGCCGTGTGCCTCCACTGGTAGGGTTCACAGGGGCAGTCACACCCCCTGTGTTTCCTCTGTTTGCCTTGAAACGCATACACACGGCCGTGTGGAAATTCCACATAGCCGTGTGCCCAACCTGGCCAAGCACAAGGGCGGCCACAGGGGCACCCACACGCCCCTGTGGCCTCTCTAGATCTCAAGAAAATCATCTAAGTGTTTCACACGGCCATGTGAAAATTCCACACATCCATGTGTCATGCACACGCTCACCCACAAGGGCACTCACAAGTCCCCTGTGAGCCTCTGGATGAAATTCTTGATCTGCAGAACATCCATACGGCCATGTGGAAATCCCACACGGCCATGTGCTATTCACAGGGGCACTCACAGGGGCACTCACACGGCCCCTGTGACTCTCGGGATGGAGAGCTGTAGCTCTGCAGAGATCCACACGGCCGTGTGGAAATGCCACATTGCCGTGTGCCCTTTACAAGGTCGTTCGCAGGGGCAGTCACCTGCCCCTGTGTCATCTCGGGATGAGCTCTAAAAGGTGACAGGTGACACACGCCCGTGTGGAAATTCTACACTGCCGTGTGTCTCTCTAGATGACTTAGAAAAAAATTACAGGCTTTGCAGAAAATTTTAGAAACTTAAATACAACGTTCAGATCCTGTATATACGATAAAAATTTGACCAGAGATCCATGAAAACATACTCAAATGACCATAATCTTCGATAATCACAATTAGGCACACTAAAACACCAATAATCCATGAGAAAATCACAGCACACGCATAATAAAATGAAAACACCAACACTAGGCAATTATTCATGCTAAAACTTAACTAATCCTAGAAAAGTAATAGAAACTTGGGTTGTCTCCCATGAAGCGCTTGTTTAACGTCACTAAGCTTGACGTACCTCTTTCTTACCTTAAGGTGGCTTGAAAAGAGTGTGTTCCTCCTGACAAGAACTTGCATAGCTACTTCCTTTGAACCAAAAATCTACTTGCTGGGGTGCACTATTTGTTGGATGGTCCAACCATCTTACTTTTTGGATTCCAAGGAAACAATTTGGGTTGGGAATTGTCCAAGCTTAGCCTAGGTGGGTCATTGGATGGTTTAAATATCCTCCCCACATCTTGTCCCAAACCCAATGTCTCTTTCTTGCTTTTTGTGAGTTGATCAATCCCAAAGAACGGTGCTTGTTCCATTACCTTAGGGTTTGCTTCTTCTTGTGTATTTTCGTCTCGAAAGGAACATGACACTAACAAATCTCCTTGAAAATTTCCTTGCTCACAAGCACCATCTTCATTCAAGCAATCCCAATTCTCCAATTGATGTTCTTCTTTTTTCTCTTCAATTTCTACAGCAATGTACTCGATCAGCCCCATGTCTTCATTATCGTTCACTACCACATCTTCTCTACAAGGAACTTGCGTTGCTTGCTCAAATTCTTCATTTTCCTTGGAGAGTGTGTCAAGTATCCATCCTAATTGATGCTCAAGGTTGTTATAGGAGGCTTCATGACATTTTCGTGTGGCTTCCATATTGGCAAGAGGCATCGGATGCTTAAATAAAGTTATCTATCGCTTTTTTCCACTGAGGTTCATCCTCTTTGAGTATCTCATCCATTTGAAATTTCTCTTGAGGTGCTTCCCAATGTTGTCCATCACTATTCCATAAGAAGTTTGGGTAGCTCCTATCATTTGAATGAGATGTGCTGTAGCATGGGTTGCTTCGTTGTTGTGAAGCAAAATTCTATCAACCTTTTTACTTAGAGCTTCAATTTGAGAATATAGCTCAATGACTTGATCAATCTCCATTTAGGCTCCTTGCAAGAAAAAGTAAAAAAAAAAACAAAAGAAAACAAATTAGAATGATAGAAGAATAAGAAAGGGTGAAGTAGAATGAATGATGAATAGCTAAAATAGCAAAGTACAAATATCTCTAAAAACGCCTATTCCCCGGCAACGGCGCCAAAAACTTGACACGACCCCTTGCGTATATCCCGCAAGTGCACGGGTTGTCGAAGTAATAAAATACCCTGGTGAGTGGGAAGTCGTATCAACAGGGAATAATGTTCAGAAACAAGCGTTATCACTATTTTGGCTATAAATGGAATCGATGGTAAGAGAATTCAATATATATATATAAAAGAAAGTAAAAGAGTGCAAAAAGGGCAATAAAGGTAGGAGAGGTAATTGATATAAAGATGGGGTACCCGGACAAGTTACCCCTAGGACTAATTCTTCTAGTGCAAGACTATACTATTATACTTTCCTATTGATGTTAATTGAGTCGAGGATATTCTTAAACACACGATCCCAAACCTAAGGTCAACCGTGACTAACACCAACACTATGCTTCGGCATTAGTATTCACTACGACCCTTAACTTTCGTAGACCTTTCAACTAATCCCCAGGGAGTCTATCTTCCTATGCCTTACACTACGTGGGATTGCTTTAAGCGCTAGGCATTCCTAGTGATAAAACATGTTCCTATGTGTAGTTCTAACCCTTTGGTCCAGGTGGAAGAACTCTAATCTAAGTTAAGCCCAGTCCTAGAATTTACTCAACCCTTCACAAGGGAGTGCATCTCTTAGTACTTGACTCTACTTCGATTGTTAAGAAATCAATGAAACGGAGGTAGGGAGAAATCACACCGGAGGGGAAAGGGGACGCTTCGCTACCTCACGACTCATCCTCTCAACCCTCTTCAATCTTAAGTAGTCTAACCCTATAGGAGTTGTCACACCTATAAAGGATAACCTAGATTGTTCTTAACACTAGTGTTACGGCTAAGGGAAAACAATTGCAAAAATAATTATGATTGAAACTCGAACTTATTCATCAATAATGGAAAAGCATAATATCAATGTCATAGAAACGTAATAGTCCTAGGGTTTACAAGTCCAAATACCCACTAGTGTTTATCTCTCCATGGAGCAATACAAAATCAGTAAAGAGTTTAAGAACATATGCATGAAAACCATAAAGAAAACCCCCTTGTAGATCGTATCGATTGTATTGTGGAGCCGCACGTCTTCTCCAACGAATTCCTTATCAAGCCTAGGGCACACCTTGCCGAATTGATGCCGACGAAAGCTCTAACATGACCCCTTGCATGTATCCCACAAGTGCACGGGTTGTCGAAGTACTAAAATACCCTGGTGAGTGGGTAGTTGATAAGTGCTCGTGTTATAGTAATGCGAAGTGTTATTATCTTACAATGAACATACTTTTTATCAGATTTTATCACTAAATAGTGTGCATTTGTGTATTCTTGTGCATTGTAGGTTCGTGTAGCTAAGTTTGAAAAGAAGAACAAAGCTAGGTCGTGTTCGCCGTTGTTGGGAGGTTTTTGGACCAAGCAAGGAACAAGGAACGAGCGTAGACTTGTGAGTGTGTGCCAACCTCCTTTGGAGGGGCACAAAGGCAGTCACATTCACAACAAGTCCAACTCGTGTAGCTTAGGAAAACTTCACCAAGAAGGAGATTCGAAGCAATCGGCACGATCTACTGTTGATTGTGTGCCCAATTCAACGGCCTCGATGAAAAACGACGTATTCGGGAGCATTTCGGAGAGTTACTGCAGCAGCACTGTAGTTTGTTACTGTAGCAAATCACTGTAGCAAGTCACTATGCACTTCTGCCAAAAATCAAGATACCAGAGAATTCACACGGGCGTGTGGAATTAACACACGGCCGTGTGAATTAATTTTCCAGCGAGCCAGAGACTTCACACGGGCGTGTTGAAATTCCATACGGCCATGTGTAGTTATTTTTCCAGGAAGCCAGAAACTTCACACGGGCGTGTGGAAATTCCACACGGCCGTGTGAAGTCCCGATAAGTGCAAATTTAAAGTCGCACTCAGTCTATTTAAAGCCCGATTTGGAGACTTTTTGAGGATCTTTTTGACCTATCTTTCTCTCGAACTTCTGGAGAGTGCGGCTAGGGTTTCGGTGAGGACTTTGTGGAGGATTGGAGCGCGCCATCGGCATCGTCACCGACGTTCGACGGCCGCACAAGACCACGGCCACACCATACGCGAGGAGGTTTTCATTGATGTCTTTAGTTTGTGCTTTCTTTCATAATTTGATGAACATGTATAGCTCCATGAGGAGCTAAACCCCTCGTGGGTATTGACACGACCCCTTGCGTGTATCCCGCAAGTGCACGGGTTTGTCGAAGTAATAAATTTACCTTGGTGAGAAGGTAGTCGAATCCACAGGGAATAGGGAGATAGAATATAAGGTTTCACTAATTAAGCTATGTAGAATACGGAGAACGATAATAAGATTGATGAGTGAAAATAATGCAAAGCAATAAACTAAGTAGAGAGATGGAAGAAAGAAGTGCAAGTAGGAAAATCGAGAAGGACTAACAATGAGTAAAAGGGGGTATCCGGACAAGCTACCTCTAGGGTCTATGTTTCAAGTGCAAGACTATGATATTATACTCTCCTATTGATGTCAATTGAGTCGAGGATATCCTAAGACTCACGGTCCCAAACCTAAGGACAACCGTGACTAACTCCAACACTATGCCCGGTATTAGGATTCACAACACCCTTCACTCTGTCACCTAGATGACTAAGCCCCAGGGGAGTCCATCTGCCTAAACCTCACACTATGTGGAGTTGCATTATGCTCTAGGGATTCCTAGTGATTAAACCTGTTCCTATACGTAATTCTAACCCTTTGGTCCAGGTGGAAGAACCCTAGTCTAGATTGAGCCCCAGCAAATAGGATTCACTACAACCCTCCACTCTATTACTTGCGTAACTAAGCCCTAGGGGAGTTTATCTACCTATTGCTTCACTCTATTTCGACCGCTATTAAATCAAGGAATCAGAGGTAGGGAGAAATCACATCGAAGGGGAAAGGGGTACATTGCTACCTCACAACTCTCCCTCTCAACCCTCTTTAATCTTGAGTAGTCTAATCCTATAGGAGTTGTCACACCTCCAAAGGAAAGCCTAGATTGCTTTCGACCCTAATGTCACATTTAAGGGGAAACAATATGAAAGGATAATCAAGATTAAAAACTCAATTTTATTCATCAACGATGGAAAGCATAATAATCAATGTCAAAGAAACATAAGAAACCCTAAAGTTTACAAGTCCGAATACCCCACGAGGGGTTTAGCTCCTCATAGAGCTATACATGTTCATCAACGTGAGAAATAAAGCATAAAACATAGACATCAATGAAAAACCCCCTCGAATTGGTGTGGCCGTGGTCTTGTGCAAACGTCGAACCTCGAAATCGATGCCGACGACGCGCTAGAACCTCCACGAAATCCTCTCCGAAACCCTAGCCGCACTCCAGAAAGTTGGGGAAAAGATAGGTCGAAAAAGCTTTTCAAAAGGTTGCAAAAATCCCCTTTTATATTGTTGAATCGCGGCTTTAAAATTGGACTTATCGGGGGCTTCACACGGCCGTGTGGAGTTTCCACACGCCCGTGTGAAGCTTCTGTCTCGGCTGAAAAATTAATTTCACACGGCCGTGTGGAATTTCCACACGCCCGTGTGACTTCTCTGTCTGGCTGGAAAATGGCTCACACGGCCGTGTGGAATTTCCACACGCCCGTGTGACTTCTCTGGAACACTAATCTTCAGCTGAACAGCTTGGTAACTTGCCGAAACGCCTCCCGGGTCCATTGTTCTTCATCGAGGCCATTACTTGGGCACACAAGCAACGGTAGGTCGCGCCGATTGCTTCAAGTCTTCTTCTTTCGCGAGATTCTCCTAAGTAACACGGATTGGACTTGTTGTGAATGTGACTGCCTTTGTGCCCCTCCAAAAGAGGTTGGCACACATCCACAAGTCCAAATACGTGCTTCGTTCCTTGCTTGGTCCGAGAACATCCCAACATTGGCGAACGCGACCTAATTTCATTCTTTTTCTCCAATTAGGCTCCACAATACCTTCAATGCACAAGAGAACACAAATGCACACATTTAGTGATAAAACCTGATAAAAGGTATGCTTAATGTAAGATAATAGCGCTTCGCGATACTATAACACAAGCACTTATCAAACCCCCCCACACTTAAGCTTTTGCTTGTCCTCAAGCAAAATAGAACGTGAAAGTACTTGGGAAGAACAATTGAAAGTGCTTGGCCTTAGGTTCACCAAAAGTATGCAAAAGAGGCATTCTACAAGTAAGGGGAACTCAAAACATTGCATAAGGTTACCAATGCTCTAGCTAAAAACTCGAATCAAAAAGGATGAAAACTCGAAAATGTGTTAGTGTGTGCGATCTTACTCAAGAGAACCAACGAGTACTCCTCAAACTTTGGTTAGAAAGGACTTATTTATATACAAAAACAAAAAAAATAGTGGTGGAAGTAGTAGCTTCACACATCCTTGAAGGTAGCCCTTTCCTAGGCGGCCGCCAAAGGTGGCTTTCACTCTTTCGAGGAGGTAGCTCTTTCTACCGGGGTAGTAGCTTTCACGCATCCCATGAGATAGCTCTTTCTCTCATTAGGGCATAACTTGTATCCGACTTATGAGAGTAGCTGCATACTTCATAGGAGGTAGCTCTTGCCACCCCAAATGCATAATGCATAATAAAAACAAAGCTAATACTTACAAACTCATATATATATATATATATATATATATATATATATATATATATATATATATATATATATATATATATATATATATTTATATATGCATTTTCCAAAGTGAAACTAAGAACAACGATAAACTTGTCCTTAAAAACTTCAAGATTGAGTTTCCAAAAGATTCCAAGAGTAAGTTGTGTACTAAGATGATTCGAGCAAAAATTCCCTAAAATTCAAGTGAAAACTAGAGTATGATAGGATACAATGTTGAAAAATCTCCTAAACTATAAGAATACAACCGTTGCAACTGAGGTGAACCGCCATAGGCTACATTTAGCATAAGCAATTGAACGCACAAGTAAAGGTGTGTACAATGTGAACTCCCCCCCACACTTAAGATGTACATTGTCCTCAATGTACGCATGTAAGCACAATAATAAGTGAAAACGATAAAAGCAATTAGTGTGGAAGTGGCAATTGAAACATTACTCCCCTGAACTCCAAGTGTTGCGTTTGATGAAGCTAGGTCATTGAGAGTTGAGTCTCAATGGTTCGTGGAGCACACACGATTCCATGACCGTGTCAATGACTATTCCTCAAAATCCTTACATCCAAGACCATCTGCGCACACATAAACGAGGGTTCAGTAAAGCTCAATAAAACTCGAGTATATAAAATGTAAAGCAATGAATACAACTCGAGATAAAAAGAAAAAGCAAAATAAAAGCTATACTCAGAAGGAGAATCCTTTCTGAGTACTACAAGTCCAAAATAAAGTAAAGATATACAGAAATGACTAATAAAAGAAAAGAATCTAAAATCTAAGACGCCTCAGCGTCGGTGTCCTGAGTGGTGGCCTCTGGTGCTGCTGGAGACTCTGGATCTGCTGGTGATGCTGGAGCTGCTGGTGCTGAGGGAGATGGAGGTGGTGGAGTGGACACTCGAGGTCGGACCACGAAGGAGGAGGAGGCGACAATCTGCTCGAAGGTCTGTCGCAAGCTCTGGAACTGCGCCATCACCTCCTGGTGCTGTGTAATCTGTGTGGCCCTAACCTCGGCCACCTCGGTCTGTAGGATCCCCACTGCGCTCTCGAGGCACTCCAGTCTGTCCTGGCCTTGAGACGGTGAAAACATCCGCACTGGAGGTGGCTCCGGCGCGGTGGTGGGTACCTCGGTCTCTGTGTCCTGCGGGGGTGGCTCCAATGCTGCCCGGGATCCCTCGCCCTGCTCTGTATGGGGTATAATCCAGGTATACGTCCCTGATCCTCCTCTGCGGATCATACCCATCATCCTCAAGGTATCTGTGCCCAGGGGAACTGGTACACTCGTCTTCTCTGCTCCCCTGACTCCATTTCTGAACCCCAGGCCAATGAGAAGTCTGGTGATGTAGGGGCCTGCAAAGATAACTCCTACCCTGGGGTACTGGCCCTGATGGCGAATGTAGTCGGCCACAATGTGCCCCAGGTGGAGTGGCTCACTCTCCACCATCGAATACAAGTAGAGGAGCTCCTGGCGACTCAGAACACCAGTACTGTCTCCCCTGCCACTAATAGATCTGCTCATAACTGCGTGTAGACATCTATAGGCAGGTCGAGAAAGGCATGAAGCCTTGGAGACACCCGGCTCGTACTGACCCTGACCACAAAGTCTGCTATACGCCTGCTGCGGTGTCACGGTACCCGGGTAGTCTGTGGGGAGCAATGAGTACTCCTCTGTCTCAGTGTACGCCTCATCATATAGACCCATCCCAATCGAAAACTGGCTCATACTGAGGCTGTAATGTCGACCGAGGGCTCTGAACTGAACTGTGGTACCCTCGGTGAAACTGCTGTACCCCGGTCGAACTCAAACGACGCCAGGACCTCTAAGGTGAGCGGTCGGATCACCGAGTCCCGGATAACCATCAATCTCTCCCAGCTACCGACTGAGAGCAGCTCGCTAATCTCATCTGCGACGCTGTCTCCCCCCTGAATACTCCTCACTATCCTCAAATCCAAATATCTCGTCTGTCCAAAACGGAGTCCTGATAAACGCTCGAACCGAACCTGATGCTCGGCTATACTGAACTCTGTCTATGCTGGAGGAGGTGTGGGCTCACGTGGGCGCTTCCCTGTCAATTTCCTGGGTCTAGAAGACATTCCTGTAAGATTGGAAAAGAAAACAATCAAAAACAGTTCAAAATAACCAATCTGCAGAAATCCACACGGCCGTGTGTTAATTCCACATGCCCGTGTGGAGTTTCTGACGGGCAAAGCATCACGGCCGTGGGGTTAAAAATCCACAATTTACATCTAAATTCGTTCTAATTTTATTCTAAGCATGCTCGTATGTAATGTAAACATTCAAACCAAGCAAAATTGTATAAAAGAACGAATTGAATCAAGAATTGACGAAGAAAAAGGTATTGAAGATCTCACCGGCGGTGGAGATGAAAAACAAAGTAATACGGCCGGAAAACTCGAACAAATTCCTTCAAAAACCTCAGAGACAGTCGGGGAAGTGATAGAGAGGGTAGGAGAGAAGTTTAGAGTGGAGAAGGAAGAGGCACAAGTGATTTCTATAAGAAAAACGCGCGGCTTTTGAAGTTCTGGAAATTCACACGGCCGTGTGAAGTAACCACACGGCCGTGTGCCTCAGAAATTAGGGTTCACAGGGGCCAACACACGCCCCTGTGCGCACTCTGGTCACTCTCTGAACTACCTCACACGGCCGTGTGTTAATTCCACACGGCCGTGTGCCTCCACAGGGGTATACACAGGGCCACCCACACGGGCCTGTGGATTCACGGGAAAATACAGAAGGTCTCTGAAAATTTTCACACGGCCGTGTGTTAATTCCACACGGCCGTGTGCCCAACTTGGCCAAGACACAAGGCCGGCCACATGGGCCAACACACGCCCCTGTGGTCTCTCTGACTTGCCCGAAAAAACACTAAGTATTTCACACGGCCGTGTGAATAATCCACACGGCCGTGTGCCTTGACAAGCTCTCCCACAGGGGCTCACACACGCCCCTGTGGTTTCTCGGGATGATAGGGAATTCCTGCAGAATTTTCACACGGCCGTGTGGAATTAACACACGGCCGTGTGCGTTAGCACAGTAGCACTCACAAGGGCATCCACACGCCCCTGTGGACTCTCTGGAAAAGAGTTGAAGTTCTGCGAAATTTCACACGGCCGTGTGTTAATTCCACACGGCCGTGTGCCCCTTCTGAAGCTTTTCACAGGGGCAAAGTCACGCCCCTGTGCCTTCTCTGGTTGAGCTCCAATTGGTAACACACGGCCGTGTGTTAATTCCACACGGCCGTGTGTTTTCTTTGGTTTACTTAGAAAATTCTACAGACTCTCAGAAAAATTCAGAAATTCTTTTTAAAACACTTAGAGCCTGTATAAACCATAGAAACACGACCAGAGACCATCGAAAACACACTCAACCGACTCAAACTTCGTCAATTAACGTTAAGGCACACGTAAATAATCGAAAATCCACATGAAAACTCAGCATATGCACATGAAAATTGGGACACCATTCCTAAGACTTTTATTCAACCCTAAAACTAAACTAGGTCCTAGAAAAACTGAAAAAACGCTTGGGTTGCCTCCCAAGAAGCGCTTGTTTAACGTCACTTAGCTTGACGTACCTGTCTTACCTTACGGAGGTTCATGAGTGGAATTTGCCCTCTTCCCTATAATTTGAAAGCAAGCATTGCATAATCGTTGCAAGGTAGAGGGAGAATTATCGAGTTTGTTACCACACATGGGTGAAACACCCTTACTTCGTGAATGCTCATCCCCTTTCTTGTTGGGGTTCTTTTTGTGGCGACGTCTCGACCTCTTCAATCTCCGAAGGACTTTCTTTCTAAGCTCCTTCTCCTTCTTGATGTCTGTTTCAACTGAAACAAGCGCGAGCACTTCTTCCTCTTCAGTCTCCATGTCTTGATCCGGCCACCCTTCATATGGATCCGGGTTAAACATATCCTGCATATATTCATCAATGCAATCATCAGTGACATCAAGATAATATAGAGCATCATCAAAATCAAGAGAATGTCGCATGGCTTCGGTGAGGCGGTAAGTGAGCTTGTCGTCCCCAACCCTAAGTGTGAGCTCTCCACCGTCCATGTCTATCAAAGCTTTGGAAGTGCGCAAGAACGGCCTCCCAAGGATCAGCGGCACCTCGACATCCTCGTCTACATAGAGCACTACAAAGTCGACCGGGAAAATGTACTTATCCACTTTCACCAACACATCTTCAACAATACCCCTCGGATGCCTCACCGATCTATCCGCAAGCTGAAGTGTCATCCGGGTAGGTCTAAGCTCGCCCAAGCCTAGCTTTTGGAAGAACGTGTAGGGCATGACATTGATGCTTGCCCCCGAGTCGGCTAGTGCCATCTCCTCACCCATATCACCAATATTGCACGGTATGATAAAACTTCCGGGGTCCTTCCTCTTGCTTGGCATATTCTTCTGTAGCACTGCCGAACAGTTTGCATCGAGGATGACGGATGCACTTTCCTCTAACTTCCTCTTATTGGTCAAGAGGTCTTTTAAGAACTTCGCGTACTTGGGCATTTGGGCTAATGCTTCCGCGAATGGAATGTTGATGTGCAATTGCTTGAAGACACCCAGAAATTTCTTGTATTGCTCATTGTCTTGGTCATTCTTCAATCGTGAAGGATAGGGAATTCTCGGCTTGTAAGGTGGGGGTGCCACCTCTTTCTCCTTTGGTGCTCCATCCTCTATTTCCACGACTTCGGGTGAGTCCTTAGTCTTCTCAAGAGGGAGATGTCCCTCAACCTCCTTACCACTTCTCAAGGTAATTGCCTTTAGTTGTTCTCTTGGGTTGGTCTCCGTATTGCTAGGCAAACTACCTTGAGGTCTCTCCGCCAAAGTCTTCGCAATTTGCCCTACTTGGTTCTCCAAGTTGTGTAGGGAGGCGGTGTGATTACGAAGAGTAGCTTCCACCGATTGGAACCTTGCGTCCGAAGAAGAAACGAATCGTGTGAGGGCTCTCTCTAGATCAGTCATCTTTCCCTCCAACCCGGTCACTCGGCTTTCTAAATTCGGAGCTTGTTGACTTTGAAATCCCGGTGGTGCACTATTTTTGTTCTGTTGTGACTGTCCTTGATTGCTCCAAGAGAAGTTCGGATGGTTCTTCCATCCCGGATTGTATGTACCACTATACGGGTTGCCTTGGCCTTGTCCTCGATATGAATTCCCCACAAAATCGGCCTGCTCTACCGCACTAGTGCCTCCAATAGCAATAGGACAATCGCTTGAAGCATGTCCTCCCCCACAACCGTTACAAGTAGTGATTGCCGCAACTCTTGGCGAAGCTAGAGCATCTAGCTTCTTACTTAACGATTCCACTTGTGCTGCCAACGATGTAACCGCATCAACCTCATGAATTCCGGCAACCTTTTTTCTATCCCTTGAGTTCCATTGATAGCTATTCATAGCCATCTCCTCTACAAGGTGCCGAGCTTCACCGGGAGTCTTGCTTCCAAGAGTCCCTCCGGACGCCGCATCTAAGAGTTGCTTTGTACTCGGATTCAACCCGTTGTAAAATGTGTGAATAATCATCCACTCGGGAAATCCATGTTGCGGACATTTGCGAAGGAGCTCTTTGAACCTGTCCCATGTCTCGAATAGAGACTCCAATTCCATCTGTACAAAGGAAGATATCTCATTCCGGAGTCTTGCAGATTTCCCCGGTGGAAAGTATCTAGCCAAGAATGCCTTGGCCATTTCCTCCCACGTAGTAATGGAGGCTCTAGGTAATGAGTGCAACCAATGCCTTGCTCTTCCTTTCAATGAAAATGGGAAGGCTCTCAATCGAATTGCATCGTCCGTCACTCCATTTATCTTCAACATGTCACACACTTCCAAGAAATTTTCTATGTGACTATTAGGGTTTTCATCGGCTAACCCATTAAACTGTGCGGACTGTTGCAACATCTGAATGAACGACGGCTTCAATTCGAAATTCATTGCTGTAATTGGGGGCCTCACGATGCTTGATTGGGTCCCCATAACGGCGGGTCTAGCAAAATCAGACAACGTTCGCTGCTGCTCGTTCTGTTCTGCCATTGTCTCTGACCCTTCTGTCTCAATATCGGCTTGATTTTATGCTTCTTGTGCAGGTTCTTTCCCTTTACGATGTGTTCTTCTTCCAATGTCTGGGTCTCCTTCAACAAGTATTGAAGGGTTCCCACGGGTCATAACCTAGAGCCGAAAACAAAGAAAAGAAAAATAAGATCAATGAGAGGTAAAGAAAATATGAAATAGAATGCGAAGTGAATAGCTAAAATAATGAAAAACAAATATCTAAAACGCCTATTCCCCGGCAACGGCGCCAAAAACTTGACACGACCCCTTGCGTGTATCCCGCAAGTGCACGGGTTTGTCGAAGTAATAAATTTACCTTGGTGAGAAGGTAGTCGAATCCACAGGGAATAGGGAGATAGAATATAAGGTTTCACTAATTAAGCTATGTAGAATACGGAGAACGATAATAAGATTGATGAGTGAAAATAATGCAAAGCAATAAACTAAGTAGAGAGATGGAAGAAAGAAGTGCAAGTAGGAAAATCGAGAAGGACTAACAATGAGTAAAAGGGGGTATCCGGACAAGCTACCTCTAGGGTCTATGTTTCAAGTGCAAGACTATGATATTATACTCTCCTATTGATGTCAATTGAGTCGAGGATATCCTAAGACTCACGGTCCCAAACCTAAGGACAACCGTGACTAACTCCAACACTATGCCCGGTATTAGGATTCACAACACCCTTCACTCTGTCACCTAGATGACTAAGCCCCAGGGGAGTCCATCTGCCTAAACCTCACACTATGTGGAGTTGCATTATGCTCTAGGGATTCCTAGTGATTAAACCTGTTCCTATACGTAATTCTAACCCTTTGGTCCAGGTGGAAGAACCCTAGTCTAGATTGAGCCCCAGCAAATAGGATTCACTACAACCCTCCACTCTATTACTTGCGTAACTAAGCCCTAGGGGAGTTTATCTACCTATTGCTTCACTCTATTTCGACCGCTATTAAATCAAGGAATCAGAGGTAGGGAGAAATCACATCGAAGGGGAAAGGGGTACATTGCTACCTCACAACTCTCCCTCTCAACCCTCTTTAATCTTGAGTAGTCTAATCCTATAGGAGTTGTCACACCTCCAAAGGAAAGCCTAGATTGCTTTCGACCCTAATGTCACATTTAAGGGGAAACAATATGAAAGGATAATCAAGATTAAAAACTCAATTTTATTCATCAACGATGGAAAGCATAATAATCAATGTCAAAGAAACATAAGAAACCCTAAAGTTTACAAGTCCGAATACCCCACGAGGGGTTTAGCTCCTCATAGAGCTATACATGTTCATCAACGTGAGAAATAAAGCATAAAACATAGACATCAATGAAAAACCCCCTCGAATTGGTGTGGCCGTGGTCTTGTGCAAACGTCGAACCTCGAAATCGATGCCGACGACGCGCTAGAACCTCCACGAAATCCTCTCCGAAACCCTAGCCGCACTCCAGAAAGTTGGGGAAAAGATAGGTCGAAAAAGCTTTTCAAAAGGTTGCAAAAATCCCCTTTTATATTGTTGAATCGCGGCTTTAAAATTGGACTTATCGGGGGCTTCACACGGCCGTGTGGAGTTTCCACACGCCCGTGTGAAGCTTCTGTCTCGGCTGAAAAATTAATTTCACACGGCCGTGTGGAATTTCCACACGCCCGTGTGTCTTCACTGGATGGCTGAAAATGCAAAACACACGGCCGTGTGGAATTTCCACACGCCCGTGTGACTTCTCTGTCTGGCTGGAAAATGGCTCACACGGCCGTGTGGAATTTCCACACGCCCGTGTGACTTCTCTGGAACACTAATCTTCAGCTGAACAGCTTGGTAACTTGCCGAAACGCCTCCCGGGTCCATTGTTCTTCATCGAGGCCATTACTTGGGCACACAAGCAACGGTAGGTCGCGCCGATTGCTTCAAGTCTTCTTCTTTCGCGAGATTCTCCTAAGTAACACGGATTGGACTTGTTGTGAATGTGACTGCCTTTGTGCCCCTCCAAAAGAGGTTGGCACACATCCACAAGTCCAAATACGTGCTTCATTCCTTGCTTGGTCCGAGAACATCCCAACATTGGCGAACGCGACCTAATTTCATTCTTTTTCTCCAATTAGGCTCCACAATACCTTCAATGCACAAGAGAACACAAATGCACACATTTAGTGATAAAACCTGATAAAAGGTATGCTTAATGTAAGATAATAGTGCTTCGCGATACTATAACACAAGCACTTATCAGGTATTCGGACTTGTAAAACTCTAGAATAATTATGTTTCTTTGACATTGTTATTATGCTTTTCCATTAATTGATGAATAAATTCGGGTTTCAATTTTAGATATCTTGTGCTATTGTTTTCTCTTAGCCGTGACACTAAGGATTGAGAACAATCTAGGTTATTCTTTGGAGGTGTGACAACTCCTATAGGATTAGACTACTTAAAATTGAAGAGGGTTGAGAGGGAGAGTTGTGAGATAGCGATGTACCCCTTTCCCTTCCGGTGTGATTTTTCCCTACCTCCGATTCCTTGATTTATTAAGCGGTCGAAATAGAGTGAAGTGTTAGGTAGATAAACTTCCCCAAGGCTTTGGGGTGACGTGAATCCTATGCACTGGGGCTTAATTTGGACTAGGGTTCTTCCACCTAGACCAAAGGGTTAGAACTACTACACATTGGAACAAGTTTTATCACTAGGAATCCCTAGAGCTTAAAGCAATTCCACGTAGTGTTAGGCTTAGGTAGATATACTCCCCTGGGGCTTAGTTGAGCAATCAACAGAGTGAAGGGTTGACGTGAATCCTATTGCCGGGACATAGTGTTGGGGTTAGTCACGGTTGACCTTAGGTTTGGGACCGTGCGTTTAAGGATTTTCCTCGACTCAATTAACATCAATAGGAAAGTATAATAGCATAGTCTTGCACTAGAAGAATAAGTTCTAGAGTTAACTTGTCCGAATACCCTATTTTCATTCATTGCTAGTTTCTCTTTTTACTCATTGCTTGCACTTTTCTCTCTTCCATCTTTCTATTTACTTGCCTTGCATCTACTCTAATTTTCATAAACTCACTCATCACTCCGATCATTGTTTCTTTTCGTATATCGCACGACTGAATAGCAATTTCTCGTATCTTTAAATCCCTATTCCCTGTGGATTCGACTACCCACTCACCGAGGTAATTTTATTACTTCGACAAGGCCGTGCACTTGCGGTACACACGCAAAAGGTCGTGTCAGTAGTCGTATCCACAGGGAATAGTGTTCAGAAACAAGTGTTATCACTATTTTAGCTATAAATGGAATCGATGATAAGAGAATTCAATATGTAGATATATATATATATACAAAAGAAAGTAAAAGAGTGCAAAAAGGGCAATAAAGGTAGGAGAGGTAATCGATATAAAGATGGGGTATCCGGACAAGCTACCCCTAGGACTTATGCTTCTAGTGCAACACAATGCTATTATACCTTCCTATTGATTTTAATTAAGTTGAGAAATCCTTAAATACATGTTCCCAAACCTAAGGTTAACCGTGACTAATCAAAACACTATGTTCCGGTCATTAGGTTTCACTACGACCATTGACTCTGGTTGATCTGTCACCTAAGCCTTAGGGGAGTCTATCTATCTAAGCCTCACACTATGTGGAATTGCCTTAAGTTCTAGGTACTCCTAGTGATCAAAACTGTTCCTATGTATAGTTCTAACCCTTTGGTCCAGGTGAGAGAACCCTAGTCTAAATTAAGTCCCAGAGCTAAGATTCACTTCAACCCTATACTTTGGTATTTGCGCAATAAAGCCATAGGGGAGTTTATTGCCTAGCACCTAACTCTATCTCGACCGCGAATAAATCATGGAACATGGAGGTAGGGAGAATCACATCGGAGGGGAAAGGGGACATTCCGCTACCTCACGACTCACCATCTCAGCCCTCTTCAACCCTTAGTAGTCTAATCCTATAGGAGTTGTCATACCTCTAAAGGATAACCTAGATTGTTCTCAACCCTAGTGTCATAGCTAAGGGAAAAAATTAGCAATAAATAATTAAAATTGAAACTTGAATTTATTCATCAATAATGGGAAAGAATAATAGCAATGTCATAGAAACATAATAATCCTAGGGTTTTACAAGTCCGAATACCTGATAAGTGTCTAAATGTATATGTTTTAATATACGTATTATGTACACTTAGCATGTATTTTGTTAAGAATTGATGCCCGTTTTGTGCTTAATCGACTACTATTTATGTTGTAGGACACAGGGGAGCCATGAGGACCACGAGAATGCAATTTGGGCGAAAAAGGATGAAATTAAGGCGTCGCAGCACTGTAGCGTATTTACTGTAGCTGGAACACTGTAGCATTCTTGCTGTAGCAGTTGCTGTTGCATCTGAGGAGTTTTGGGCTGGAAATGATGGAAGTGCATAAGAGTAAACAGTGTAGGATACGGGGCCGTATAAGGGGCCGTGAGCATCGAAAGACAGTGATTTTATACTAGGGTTCACGGCCCCCTATCCACCCCGGGATACACCCCCACATGAGACAAGTTTTGCCTTGTCTTTTACTACCTATCCACCCCGGGATCCATCCATCCATTACGGGATACTGCAGGAGTATTTATAGATGTTTTTGAGGGCACAAAAGGGAAACTTCTTGGCCGGCATCTAAAAGGGAAGAAACGAAGAAATCTTGAGGAGACGACAATTTGGAGCCAAGGAAGAAGGCAAGAACATCATTTTGAAGGGGAGAAGCTTCACCATCAAGAAGGCAAGGATCCAAGTCAAGGGAAGCGTCATTCGGCATCTCTTGGACGGGGGAAAGCGTTATTCGGCCGGACCTCCACCTCCTCCTTCATCATTTCATCTAGGGAGTGTCATTTATGAGCTTTTTAAGTGATTTACTTTGTATTTTTGTTGTTACTTGCGTGATGGTACACTAGATCCCCAAGGCCACCGGATGTTGGTGAACCTTGGTGGGTTTATCATGTATTTTGGATGATCTTTACTTAATTGCAAGCTTGGTTTGGTTTAAGATTTAGTTCATTGTGCTTCATGTCTAGAACTACCATATGGAGAGATCCGTAGTTCTTTCTTGAATTATACACGTAGATGTGACCTACTCACGTGTATTAGGTCATTAATGAACTAAAAGGGGTTACTTGTATCGGCACACCGAGAAATTGGGTGTCGATAGCCCTCCGAGCTATAAGGATAGACTAGGGTTTAGTGTATCCTTATTTTGGGATCTCCTTATACTTAATGCAATCGTAGGGATGTTGGTTAGGAAGAGATTCCAACCAATATCCGTATGGGATTAGGGTTCAATCGCCGAGAAATTGGGGTTGATCTAATCTTGAGATCCTTCGGTCTAAATCAACCAAGCTAGCTTTTATCCTTCATCCATGTATCATGATGACCCCTCAAGGGGATCCACATCCATAGGCCTTTACTCTTCATTGTAGCACTTGCAACCATATTGTATGCTTTCAATTCTATTTAATTATATCGTATTTATTTCTTTGCTTCAGCAGAACATACATCCATGCTTGTGTGGTTAGGTTAGATAATAGGCGATGGAGGAGTAAGAGTAGCTCCTTAGCCTGTGGAATACGATCCTCGTGCTTTTGTGCGAGGTATTACTTGGCGATCCCGTACACTTGCGGGGAAGCAATCAATACCCACTAGGGTTTAGCTCTCCATGGAGCAATACAAAATCAATAAAGAGTTTAAGAATATATGCATGAAACCATCAAGAAAATCCCCTTGTAGATCGTATCGATGGTCTTGTGGAGCCGCACGTCTTCTCCAACGAATCCTTTGTCAAGCCTAGGGCACACCTCGCCGAATCGATGCCGACGAAAGCTCCACCGATAGCTATCTTCCAATAGATGTCGATGCCGATGCCGTATAATCCCCTCCAAAGACCTCCAAGAACCTATCCATACCCTAGCTAAAAGGCCCCTAAAAGATAGGCAAGAGATAGAAGATGAGGGCCCCCAAATAGATCTGAAAATGGGCTATTTATAAGCTGAAATCGAGCTGAAATCAGAGTTCCACACGCCCCTCTGGATTTTCCACATGGGCTGCAGAATTTCCATACTCCCGTGTGTTAATTCCACACGGGCGTGTGGAAATTCTGTTTTGCTGATTTTCGGCAGATGGTGAACAGTAACTTACTGCAGTGTTTCCCCCACAGTATTAGCTGTAGTAACTGCTACAGTACTTCGCCGAAATGCTACCGAATTCATTGTTCTTTATTGAGGCTGTTAAATTGGGCACACAATCAACGGTAGATTATGTCGATTATTCCATTTCTCTTCATTGGCAAAATTCTCTAATCCTACACGAGTTAGACTTTTGTGAATGTGACTACCTTTGTGCCCCTCCAATGGAGGTTGGCACACACCCACAAGTCTAGACTCGTGCCTTGTTCCTTGCTTAGTCCGAGAACTCCTCAACCATGGCGAACATAACCTATTCTTGCTTCTTTTTCTCCAAATTGGCTCCACAACCCTACAATGCACAAAAGCACACAAATGCAAACAAATTAATGATAATATCTGATAAAAGTAATGCTCAATGTAAGATAATAATACTTCATATCACTATAACATGAGCACTTATCAGAGCTTCACTGAACCCCTTGTGTATACATGCAGATGGTCTTGGATGTAAGGAATTTGAGTACTAGTCATAGACACGGTCATGGGACTGTCTGTGCTCCACAACCCATTGAGACTCAACTCTCAATGAACATAGCTCCATCAAATGCAACATTTGGAGTTCAGGGGAGTATTGTTTCAATTGCCCATTCCCACATATTTTTGTTTGATTGCTATACTTTTATTTTGCTTATATGCGTACATTGGGGACAATGTACATCTTAAGTGTGGGGGAGAGTTCACATTGCACACACATCTTTAATTGTGCGTTCAATTGCTTATGCTCATGTAGCCTATGTCGGTTCACCTTAGTTACAACGGTTGTATTCTTAGAGTTTTGGAGAATTTTTAACATTGTATCCTATTATGCTCTAGTTTCACTTGAATTTTAGGAAATTTTTGCTCGATTATCTCATATTGCACAACTCACTCTTGGAATCTTTTGGAAACTCAAGCTTAAAGTTTTTAAGGACAAGTTTATCTTTGGTTTAGCGATTTCTTAGTTTTGTTTTGAGAAATACACAAAAAAATTGGAAAATACGAAAAAATGAAAAAAAATGGAAAAAGAGAAAAAGAAAAAAATAAATAAGTTTGTGAATATTTGCTTGGTTTTATTTGTGCATTTGGAGTCAAAAGAGCTACTACCTATGAAGTATGAAGCTACTCTCATAAGTCGGATACATGTTATGCCCTAATGAGAGAAAGAGCTATCTCATGGGATGCGTGAAAGCTACTACCTCGGTAGAAAGAGCTACCTCCTCGAAAGTGTGAAAGCCACCTTTGGCGGCCGCCTAGGAAAGGGCTACCTTAGAGATTGTGTGAAGCTACTACCTCTTTTCTTTTTGTATATAAATAAGTCCTTTTTGACAAGAGTTTGAGGAGTACTTGTTGGGTTATCTTGAGTGAGTCCACACATACTTACACATTTTCGAGTTGTTGTCCTTTTTTATTCAAGTTTTTAGCTAGAGCATTGATATCTTTATGCAATGTTTTGATTTCCCCTTACTTGTAGAATGCTTCTTTTGCACACTTTTGGTGAACCAAAGGCCGAGCACTTTCAATTGTTCTTCCTAAGTACTTTCACGTTCTATTTTTGCATGAGGACAAGCAAAAGCTTAAGTGTGGGGGAGTTTGATAAGTGCTCGTGTTATACTAATACGAAGTATTATTATCTTACATTGAGCATTACTTTTCTCAGATTTTATCATTAATTTGTGTACATTTGTGCAATGTAGGGTTGTGGAGCCAATTTGAAGAAAATAAGCAAGAATAGGTCATGTTCGCCATTTTTGAGGAGTTCTCGGACCAAGCAAGGAACATGGCATGAGTCTAGACTTGTGGGTGTGTGCCAACCTCCATTGGAGGGACACAAATGCAGTCACCTTCACAAAAGTCTAACTCGTGTAGCATTGGAGAACTTTGCCAATGAAGAGAAATGAAGTAATCGACATAATCTAATGTTGATTGTGTGCCCAATTCAACAACCTCGATAAAGAACGATGAATTCGGGAGCATTTCAGTAAAGTTACTGTTCACAGTCTGCCAAAAATCAGCAAAAGAGAATTTCCACACGAGCGTGTGGAAATTCCACATGGCCGTGTGGTAATTCTGCTGGCCCGTGTGGAAAATCTACAGAGTATTTTATTACTTCGATAACTCGTGCACTTGCGGGGTACACACGCAAGGGGTCGTGTCAGACCGCTACCAAACTCGCAGAATGCAACTCTTCTGTTATGGCTTTATCAGACGGGGATCCTCCCACAAAAGTTCTGATAACTCATCATTCACAAACATCTCCTGCATGAAGTCAGATATAAAATCATCAATGACATTAAGAAAATAGCATGTGTCATCGAAATCCATAGTGTGCCTCATTGAATCCTTGAGCTTGAAGATGACTTCTTCGTTCCCCACACGAAGTGTCATCCGGCCATCCGTCACATCAATAAATACCTTCGATGTTGCAAGAAATGGCCGGCCAAAAATTAAAGGCACGTCAACCCGATCATTGATGTCAAGTATCACAAAGTCCACTGAGAAGATGAACTTATCGACCTTAACTAACACATCCTCTATGATTCCCTTTGGTTGCCAGACATATCTGTCAGCAAGCTGAAGTGTCATGTTTGTTTCCTTGGTTGCCCCAAGGCCCAATTTCTGAAAGATCCTGTAGGGCATAAGGTTGATACTTGCCCTTATATTAGCAAGAGCCTTTTCATCTACAAGTCCCCTAGTTGTGCAAGGAACAATGAACCCACCAGGGTCCTTCTCTTTCTTGGGGAGCTTGTTGCAAATCAGGGCTGAACATTGTTCACTAAGTGTCACAGATGACACTTCTTCCAATTTCTTCTTGTTCATGAGCAACTCCTTAAGGAATTTAGCATATCTTGGCATTTGTGCAAGGGCCTCAATAAATGGGACATTGATGTGTAGGGTTTGAACATATCCAGAAATTTTTTGAATTGCTCATCTTGCTTGTTTTTTTCAGTTTCACCGGGTAAGGAAGCTTGGGTTGGTACTCTAAAACTGGATCCTTTTTCTCACCCGGCCCCTTTCCACTTTCTTCATCATTTGGGGCCTCCATGTCCACAACTACGGTGGGGTTGGCATGTTCCTCCGTGGGCACCTTCTCCTTAGGATTCTGGACTTGTTTTCCACTTCTCAACTATACACCATTTAAAGACTCCCTAGGATTCACCAATGTGTTGCTCGGGAGTGACCCGGCCAATCCTTCTTTGACCAACTTGGACAACTGGGCCATCTAATGCTCCATATTCCTAACCGTAGTATTGGTGTTCCTGATCATCTCCTCATGGCTAGCAAAATGGGATTTAGTACTCTTGATAAACTTTGCCATCATGCTAGTAAGGTCGGGGGTTGGTTCTGAGGATGATGATGAAGATGGCTAATGTACTTGTGGCGGAGGAAGGGCGTGTTGCAGTTGCGGTGTTCCCTGCCCTTATCCAGACCGACTCCATGAAAAATTGTGATGATTCCACTATCCCGAGTTGTAGGTGTTGCTATATGGGTTGTTCTGAAATCTACAATTTTGTCCCACATAGTCAACTTGCTCCATTTGTACCATACCCGAGCTAGTTGATGAAGGATAAACAACTTCACTAGAAGGACCCCATTTACTACAAGAGGTTCCACAACTAGGAGTCATGTGCATGGCATCAAGTCGCTTGACGATCGCCTTAACTTATGCTGCAAGTGTGGTAACGGCATCCACTTGATAAATTCCGGCAGATTTCGCCTGTTTGCTGCATTCATCACTCCATTGGTAGCCATTATTTACCATCTCCTTAATGAGATTGAAGGTGGCGCTTGGTTGCTTGTTGCACAAAGATGATCCTACGACACCATCAAGCATTGGCTTGGTGGCATTACCCAAACCATTATAAAAAAATCTGAATTTGCATCCACTAAACAATTCCATGTGACGGGCACTTCCTTAATATCTCCATGTATCTTTCCCAAGTATCATACAAGGACTCCAACTTACATTGGCGATAAGAAGAAATATCGCTCCTCAACTTGGTAATCCTTGCCGGAGGGAAGTATTGTGCAAGAAAACTATCGGTGACTTGTTTCCAATCCCTGAGGGATCCTGCGGGTAATGAGTTGATCCATTGTTTGTTCCTCCCTCACAAAGTGGACGAAAACAACCTCAAATAGATTGCATCCTCATTAAAATTGTTCATCTTATAAGTGTCACAAATCTCCATGAATTTCCGAAGGTGCTCATAGGGGTCTTCATCCTTAAAACCATCAAACTGGCACTCCTATTGCAACCACTAAATAAAGTTCGGCTTCAGATCGAAATTGTTGGCTGCAATGGGTGGACTGACAATACTCATAGGGGTCAAATTTTGAAATGCTCTATTATTGTTGATTTCTAGCCATTTGTCGCTCTTGGTCTACCTCAACACTAACCTCAACTGACCCTGTTTCAGTCAAATTCACTTGTCAAACTATTCTTTTGAAATTTCTCTCAACTTTTGGATCAGGGTTCAGTAATGGGGATGATGTACTCCTACCGGTCTGACACGACCCCTTGCGTGTATCCCGCAAGTGAACGGGTTGTCGAAGTAATAAAATACCCTGGTGAGTGGGTAGTCGTATCCAAAGGGAATAGTGTTCAGAAACAAGTGTTATCGCTATTTAGCTATGATGGGAATCGATGATGAGAAAAGTATGTATGTATAGATATAAAAGAAAATAAAAGGGTGCAAGAAGAATAATGAGGGTAGGAAAGGTAATCGATATAACGATGGGGTACCCGGACAAAGCTCCCACTAGGACTAATGCTTCTAGTGCAAAACTTGTATTATGCTCTACAATTGATGCCTATTGAGTCGAGGATATCCTTAAACTCACGGTCCCAAAACTTAAGGTCAACCATGACTAACCCCAACATTATGTCCCGGCATTAGGATTTACTACGACCCTTGACACGACCCCTTGCGTGTATCCCGCAAGTGCACGGGTTTGTCGAAGTAATAAATTTACCTTGGTGAGAAGGTAGTCGAATCCACAGGGAATAGGGAGATAGAATATAAGGTTTCACTAATTAAGCTATGCAGAATACGGAGAACGATAATAAGATTGATGAGTGAAAATAATGCAAAGCAATAAACTAAATAGGGAGATGGAAGAAAGAAGTGCAAGTAGGAAAATCGAGAAGGACTAACAATGAGTAAAGGGGGGTATCCGGACAAGCTACCTCTACGGTCTATGTTTCAAGTGCAAGACTATAATATTATGCTCTCCTATTAATGTCAATTGAGTCGAGGATATCCTAAGACTCACGGTCCCAAACCTAAGGACAACCATGACTAACTCCAACACTATGCCCCGGTATTAGGATTCACAACACCCTTCACTCTGTCACCTAGATGACTAAGCCCCATGGGAGTCCATCTGCCTAAACCTCACACTATGTGGGGTTGCATTATGCTCTAGGGATTCCTAGTGATTAAACCTGTTCCTATACGTAATTCTAACCCTTTGGTCCAGGTGGAAGAATCCTAGTCTAGATTGAGCCCCAGCAAATAGGATTCACTACAACCCTCCACTCTATTACTTGCGTAACTAAGCCCTAGGGGAGTTTATCTACCTAATGCTTCACTCTATTTCGACTGCTATTAAATCAAGGAATCGGAGGTAGGGAGAAATCACATCGAAGGGGAAAGGGGTACATTGCTACCTCACAACTCTCCCTCTCAACCCTCGTTAATCTTGAGTAGTCTAATCCTATAGGAGTTGTCACACCTCCAAAGGAAAGCCTAGATTGCTCTCAACCCTAATGTCACGTTTAAGGGAAAACAATATGAAAGGATAATCAAGATTAAAAACTCAATTTTATTCATCAATGATGGAAAGCATAATAATCAATGTCAAAGAAACATAAGAAACCCTAAAGTTTACAAGTCCGAATACCCCACGAGGGGTTTAGATCCTCATAGAGCTATATGACACACCCTTTTTGCGTGTGTGTACCGCAAGTGCACGGGTTGTCGAAGTAATAATTACCCCGGTGAGTAGGGTAGTCGAATCCACAGGGAACAGGGCTACTAGTACTAACTTCTTCTCTGCAATCTAGCCTAATGATTAATGTGATTTTGTGGTGATCTAGTGTGCATAGAAATTAATACCAGAGACAAATAGACGAAGGGTAAATAAAGGGAGATCTCAATCAATGAAGATGAGATACCCGGGCAATGCTTCCCCTAGGTTCTATCATGAAGTGCAAAACTAACTAAATGCTTCTAAACCGAGTTCTATGAGTCGAGGTAATCCAAGAACAATCGATCTCTGCTTCCAGGCCACCGATACTAGTCCCCTACAAGGTCCCGGCGGAGAATTCACTCAATCTCAACACCTCACACCCTATATGACCGCAATGAGTTTTAAGGATACCTAAAAGTGAAACCGATTCCTAAAATTAGATCTAACACTACTTCTAGGCGAAAGATCCCTAACCCCTTACAAAGGTCCCGGTGGAGAAATCTATCAATCTCACACCTCACACCCCATATGGTTGCATAACACTTAGGGAATACGGAGATAGGAAACACTCAATCGGAAGGGAAAGGGGACACTCCACTATCTCATGACTCACCCTCTCAACCCTCTTCAATCTCATATGTTCTAACCCTAATGGAGACCTCTCTCACACCAAGGCAACAAATCAAGCATACCAAACAACCATACGAATCAATAAGGCATGCAAGCAATGATAAAACAAGATTAAAACTCAAATTAACTCGGAATTAAAAGGAAGCATCAAGAAAGTCAATACATGAATCGAAACCTAGGGTTCACATGCCCAAGTATCTACTAGGGTTTAGCCCTCCATGGGGCTTATTACAAAGCAAAACATAACACAATGAAAAGCAATGTAAACCATGGAAATAAACCCCCTTGAATTCGTGATGATGGCCTTGATGGGTCGCTCAACGTCTTGAAGGATCCTTCTCCGAAGCTAGGTTGCCGATGACTCCCTCGATGCTATGACGGAGGAAAGAACTATCAAAGTTGGTGAAGAACGGCCCTCCAATTCGGCAAAGACCTCCTCCTCAAACCCTAGCCGCCTCTCCTCTCAAACTCTCTCATCTTGATGCCACATGGTCGGGCACACGTCCATATGGTGAGTTATAAGACTTCTCCTCCTTCGAATCATCATTTGAGAGCTTGAACTATCTTCACACAAGTTGGGACATTAAGGTGTGACTGCCCTTGTGCCCTTCCATCACACAAATTATCTTGAATTCTTCAGGAAGTTGGCACACACCCTCATGTGCATGATCCCCTCTTGTGCCTTGCCACTTGTGTTGTACAAAAGCTCCCAACAATACGTCTTTATAACCCATCTTTGCTTCCTTTTCCTCCTTTAACACTTCCACAACCTAATTGCATAAAAGAACACCAAAATACATTTTATGAGACATAATCAATGGTAAAATGATGCTCAATGTATGTAAAACAAGTAGGTAAAACATGTATAATCAAGCACTTATCACTATACATGTTCATCAACGTGAGAAATAAAGCATAAAACATAGACATCAATGAAAAAACCCCCTCGATTTAGTGCGGTCGTGGTCTTGTGCAAACGTCGAACCTCGAAATCGATGCCGACGACGCGCTAGAACCTCCACGAAACCCTCTCCGAAACCCTAGCCACACTCCAGAAAGTTGGGGAAAAGATAGGTCCAAAGATCCCTCCAAAGGTTGCAAAAATCCGCTTTTATATTGTTGAATCGCGGCTTTAAAATTGGACTTATCGGGGGGCTTCACACGGCCGTGTGGAATTTCCACACGCCCGTGTGAAGCTTCTGTCTCGGCTGAAAAATTAATTTCACACGGCCGTGTGGAATTTCCACACGCCCGTGTGTCTTCACTGGATGGCTGAAATTGCAAAACACACGGCCGTGTGGAATTTCCACACGCCCGTGTGACTTCTCTGTCTGGCTGGAAAATGGCTCACACGGCCGTGTGGAATTTCCACACGCCCGTGTGACTTCTCTGGAACACTAATCTTCAGCTGAACAGGCTTGGTAACTTGCCGAAACGCCTCCCGGGTCCATTGTTCTTCATCGAGGCCATTACTTGGGCACACAAGCAACGGTAGGTCGCGCCGATTGCTTCAAGTCTTCTTCTTTCGCGAGATTCTCCTAAGTAACACGGATTGGACTTGTTGTGAATGTGACTGCCTTTGTGCCCCTCCAAAAGAGGTTGGCACACATCCACAAGTCCAAATACGTGCTTCGTTCCTTGCTTGGTCCGAGAACATCCCAACATTGGCGAACGCGACCTAATTTCATTCTTTTTCTCCAATTAGGCTCCACAATACCTTCAATGCACAAGAGAACACAAATGCACACATTTAGTGATAAAACCTGATAAAAGGTATGCTTAATGTAAGATAATAGCGCTTCGCGATACTATAACACAAGCACTTATCAAAACCCCCCCACACTTAAGCTTTTGCTTGTCCTCAAGCAAAATAGAATGTGAAAGTACTTGGGAATAACAATTGAAAGTGCTTGGCCTTAGGTTCACCAAAAGTATGCAAAAGAAGCATTCTACTAGTAAGGGAAAATTAAAACATTGCATAAGGTTATCAATGCTCTAGCTAAAAACTTGAATCAAAAAGGATGAAAACTCGAAAGCGTGTTGGTGTGTGCGATCTTACTCAAGAGAACCAACGAGTACTCCTCAAACTTTGATTAAAAAGGACTTATTTATATACAAAGATAAAAAAATAAAGGTGGAAGTAGTAGCTTCACACATCCTTGAAGGTAGCCCTTTCCTAGGCGGCCGCCAAAGGTGGCTTTCACTCTTTCGAGGAGGTAGCTCTTTCTACCGGGGTAGTAGCTTTCACGCATCCCATGAGATAGCTCTTTCTCTCATTAGGGCATAACTTGTATCCGACTTATGAGAGTAGCTTCATACATCATAGGAGGTAGCTCTTTCCACCCCAAATGCATAATCAAAACAAAGCTAATATTTACAAACTCATATACTTTTTTTTTTTTGTTTTTTTTTTTTTTTGCATTTTCCAAAGTAAAACTAAGAACGATGATAAACTTGTCCTTAAAAACTTCAAGATTGAGTTTCGAAAAGATTCCAAGAGTAAGTTGTGTACTAAGATGATTCGAGTAAAAATTCCCTAAAATTCAAGTGAAAACTACAGTATGATAGGATACAATGTTGAAAATTCTCCTAAACTATAAGAATACAACCGTTGCAACTGAGGTGAACCGCCATAGGCTACATTAGCATAAGCAATTGAACGCACAAGTAAAGGTGTGTGCAATGTGAACTCCCCCCCACACATAAGATGTACATTGTCCTCAATGTACGCATATAAGCACAATAATAAGTGAAAACGATAAAAGCAATTAGTGTGGAAGTGGCAATTGAAACATTACTCCCCTGAACTCCAAGTGTTGCGTTTGATGAAGCTAGGTCATTGAGAGTTGAGTCTCAATGGTTCGTGGAGCACACACGATTCCATGACCGTGTCAATGACTATTCCTCAAAATCCTTACATCCAAGACCATTTGCGCACACATAAACGAGGGTTCAGTAAAGCTCAATAAAACTCGAGTATATAAAATGTAAAGCAATGAATACAACTCGAGATAAAAAGAAAAAGCAAAATAAAAGCTATACTCAGAAGGAGAATCCTTTCTGAGTACTACAAGTCCAAAATAAAGTAAAGATATACAGAAATGACAAATAAAAGAAAAGAATCTAAAATCTAAGACGCCTCAGCGTCGGTGTCATGAGTGGTGGCCTCTGGTGCTGCTGGAGGCTCTAGATCTGCTGGTGATGCTGGAGCTGCTGGTGCTGAGGGAGATGGAGGTGGTGGAGTGGACACCCGAGGTCGGACCACGAAGGAGGAAGAGGCGACAATCTGCTCGAAGGTCTGTCGCAAGCTCTGGAACTGCGCCATCACCTCCTGGTGCTGTGAAATCTGTGTGGCCCTAACCTCGGCCACCTCGGTCTGTAGGATCCCCACTGCGCTCTCGACGCGCTCCAGTCTGTCCTGGCCTCGAGATGGTGAAAACATCTGCACCGGAGGTGGCTCCGGCGCGGTGGGGGGTACCTCGGTCTCCGTGTCCTGTGGGGTGGCTCCAATGCTGCCCGGGACCCCTCGCCCTGCTCTGTATGGGGTATAATCCAGGTATACGTCCCTGATCCTCCTCTGCGGATCATACCCATCATCCTCAAGGTATCTGTGCCCAGGGGAACTGGTACGTTTGTCTTCTCTGCTCCCCTGACTCCATCTCTGAGCCCCAGGCCAATGAGAAGTCTGGTGATGTAGGGGCCTGCAAAGATAACTCCTACCCTGGGGTACTGGCCCTGATGGCGAATGTAGTCGGCCACAATGTGCCCCAGGTGGAGTGGCTCACTCTCCACCATCGAATACAAGTAGAGGAGCTCCTGGCGACTCAGAACACCAGTACTGTCTCCCCTGCCACTGATAGATCTGCTCATAACTGCGTGTAGACATCTATAGGCAGGTCGAGAAAGGCATGAAGCCTTGGAGACACCCGGCTCGTACTGACCCTGACCACAAAGTCTGCTATACGCCTGCTACGGTGTCACGGTACCTGGGTAGTCGGTAGGAAGTAAAGAATACTCCTCAGTCTCGGTAAATGCCTCCTCATAGAGGCCCATCTCGATAGAAAACTGGCTCATACTGAGGCTGTAATGTCGACCGAGGGCTCTGAACTGAACTGTGGTGCCCTCGGTGAAACTGTTGTACCCCCGGTCGAACTCAAACGACGCCAGGACCTCTAAGGTGAGCGGTCGGATCACCGAGTCCCGGATAACCATCAATCTCTCCCAGCTACCGACTGAGAGCAGCTCGCTAATCTCATCTACGACGCTGTCTCCCCCCTGAATACTCCTCACTATACTCAAATCCAAATATCTCGTCTTTCCAAAACGGAGTCCTGATAAACGCTCGAACTGAACCTGATGCTCGGTTATACTGAACTCTGTCTCTGCTGGAGGAGGTGTGGGCTGACGGGGGCGCTTCCCTGTCGATTTCCTGGGTCTAGAAGACATTCCTGTAAGATTGGAAAAGAAAACAATCAAAAACAGTTCAAAATAACCAATCTGCAGAAATCCACACGGCCGTGTGTTAATTCCACACGCCCGTGTGGAGTTTCTGACGGGCAAAGCATCACGGCCGTGGGGTTAAAAATCCACAATTTACATCTAAATTCGTTCTAATTTCATTCTAAGCATGCTCGTATGTAATGCAAACATTCAAACCAAGCAAAATTGTATAAAAGAACTAATTGAATCAAGAATTGACGAAGAAAAAGGTACTGAAGGTCTCACCGGCGGTGAAGATGAAAAAACAAAGTAATACGGCCGGAAAACTCGAACAAATTCCTTCAAAAACCTCAGAGAAAGTCGGGGAAGTGATAGAGAGGGTAGGAGAGAAGTTTAGAGTGGAGAATGAAGAGGCACAAGTGATTTCTATAAGAAAAACGCGCGGCTTTTGAAGTACTGGAAATTCACACGGCCGTGTGACGTACCCACACGGCCGTGTGCCTCAGAAATTAGGGTTCACAGGGGCCAACACACGCCCCTGTGCGCACTATGGTCACTCTCTGAACTACCTCACACGGCTGTGTGTTAATTCCACATGGCCGTGTGCCTCCGCAGGGGTCGACACAGGGCCACCCACATGGGCCTGTGGACTCTCGGGAAAACACAGACGCTCTCTGAAAAATTTTCACACGGCCGTGTGAAACATCCACACGGCCGTGTGCCCAACTTGGCCAAGAACACAAGGCCGTCCACAGGGGCACCTCACACGCCCCTGTGGCTTCTCTGACTCGCCCGAGAAACAATAAATGTTTCACACGGCCGTGTGAATAATCCACACGGCCGTGTGCCTTGACAAGCTCTCCCACAGGGGCTCACACACGCCCCTGTGGTTTCTCGAGATGAAAGGGAATTCCTGCAGAATTTTCACACAGCCGTGTGGAAATCTCACACGGCCGTGTGCCTTAGCACAGTGGCACTCACAGGGTCATCCACACGCCCCTGTGGACTCTCTGGAAAAGAGTTGAAGTTCTGCGAAATTTCACACGGCCGTGTGTTAATTCCACACGGCCGTGTGCCCCTTCTGAAGTTTTTCACAGGGGCAAAGTCACGCCCCTGTGTCTTCTCTGGTTGAGCTCCAATTGGTAACACACGGCCGTGTGTTAATTCCACACGGCCGTGTGTTTTCTCTGGTTTACTTAGAAAATTTTACAGACTCTCGGAAAAATTCAAAAACTCTTTTAAAACACTTAGAGCCTGTATAAACCATAAAAACACGACCAGAGACTATCAAAAACACACTCAACCGACTCAAACTTCGTCAATTAACGTTAAGGCACACGTAAATAATCGAAAATCCACATGAAAACTCAGCATATGCACATGAAAATTTGGACACCATTGCTAAGACTTTTATTCAATCCTAAAACTAAACTAGGTCCTAGAAAAACTGCAAAACACTTGGGTTGCCTCACAAGAAGCGCTTGTTTAACGTCACTTAGCTTGACGTACCTGTCTTACCTTACGGAGGTTCATTAGTGGAATTTGCCCTCTTCCCTATAATTTGAAAGCAAGCATTGCATAATCGTTGTGATAAGTGCTTGTGTTATAGTATCGCGAAGCGCTATTATCTTACATTAAGCATACCTTTTATCAGGTTTTATCACTAAATGTGTGTATTTGTGTTCTCTTGTGCATTGAAGGTATTGTGGAGCCTAATTGGAGAAAAAGAATGAAATTAGGTCGCGTTCGCCAATGTTGGGATGTTCTCGGACCAAGCAAGGAACGAAGCACGTATTTGGACTTGTGGATGTGTGCCAACCTCTTTTGGAGGGGCACAAAGGCAGTCACATTCACAACAAGTCCAATCCGTGTTACTTAGGAGAATCTCGCGAAAGAAGAAGACTTGAAGCAATCGGCGCGACCTACCGTTGCTTGTGTGCCCAAGTAATGGCCTCGATGAAGAACAATGGACCCGGGAGGCGTTTCGGCAAGTTACCAAGCCTGTTCAGCTGAAGATTAGTGTTCCAGAGAAGTCACACGGGCGTGTGGAAATTCCACACGGCCGTGTGAGCCATTTTCCAGCCAGACAGAGAAGTCACACGGGCGTGTGGAAATTCCACACGGCCGTGTGAAATTAATTTTTCAGCCGAGACAGAAGCTTCACACGGGCGTGTGGAAATTCCACACGGCCGTGTGAAGCCCCCGATAAGTCCAATTTTAAAGCCGCGATTCAACAATATAAAAGGGGATTTTTGCAACCTTTGAGAGATCTTTTTTCGACCTATCTTTTCCCCAACTTTCTGGAGCGCGGCTAGGGTTTCAGAGAGGATTTCGTGGAGGTTCTAGCGCGTCGTCGGCATCGATTTCGAGGTTCGACGTTTGCACAAGACCACGGCCACACCAATTCGAGGGGGTTTTTCATTGATGTCTATGTTTTATGCTTTATTTCTCACGTTGATGAACATGTATAGCTCTATGAGGAGCTAAACCCCTCGTGGGGTATTCGGACTTGTAAACTTTAGGGTTTCTTATGTTTCTTTGACATTGATTATTATGCTTTCCATCGTTGATGAATAAAATTGAGTTTTTAATCTTGATTATCCTTTCATATTGTTTTCCCTTAAACGTGACATTAGGGTTGAGAGCAATCTAGGCTTTCCTTTGGAGGTGTGACAACTCCTATAGGATTAGACTACTCAAGATTAAAGAGGGTTGAGAGGGAGAGTTGTGAGGTAGCAATGTACCCCTTTCCCCTTCGATGTGATTTCTCCCTACCTCCGATTCCTTGATTTAATAGCGGTCAAAATAGAATGAAGCAATAGGTAGATAAACTCCCCTAGGGCTTAGTTACGCAAGTAATAGAGTGGAGGGTTGTAGTGAATCCTATTTGCTGGGGCTCAATCTAGACTAGGGTTCTTCCACCTGGACCAAAGGGTTAGAATTACGTATAGGAACAGGTTTAATCACTAGGAATCCCTAGAGCATAATGCAACCCCACATAGTGTGAGGTTCAGGCAGATGGACTCCCATGGGGCTTAGTCATCTAGGTGACAGAGTGAAGGGTGTTGTGAATCCTAATACCGGGGCATAGTGTTGGAGTTAGTCACGGTTGTCCTTAGGTTTGGGACCGTGAGTCTTAGGATATCATAGTCTTGCACTTGAAACATAGACCCTAGAGGTAGCTTGTCCGGATACCCCCTTTTACTCATTCTTAGTCCTTCTCGATTTTCCTACTTGCACTTCTTTCTTCCATCTCTCTACTTAGTTTATTGCTTTGCATTATTTTCACTCATCAATCTTATTATCGTTCTCCGTATTCTGCATAGCTTAATTAGTGAAACCTTATATTCTATCTCCCTATTCCCTGTGGATTCGACTACTTTCTCACCAAGGTAAATTTATTACTTCGACAAACCCGTGCACTTGCGGGATACACGCAAGGGGTCGTGTCACGTTGCAAGGTAGAGGGAGAATTATCGAGTTTGTTACCACACATGGGTGAAACACCCTTACTCCGTGAATGCTCATCCCCTTTCTTGTTGGGGTTCTTTTTGTGGCGACGTCTCGACCTCTTCAATCTCCGAAGGACTTTCTTTCTAAGCTTCTTCTCCTTCTTGATATCTGTTTCAACTGAAACAAGCGCGAGCACTTCTTCCTCTTCAGTCTCCATGTCTTGGTCCGCCCACCCTTCATATGGATCCGGGTTAAACATATCCTGCATATATTCATCAATGCAATCATCAGTGACATCAAGATAATATAGAGCATCATCAAAATCAAGAGAATGTCGCATGGCTTCGGCGAGGCGGTAAGTGAGCTTGTCGTCCCCAACCCTAAGTGTGAGCTCTCCACCGTCCATGTCTATCAAAGCTTTGGAAGTGCGCAAGAACGGCCTCCCAAGGATCAGTGGCACCTCGACATCCTCGTCTACATCGAGCACTACAAAGTCGACCGGGAAAATGTACTTATCCACTTTCACCAACACATCTTCAACAATACCCCTCGGATGCCTCACCGATCTATCCGCAAGCTGAAGTGTCATCCGGGTAGGTCTAGGCTCGCCCAAGCCTAGCTTTTGGAAGAAGGTGTAGGGCATGACATTGATGCTTGCCCCCGAGTCGGCTAGTGCCATCTCCTCACCCATATCACCAATATTGCACGGTATGATAAAACTTCCGAGGTCCTTCCTCTTGCTTGGCATATTCTTCTGTAGCACTGCCGAACAGTTTGCATCGAGGATGACGGATGCACTTTCCTCTAACTTCCTCTTATTGGTCAAGAGGTCTTTTAAGAACTTCGCGTACTTGGGCATTTGGGCTAATGCTTCCGTGAATGGAATGTTGATGTGCAATTGCTTGAAGACACCCAGAAATTTCTTGTATTGCTCATTGTCTTGGTCATTCTTCAATCGTGAAGGATAGGGAATTCTCGGCTTGTAAGGTGGGGGTGCCACCTCTTTCTCCTTTGGTGCTCCATCCTCTATTTCCACGACTTCGGGTGAGTCCTTAGTCTTCTCAAGAGGGAGATGTCCCTCAACCTCCTTACCACTTCTCAAGGTAATTGCCTTTAGTTGTTCTCTTGGGTTGGTCTCCGTATTGCTAGGCAAACTACCTTGAGATCTCTCCGCCAAAGTCTTCGCAATTTGCCCTACTTGGTTCTCCAAGTTGTGTAGGGAGGCGGTGTGATTACGAAGAGTAGCTTCCACCGATTGGAACCTTGCGTCCGAAGAAGAAATGAACCGTGTGAGGGATCTCTCTAGGTCAGTCATCTTTCCCTCCAACCCGGTCACTCGGCTTTCTAAATTCGGAGCTTATTGACTTTGAAATCCCGGTGGTGCACTATTTTTGTTCTGTTGTGACTGTCCTTGATTGCTCCAAGAGAAGTTCGGATGGTTCTTCCATCCCGGATTGTATGTACCACTATACGGGTTGCCTTGGCCTTGTCCTCGATATGAATTCCCCACAAAATCGGCCTGCTCTACTGCACTAGTGCCTTCAATAGCAATAGGACAATCGCTTGAAGCATGTCCTCCCCCACAACCGTTACAAGTAGTGATGGCCGCAACTCTTGGCGAAGCTAGAGCATCTAGCTTCTTACTCAACGATTCCACTTGTGCTGCCAACGATGTAACCGCATCAACCTCATGAATTCCGGCAACCTTTTTCCTATCCCTTGAGTTCCATTGATAGCTATTCATAGCCATCTCCTCTACAAGGTGCCGAGCTTCACCGGGAGTCTTGCTTCCAAGAGTCCCTCCGGCCGCCGCATCTAAGAGTTGCTTTGTACTCGGATTCAACCCGTTGTAAAATGTGTGAATAATCATCCACTCGGGAAATCCATGTTGCCGACATTTGCGAAGGAGCTCTTTGAACCTGTCCCATGTCTCGAATAGAGACTCCAATTCCATCTGTACGAAGGAAGATATCTCATTCCGGAGTCTTGCAGATTTCCCCGGTGGAAAGTATCTAGCCAAGAATGCCTCGGCCATTTCCTCCCACGTAGTAATGGAGGCTCTAGGTAATGAGTGCAACCAATGCCTTGCTTTTCCTTTCAATGAAAATGGGAAGGCTCTCAATCGAATTGCATCGTCCGTTACTCCATTTATCTTCAACATGTCACACACTTCCAAGAAATTTTCTATGTGACTATTAGGGTCTTCATCGGCCAACCCATTAAACTGTGCGGACTGTTGCAACATCTGAATGAACGACGGCTTCAATTCAAAATTCATTGCTATAATTGGGGGCCCCACGATACTTGATTGGGTCCCCATAACTGCGGGTCTAGCAAAATCGGACAACGTTCGCTGCTGCTCGTTCTGTTCTGCCATTGTCTCTGACCCTTCTGTCTCAATATCGGCTTGATTTGATGCTTCTTGTGCAGGTTCTTTCCCTTTACGATGTGTTCTTCTTCCAATGTCTGGGTCTCCTTCAACAAGTATTGAAGGGTTCCCACGGGTCATAACCTGGAGCCGAAAACAAAGAAAAGAAAAATAAGAACAATGATAGGTAAAGAAAAAATATGAAATAGAATGCGAAGGGAATAGCTAAAATAGTGAAAAACAAATATCTAAACCGCCAATTCCCCGGCAGCGGCGCCAAAAACTTGACACGACCCCTTGCGTGTATCCCGCAAGTGCACGGTTTGTCGAAGTAATAAATTTACCTTGGTGAGAAAGTAGTCGAATCCACAGGGAATAGGGAGATAGAATATAAGGTTTCACTAATTAAGCTATGCAGAATACGGAGAACGATAATAAGATTGATGAGTGAAAATAATGCAAAGCAATAAACTAAATAGGGAGATGGAAGAAAGAAGTGCAAGTAGGAAAATCGAGAAGGACTAACAATGAGTAAAGGGGGGTATCCGGACAAGCTACCTCTAGGGTCTATGTTTCAAGTGCAAGACTATAATATTATGCTCTCCTATTAATGTCAATTGAGTCGAGGATATCCTAAGACTCACGGTACCAAACCTAAGGACAACCGTGACTAACTCCAACACTATGCCCCGGTATTAGGATTCACAACACCCTTCACTCTGTCACCTAGATGACTAAGCCCCATGGGAGTCCATCTGCCTGAACCTCACACTATGTGGGGTTGCATTATGCTCTAGGGATTCCTAGTGATTAAACCTGTTCCTATACGTAATTCTAACCCTTTGGTCCAGGTGGAAGAATCCTAGTCTAGATTGAGCCCCAGCAAATAGGATTCACTACAACCCTCCACTCTATTACTTGCGTAACTAAGCCCTAGGGGAGTTTATCTACCTAATGCTTCACTCTATTTCGACCGCTATTAAATCAAGGAATCGGAGGTAGGGAGAAATCACATCGAAGGGGAAAGGGGTACATTGCTACCTCACAACTCTCCCTCTCAACCCTCGTTAATCTTGAGTAGTCTAATCCTATAGGAGTTGTCACACCTCCAAAGGAAAGCCTAGATTGCTCTCAACCCTAATGTCACGTTTAAGGGAAAACAATATGAAAGGATAATCAAGATTAAAAACTCAATTTTATTCATCAGTGATGGAAAGCATAATAATCAATGTCAAAGAAACATAAGAAACCCTAAAGTTTACAAGTCCGAATACCCCACGAGGGGTTTAGCTCCTCATAGAGCTATACATGTTCATCAACGTGAGAAATAAAGCATAAAACATAGACATCAATGAAAAAACCCCCTCGAATTAGTGTGGCCGTGGTCTTGTGCAAACGTCAAACCTCGAAATCGATGCCGACGACGCGCTAGAACCTCCACGAAACCCTCTCCGAAACCCTAGCCGTACTCCAGAAAGTTGGGGAAAAGATAGGTCCAAAGATCCCTCCAAAGGTTGCAAAAATCCCCTTTTATATTGTTGAATCGCGGCTTTAAAATTGGACTTATCAGGGGGCTTCACACGGCCGTGTGGAATTTCCACACGCCCGTGTGAATCTTCTGTCTCGGCTGAAAAATTAATTTCACACGGCCGTGTGGAATTTCCACACGCCCGTGTGTCTTCACTGGATGGCTGAAATTGCAAAACACACGGCCGTGTGGAATTTCCACACGCCCGTGTGACTTCTCTGTCTGGCTGGAAAATGGCTCACACGGCCGTGTGGAATTTCCACACGCCCGTGTGACTTCTCTGGAACACTAATCTTCAGCTGAACAGGCTTGGTAACTTGCCGAAACGCCTCCCGGGTCCATTGTTCTTCATCGAGGCCATTACTTGGGCACACAAGCAACGGTAGGTCGCGCCGATTGCTTCAAGTCTTCTTCTTTCGCGAGATTCTCCTAAGTAACACGGATTGGACTTGTTGTGAATGTGACTGCCTTTGTGCCCCTCCAAAAGAGGTTGGCACACATCCACAAGTCCAAATACGTGCTTCGTTCCTTGCTTGGTCCGAGAACATCCCAACATTGGCGAACGCGACCTAATTTCGTTCTTCTTCTCCAATTAGGCTCCACAATACCTTCAATGCACAAGAGAACACAAATGCACACATTTAGTGATAAAACCTGATAAAAGGTATGCTTAATGTAAGATAATAGCGCTTCGCGATACTATAACACAAGCACTTATCAACCCTTGACTCTTGTTGACCTGTCAACTAAGCCCCAGGGGAGTCTATCTTCCTAACCCTAACACTACGTGGGATTGCTTTAAGCTCTAGGGATTCCTAGTGATAAAACCTGTTCCTCTATGTAGTTCTAACCCTTTGGTCCAGGTGGAAGAACCCTAGTCTAGATTGAGCCCTAAAACTCTATCTCGACCGCTAATTAACCAAGGAAACGGAGGTAGGGAGAAATCACACAGGAGGGGAAAGGGGTACATCGCTACCTCACAACTCTCCCTCTCAACCCTCTTCAATCTTAAGAAGTCTAACCCTATAGGAGTTGTCACACCTCCAAAGGATAACCTAAATTGCTCTCAACCCTAGTGTCACGGTTAGGGGAAAACAATAGCAAAAGATAATTAAAATTGAAACTCAATTAAATTCATCAATAAAGAAAGCATAATAAAAGTTATTGAAACAATATCATCATAGGGTTTACAAGTCCGAATACCCACTAGGGTTTAGCTCTTCATGGAGCAATACAAAATCAATGAAGAGATTAAGAACATATGCAATAAAACCATAAAGAAAACCAACTTATAGATTGTATCGATGGTCTTGTGGAGTCGCACGTCTTCTCCAACAAATCCCTTGTCAAGCCTAGGGCACACCTCGCCGAATCGATGCCGACAAAAGCTCCCCCAATAGCTATCTTCCAATAGATGTCGATGCTGATGCCGTATAATCGCCTCCAAAGACCTCCAGAAACCTCTCTAAACCCTAGCCGAAAGCCCCCCAAAAGATAGGCAAGTGATAGAAGGGGAGGGTCCCCAAATAGATCTGAAAACGGGCTATTTATAAGCTGAAATCGGAGTTCCACACGCCCTTGTGGATTTTCCACACGGCCCTGTGAAAAACCAGGAATTCCACACGCCCGTGTCTTAATTCCACACGGCCGTGTGGAAATGATTTTCGGTAGACTATGAACAGTGTTTTTGCTACAGTGTTTTGCTGCAGTATTCCTGCTACAGTACGTCATGTGGAATTTCCACACGCTCGTGTGAACTCTCTGTAATTCTGAATTTCAGCAGAAAGTGAACAGTAGCTTGCTACAGTGTTTACTACAGTACCAAAAGCTACATTGCTGCTATAGTATTTTTGTCGAAAATGCTCCCGAATTCATCATTCTTCATCAAGGTCGTTGAATTGGACACATAATCAACGGTAGATTATGTCGATTACTTCATTTCTCTTCATTGGCGAAGTTCTCCAATGCCACGCGAGTTATAGACTTTTGTGGGTGTGACTGCCCTTGTGCCCCTCCAATGGAGGTTGGCACACACCCACAAGTCTAGACTCATGCCTTGTTCCTTGCTTGGTCCGAGAACTCCTCAACAATGGCGAACATAACCTATTCTTGCTTCTTTTTCTCTAAATCTTCGCCACAACCCTATATACACAAAAGAACACAAATACACACATTTTAGTGATAAAATCTGATTAAATCAATGCCCATTGCAAGATAATAACACTTCGCATTACTATAACACGAGCACTTATCAGGGTCATACAATAGTGCCTGTGCACAAGATAGTTAAGTATAAGTTTGTAAAGCAATTGAAAGCAAGATTAAAATTAAACAAAGAATAATGGAGCGAACAATTATGAAAACAAATATTCACAAACTAGATCACCAAATTCCTAATGTTCCTAAGTGTTGCCAGCTCCCCGGCAATGGCGCCAAAAACATGATGAGTTATCCTCAAGTGTACGGGTCGCACACAAGTAATAAAATGGTACTCCGTAAAGAGTAGGGTTGTCGAACAACATGGAACTGTACTCAAATGACTAGTTTATCGTCTGATGTCTAGTGAAACAAGTAGAAAAGAGATTGAATGATAAAAAAACACTAAATGAATGATAGAGTCAGTGGAGATGGAGGATATTAGAACCAAGTATTTGGTAATACAAGAGTAATGCCTCAGGGCACTCCCTAGGACTTATGCATGCTATCTCATCCAATTCTCTACCAGGTACATTCTACAGATATTGGTGTGTGCTCACTAGCAATGTTGGATCTATGTGTTCTCCGAAACACCGAGTTTTGCTAAGATAGCTACATGTTGCTTACAAACAAGCTATGCACTAAATTTTAACCTAATTGATGAGTGTCGCGTGACAAGCTAAAATGAAAGCACACGACTCCCCGCTCGCAAGTGTAGGGGTCATCAAGTAATAACCTCTCGTGCGAGCATGAGAGGGTTATATTCCCAAGGGCTATGAGATCTACAATTACTTGCTTTTGGGGGTCACTGTCTAGTCAATGAAAACAGGGTTGTTGTAACTATAAAACTAAGAAACAACAAAATGAACAAGAAAATAAAAACAAGGTAATACTCGATAGCAGTCTTAAGGAAAGGCTTGGGCGAGGATTTCCTTGGGAGAAGACTAAGTACAGATGATGATAGCAGTCTTAAAGATAAGGTTGACTTGGTTTTAATCCACTAGACACAGATGTCGACTACTCTGAAACCTCTATAGTATAGCCCTAATCTAGTACGGGTTCCTCTATCCACAAGATACCCCGATGATGTCTTTGGGAACAGGGAGTTTTGCCTAGGGATATTCTAATGCACGCACTCGGCTAAAATAACCCTAACCACGCGGGAGGCTATCATGACCCGGTACCACCGGTGTATTAATACAATGAATCCCTTTTTAATCATAACAAGACCTAATACAAGCTAGCATCCCAGCAAACAAGTATTTTTCAAAATAAATTCTACGGAATCTATCCATTGTAGAATGAACATGATAATGATAGATTAAAACCAACCACACAAGCCACAGATATTCATTTATAAAATAACAATGTCATCCGTACAAAGACTCCTCCCAAGGTTCACCGGGAGACCGGTGGCCTTGGGAGTCTAGTTCGACATAACAAAATGGGAGAGCAAGCAATACATGACAACCATCATACAAACAATGAGAAAACTTCCCTCGAAATGTCGGCTAGAAGGTGAAGATGAGGATTCGTCGGATCCGCACCAGCAAGCCCTTTGATGCTTTCCTATGTTCTCTCCTTCTTCTCTCCTCCAATCCTTGCCTAAAACACCTCCAAAGATGATGAGAAGTGCTTGAGTGTGTGTGGAGGTCAGATGAGAAACAAAAACTAAAGAGAGGTCGCCCAAAACCTTAACAAAGATGGCTTAAATACCCCGATGCTGTGCGGATATTGTGCGGGGCTGCACAATGGCCGCACAGCCTTCTGGCTGTGGTGTGCGGCTAGTGTGTGGGCTGCACGCTGGCCGCACAGCTCACTGGAAGAGCTGTGCGGGCACTGTGCGGCCCTGTATAGTAGCCACACACATGCTCTGTGTGAGCTGTGTTTGCGCGACCCTTGGCATCCGGAGCATGTAAAAACTTTCTTTCTTTTTCATTTTTCTCCAAAATGACTCAAATATGTATCTTCTTTGCAAAAAATGGCCCTTGAAACCCTGAAACAAAATAAATATAAAAAATGCACCAAATGTCATCGAAAACTAATACAAGCTGCATGAAAGTATATAAATTTTATAACTAAAATGTGATGTATTTAGGCACTTATAAAATACTCCCCACTTGAGCATTTACTTGTCCCTAAGAAAACAGACATGAAGAGCAAGAAGGACTGATAAGTGACTAAATATACAACTTTAGGCTAAAAGGTAGTGTATCATAGTAGGGTAGGACTCAAGACACTAAGCAAAGACCATTCAAGGTGTTTCACGCATTCAACAGCTGTATCATGATGCGTGTGTGTACCCCTCCCCCCCTCTATTTGGAGACCCTATAGTCCAAGCAAGGTAGACAGAACCCTGAGAACCACATATAGATGCAGGTCACGCCACTTTGTGAAATTTGGCCTTGAAGTGGTAGAGATGTCCCTAGTACGCCCCTAAAGATCTTTCCTCTTTTGTTCAAACAAACACAGTCTTAAATTTTGTTTTGTATGTACGCATATGCATATAAAAATTTCTTTCTCTTTTTCAGGACAAACATGAACTACAAATCCACATTACCTTGAGCTTTGCACATTAATATAGACACGCTTATGCTCTATTTGCTTTTGGCGAGAGGAACACTTTGGTCATGAGCAAGAACCATAGGTTACTTTGCTAGTAAGGCAGAGGAGCACGGTCCCCCAATATATATATATATATATATATATATATATATATATATATATTCAAACAAAGAGGAAAGTCCTTAAGAGTCTATTACGAGAAATATCTAACACTTCAAGAGGGTTACGAGAGTCACCGTTGTTCCTTACCTAAGTGTTCAAGGTTCTACATAGGAGGCAGGGTCACAGGTAGCTTAGTGTCCATCACGGCCTACACTATAATAAACTAACAATTAAGCATGTCATCCTTGGTTAAACAATCATGCAAAGAAAAAAAACTTAACCTAATCCAATTATGTTCACAAAATTTAAAATCATGCAAGAAAGCACACCCACACCCCACTAAGATTAAGCACGCAGGAAACATGATGAGCATCGTTCGACAAGCTAAAAAGCAAACACGCGACTCCCCGGCAGCAAGTGCACGGGTCGTCAAGTAATAACCTCTCGTGCCTGCACAAGAGGGTCGTATTCACAAGGGCTCCGAGATCTACTATTACTTCCTTTTGGATTCACTGTCTAGTCGATCAAAATAGGGTTGTTGTAATTATAAAACTAAGAAAACAACAAAATGAATAAGAAATAAAAACAAGGTAACACTCGATCCGAACAAGAATGGAGATAAAAAATCCAAGTATTAAGAAAGGCCTCAGTCGAGGATTCCCCTAGGAGAAGACTAAGTACAGATGATGATAGAAATCTTAAAGATAAGGTTGACTTGGTTTTGGTCCACTACACTCGGATGTCGACTACCCAGAAACCTCCGTAGTATAGCCTAATCCAGTACGGGTTCCTCTATCCAAAAGATACCCCCATGAGGTCTTTGGGAATTGGGAGTCTTGGCTAGGGTTATGATGAGCGAGCGCGCGACTAGCTACAGAGCTAGCACGCGACTCCCCGGCCGCAAGTGCACGGGTCATCAAGTAATAACCTCGCAAGGAGGGTCGTCTTCCCTAGGGCCCGAGATCTACTATTACTTCCTTTTGGGAGTCACTTTCTAGTCGATCGAAACAAGGTTGAAGCAATATTAAAATAATAAAAACAAGTAAAGAAATGCAAATAAAATAAAGCTCAATCCGGAATAAAGTTAGAGATGAAGAAGCCAATAATTGGGGAAGGCCTCGCGCAAGGATTACCCTGGGAGGAGACTAAATACGAAAGACTATGATAATTATAAAACTAGGGTTTGCTTGGTTTTGGTCCGCTAGACTCGGATGTCGACTACCCCGGAACCTCCGTAGTGTAGCCCTAATCCAGTATGGGTTTCTCTATCCAGAAAAGACCCCTACGATGTCAATGAGAACAAGGAGTCTTGATTAGGGTTATGACACACCCTTTTGCGTGTGTGTACCGCAAGTGCACGGGTTGTCGAAGTAATAATTACCCCGGTGAGTGGGTAGTCGAATCCACAGGGAACGGAAGTACTAGTAATGACTGATTCTTAGTTATCTAGTCGAAACAATAATATGGAGCAATTGAATGTAATATGTAAAATAAGAAAATCGCAAGAAAGAAAACAAATAAAAGGAAAAGGTAAAGGAGATCTCAATCAATGAAGATGAGATACTCGGGCAATGATCCCCCTAGGTTCTATCATGAAGTGCAAAACTAACTAAATGCTTCTAAACCAAGTTCTATGAGTCGAGGTAATCCAAGAACAATCGATCCCTGCTTCCAGGCCACCGATACTAGTCCCCTACAAGGTCCCAGCAGAGAATTCACTCAATCTCAACACCTCACACCCTATATGACCGCAATGAGTTTTAGGGATACCTAAGAGTGAAACCGATTCCTAAAATTAGATCTAACCCTACTTCTAGGCGAAAGATCCCTAACCCCTTACAAAAGTCCCGGCGGAGAAATCTATCAATCTCACACCTCACACCCCATATGGTTGCATAAAACTTAGGGAATACGGAGATAGGAAACACTCAATCGGAAGGGAAAGGGGACACTCCTCTATCTCAAGACTCACCCTCTCAACCCTCTTTAATCTTGTATGTTCTAATCCCTAATGGAGATCTCTCTCTCACCAAGGAAACAAATCAAGCATACCAAACAACCATACGAATTAATAAGGCATGCAAGCAATGATTAAACAAGATTAAAACTCAAATAAACTTGGAATTAAAAGAAAGCATAAAGAAAGTCAATACATGAATCGAAACCTAAGGTTCACATGCCCAAGTATCTACTAGGGTTTAGCCCTCCATGGGACTTATTACAAAGCAAAAGATAATGAAGTAAAAAGCAATGTAATCCATGAAAATAAACCCCCTCAAATTCGTGATGATAGCCTTGATGAATTGTTCAACGTCTCGAAGGAACCTTCTCCGAAGCTAGGTCACCAATGGCTCCCCGATGCTATCTCGTCGAAAGATCTATCGAAGTTAGTGAAGAACAACTCCCAATATCGCCAAAGACCTCGTCCTAGAAACCCTAGCCGCTCTTGCCTTCAAACGTGCGAAAAAAGTTCTAAAAGAATCAGCGAGAAAGGCTATTTATAAGCCTGAATCGCGCCAACTGCGTGTCTTCACGCGACCGCGTGAGATCCCACGCGATCGCGTGGGCTGCAGAATTTCCACGCGGTCGCGTGAGATTTTGACGCGGTCGCGTGAACAGTAATTTTGCTACAGTACTGCTACAGTGAAATGAACAGTGTTTTTGCTACAGTACTCTTCATAAATATGATCCAAACTCTCTCATATTGAGGCCACATGGTCGGGCACACGTCCATATGGTGAGTTATAAGATTTCTTCTTCTTCGAATCATCATTTGAGAGCTTTAACTATCTTCACACAAGTTGGGACATGAAGGTGTGACTGCCTTTGTGCCCTTCCATCACACAAATCATCTTGAATTCTTAAGGAAGTTGGCACACACCCTCATGTGCATGATCCCCTCTTGTGCCTTGACACTTGTGTTGTACAAAAGCTCCCAACAATACGTCTTTATAACCCATCTTTGCTTCCTTTTCCTCCTTTAACACTTCCACAACCTAATTGCATAAAAGAACACCAAAATACACTTTATGAGACATAATCAATGGTAAAATGATGCTCAATGTATGTAAAACAAGTCGGTAAAACATGTATATTCAAGCACTTATCAAACTCCCCCACACTTAAGCCTTTGCTTGTCCTCAAGCAAAATTAACCATAAACATCATGAAAAGCAAAGAGAAGTGCTTGGCCTTAGGTTCACCAAGAGGGTACGAGAATAAAATTCTAAAATCATGGAGAGAAACAAACACTAGATGAAACAATCAATACTCTAGCAAATAATCCAATCAAAAATGAAAGTACCAAAGTCCGAAAGCGTGTGTGTGTGTAGACTCAACTCATGTCAACACTATATCCACTACTCAAAGTTTTTATTAGCAATGGGATTTATTTATAAACAAAAAGAATAAGTAGTAGCTTCACACATCCTCTAAGGTAGCCCTTTCTTGAGATGCCTCCCGAGTGGCTTTCACACTTTTGAGGTGGTAGCTCTTTCTACCGAAGGTGGTAGCTTTCACACATCCTATTAGATAGCTCTTTCTCTCATTAGGGCATAACAAGTATCCGACTTATGAGAGTAGCTTCATACAACATAGGTGGTAGCTCTTTCCACCCCCTATATACAAACAAACTAAAATTCTGAATTTTTGTGAATTTTCTGATTTTCTGATTTTTTTTTTTTTTTTTTTTTTTTCTTTTTTTTTTTTTTTTTTAACATACTCAAACCAAACTAACACTAGATAATCCCGCAATTATGAACTAGAGTAAGTTTCCATAGGTTTAATAAGTGAGCAAAGTGCATTAAAGAGCAATCGGACAAAAATTTCAAGGAAATTGGATAAAAACTAGAGCATGATAAAACCTAATGTTTACAACCTCCAAAAATTAAGAATTAAACTCTCAACCCTAAGGTGAACCTTCATGGGCAACATGAGCATGATCATGAAAACACAAGTAAAGGCCATGTATAAGGTGAACCCTCCCCCACACTTAAGATGTACATTGTCCTCAATGTACACATGTAAGCATAATAAAAATATAAGCAATAAAAGCATGATGTGGGTGGAAATGCAATTAAAACAACACTCCCCTGAACTCCTTATTGATCGATCGGTGAAGCGAACTCGAGGGTGTGTTATTGTTCCGCGGGTTGTGAAGCTCACACGACCAAGTCACATGGTCATGTGTTTATGACAAAAACATCATCATCATCACTCTCAAGGCCATCTGCACGGATTTAAGGGGTTCAGTGAAGCTCAATAAAATAAAAATATACGAGTTCATAATGATATAACACTGAAACATAAACTCGCAACGAAAGCTAAAATATGAAGATAACTCTCAGAAGGCATAACCTTTCTGAGTATACAAGTCCACACAAAATAAGATAATGCAAGTAAAATAAAGAAAAACAAAAACTAAAAGAAAATCCCATGAGTGAAAACGCGTCAAGCATCAGCGTCTGGTGGTGCTGCTGGTGTCGCTGGGGAATCCGACTCAGTCTCAGCGTCCAGAGTCTGCTGAATCTGGTCAAGGCGCTGCATGATCCGCGCCTGGTTCTCGAGGATGGTGGCGACTGCAGCCTCGAGTCGAGCCAGTCGCTCATGTACTCGATCTGAGGATGTACTAGGGTCCGCTGATGAAATCGGTGCTGCTGGAGTGGCTGTGGGCTCTGCGGGAGGTGGTGCGTCTGGAGTCTCCGCAGACTCGTCATCATCGGATGACACCTCTACCAATGCATATCCACCTGATGCTGTACGTCGCACTACTCCCATCAGTCGTAGAGTGACTAGCCCCAAAGGTGACGGACTACTGACTCTCTCCTCGCCTATAACTGAACGCAGGAGATGCATCCGAAACATGAGTCGAGTGATATACGGTCCCACAAATAGTGCGCCAATGCGCAGATACTGACTCTGATGTCGAAAGAAGTCTGCGACGACGTATCCAAGATGTATGGGAACTCTCTGGGTCATGGAGTACAGGTAGAGTAGATCTGCTCGGCTAAGTGCACCTGTGCCATCTCCCCGTCCAGTGATCGACCTGCTGAGCACAGCATGTACATACCTATGTGCGTGACGTACGAGAGAAGAGCCCTTCGACTGACCTGGAACATATCGAGCGCCCCTGCATAAATCGTGGAAAACCTGACCCGGAGTAACGTCCGAAGGAAAGTCAGTCAAAAGCTCCCGATACTCCAATGTGTCCACATAATCCTGATCATATAATCCGAGCAATGTCGCAAACTGCGTCAGTGACATCCCGTGAAACTGACCGAAAGCCCTAAATCGAATGACATTCTCCGCATCAAAACTAGCATCTGGTCGCTCACGGTCAAAAGAGAATGTCGACAGAACCTCCAGAGTGATATCTCGTCGGACAGGCTCATGAACAGATAGGAGTCGGTCCCAACCCCCAACCTGGATCAATCCTCGAACCTCCTCTGAAAGGCCAATAGCATCGAGCGTCTCGAAGCAAATGTAACGCGACTGTCCAATCTTAAGTCCCTGCAGACGCTCGTACCTATGCCTATGTGTAGTATCAACAAACTCAACCTCAGGTGGTGGTGTCGACTCCCTGTCGTGACGAAGGCGTTTATGGGCCACTCTCTTTGTCCTAGGTGCCATTCCTGCAAGAAAACACAAAATAAATCAATTCGGCATCATTTCAATGAGTGCAGGAGGAAACCTGCGTGCAAAAGTGTGTAAAATAGCCAAAAATAATGCGTTTCCAGCCCACGTGGGCGCGTGGACAGCCCACGCGCCCGCGTGGGGGCGTGTTTGCACGGCAGAAGACCCACGCGACCGCGTGGGCTAGCCACGCGGTCGCGTGGGTGCTTGTTTGGCACCCGCGGCAGGCCACGCGGTCGCGTGGCCTGAGCCACGCGGTCGCGTGGTCGCAGGCCGAGAGCTGGGCTCTCGGCCGCGGGCCACGCGATCGCGTGACCCCAGCCACGCGATCGCGTGGCTGGTTGCTTGTGGCCAGCGCCAGCCCACGCGACCGCGTGGGCTGATCCACGCGACCGCGTGGGCTGTTGGGCAGCCCACATGGCCGTGTGGCTCGGCCACACGCACGCGCGGGCGGTCACTCTTGGTCCTTTGGTCACCATTTGACCCTCTACCACTAAATCTAAGTTCTCAAAGTGTTTTCTCACCAATTAACCATGCAAAATCAAGTCTAGGAATGTAAAGAACACCATGGAAATGAAAATTTGAAGCTAGGGCATGAAAGGAAGGGAAGAAACCTTACCGATGCGAATCAATGTATGAAACTTGATGCAAATGCCGGAAAAACCTTTTTGAATCCCCAAAGAGTTGAAGAAAAATGATTTGGAACCTTTATGGATGAGAAATTTGGAGAGGGGAAGTGTGAGGAAATGAATGGTTCAATGGCAAGGATGATGAATAGTGACTCTTCAAGTCCTTATATAAGCCACATGGGGGTGTGGAAATCCCACACCCCCGCGTGGGTACTGTACACGGTCGCGTGAGAATTTCACGCGACCACGTGAACTGCAGAATTTCTGCAGACAGTCCACGCGGCTCTCCAAACTTCAAAATTCGCCCAATTCTTCAACAATTATCATGAATTAAAACCCGAATCATGCCCAATATGTGAAAAACACTTATAATCACCAAAAATTGTTCATGAAAACTCAACACCACGAAAAATTTCATCAAAACGCACACTCATGAATTTATTACTGCAGAATTTAAAAACTAACTAGAAAACAAGTAAAAACTTGGGTTGCCTCCCAAGGAGCGCTTGTTTAACGTCACTAAGCTTGACGTACCTGTTCTTACCTCATGGTGGTTCATGTAAATGAAGAATTTCTTTTTTTACATTTGGTGTTAAGCCTTCATAGTAAAGTTTCAACCTATGTCCATTTACCTTGAATGTCCCTTTTTCTGGATGTGTGATTTCAATAGAGCCATAAGGGAATACCTGAGTGATCTGATATGGACCTGACCACCTTGATCTCAATTTTCCCGGAAATAATTTCAGTCGGGAGTTGAAAAGTAGCACTTGGTCACCCACCTTGAAGTCTTTATTCAATTTTATATGTTTATCATGCCATTGACGCATTCTCTCCTTATAAATTCTTGCATTCTCATAAGCTCTCAATCTCCATTCATCTAGTTCATTTAATTGAAGTTTCCTTTGTTCTCCGGCTTGCACAAGGTTGAAATTCATTGCTTTGATCGCCCAATATGCCTTGTGCTCGAGTTCCACCGGCAAATGGCATGCCTTACCATAAACCAAATTGTATGGTGTAGTACCAACCGGAGTTTTATATGCTGTACGGTGTGCCCATAATGCGTCATCTAACCTCTCTGACCAATCCTTTCGGTTGTGTTCCACTGATTTGGACAGAATTCTTTTTAATTCCCGGTTGGTTACTTCAACTTGTCCACTTGTTTGTGGATGATATGGAGTAGCAAGCCTATGGTTTACACCATATCTTTTCAGAATTTTCTCAAGTTGAGAATTGCAAAAGTGAGTTCCTCTATCACTTATGATGAGCCTTGGAGCCCCAAAACGAGTGAACAGCTTTTTGAGAAATCGTACTACAGTTCTGGCATCATTTGTGGGAAGAGCTTGAGCCTCCACCCATTTAGATACATAATCCACAGCGACCAAAATATAACGATTCCCATTAGAACTTGGAAATGGCCCCATGAAATCAATACCCCACACATCGAAAACCTCACAAAACTGAATTGGATTCTGCGGCATTTCATCACGTCTAGAAAGATTTCCTGCTCGTTGACATTGGTCACACTTTTGCACAAACTGCCGAGCGTCTTGGAAAATGGTTGGCCAATAGAAGCCAGCAGCTAAGACCTTCTCAGCTGTCCTATTCGCAGCATAATGCCCTCCAATTGGCCCTGAATGACAATGACGAAGAACATCCCAGCCTTCTTCTCGTGAAACACATCTTCGCACTATGTGGTCTGCACACATTCGGAACAGAAATGGGTCCTCCCAAGAAAAATGCTTCAGATCAGAAAAGAATTTCTTCTTTTGTTGGAATGTAAGTCCCTTGGGAAGAATTTTCCCAGAAAGGTAATTCGCAAAATCAGCAAACCATGGTGTGCCTAATTCTGAAATTTCCTGCAATTTATACAAATGTTCTTCTGGAAATGAATCATTAATTTCTGTTTTCCATGAATCTTCCTCATCTAAACCTTCAAGGCGAGAAAGATGGTCTGCAGCTACATTTTCAGCTCCTCTCTTATCCTTGATTTCCACATCAAATTCCTGCAAAAGTAAAACCCAACGGATTAGTCTAGGCTTTGCATCGGATTTATTCATTAGATACCGTAGTGCTGAATGGTCCGTGAAAACAACCACTTGTGACAAGATGAGATATGATCTGAATTTGTCAAATGCAAATACCACAGCTAATAATTCTTTTTCAGTTGTGGTGTAGTTCTCTTGAGCGCTTGTCAAACTCTTGCTAGCATAGTAGATTGGCTGAAAATGTTTATCCTTTCTTTGGCCCAAAACTGCCCCCACGGCGTAATCACTTGCGTCACACATAAGTTCAAATGGACGACTCCAATCCGGCGAAATAAGGATAGGTGCTTGTGTAAGTTTCTCCTTTAACGATTTGAAAGCAACCAAGCACTCTTCATTAAACTCAAATGGTGTATCCTTTTCTAACAACTTGGTTAATGGTTGAGTTATCTTAGAAAAATCTTTGATAAAACGGCGATAAAACCCCGCATGTCCCAAGAAACTCCGAATTCCTTTAACATTTGTAGGAGGAGGTAATTTCTCAATAGTTTCAATTTTAGCTCTATCTACCTCAATTCCTTTGTTAGAAATTTTGTGACCAAGTACAATCCCTTCTTGGACCATAAAATGACATTTCTCCCAATTTAAAGCCAAGTTTGTCTCTTCACATCTCATAAGCACCTTCTCAAGATTCCGCAAACATACTTCGAATGAATCCCCAAAAACTGAGAAATCATCCATGAATACTTCCATCACATCCTCCAACAAATCATCAAAAATTGCCGTCATGCATCTTTGGAAAGTAGCGGGTGCGTTGCAAAGTCCGAAAGGCATTCTTCTATATGCAAAAGTGCCAAAAGGACAAGTAAAGGTAGTCTTTTCTTGGTCTTCAGGAGCAATCGGAATTTGGAAGTACCCTGACATGCCATCTAAGAAGCAATAAAATTCGTGACCAGCTAGACGTTCCAACATTTGGTCAATGAATGGCAATGGGAAATGATCTTTTCTTGTAGCATCATTCAATCTTCGGTAATCTATGCAGACCCGCCATCCTGTTACCGTTCTCGTAGGTATCAACTCGTTCTGCTCATTCTTCACTACTGTCATACCACCCTTTTTAGGTACTACTTGTGTTGGGCTCACCCAAGCACTATCTGAGATAGGATAAATGATGCCGGCATCAAGTAACTTCACTACTTCTGCTTTCACTACCTCCTTCATGTTCGGGTTCAATCTTCGTTGTGGTTGAATCACTGTTTTATAGTTGTCTTCCATCAGAATCTTGTGAGTACAAAAGGATGGGTTAATTCCCTTAATGTCTGAAATTTTCCAAGCTATGGCCGCCTTGTGCAACTTCAACATGTTAACCAATTGTTCTTTCTGTTTATGGGACAGATTCGAGGAGATGATTACCGGTAATTTTGATCCGTCGGCAAGGAAAGCGTACTCCAAATGGTTGGGTAATGCTTTAAGTTCTAAATCGGGAGGATCTTCCACTGATGGCCGCAACCGATTTGCTTGTTTTTGCTCGATGTCCTCAAATCCTGTAAGGTTGTCCTCTCCTTTAATCTCTTGTTCACTGTCCAAAGCATTCTCTGGAATGTCCAATTTCAACACTTCAATTGATGAGACTGATTCAATGCAGGCTGAAATTTCTCCTTCAACATCTAATTCAGATTCTTGCTCATCAAAATCTGTCCCAAATGTTGCCGAAAAGAATGTGGGTATCTGTCTAAATTCACAGTTTTCCCCATTTTGAAGAGCTGTGAATGCAGATTTTTCGAAACACTCCAATAGTCTTGATAACTCAGCCCCTTGATAATGTAAACTGAATTCTTCCTTCATCCCTTTCAACCCAACTGTTCCCAATTCGAAAACTTCCTCATGCTGCTCTCTAGAATCGAAACATGCTACCAAATGCTCTATTTTTCTCTCAGTAGATGCCATCATATCCTGTATCTTCTCGATAATTGACGATTCAATAAACATGATCCTGAGATTAAAGAGTAGATACTGGAATTATTGTTCACAAAGAGAAAACCAATAAAAAGAATAAGAATGGTGGAAGTAAGACGTATGGAATGGAAATAAAATGATGAATGACTAAAGTAACTAAGTCCTAGCGTTCCTAATATCCCGTTCCCCGGCAGCGGCGCCAAAAACTTGACACACCCTTTTGCGTGTGTGTACCGCAAGTGCACGGGTTGTCGAAGTAATAATTACCCCGGTGAGTGGGTAGTCGAATCCACAGGGAACGGAAGTACTAGTAATGACTGATTCTTAGTTATCTAGTCGAAACAATAATATGGAGCAATTGAATGTAATATGTAAAATAAGAAAATCGCAAGAAAGAAAACAAATAAAAGGAAAAGGTAAAGGAGATCTCAATCAATGAAGATGAGATACTCGGGCAATGATCCCCCTAGGTTCTATCATGAAGTGCAAAACTAACTAAATGCTTCTAAACCAAGTTCTATGAGTCGAGGTAATCCAAGAACAATCGATCCCTGCTTCCAGGCCACCGATACTAGTCCCCTACAAGGTCCCAGCAGAGAATTCACTCAATCTCAACACCTCACACCCTATATGACCGCAATGAGTTTTAGGGATACCTAAGAGTGAAACCGATTCCTAAAATTAGATCTAACCCTACTTCTAGGCGAAAGATCCCTAACCCCTTACAAAAGTCCCGGCGGAGAAATCTATCAATCTCACACCTCACACCCCATATGGTTGCATAAAACTTAGGGAATACGGAGATAGGAAACACTCAATCGGAAGGGAAAGGGGACACTCCTCTATCTCAAGACTCACCCTCTCAACCCTCTTTAATCTTGTATGTTCTAATCCCTAATGGAGATCTCTCTCTCACCAAGGAAACAAATCAAGCATACCAAACAACCATACGAATTAATAAGGCATGCAAGCAATGATTAAACAAGATTAAAACTCAAATAAACTTGGAATTAAAAGAAAGCATAAAGAAAGTCAATACATGAATCGAAACCTAAGGTTCACATGCCCAAGTATCTACTAGGGTTTAGCCCTCCATGGGACTTATTACAAAGCAAAAGATAATGAAGTAAAAAGCAATGTAATCCATGAAAATAAACCCCCTCAAATTCGTGATGATAGCCTTGATGAATTGTTCAACGTCTCGAAGGAACCTTCTCCGAAGCTAGGTCACCAATGGCTCCCCGATGCTATCTCGTCGAAAGATCTATCGAAGTTAGTGAAGAACAACTCCCAATATCGCCAAAGACCTCGTCCTAGAAACCCTAGCCGCTCTTGCCTTCAAACGTGCGAAAAAAGTTCTAAAAGAATCAGCGAGAAAGGCTATTTATAAGCCTGAATCGCGCCAACTGCGTGTCTTCACGCGACCGCGTGAGATCCCACGCGATCGCGTGGGCTGCAGAATTTCCACGCGGTCGCGTGAGATTTTGACGCGGTCGCGTGAACAGTAATTTTGCTACAGTACTGCTACAGTGAAATAAACAGTGTTTTTGCTACAGTACTCTTCATAAATATGATCCAAACTCTCTCATATTGAGGCCACATGGTCGGGCACACGTCCATATGGTGAGTTATAAGATTTCTTCTTCTTCGAATCATCATTTGAGAGCTTTAACTATCTTCACACAAGTTGGGACATGAAGGTGTGACTGCCTTTGTGCCCTTCCATCACACAAATCATCTTGAATTCTTAAGGAAGTTGGCACACACCCTCATGTGCATGATCCCCTCTTGTGCCTTGACACTTGTGTTGTACAAAAGCTCCCAACAATACGTCTTTATAACCCATCTTTGCTTCCTTTTCCTCCTTTAACACTTCCACAACCTAATTGCATAAAAGAACACCAAAATACACTTTATGAGACATAATCAATGGTAAAATGATGCTCAATGTATGTAAAACAAGTCGGTAAAACATGTATATTCAAGCACTTATCAGGTTAATCTAATGCACATTCTCGGCTAAATTAACCATAAACGCGCGGAAGGCTATTAGCACCCGGAACCTCCGGTGTATTAATACATGAATCCCTTTTTAACTCATCAAGTGACCTAATACAAGCTAGCATCCTGCCAAACAAGTATCATTCAAAATCAATTCTATGGAATCCATCCATTGTAGAATGAGCAACAAGATAATGAATTAAAACCAAACAATCAAACCAACACATTCATTCAAAACAATATAAAGGTCATTCATACAAAGTTTCCTCCCGAGGTTCACCGGGAGCCCGGTGACCTTGGGAGGATTAGTTTGACATCACAAAATTAAGGAGCTCATCATACAAAGATTCCATCAAACAAAAAAAAGAAAAAACTCCCTCAAAGATGTCGGTTAGGGTTGATGGTGTAGCTCGTCGGATCCGCACCGGCGAGCCCTATGAAGCTTCTCCACGTCTTCCCCTTCTTCTCTCCTTCAAATCTGTCCAAAAATCCCTCCAAAGATGATGAGAATGGTGTGAGGTGGAGTGGAGGCCAGGTAGAGAACAACAACTTTCAAAAACCCTGAAGAATCCCTATATAATTCTGAGAGCGTGCGGGCAGTGTGCGGGCCGCACATGCGCCCGCACGCTCTTTTGGCCACCCTGTGGTGCCTGGTGTGTGGGTCGCACACTAGGCCGCACAGCTCACTGGGCAGGGTGTGCGGCCACTGTGCGGGCCGCACAGTAGCCGCACATGGCCGAGAGAAACGGCCCCATGTGCTGCGTGTCGGCTTCCGGGGGCTCCAAGTCTTCATTTCTTCTTCAATCTTCCCCGAAACGACATGAATACGGTTCGATCACGCGCACTTGGTCCTCAAAACCCTGAAACGAAAATAAAAACATCAAGTGCGCAAAATGTCATCGAAAATACACATAAGTTGCATGAAAGTACAAGAACATCGCTAAAGCATGATGTATTTAGGAACTTATCAAATACCCCCCACTTAATCATTTGCTTGTCCCCAAGCAAACGGACATGGAAAACCAGGGATACTGATAAGTGACTAAATACACAATCTCAGGCAAGAAATGAAAATATCATAGCCAAAATGAAAACTCAAAATACTAAGCAAAGACCACTTGAGATCATTCACGCATTCATTGGCCGTGTTGTGCTGTGTGTGTGCAAATCCCCTAGTTCGAAGCCCTGTAGTCCAAACAAGGTGGACAGGACCCCGAGGACCACTTCTTGAAGCAATTCACGCCACTTAGTGGAATACGGCCTTGAGGTGGTACAAATACTTCTAGTAGAGTCCTAAGGATACTTCCTCTTATTTTCGAACAAGTACCGGTTGAATTTTATTTTTCTGTACACAATTGTTTAACTTTTTTCTTTTTTTCTTTTCCGGGACTAACATGAACTGCAAATCCACATTACCTGGAGCTTTGCACATTCATGTAGACGCGCTCATGTCCTTATAGCTTTTGGCGAGAGGAACACTCTGGTTAGGAGCCAGAACCCCAAGTTACTTCGCTATTAGGGCAAAGGAGCACTGTCCACGCTTTTATTCAACTTTCCCCTTTTTTTTTTTTGACCGTATTGCAAGAAAGAACAAGAAGAAGGTCCTTAGAACACTATTAGAAGGCATTCTAACACATCAAGGCGCGAAACCACTAGTATGGGTTAACAACTAAGAGGTGCTGTGGTCCTTCGCCTAGGTGTCCAGGGTTCTACCTAAGAGAAAAGTGCGAAAAAAATGCCTAGAATGACACGAAAATCTCAAGTGTGCAAGGTCATAAGAAGCTTAGCATTTATCACAGTTTCGAGCTACAATACAATAACAATTAGATAAGCCATCCCAGGTTTTACAATCATGCAAAAATTCAAAAATTTTCAAAAGTTTCATACAAGTTCAAAAAGTTTCATACAAGTTCATGAAACAAATAATGAAACTAAGACATGCATAACCACCCCCCACTTAAAGTAGTACATTGCCCTCAATGTATAGGAATCCGCAGTACAGAAAAATTAGTGCAATGAAAATAAGAAGGATGGTTTCGTGAACTTCCCCGAGAATAATTGTTGTGGGATTCGCGGAGCATGAAGTCGGGATGGCTTTTGCCTCAACAACAAATAAGTGGGGAGAAAGAAAAATGTGACATCTATTTCAACCTGCAAGGAGAAAAGACATTGAATCAAGCATCCATCATTACCAAGAAAGGAAAATACAGAATTGAAAAGCATTAATATAAGTTTTCAAAACAAAGGGAAATAAAACAATTGGTAGGGATAAGCCCAAACAAAGTAGACTAGAACAACAAGAAAACCAGAATATAAATGTAGCAAAGACGTGCAAAGAAACACTAAAGGAAAGTGAGCTCTTAATCCCAATCATCCCAGCCATCCATAGATGCAGGAGGTGCCATAATGTCGGGGGAAGGAGGGTGCTGCAGAAGGGTGATGATGCTCTGCTGGCCCCGTAAATGTTCTTGCTGCCCCTGAATAAGCCTGGTGATGTCTTCCCCATGGCGTCGCTGTGTGTCATGAATCCCTTGAAGCTCTTGATGCAGTTCCGCGATAGTCGATGAGCGATCAGTACGTGGTCTAGCTCGTCCTGCCTGTGAGGTTGCTGGTGAAGTAGGGTCATCTTTAGAGTTAGATGAAGACCCAGCTCGAGCAGCAAGGAAGTAGGTGGACCCTTGGCGCTTGACAAAGCCAATGGCTTGAAGGGTTTGGATTCCAAGTGCAAGAGTGCCACCAACTCTTTCCATTGAACGGACGTGACCCAGTGCATTCATGCTGCTCACTAACCGCGTAATGTATGGCCCGGCGATAATTACCCCAATCGATGGATTCTGAGTTTGGCGAGTAATGCATTCCGCTATAATATAAGCCAAGTTGATCCGATGGCGATTTATCATGCTGTAGATGATCAGGAGGTCCATACGAGATACCACGCCAGTGCTATCGGCCTGTCCTATAAGAGATCGGCTCATGAGCACATGGATATAGCGGTGGGCAGGGTCACGGAGAAGAGATGCCTTTTTAGAGTCCTGGCCCGCTGCATGTGTGATAGTGCGCCAAAAGCGTCTCGGTTCAACATGGGCGGGGAAGTCCAAGGGTAACCCGGGGTAATGCATGCCGTTGACGAAGTCATGATCGTAGATGCCTAAGTAGTTCGCGAACTCACCATAGCTAATAGATTTCACCTCACCATTGACTTGAAACATGATGCCACCCGGGCGACGAAGGCGGGCGAAAGTTTGATTGGCTTCAAATGTACTTAGGACCTCCAATGTGAGTTCATGATACACAGGTTTATTAATGTCAAACACGGCGAGCAATTGATCAAATCCCACTAATTGTAGTACTTCATCGGCAAGCCCACATGTTCTAGCACTTCCCAATCGATAATATGGTTTTGCGCAAATGGTTTTGTTTTTAGGATATCATAACATTCTTGAAAAGTTTCATTGTCAAAGTGCATCTCCGATGAAGACCCTGCTTTTGTCTTGGTGCATTTGCTTGACGAAAGTCCGTTCGGCATCTTGCCTATAACCACAAAAATACGAATCAAGCAATGGTATAACTTCATAATGGCCTAATAGGTATGAGTCAAGCAACAAGTTTTGAAAATGAATGGGATGCAAAGATAGCATGATCATGAGTTATTAGAATGTATTACAACAATTCACACAAGTCCCACTCATGTCTACAACCCAGTGAAACATGGAATTCATTATCATCCATGGAAACCAATGCACAATCACACAAGTATCTAAAGCTTAACAAAGGGTCTAACAATTTGGAGTAAAAGCCAAAGAAAATACAAGCATGGTTTCATGAGAGTTTCATGCCTACAAGAATGATACAACCACAAATTACAAACATCCATCACCAACCAACACACAAACAAGGGATATGAAAATTCATTCAAGTTAAAATAAACTAAAAACATAAGAGATGAGATCATACCTTGCAAGGATGGACGAAATAACCAAGAAAAGGTTGGCAAAAACAAGAGGAGGAGGTTGTAGACCAAAGCTTGAAAGCAACCAAGAAGATGAAACTCAAGAAAATTCCTTGAAAGCTATAAAAGATTCAGAATTTTTGAGAGATAAAGAGGGTTTTCAAGGCTGAAATGGGGGCATATGAAGAGATAGGATTAGGTCAAGGGTTTTAAAAGAGGGAGAAGAGGATAAGTGGCACATTTGTGCCACTTGTCTCTCGATGGCGTGCCGGTGGCATGCCACCCGCACGCCTGTGTGCGGCCTGGTGTGCGGGCCGCACACCAGGCCGCACACTCCTCTGGATGAGGTGTGCGGCTGGTGTGCGGGCAGCACACCAGCTCGCACATCCTTCTAGTTGGGGCGTGCGGCTGGTGTAGCACACCAGCCCGCACAATGCACTGTTGCTCACTAAAAACCACAATTTCAGCCTCCAAACATGTATACAATGAAGAACATGCAACTCAAGCTTAACTTGGACAAAAAATACGTGTTTTTAACCACAAACCATAAAAGAAATCACCAATACGAAGGTGAAACAAAGATACAAAGGTTTACCAAAATTGGAAGAAACGAGAGAAAGAGCTTAAAATCTAAGAGACAACGCAAGAGAAACTAAAATACGGAAATGGAAGAGTACAGAAATGTAAAAATTTTGGGTTGCCTCCCATGAGTGCTTGTTTAGCATCGCGAGCCTGATGTTCGAATGTCTCGAGTTAATGAGGTACAAAGGGAAAGATTTTACCTGATGAATCAGGCGGTAATGAGTTCTTACCGAAATATAGCTTGAGGCGATGCCCATTTACCTTGAATTGACCTTTCTCTGGATAAATGATCTCGACTACGCCTTGAGGAGAGACACTCATTACCATGTATGGTCCTGACCATCGTGATTTAAGCTTCCCTGGGAATAGATGAAGTCGGGCATTGTATAGCAACACTTGATCCCCCTCCTCAAACTTCTTGTCCTGTTTTATGTTATTGTCATGGAAGCGTTTCACTTTTTCTTTGTATAATCTTGAGTTTTCATAGGCTAGAGCACTCCACTCTTCAAGCTCATCCAGTTGCAATTTCCTTTTCTCCCCCACCAGGTTGAAATCAAAGTTCAAGAATTTTGTGGCCCAAAATGGTTTGTGTTCGAGCTCAATTGGGAGATGGCAAGCCTTGCCATAGACCAAGCGATATGGACTGCTCCCAGTAGGTGTCATGTAAGCTATACGGTAAGCCCAAAGAGCATCATCTAGATGATCTACCCAATCTTTGCGGTGATGAGCCACAGTTTTTTCCAAAATTCGCTTGAGTTCTCGGTTAGAAACTTCAGCTTGACCACTAGTTTGTGGATGATAAGCTGTAGATGTGTAATGGGAAACACCGTATCTCTTCAGGATCTTTGCAAACTGAGAATTACAAAAATGTGCTCCGCGGTCACTGATAATTATTCGTGGCGTTCCAAACCTCGAGAACAACCTCTTCCAAAATTGCACAACAAAACGAGTATCACTAGATGGTAGCGACTGAGCTTCCACCCAACGAGACGCATAGTCCACTGCGACTAGAATAAACTTGTGTCCTCGGGAGTTTGGAAATGGGCCCATAAAATCAATTCCCCACACATCAAAAACCTCACAGACCTGAATAGCATTCTGAGGCATTTTGTCCAGGTGTGAAATGTTCCCAGTTCTTTGGCAGCGGTCACAGGACTGAATATGCTTCTGCGTGTCTAGAAAAATAGTGGGCCAGAAGAAATCAGCGTCAAGAATTTTTTTTAGCTGTTCGATTGGTGATGTAATGTGATAAACGCCTAAACGTACGTATTTTCCATGTATTCGGGTGTATGTATTACGTATTTTTCTATGATTTGGCACCCGTTTTTGGTCTGAATTGGTTTCTTTCGTGTTACAGGTACTGATGTGACCCCTTTGAGCTCATTGATAGAATTTGAGAAGAAATCGGCAACAAAAACACTATTTCATAGGGGGTACTGTAGCGACCACTGTAGCAAATCCTGTAGCACGAATCCTTTGGCGAAATGGCTAAGTCTGGAGGTTCATGCGGTCTGGCATGCGGGCACTGCAGAGGCCGCATACGGTACTGTAGCAATTTACTGTAGCATACGGTACTGTAGCATTTACTGTAGCGGCACTGTAGCAACTTACACGATTTCGGGTTTTCTCGGGATTTTCTCTCCCCGCATGCGGGGTCGCATACGGGGCCGCATAACGTTCTGGATGATGTTTTTAAGGGTTTTGGGAGTTCATTTGGAAGAGGAGAGCCCTAGGTCTTGAGCCAACTTGCCACCATCTTCAAATTGGAGCTAGGAGCTGCCGTCGGAGGCCATTTCCGGGGAGAGAACGACTAGGAGAGCGACATACGACGAGATCTACCCTCTTGATCCTTAGTTTGGAGGAGAATCGACAAGGGAAGCCACCCCTTTGGTGGCGTCTTTGGAACGTCATTCGGCTTCTATCTTTTGAGGGGGTGTTCTCATCTATGTATTTGGTTGTTTTGATGTGTTTTCTTGTGTATTTTGTATTCATGGGCAACTAAACCCCAAGGTCACCGGATGTAGGTGAACCTTGGGGGTGAACTTGTGTAGGATGCTTGCTTGACTTGATTTATGCATTTGAGACTTGTTTGTGAACCTTGTTTGGTGTATTTGATTGCTTGGTATGCATGAGAACTCTGTGTATCATTGTTTAGATAATGCTAGGAAGCATGACCATTGCCCTAGTATTAGGCTCACCAAGCTTGGTAGGGATACATGTATGAATACGCCGTGACCATCGGGTATTTGTACCCCTCCAATTGTTAGGGTTGACCTAGTTTGTGTCTTCTCCCTAAATTGAGAAACCTTTTGCTCCCTTTGCAATCGTGTGAGGATTCGAGCGGAAGGAATTCCGTATTCGATACTTGTACCGGATTAGGGACCAATTTCCGTGACCATCGGGTTGGTCTAACTTCGGGTTTCTCGGTCCAAACTACCCATTTGCATGCTAGTTAAGGCAAGCCCCGCACTTTAGTAGCCCCCTTGGTAATCCTCATCCGTGACCCTCTCTTTATATTGTTTTATCCCTCGTTCATTGCCTCCACCTTAGAACACTTTATTTGCATGTTAATCATCTTTTTACTTTCTTTTGCACAACACTTGACTTGATCGGCCAAACAATCATACGAAGAGGAAGTAAGGGTAGATTCTCGGGCCCTAGGGAATACGACCCCCTCGCGCGCGCGTGAGGGGTATTACTTGACGACCCGTGCACTTGCGGTCGACCCATCAAGTTTTTGGCGCCGTTGCCGGGGACCCACGAGAAATATCCGGAAAACTTAGAGTTGGTTGATTTGGCCATTATTTTGTTTCGTTTTTTTTTTGTGCACCACTGTATTTATATTCTGGTTCATTCCTTTTATTTTGTAAATATCTCTTATCTATCATTTAACCATGTCTTCATCAGGTGACTGGAGCAATTATTATCGGTCTCAGGAGGTGCACCTTTACTACTCAGGCGCAGGGACTACATGGAACCCTCCATGCTTGTATGATGATCAGTGGAGGAGGCAGCACTATGATGACTCAACCAGCTTTACCACAGAAAATCACGACACTGAGTCTATTCTCCAACAGTATATGCAGACTGAAAGGGTGAATCTAGTACAGTCTTTTGGACCCTCTAGCTGCCTGCTCGATCCCGTCAACAATTGGACAGAGAATAACTCAAATGAACACTTAGGCTCGTGGGCTCCAGTTGACAAGGAGACAGATCGAACAGGGTCGGAGAGTTCAGAAGGAAAGGACTATTTACAGGAGGAGCACATGAATTCAGTTGAAGTAGAACAACATGAAATGGAAGACAGCTCGGGGAATGATAGTTCATGTGAAATGGAAGATCAGAGAGTTGAAAAGGATGATTTGAGCAATTATGGGAGATTGAAATCATCGCTTGAAGAACCCCCTGAACTGGAATTGAAGCAACTACCAGACCATCTAGAGTATGCCTTCTTGGGGGAAAATTCTACACTCCCTGTTATCATTGCAGCAGACTTGACCAGACAACAGAAGGACATGCTCCTGGATGTACTAAAGAAACACAAGAAGGCAATTGCTTGGAAAATCGCTGATATTAAGGGGATCAATCCATCATTCTGCACTCACAAAATTCTTATGGAAGACAATCACAGGCCTTTGGCAATACCCCAACGAAGATTGAATCCTAACATGAAAGAGGTAGTAAAGAATGAAGTCATCAAGCTCCTTGATGCGGGCATTATTTACCCCATTTCTGACAGTGCATGGGTGAGTCCAGTTCAAGTAGTACCCAAGAAAGGGGGTATGACAGTCGTGACCAATGAGAAGAATGAATTGATACCTACCAGAACGGTAACAGGATGGAGGGTTTGCATAGACTACAGAAAGCTTAATGATGCCACAAGGAAGGATCATTTCCCCTTACCCTTCATTGATCAAATGCTTGAGCGACTTGCCGGCCACTCCTACTATTGCTTTTTGGACGGTTTCTCTGGATATTTTCAAATTCCTATTGCTCCAGAAGATCAAGAGAAAACTACTTTCACTTGTCCCTATGGTACTTTCGCTTACCGGCGGATGCCTTTTGGACTTTGCAATGCACCGGCCACTTTTCAGAGGTGTATGATGGCCATCTTTGAAGACATGGTAGAGGACATTATGGAAGTGTTCATGGATGACTTCTCTGTGTTCGGTGACTCGTTCGACCTATGCCTCAAAAACCTTGAACGGGTCCTGAGTAGATGTGAAGAAACAAATCTGGTGCTTAGTTGGGAGAAATGTCATTTTATGGTCAAGGATGGCATTGTCCTGGGACACAAAATTTCAAAACAGGGGATTGAAGTGGATAAGGCAAAGGTCGCTACTATTGAAAAACTTCCTCCTCCAACTTCAGTGAAGGCCATCAGGAGCTTCCTAGGACATGCTGGGTTTTACAGAAGATTCGTGCAAGATTTCTCTTCCATCTCCCGACCATTGACAAAACTGTTGGAGAAGGATGCTCCTTTTGAATTCAATAGTGACTGCATGAATGCCTTCTTAACTCTCAAGAAGAAACTGGTTGAAGCACCAATCATGGTTTCCCCAGACTGGAGTTTGCCATTTGAGCTGATGTGTGATGCGAGTGACTATGCTGTGGGTGCAGTGCTTGGGCAACGAAGGGACAAACACTTTCATCCTATCTACTATGCAAGTAAAACTTTGAATGATGCTCAAGAAAACTATACCACTACCGAGAAGGAATTGTTGGCGGTAGTCTTTGCATTTGACAAGTTCCGATCATACTTGGTGTTGTCCAAGGTGATTGTTTACACAGACCATTCTGCCCTAAAGTATCTATTGAGCAAGTCGGATGCCAAGCCACGACTGATCCGCTGGGTGCTACTTCTTCAGGAATTTGACTTGGAGATAAGAGATAAAAAAGGGGCAGAAAACCTTGCTGCTGACCATCTCTCCCGCCTTGAGGGTCCCAATGACGACGTATTGGAAAAGAGAGAAATCAATGATTCATTTCCTGGAGAACAATTATGTAGTATTCAGGTGGTAGCAACAAATGAAACCCCGTGGTTCGCTGACTTTGCCAACTTTCTAGCTGCGAAAACATTCCCTAAGTGGCTCACTCACCAACAACGGAAGAAATTCTTTGCCGACCTGAAGTATTATATTTGGGAAGACCCCTATTTATTCAGGGTTTGCTCGGATCAGACTGTCAGAAGGTGTGTTTCGTTAGAGGAAGGGCAAGATATCTTGAAGCATTGCCATTCTGGGCCGACAGGTGGTCATTATAGTGGGAACCGGACTGCTAGGAAGGCCCTCGATGCGGGGTTTTATTGGCCGACTATGTTCCAAGATGCACAAACATTGGTGCAACATTGTGACAGGTGCCAAAGAACGGGTAATATCTCAAAAAGAGAGGAAATGCCTCAATCATGGAATCAAGCATGCGAAGTATTTGATGTTTGGGGAATCGACTTCATGGGGCCGTTTCCTAGCTCGCAGGGCAACAAATATATCCTGGTGGCAGTGGACTATGTCTCCAAGTGGGTGGAAGCACAGGCCCTCCCATCGTGTGATGCACGAGTTGTTGTGAAATTCCTAAGAAAATTGTTTTCCCGGTTCGGAGCACCTAGAACAATCATTAGTGACCGAGGCACTCATTTCTGCAACTCTCAGTTTGAGAAGGTTTTGAAACGATATGGTGTGTCTCATAGAATCTCAACCGCTTATCACCCGCAAACCAGTGGTCAAGTGGAGGTATCAAATAGGGAATTGAAGCGCATCCTTGAGAAAACAGTGAGTCACCATAGGAGGGATTGGGCCGACCAACTTGATGATGCACTCTGGGCATATAGAACCGCATACAAGACACCTATTGGGACAACACCATATAGATTGGTCTATGGAAAGACATGTCACTTGCCGGTTGAACTTGAACACAAGGCTTATTGGGCATTAAAGCAACTTAACTTTGATCCTCATTTGTGTGGTCGCAAGCGAAAACTCCAATTAAATGAGTTAGAGGAATGGCGGTCCTTGGCGTATGACACATCAATAAGGTACAAGGAGAAAATGAAGGAATACCATGACCGGCATATTAAACGAGCCAAGTGTTTCCAACCCGGGGACCAAGTACTATTATTCAATGCAAGATTAAAATTATTCCCCGGGAAGTTAAAATCACGATGGCATGGTCCCTACACCGTCACTCAAGTGTTTCCTCACGGCGCCGTCGAGATATCTCATTCACAATTGGGAACCTTTAAGGTTAATGGGCACCGGTTGAAACACTATTTCTCGGGTAACAACATTTCACACAAGAATGGAGGTAATTTGACTTCCTTTGATCCACCGTGATGTCAAGGTAAGAGACGTCGAGCTAAAGACGTTAAACAAGCGCTTCTTGGGAGGCAACCCAAGTCTTTAAATTCATTGCATCTATTTGTTTTTCTTCTTAGTTGTTGTTGTGTTTGGGTGTTTTTCGTATTTTTTTTTGTGGTGCTTTTGAGTTTGAGTGTTGTTGATTTCTTTGATTGTGGTGGTTGATTAGTCGTTTTCCTTAATTTATTTTACCATGTTGCACCTTTGGTTTGATGATCATTGTATTTTTCCTTGAGTGTTGGTGCTTCAATCTCCATGTTTTCAATGATTTTTGAGTGTTTTCGGCTTTGTTTTCATGTAATTTTTGAGTGCTAGGTTGAGTTCAAAGGTTGATTTGAGAGTGTTTTGAGCTAAAAAATTCCTGGGCCTTGTGCGGCCTGTCATGCGGCCGCACAAGGGGCCGCACAAATTTTCCCGAGAGCGGTGCGGCCTGCTATGCGGCCGCATAGCAGGCCGCATGATTTTTCCCGAGAGGTATGCGGCCTGCTATGCGGCCGCATAGCAGGCCGCATGGATTTTCCAGAGAGCTATGCGGGGTACCATGCGGCCGCATGGTAGGCCGCATGGTCACCCAGCCCCTATTTCCCCCTCTCTTCAGCCCACTTCCTCACTATTCACTCAATTTTCATCAAACTTCTTCTCTTTTCTCCTTCATCTCTCCACCATTTTCCTTCATTCTTTTTGCATCCAAACACTCTCCTCATCCTAGCAAACGAATTTTTGGAAGATTTTCAAGGTTTTATCAAGCTTTAAGCCGGATTCCACTTCATTTTCACTTTGGTGCCCTAGATTGAAGTAAGTTCCATATCTCTCCATTTCTAGGGCTTTTCTTTGTGTTTTTGGGCTGATTTTCTTGGGAATGTGGTTGTGAATGTTTCTTGTGAATGTATGTGTTGAATTTCAAGGTTTGTAAAATTTGTTTGCTACTTTTACAAGAAGAAACTCTTGAAAAATTTTCCCGAAATTACTGTAGCAACAATAAGATTTCAGCCCATTGATGCCATTGTGCATTCTTTTCATATATTTTTGGTTTGATGAAGCTTGTATGGTCTTGTAGGGATGTCAACCAAGCATGTGGCTTCAAAGCGATCCCGGAGAAGCTCTCCACCGCCCGTCTTTGAGCCAAGATTCACCGACGATGCCCACAAGACCCGTTATGCCCTCTTTGTCGAGGAAGAATTTTGGTGTTGTCCGACAAATTGATTGGGAAACCTTGGGGGTTTTGAGCCTCGATCATACCATCCGGGAGTACATATCACATGGCTTCACCACCTCCACCAAATCATTAGACTCATGACACCGATTCTTAGTTTTTACTTTTCTTGTTGTGTGTATTTTGTTTTTGCGCACTTAGACTTATTTTGGTGTTTGTTGTATCATTCAGTTAGTTAGGGTTTCGGCCCTACTAAACTTCTTCTTTTTATTTATGTAGTTTGGATTTTATTTGTTCGCTCTCTTTATTTATTTATCGAGTTGTGATGCATTTCCTGTTGCTTTCAGGACTGATCGTTGAGGATGCTTCACACTCCATGGCCCTAGTGATTTACCCCTGTTTGTGTTCACCTTGAATTCACTGCATCAACTAATTGGGGAAGTCTTCTTGCTTCATCTCCTTATTTTTATTGCATACATATCATCATGTTCTGCTGATTCATGTACATTAGGGACAATGTACGATTCTAGGTGTGGGGATGGAGTGCTTTTATTTGCATGCTTGTTATACCGATGATAGCAATGACGCCTAGTTTAGGACTTCCTAGCATGAAGGTTCGACAGTTATGAGTTGTATTTCATTATTGTTCCTAAATGATGTCCTGCTTTATCTTTAGTGCACTGACAGACTTTTACATTTGTACTTCCACCTCATACACTCCAACTAACCCATTACAATGTTTTCGGCATTAATTTGTTAATGTCTACTTTCAATGCCTTTTTAAGAGCTTTTGAGGTCCTTTGTTGTTTCCTTAGCCTCAAGTGAGTTTGTTAACAGGTTTTATACCAGGGGATACGAGATATATTGTAAAAAAAAAAAAAAAAAAAAAAAAAAAAAAAAAAAAAAAAAAAAAAAAAAAAAATGTGGAGTCTATGACAGTATTCCTCTGCTAGTACAGCATGAATGCGTCTATGTGGACTGTAATCAAGTAGGATGGGTGGCTCTTGTGCCTGGCCAGCATGTGCATCCGTCTGAAAGATTTTTGTGCAGTCTACGTTAGTCGGACTCAACTCAAAAAAAAAAAAAAAAAAAAAAAAAAAAAAAAAAAAAAAAAAAAAAAAAAAAAAAAAAACCTTTGCAAATATGTAAATACAGCATATAGTATCTTATTCGTATCCCTTGGAACCTGTTACACAACCACTCGAGAGCCAAAGTTTCATTCAGGACCCGAAGGACTTTTAACTGGGTATTGAGAGTGTCTTTAACAGATTAATGCCATTTTCATTGTATGTGGAGTGAATAGTATGGAGAATGAGGTTGGAAGTAAGCACACACTCACCAGTGCACTTTAGATGAAACAGGACCATCCATACCTAGTTGCCAACAGAACAACTCATTATTTGTCCTTCCTTCTATCTGTGCTAGTGGGGTCCTCTACTGTTGAGCTTGAGGTCGTACATTTAGTCGTTTATCTTCTTGCCCCTGTTCTTCATGTTTGTTTGCTTGGGGACAAGCAAATGCTTAGGTGTGGGGATGTTTGATAAACGCCTAAACGTACGTATTTTCCATGTATTCGGGTGTATGTATTACGTATTTTTCTATGATTTGGCACCCGTTTTTGGTCTGAATTGGTTTCTTTCGTGTTACAGGTACTGATGTGACCCCTTTGAGCTCATTGATAGAATTTGAGAAGAAATCGGCAACAAAAACACTATTTCATAGGGGGTACTGTAGCGACCACTGTAGCAAATCCTGTAGCACGAATCCTTTGGCGAAATGGCTAAGTCTGGAGGTTCATGCGGTCTGGCATGCGGGCACTGCAGAGGCCGCATACGGTACTGTAGCAGTTTACTGTAGCATACGGTACTGTAGCATTTACTGTAGCGGCACTGTAGCAACTTACACGATTTCGGGTTTTCTCGGGATTTTCTCTCCCCGCATGCGGGGTCGCATACGGGGCCGCATAACGTTCTGGATGATGTTTTTAAGGGTTTTGGGAGTTCATTTGGAAGAGGAGAGCCCTAGGTCTTGAGCCAACTTGCCACCATCTTCAAATTGGAGCTAGGAGCTGCCGTCGGAGGCCATTTCCGGGGAGAGAACGACGAGGAGAGCGACATACGACGAGATCTACCCTCTTGATCCTTAGTTTGGAGGAGAATCGACAAGGGAAGCCACCCCTTTGGTGGCGTCTTTGGAACGTCATTCGGCTTCTATCTTTTGAGGGGGTGTTCTCATCTATGTATTTGGTTGTTTTGATGTGTTTTCTTGTGTATTTTGTATTCATGGGCAACTAAACCCCAAGGTCACCGGATGTAGGTGAACCTTGGGGGTGAACTTGTGTAGGATGCTTGCTTGACTTGATTTATGCATTTGAGACTTGTTTGTGAACCTTGTTTGGTGTATTTGATTGCTTGGTATGCATGAGAACTCTGTGTATCATTGTTTAGATAATGCTAGGAAGCATGACCATTGCCCTAGTATTAGGCTCACCAAGCTTGGTAGGGATACATGTATGAATACGCCGTGACCATCGGGTATTTGTACCCCTCCAATTGTTAGGGTTGACCTAGTTTGTGTCTTCTCCCTAAATTGAGAAACCTTTTGCTCCCTTTGCAATCGTGTGAGGATTCGAGCGGAAGGAATTCCGTATTCGATACTTGTACCGGATTAGGGACCAATTTCCGTGACCATCGGGTTGGTCTAACTTCGGGTTTCTCGGTCCAAACTACCCATTTGCATGCTAGTTAAGGCAAGCCCCGCACTTTAGTAGCCCCCTTGGTAATCCTCATCCGTGACCCTCTCTTTATATTGTTTTATCCCTCGTTCATTGCCTCCACCTTAGAACACTTTATTTGCATGTTAATCATCTTTTTACTTTCTTTTGCACAACACTTGACTTGATCGGCCAAACAATCATACGAAGAGGAAGTAAGGGTAGATTCTCGGGCCCTAGGGAATACGACCCCCTCGCGCGCGCGTGAGGGGTATTACTTGACGACCCGTGCACTTGCGGTCGACCCATCATAATGCACCCTAGTTGGCCCTTCATGGCAATGCATGATAATGTTCCTTCCTTCTTATCGAGATACGTACCGCCTAACCAGTTGATCTGCACAAACGCAGAACAAATAAGGTTCCTCCGAAATGTAATGCTTAAGATCAGTGAAAAATTTCTTCCTTTGTAGATAACTGAACCATTTTGGTAGAATGCCTGCTGCCAGATAATTAGCAATGTCTGCGAACTAGGGTTGCTCTTCTTCTTGAACCACCCGAACATGGAAAAGTTGTTCCTCCGAAAAGGAGTCATTGATCTCGACATCCATGCTGGATAATGAGTAGTTGTTCTCTAATCGAGACAGATGATCAGTAGCTAAGTTTTCAGCGCCCCGCTTGTCTTTGATTTCCAAGTTGAATTCCTGAAGCAGGAGCACCCAACGGATTAAACGTGGCTTAGCATTAGTCTTACTCAGGAGAAATCGAAGTACTGAATGATCAGTGTAAACCACCACTTTGGAAAGCACTAAATAAGGCCTTAACTTTTCAAAAGCAAAGACCACTGCAAGGAGATCCTTTTCAGTGGTAGTATAATTTTCCTGAGCCCCGGTGAGAGTTTTGCTTGCATAATAAATAGGATGGAAATGATTGTCTTTCCTTTGCCCCAGAACTGCTCCCACTGCAAAATCACTAGCATCACACATTAATTCGAATGGTAGCTCCCAGTTTGGTGCGACGAGGATAGGTGCCTGGATAAGTTGATTCTTTAGAGTAGTGAAAATAGTCAAGCACTCCGGGGTGAAATGGAATAGCACATCCTTCTCGAGTAGCTTGGTCAATGGTTTTGCAATCTTAGAAAAATCTCTTATGAATCTCCTGTAAAATCCATCATGCCCTAGAAAACTTCTAATGGCCTTGACAGATGTTGGAGGAGGGAGCTTCTCAATGGCAGAGATTTTTGCCTTGTCTACTTCATTGCCATCACCTGAAATTTTATGTCCCAAAACTATCCCTTCCTTTACCATGAAGTGGCATTTTTCCCAGCTCAACACTAAGTTGATTTCGTCACATCGTTCTAAGACACGGTCCAAGTTCTTCAAACATAAATCAAATGAGCTTCCGTATACAGAAAAATTATCCATGAACACTTCCATCGTTTTTTCAACCATATCCTCGAAGATAGCAAGCATGCATCTCTAAAATGTGGCGGGGGTATTGCATAACCCAAAGCAAACGTACCATAAGGACAGGTGAAAGTAGTTTTTTCTTAGTCTTTAGGAGCTATGGTAATTTGAAAATATCCGGAAAAACCATCTAGAAAGCAATAATACTCGTGTCCGGCCAATCTTTCGAGCATCTGATCAATGAATGGAAGAGGGAAGTGATCCTTACGAGTGGCGTCATTGAGTTTCCTATAATCAATACAGACTCTCCAACCAGTAACCTGCCTATTTGGGATAAGCTCATTCTTCTCGTTGGTCACTACCGTCATGCCCCCTTTTTTTGGTACCACCTGGGTGGGACTAACCGAAGCACTATCAGAGATTGGGTATATTATGCCGGCGTCTAGCAGTTTGATCACTTCAGCTTTCACCACTTCTTTCATATTCGGGTTCAATCTCCTTTATGGGAGGGCCGACGGCTTGTGGTTGTCTTCCATTAAAATCTTATGAGTGCAGAAAGATGGATTTATTCCCCTGATGTCTGAAATCTTCCATGCCAAGGCTTGCTTATGTTTCTTCAATACTTTTAACAGTTCATTCTTGTTTTCTGTTGAAAGATTGGAGGAAATTATTACCGGTAGCTTAGAATTCTCTTCAAGAAATGTGTACTCAAGGTGCGGGGGTAATTCTTTCAACACCAATTCTGGTGGTTCATCGATAGATGGCTTTAGCCTGTTCATGTTATCACGTTGTATTCTCTCAAATTCTTCCATTTCATCTGTGGAGCTTTCAGATTCCGATTCCCTTTTCTTCTCATACACAAACTCTTTAGAATATAGAGGGCTGGTATACTCATCAATTGTGCTCGGCTGTTGGTCATGAGTCCCATCTCTTGCAAAATCTAAACACTCCGCTTTATTCATGAACTGAGAGAAAATTTCGTTGTTGCTAAAGTTTCTTTCTTTCTGATCCAGAATGCTTAAGTTGAAGATCTCATCATGAACCAAGAACTGCCTTGCCCATTGATCCAAATAGTGTGATGCAGGTTCACTCAGGTATCGATCCATCGATGCGGAGAAGTATAACAGTGCACCTGGAAAATGAAAATTAAAAAGGGATGTTAGTTGATATGTATAAAGGATAGAAAATAGAAGCAAGAAAAGATGGATAATTACATATGAAAGTGAAGTCACTAGAGCAATGATCCAAAAGTTTTCCTAGTATTCTCTGATGTTCCTCGGCAACGGCGCAAAAAACTTGATGAGCGAGCGTGCGACTAGCTACAGAGCTAGCACGCGACTCCCTGGCCCCAAGTGCACGGGTCGTCAAGTAATAACCTCACAAGGAGGGTCGTATTCCCTAGGGCTCGAGATCTACTATTACTTCCTTTTGGGAGTCACTTTCTAGTCGATCGAAACAAGGTTGAAGCAATATTAAAATAATAAAAACAAGTAAAGAAATGCAAATAAAATAAAGCTTAATCCGGAATAAAGTTAGAGACGAAGAAGCCAATAATTAGTTAAGGCCTCGGGCAAGGATTCCCCCGGGAGGAGACTAAATACGAAAGACCATGATAATTATAAAACTAGGTTTGGCTTGGTTTTGGTCCGCTAGACTCGGATGTCGACTACCCCGGAACCTCCGTAGTGTAGACCTAATCCAGTACGGGTTTCTCTATCCAGAAAAGACCCCTACGATGTCAATGAGAACAAGGAGTCTTGATTAGGGTTAATATAATGCACACTCTCGGCTAAATTAACCCTAAACGCCCGAAAGGCTATTAGCACCCGGAACCTCCGGCGTATTAATACATGAATCCCTCTTTAACTCATCAAGTGACCTAATACAAGCTAGCATCCCGCCAAACAAGTATTATTCAAAATCAATTCTACGGAATCCATCCATTGTAGAATGAGCAACAAGATAATCAATTAAAACCAAACAATCAAACCAACACATTCATTCGAAACAATATAAAGGTCATTCATACAAAGTCTTCTCCCAAGGTTCACCGGGACCCCGGTGGCCTTGGGAGGTTTAGTTCGACATCACAAAATTAAGGAGTTCATCATACAAAGATTCCATCAAACAAAAACAAGAAAAAACTCCCTCAAAGATGTCAGCTAGGGTTGATGGTGTAGCTTGTCGGATCCGCGCCGGTGAGCCCTATGAAGCTTCTCCATGTCTTCCCCTTCTTCCCTCCTTCAAATTTGCCCAAAAATCCCTCCAAATCCCTCCAAAGATGATGAGAATGGTGTGTGGTAGAGTGGAGGCCGGGTAGAGAACAACAACTTTCAAAAACCCTGAAGAATCCCTATATAATTCCGAGAGCGTGCGGGAAGTGTGCGGGCCGCACATGCGCCCGCACGCTCTTCTGGCCACCCTATGCCGCTTGGTGTGCGGGCCGCACACTAGGCTGCATAGCTCACTGGCCAGGGTGTGCGGCCACTGTGCGGGCAGCACAGTGGCCGCACATGGCCGAGAGAAACGGCCCCTAATGCGCCGTGTCGGCTTCTGGGGTGCTCCAAGTCTTCATTTCTTCTTCAATCTTCCCCAAAACGACACGATTACGGTTTGATCATGCGCACTTGGTCCTCGAAACCCTGAAACGAAAATAAAAACATCAAGTGCGCAAAATGTCATCGAAAATACACATAAGTTGCATGAAAGTACAACAACATCATCGCTAAAGCATGATGTATTTAGGCACTTATCAGGTTATTCTAATGCATGTGCTCGGCTAAAATAACCCTAACCACTCAGGAGGGTATCAATACCCAAAACCTCCGGTGTATTAATACAATGAATCCCTCTTTAATCATCACAAGACCTAATACAAGCTAGCATCCCGCCAAACAAGTATTTTTCAAAATCAATTCTACGTAATCCTTCCATTCTAGAATGAACATGATAATGATAGATTAAAATCAACAACACAAGCCGCACAGATTCATTTATAATATAACAATATCATCCATAAAAAGTCTCCTCCCAAGGTTCACCGAGAGCCCGGTGGTCTTGGGAGTCTAGTTAGACATAACAAAATGGGAGAGCTCACAATACATGACAACCATCATACAAACAATGAGAAAACTCCCCATGGAATGTCGGCTAAAAGATGATGATGAGGATTCGTCGGATCCTCGCTGGCAAGCCCTTTGATGCTTTTCTACGTTCTCCCATTTTTCTCTCCTTCAATCCTTACCGAAAATATCTCCAAAGATGATGAGAATGGCTTGAGGGTGTGTGGAGGTTGGATGAGAAACAAAAACTAAAGAAAGGTCACCTAAAACCCTCACAAAGATGGCTTAAATACCTTGAAGTTGTGCGGGCACTGTGTAGGGTCACACAGCCTTCTGGCCTTGGTGCGCGGCCAGTGTGTGGGCCGCACATTGGCCGCACAGTAGCCACACACATGCTTTATGTGAGCTATGTTTGCGTGACCCTTGGCGTCCGGAGCATGTAAAAACTTCCTTTCTTCTTCATTTTTCTCCAGAATGACTCAAATATGTATCTTCCTTGCGAAAATGGCCCTCAAAACAATGAAACAAAATAAATATTCCAAATGCACAAAATGTCATCGAAAACTAATACTGTAGCAATTAATGCAGCAGTTTACTATTCACTACGCGCCAAAAAATCAATTCCAGAAAATCCACACGTTCGTGTGGAAATTCCACACGGCCGTCTGGAAATTCCACACGGCCATGTGGATGCCCGATTTCAGCCTTTAAATAGCCGTGACAGAGATTTTCTAATGGACTTTTGGACCCATCTTTTCCCCAACATCATGAGGGTTCGCGGCTAGGGTTTAGAGAGGATTTTGTAGAGCTTTGGAGCGAGTCTTCGGCATCAACATCAACGTCCATTGTAAGATAGCTATTGGGGGAGCTTTCATCGGCACCGATCCTGCATGAGAACTCTGTGGTTTGAATTCTAGGTTGTACTTGGTTGCGTGACCATCACCCTTGTACTAGACATGCTTGGCTTAGAAGGGATACATGTACGAATACGCCGTGACCATTGGGTATTTGTGCCCCTCCACCCATTGGGGAAAAACCTAGATATTGAGTTTGACGCTAATTAGAGATTTCCCTAAGCGTAATGCGATCATAGGAGGATTTGGGCGGGAGAGATTCCGTATTCCAATACTCTTACCGGATTAGGGGTTATCACCGTGACCATTGGGGTGACCTACTTTTGGACGTCTCTCGCCCTAACCACCATTACCTTCATTACTCTAGCATCCTTCTAGCTTTTGTAGTCCCGAGGGGATCCTTGCCCGGGGACCTCACACTTTCATTGCTAATTGTTTCCTTAATGTGCTTGTGTGGTGTGCCTTAGTCCACTTGTTTATAGTTTTCTCTTTTGTTATTTTTCTTATCTTGTTTCAAAGCTATATTTGGTAAACTAGACAATGTCATCTAGAGGGGAGTAATAGCAGCTCTTGGGACCTCAGGGAATACGACCCCCTCGCGCGTGCGTGGGGGGTATTATTTGGCGACCCGTACGCTTGCGGATCCATTCAATCAACTTTCATGCAACTTGTATTAGTTTTCAATGACATTTGGTGCATTTGATATATTTATTTTGCTTCAGGGTTTCAAGGGCCATTTTTGCAAGGAAGATACATATTTGAGTTGTTCTAGAGAAAAATGAAGAAGAAAGGAAGTTTTAACGCGTAACTGTACGTATTATTTATATGTATTTGCGTATTTATTGAGTATTTTTACATGAGTGGATGCCCGTTTTCGGTCTAAATTGTTTTATTTCGTGTTACAGGCACTGCAGCAGATTTACTGTAGCAGAGTTAGTGTAGTAGGGGGGTACTGTAGAATTTTACTGTAGTACTCACTGCAGCAACTTACACGAAACTCGGGGGTGCTACAGTGCCCGTATGTCGGCCCGTATGCCAGCCCGCATAAGTTGCTATAATTGGGTTTTTAAAGGGGGGAGAGTTCATTTTTTTTTCTAAGGGAGGAAGCCCTATGTCATGAGCATACTTGCCACCACCTTCAAATCGGAGCTAGGAGCTGCCGTCGGAGGCCATTTCCGGGGAGAGAACGACAAGGAGAGCGACATACGACGAGATCCACCTTCTTGATCCATAGTTGAGAGGATAATCGACGAGGAAAGCCACCTCTTTGGTGCCGTCGTTGGAATGTCATTCGGCCTCTACCTTTTGAGGGGGTGTTCTTGTCTTTGTATTTGGTTGTTTCTATGTATTATCTTGTGTATTTTGTATTCATGGGCAACTAAACCCCAAGGTCACCGGATGTAGGTGAACCTTGGGGGTGAACTTGTGTAGGATGCTTGCTTGACTTGATTTATGCATTTTGGGACTTGTTTGTGAACCTTGTTTGGTGTATTTGAATGCTTGGTATGCATGAGAACTCCGTGTATCAATGTTTAGAAAATGCTAGGAAGCATGACCATTGCCCTAGTATTAGGCTCACCAAGCTTGGTAGGGATACATGTATGGATACGCAGTTACCATCGGGTATTTATACCCCTCCAATTGTTAGGGTTGACCTAGATTGTGTCTTCTCCCTAACTTGAGAAACCTTTTGCTCCCTTTGCAATCGTGTGAGGATTCGAGCGGAAGGAATTCCGTACTCGATACTTGCACCGGATTAGGGACCAATTTCCGTGACCATCAGGTTAGTCTAACTTCGGGTTTCTCGGTCCAAACTACCCATTTGCATGCTAGTTAAGGCAACCCCCCACTTTAATAGCCCCCTTGGTAATCCTCATCCGTGACCCTCTCTTTACATTGTTTTACCCCTCGATTATTGCCTCCACCTTAGAGCATTTTATTTGCATGTTAATCATCTTTTTAATTTCTTTTGCACAACACATGACTTGATCGGCCAAACAATCATACGAAAAGGAAGTAAGGGTAGATTCTCGGGCCCTTGGGAATACGACCCCCTCGCGCAAGCGTGAAGGGTATTACTTGACGACCCCATGCACTTGCGGGTCGACCACCAAGCATGTGTAAGGCGACTGTGTGGGGCCGCATAGTGGCCACACAGTTCTTCCAGTAAGTTGTGCTCCCAGTGTGCAACCCGCACACAGCCTGCACACCACAGCCCGCACAATGTCCGCACAGCTTCGGGGTATTTAAGCCATCTTTGTGAGGGTTTTGGAAAACCTCTCTTTGATTTTTGGTTCTCATTCGACCTCCACTCACCCTCAAGCCATTCTCATCATCTTTGGAGGTGTTTTCGGCAAGGGTTGAAGGAGAGAAGAAGAGGAGAACATAGGAAAGCATCAAAGGGCTCTGAAACGACCTTTTGCGTGTGTACCGCAAGTGCACGGCCTTGTCGAAGTAATAAAATTACCCCGGTGAGTGGGTAGTCGAATCCACAGGGAATAGGGATTTATGGAAGTGGATAATCGGAGTGATAAGTGGAAGTGGATTTATGGAAATTTGAATAAAAGCAAGGGAAATGAATAGAAAGATGAAAGAAAGAAAAGTGCAAGTAAAGAGTAAAAGAGAGAGACTAGCAATGAATGAAAATAGGGTATCCGGACAAGTTACCTCTAGGACTTATGCTTCTAGTGCAAGACTATGCTATTATACTTTCCTATTGATTTTAATTGAGTCGAGGAAAATCCTTAAACACACGGTCCTAAACCTAAGGTCAACCGTGACTAACCCCAGCACTATGTCCCGGCAATAGGATTCACGTCAACCATTCACTCTGTTGATTGCTCAACTAAGCCCAAGGGGAGTATTTCTACCTAAGCCTAACACTACGTGGAATTGCTGATAAGTGTCTAAATACATCACTTTTATTATGTACATTTTATTTACTTTCATGCATTTTTGTATGTCTCCGATGCCCTTTACGAGCTTTTCTTGTTAATTATCATTTCAGGACATCGGAAGACCATCTAGTGCGTGTTTGAGCTTCTTTTGGCATACATCGAAGAATTTATTAATGCTCACACGTATCCTCAAGTTTCGGGCAAGAAAAGAGTGGATTTGAGGAAGTTACTGTAGCGATTTTACTGTAGCATTTTGTAGCACCGTTACTGTAGCAGTGTGCGGCCAGTGTGCGGCCGCACAGTACCCGCACAGGACAGACAGAAGGGTGTCCGGGCACTGTGCGGCCCGCACAGTGCCCGCACACGCACGGGCTGATGAGGCTTTGTTTGGGTTATTTAAGGCTTTCTAGGGCTTTGGAGAGCTTGTCTTTGGCCACCATCCTCTCCACTCTTCTCCACCATCATCTCCACCATTCTCCATCATCACCACCGGATTGGAGAGGCGATTTGAAGATCAAGAACTCAAAGGGAGAAGAAGGAAGCACTCAAGGAACACATCAAGGGGCTCATCGGCGCGGATCCGGCGAGGCTTCGTCTCCACCTTCTAGCCTACATCTGAGGGAGTTTCTTATGAGCATTTTCATTGATTATATCTTGTATTTCTTCCTTTGATGTGGAACTAGCCTCCCAAGGTCTCCGGGCTCCGGTGAACCTTGGGAGAGGAACTTGTTTGTATGGATGGATGATTATTGTTAGTTTAATTGATTGTTGGTTTGTTGCTTGGTTTCATTCTATGTGTGCTTGATTGTTGTGAATCGCATGAGAACTCTGTGATTTATCTTATCGATTGTACTTGGATGCGCGGGATGCGACCATGTATTAGATCCACATAGATTGAAGGGGGATTCAATGTGCCGGTACACCGGAGGTTCCAGGTGCCGGTAGCTCCCCGCGTGGTTAGGGTTGTTTTAGCCGAAAGCGCGCATTAGAATAACCCTAATCGAGACTCCATGTTCCTAATGACATCGTAGGGGTGTCTTCTGGATAGAGGAACCCGTATTGGATTAGGGCTACACCACGGAGGTTCCGGGGTAGTCGACTCCCGAGTCTAGCGGATCAAACCAAGCCAACTTAGCGCTCAATTTCCTATATTCATCCTAACTTGTTCTTCTCCTTAGGGGATCCTCGCCCGAGGCCTCTAGTTATCATTGCTACTTGTTCTTTACATTGCTTGTATGGTGTGCCTTAGTCCATTTTGTTTATAGCTTTTCTTTTATTTAATTTTCCTATTTGTGTTTATATTAAACTCTTGATTTGGTAGACTAGATAGTGATACCTAGGAGGAAGTAATAGCAGATCTTGGGGCCCTTGGGAATACGACCCTCTTGTGTTCGCACGAGAGGTTATTACTTGATGACCCGTGCACTTGCGGCCGGGGAGTCGCGTGCTCGCTTCTTTAGCGTGTCGCGCGGCGACTCATCAAGTTTTTGGCGCCGTTGCCGGGGACATCCAAGAATGCTAGGAAAACTTCTAGCTCGCTACTCTAGTCATTTATCTTTTCTTTTGTAAATATTCTTGTTTTCTTTTATACCTCAATTTTTTTTTATTATCTTTTGTGCACAGGGCAATGGATTTTCGGGAAGGCTCAGGTGGTTTCCCTTTTCATCTTGAAGAATGGCAGATCAATGAGTATGAGGCCTTGAGAGCAAAAAGTACCAATCAATTTGAACATGTGTATGATCCATATTGGCAAGGACACCTAGATTTTTCATCACATCACCATGGACAACATTGGGAGCCCTCTAACCAAGAATTGCAAGAGCCTCCCTTTCAAGAATCGTGGTGTCATTTGAATGAAAATATTTATAATCTGTACTCAGGAGGCCACCCAGATTTGTTAGAACCGCAAGAGCCCTCCTTTCAAGAACCTTGGCATCACCCCCCTCCAGTTGTTCAAAGTAGGCCACTGAATGAATGGGGTTTCAATACAGAAAGTGTGCTTGAAAGATTTATGATGAATGCGGATGCTCAACTTGAAGCCTTGATTGCCGCAAATTTTAATGCCCAACCATCTCTTCAAAGCATGGAAAGCCAGATAGGAGTATCTTCCAATACCTCGACCAAGTTGCCACACACTATAGAAGACCTATCTGAGAATGACACTAGAAGGGAAGAGAATAAAAGTGAATTTGAGGTGGAAGTGGAAATTGAGGTATTTGAGGCTGAAAAAGAAAATAAAGTGGCATCAATACCCAGTGAGCAAATAGTAGAAGTTTCACCTCAAGATGAAATTGAAGAAGAAATGGGGGAGGATCAAATAGTGGCCATTGAGAAGTGTGAGGAAGTACAAACAAGTCCATCAAGCACAATTGAAGAAGCTACTTTCCTTAACATTGATCATTCCACCCATTTGCCCATTTTAATCTTGTGCACTAAGAAAATTTTGGGAATTGTCTTCGAGGATGAGGGTAGAAAAATGAAACCATCAATGAACCCACCTATGCCTGGACTGGACAATTCCCAACCAAAAATATTTCCGTGGCGGCCCAAGCAAATTCTGTGGGCAATGGTTGACTATTCCACCATGGTTGAGGAAGGATATGTGGGTAGGAGTTTGAAGCCATCCGTGAACCCACCCGTGCCAAGCTTGGATAGTTCTCAACCAAAGCTCTTTCCCTGGAGACCCAAACAAGTTGGTGGGATACTCAAAGGAATTTGGGTCGGGAATCAAGAAGAAGCGGAGAGGAGGTTTAAGCCATCCAAGGATCCGCCCAAGTTCAAATTGCACAATTCCCGTCCCAAGCTTTTTCCATGGAGGCCAAAAGGTAGTGCATGCTTGACCTCCACATCAGCACCATCCCGGCAGGTACGTTTCATATTCTTTGGTAGTAGTTATGCCATTCTTGGCCGGGAGGAGCATACCATCTTCAAGCCTCCATGAGGTAAGAGAGGTACGTCAAGCTCGTGACGTTAAACAAGCGCTTCTTGGGAGGCAACCCATGGTGTCAAATTTCGTATTTTGCTTTGTTTGTTTGTGTTTCATAGTTTTCTTAGTTTTATTTTTTTTTTAACTTTGTGTGGTTGTATTCTTTTCGTGTTTTTATTGCTTGTATTGCTTGGATTTGTATTTTCATTCATGTTGGTGATTCTTGGTGTGTTCTTCATTGTTTATGATCATCTTTGTGTTTTGATGAGTTTTATGCATGTTGGGTCAAGAATGTAAGTTTTTTTGGAGGTGATTCATGATGTTTATAGGCCTAGAAAGCAAATTTTATGAGTGTGCGGGCTGTACACAGCCCGCACACACCAGCCAGAGCAATGTGCGGGCTGTATGCAGCCCCCACACACGAACCGCACACACTAGGCAGTGGGGTGTGCGGCTAGTGTGCGGGGCCGCACACGGGCCGCACACACCCTCCAGAAGGGTGTGCGGGCTGTGTGCGGCCCGCACACAGCCCGCACACACCCGTCACACAGCCCTATTCAGCCCATTTTTCAGCCAAATTTCAGCATCTTCGGGGCTGATTTCTTCGCCTTCCTTTCACCCGATTTCTCGCCAATTTTTTTGATGTATCCTCTTAGTTTGCCTCCTCATTTGCCCAAATTTTCATTGATCTTAAAGTTCTCATCATTTTTTTTTTTTTGAGTTTTAATTTTTTCGATCTATCGTTCTCATCGAGTTTTCACCGACATCTTTGAACTTTGTCATCTAGGTTTGGGTTTTTGCGTATCTCTCATCTTTGTTGATTTTCATTGTTTAAAATTGTTTTAAATCCCAAACTCTTTGATGTGAGAATGTTTTTAACTTGAATTTGCATGCTCTTATATTATTTCTTTTCAAGTTTTGCCAAGCATTGAGTTGGAAAGTTTCACTCGAACACCCACACATTGTGTTTCATATTTCTTGTTTTCTTTGTTCTTAGCCTTGCTTATTTGCGTGTTTGTGGTATTTTATTTTTGTGTGTGTGATGGACACCTTGAGATGATGTTCTTTTCTACCTTGCAGGTGGAATTGGAGCATCTAGTGCATTTTTCTCTCCCAACATCTACAAGATTCATCATTGGCCACCCTGATCTCATGGACTTCAAGATTATACTTGGAGACTCGGGGAAGTTCACGAAACCCTCTTACCTTGCTTTATTTGCATATATTTTACTGAGCTGCTGATTTAGGTACATTGGGGACAATGTACTACTTTAAGTAGGGGGGTGGACTTTCATGATTTTCGTGAACTTTAAGAATTTTTGAGCAACTTTGCATGTTAGTAAACCAAGGATGGCATGAATGATTCTTGTATGTGTATGATAGTGTAGAACAATGATAGATGCTAAGTTACTCATAACCTTGCACTCTTAAGAATTTTGTGTCATTCTCGGCATTCCATCACTTAACCTCCTATGTAGGACCTTGGACACCTAGGTTAGGAAAGCAGTAACCTTCGTGACCCTCTTAGTGGCTAACCCATTCGTGGGGTTTCGTGCTTTGACGTGTTAGGTATTTCTCCTAATAGACTCTTAAGGACTTTCCTCTATGTTTTTCGCTCAACACGGTAAAAAAAAAAAAAAAAAAAAAAAAAGGATAGTGTTCCTCTGCCCTACTAGCGAAGTAACTTGGGGTTCTTGCTCCTAACCAGAGTGTGCCTCTCGCCAAAAGCTATAAAGGCATGAGCGCGTTTATATGAATGTGTAAAGTTCCAGGTAATGTGGATTTGAAATTCATGTTAGTCCAGAAAAAAATATGTGTGTAAATATATACTTATACATGTACATATATGTGTATAACAGAAGAAAGTGTAACGACCGGTGGTTTTTCGAACAATAGAGGAAAGATCCTTGGGAGCCTACTAGGAGCATCTCTACCACTTCAAGGCCGAATTCCACTAAGTGGCGTGATTTGCCGCAAGATGTGGTCCTCGGGGTTCTGTCTACCTGACTTGGACTACAGGGCTTCGAAATAGAGGGGTTGCACACACACATCATATCATTGCCGTTGAATGCATGAAATTTCTTAAGTGGTTCTAGCTTAGCATCTTGAGTTTTACCATTGCTATTGTCCACTTACACTTAAGCCGGAGGTTGTGTATTTAGCCACTTATCAATCCCTTTTGTTCTTCATGTTTGTTTGCTTGGGGACAAGCAAACGCTCAAGTAGGGGGGTATTTGATAAGTGTCTAAATACATCACTTTTATTATGTACATTTTATTTTCTTTCATGCATTTTTGTATGTCTCCGATGCCCTTTACGAGCTTTTCTTGTTAATTATCATTTCAGGACATCGGAAGACCATCTAGTGCGTGTTTGAGCTTCTTTTGGCATACATCGAAGAATTTATTAATGCTCACACGTATCCTCAAGTTTCGGGCAAGAAAAGAGTGGATTTGAGGAAGTTACTGTAGCGATTTTACTGTAGCATTTTGTAGCACCGTTACTGTAGCAGTGTGCGGCCAGTGTGCGGCCGCACAGTACCCGCACAGGACAGACAGAAGGGTGTCCGGGCACTGTGCGGCCCGCACAGTGCCCGCACACGCACGGGCTGATGAGGCTTTGTTTGGGTTATTTAAGGCTTTCTAGGGCTTTGGAGAGCTTGTCTTTGGCCACCATCCTCTCCACTCTTCTCCACCATCATCTCCACCATTCTCCATCATCACCACCGGATTGGAGAGGCGATTTGAAGATCAAGAACTCAAAGGGAGAAGAAGGAAGCACTCAAGGAACACATCAAGGGGCTCATCGGCGCGGATCCGGCGAGGCTTCGTCTCCACCTTCTAGCCTACATCTGAGGGAGTTTCTTATGAGCATTTTCATTGATTATATCTTGTATTTCTTCCTTTGATGTGGAACTAGCCTCCCAAGGTCTCCGGGCTCCGGTGAACCTTGGGAGAGGAACTTGTTTGTATGGATGGATGATTATTGTTAGTTTAATTGATTGTTGGTTTGTTGCTTGGTTTCATTCTATGTGTGCTTGATTGTTGTGAATCGCATGAGAACTCTGTGATTTATCTTATCGATTGTACTTGGATGCGCGGGATGCGACCATGTATTAGATCCACATAGATTGAAGGGGGATTCAATGTGCCGGTACACCGGAGGTTCCAGGTGCCGGTAGCTCCCCGCGTGGTTAGGGTTGTTTTAGCCGAAAGCGCGCATTAGAATAACCCTAATCGAGACTCCATGTTCCTAATGACATCGTAGGGGTGTCTTCTGGATAGAGGAACCCGTATTGGATTAGGGCTACACCACGGAGGTTCCGGGGTAGTCGACTCCCGAGTCTAGCGGATCAAACCTAGCCAACTTAGCGCTCAATTTCCTATATTCATCCTAACTTGTTCTTCTCCTTAGGGGATCCTCGCCCGAGGCCTCTAGTTATCATTGCTACTTGTTCTTTACATTGCTTGTATGGTGTGCCTTAGTCCATTTTGTTTATAGCTTTTCTTTTATTTAATTTTCCTATTTGTGTTTATATTAAACTCTTGATTTGGTAGACTAGATAGTGATACCTAGGAGGAAGTAATAGCAGATCTTGGGGCCCTTGGGAATACGACCCTCTTGTGTTCGCACGAGAGGTTATTACTTAACGACCCGTGCACTTGCGGCCGGGGAGTCGCGTGCTCGCTTCTTTAGCGTGTCGCGCGGCGACTCATCAATTGCTTTAAGTTCTAGGGACTCCTAGTGATAAAACCTGTTCCTATGTGTAGTAGTTCTAACCCTTTGGTCCAGGTGGAAGAACCCTAGTCTAAATTAAGCCCCAGTGCGTAGGATTCACGTCACCCCAAAGCCTTGGGGGAGTATGTCTACCTAGCACTTCACTCTATTTCGACCGCTAAATAAATCAAGGAATCGGAGGTAGGGAGAAATCAAATCGGAAGGGAAAGGGGTACGGTGTTACCTCACAACTCTCCATCTCAACCCTCTTCAATTTTAAGTAGTCTAATCCTATAGGAGTTGTCACACCTCCAAAGGATAACCTAGATTGTTCTCAATCCTTAGTGTCACGGCTAAGAGAAAACAATAGCAAAAGATAATTAAAATCAAAACTCGAATTTATTCATCAAAATTGGAAAAGCATAATAACATTGTCATAGAAACATAATTATCCTAGAGTTTTACAAGTCCGAATACCCACGAGGGGTTTAGCTCCTCATGGAGCTATACATGTTCATCAATTTATGAAAGAAAGCACAAACTAAAGACATCAATGAAAACCCCCTCGCGTATGGTGTGGCCGTGGTCTTGTGCGGCCGTCGAACGTCGGTGACGATGCCGATGGCGCGCTCCAATCCTCCACAAAATCCTCTCTGAAACCCTAGCCGCACCCTCCAGAAGTTGAGAAGAAAGATAGGTCAAAAGATGCCCAAAAAGTCTCCAAATCGGGCTTTAAATAGGCTGAGTGCGGCTTTAATTTTGAACTTATCGGGGCTTCACACGGCCATGTGGAATTTCCACACGCCCGTGTGAAGCTTCTGTCTTTCCTGAAAAATTACTTCACACGGCCGTGTGGAATTTCCACACGCCCGTGTGAAGTCTCTGGCTTGCTGGAAAATATTTCACACGGCCGTGTGTTAATTCCACACGCCCGTGTGAACTCTCTGAACTCCCGATCTTCGGCAGAAAATGTACAGTGAATTGCTACAGTAACAAGCTATTGTGCTGCTACAGTACGTTGCCGAAATGCTTCCGAATATGTTGTTCTTTACCGAGGCTATTGAATTGGGCACACAATCAATGGTAGATCGTGTCGATTGCTTCAAGTCTTCTCTTTGGTAGAGTTCTCCTAATCTACACTAGTCGGACTTGTTGTGAATGTGACTGCCTTTGTGCCCCTCCAAAAGGAGGTTGGCACACACTCACAAGTCCGGGCTTGTGCCTTGTCCTTGTTTGGTCCGAAAACTCCCCAACAACGGCGAACACGATCTAATTTCGTTCCTATTCTCCAAATTAGCTCCATAAACCTACAATGCGCAAAAGTAAACAAATGCACACTATTTAGTGATAAAATCTGATTAAATTAATGCTTATTGCAAGATAATAATGCTTCGCATCATTACAACAGGAGCACTCATCAAATCCCCCCACACTTAAGCTTTTGCTTGTCCTCAAGCAAGATAGAACGTGAAAGTACTTGGGAAGAACAATTGAAAGTGCTCAGCCTTAGGTTCACCAAAAGTATGCAAAAGAAGCATTCTACAAGTAAGGGGAAATCAAAATATTGCATAAGATTACCAATACTCTAGTAAAAAAATTGAATCAAAAAGGATAATAACTCGAAAACGTGTAAGTGTGTGCGAGTTTTCACTCAAGAGAACCAACGAGTACTCCCCAAACTCTAGTTATAAGGACTTATTCATATACACAAAGTAAGGAAGTAGTAGCTTCACTCAACCTCTAAGGTAGCCCTTTCCTAGGCGGCCGCCAAAGGTGGCTTTCACACTTTCGAGGAGGTAGCTCTTTCTACCAGGGTAGTATCTTTCACGCTTCCCATGAGATAGCTCTTTCTCTCATTAGGGCATAAGTTGTATCCGACTTATGAGAGTAGTTTCATACTTCATAGGAGGTAGCTCTTTCCACCCCAAATGCACAAATAAAAGCTATAATAATATTCACAAGCTAGTTTTTTTTTTTTTTTTTTTGTTAGCTACATAAGACTTCACAACTTACTAGAGTAGTACTAAACTAGTCATTAAAACTTCGAGCTCAAGTTTCCAAAAGATTTCAAGAGTGAGTAGTGCAATGAGTTGTAATCGAGAAAAAAAATTCCCTAGAAATTCAAATAAAAACTAGAGCATGATAGATACAATGTTAAAAATTCTCCTAGACTCTAAGAATACAACCGTTGCAACTAAGGTGAACCGCCATAGGCTACATAAGCATAAACAATTGAGCGCACAAGTAAAAGTGTGTGCAATGTGAACTCCCCCCCACACTTAAGATGTACATTGTCCCCAATGTACGCATGTAAGCACAATAATGAGTAAACATTTAAAAACAATTAGTGTGGAAGTGGGCAATTGAAACATTACTCCCCTGAACTCCAAGTGTTGCGTTTGATGGAGCTAGGTCATTGAGAGTTGAGTCTCAATGGTTTGTGGAGCACACAAGGTCCTTGACCGTGCCTATGACTATTCCTCAAATTCCTTACATCCAAGACCATCTGCGGACACATACACAAGGGTTCAGTATAACTCAATAAAAACTAAAATAAAGCTCGAGTATATAATGATATGATAATGAGATAAAACTCGAGACAAAACAAGAGAAAAATAAATGCAAACCCAGAGGAAGAGTCCTTTCTGGGTACTACAAGTCCAACAGAATATGAAAATAAAAGTGCGACAAAAGTGAAATAAAATAAAACTACGACGCCTCAGCGTCGGTGTCCTGCTGTGGATCATCTGGTGCTGCTGCTACTGCTGGGACTGGTGGATCTGATGCTAATGGAGATAGAGGTGGAGTCGGTGAAGGGATTCATCGAGGTCGCACCATTGATCGCTCGAACAACTGTATCACTGTGGCAAGCTGTGCCGATAGCTGAGCGAACTGCGATGCCTGAGTGTCCCTCAACTCGGTAAACCCTGCTGCCTGTGCGGCCCTCATCTCGGCCAGCTCTGTCTGCATAATACCCACGGCGCTCTCGAGCCGCTCGAACCTGTCCTGGCCTCGAGAGGGAGAAAAGATGCGCACTGGAGGTGGCTTCGGTGCTGTGGGGGGTGCCTCGGCCTCTGCCCCTGCCTCTGTATCCACTGGGGGTGGGTCTAACGCTGCATGGAACCCCTCGGCCTGCTCTGACTGGGGTATGATCATAGTATAGTGATAAACGCCTAAACATACGTATTTTCCATGTATTCAGGTGTATGCCTTACGTATTTTTCTATGAGTTGACACCCGTTTTTGGTTTGAATTGGTTTCTTTCGTGTTACAGGTACTGATGTGACCCCTTCGAGCTCATTGATAGAATTTGAGAAGAAATCGGCAACGAAAACACTATTTCATAGGGGGACTGTAGCGACTACTGTAGCAGACCCTGTAGCACGAACCCTTTGGCGAAATGGCTAAGTCTGGAGCTTCATGCGGGCTGTCATGAGGGAACTGCAGAGGCCGCATACGGTACTGTAGCAGTCCTACTGTAGCGCCACTGTAGCAATTTACGCGATTTCGGGATTTTCTCGGAAATTTTCTCTCCCCGCATGCGGGACCGCATAGGGGGCCGCATAACTCACTGGAAAAGGTTTTTAATGGTTTTGGAGTCCATTTTGAAGGGGAGGCTAGGTCTTGAGAAAGAACACACTTCACCATCTTCTTTGGGAGCTTGAGGCCGGCTTTTGGAGGCATTTCTTGAGGAGAGGACGACGGGGAGAGCACGAGACTACGAATCCACGCCTTCGATTTGCATTTGAGAGGAAGTTTGACAAAGGAAGCCACTCCTTGGGTGGCGTCCTTGGAAGCGTCATTAGGCCTTGATCTTTTCAGGGGGTGTTTTCATTATGCTTTTGGTTGTTTTTATGTATTTGATTGCTTACTTTGTGATCATGAACAACTAACCCCAAGGTCACCGGATGTAGGTGAACCTTGGGGGTGAACTTGTGTATTTTGGATGCTTCTTTCTAGTTTATGTATTTGGTTTGGTTTGTGATCCTTGTTTGGTGGTTCTTGAATGCCTTGATATGTATGAGAACTCTATATGTCAATTCCACTAAACCCTTTGCAATCGTACAAGGATTTGGGCGGAAGCAATTCCGTATTCCAATACTTGTATTGGATTAGGGACTAACGCCATGACCATCGGGTTGGTCTAATTTAGGGTTTCCCGGTCCAAACCACCCACGTGCATGCTAGTTAGGGCATCCTTAGCACTTTAGTAGCCCCCGAGGGAATTCTCATCCGTTGCCATTCCCTCACCTTGATTTTTCCCCTCCGTATTTATTCTTGCTATTTGCATGCTCTTTGTTTTAGTAGATTATTGGTAGTTCTTATTCTAAATGATAGATTAGGTCAAACAACATTGTGATAAGGAAGTAAGGATAGCTTCTCGGGCCCTTGGGGATACGATCCCCTCGTGTTCGCGCGAGGGGTATTACTTGGCGACCCCGTGCACTTGCGGGTGAGCGATTCAAGCGCGTTTCACCAAGTTTTTGGCGCCGTTGCCGGGGACCCACGAGGAATATTCGGGAAACTTAAAACGTGTTGATTTGACCATTTTATTTTGTTTGTTTTACCATTCTTGTGTATATTCTGTCATTTCTTGTTTATTTTGTTTCTCTCTCTAAACCATGGCTTCGACTAACACTTGGGTCTACAATCATTATCCACAGGAACCATTCTTCCCTTATTCGAATGCACCATATAGGTTGGATGAGTTGTGCCCCAACACTGAACAGTGGATAAGAACGGCGGGTGATGCCAGTGCCGCTACATTTGTTAAAGAACAAGGGGCTCAGTTTGTGTTTGGCAAATATTTGGAATTTATCGGGGAACGACCGGTCACAGAAACTTGCTCACCAAACCACCAACCTGAATCCTTTAATCGTGAGCTAAGAAGAGATGTTGAGTATCCTGCTGATTTTTTGATGCCTCTTGAGGGTGTGTCAGATCAAACTCGAACCGGAAATTCAGGGGCAAATCCCCATGCGCCAGAGAATAATGCTGGTGTGATTGAAAATGCGCGTCAATGTGTGGAAGAAGTGTTAGGCGTTGTTGTCCCAGGTGCAGGGGACTACTGTGACGCCGAACAGTTTGATCTCGGGAATTATGGGAAGCAGAAGTCATCAATAGAGGAACCCCTAGAATTAGAGTTGAAGCCTCTCCCCGAACATTTGGAATATGCTTTCTTGGAAAAAGGGTCCAAGCTTCCAGTCATTATTGCCTCAGATCTCACTGTTAGGCAGAAGGAGCAGCTTCTTGAGGTGCTTAAGAGACACAACGGCTATTGCATGGAAAATCTCGGATATTAAGGGAATTAGTCCATCTTTCTGCACTCATAAGATCCTCATGGAGGACAACCATAGGCCTCGAGAAATTCCCCAACGGAGACTCAACCCTAACATGAGAGAGGTTGTAAGGAACGAAGTCATCAAACTTTTGGATGCAGGCATTATTTATCCCATCTCTGACAGTGCATGGGTAAGCCCAGTGCAGGTGGTACCAAAGAAAGGAGGGATGACGGTTATTGCTAATGAAAAGAATGAACTTGTTCCTACCAGGACTGTCACAGGTTGGAGGGTATGCATTGACTACAGGAAACTCAATGATGCCACGAGGAAAGACCACTTTCCCTTACCCTTCATTGATCAGATGCTTGAGTGACTAGCGGGACATTCTTGTTACTGTTTCTTGGATGGTCTCTCCGGGTATTTTCAGATTCCCATTGCCCCAGAAGATCAAGAGAAAACAACCTTCACTTGTCCCTATGGCACATTCGCATACCGTCGTATGCCTTTCGGGTTATGCAATGCACCGGCGACATTTCAGAGATGCATGATGGCAATTTTCGAAGATATGGTGGAGGATATCATGGAAGTGTTTATGGATGATTTCTCGGTCTTTGGTGACTCATTCGAGCTTTGCCTTAGAAATCTGGAACGAGTTTTGGACAGATGCGAAGAAACTAATTTAGTGCTCAGTTGGGAAAAATGTCACTTTATGGTCAAGGAAGGCATAGTGCTACGGCATAAAATCTCACAAAATGGGATCGAGGTAGATAAAGCAAAAGTTGCAACCATCGAAAAACTTCCTCCTCCCACTTCAGTTAAAGCTATCAGAAGTTTTTTAGGGCACGCTGGGTTTTATCGAAGGTTTGTGAAAGACTTTTCATCAATTGCTCGACCGCTCACAAAACTGCTTGAGAAGGATGCCCCTTTTGAGTTCAATGACGATTGTATGAATGCCTTCCTCACCCTGAAGAAGAAGCTTGTAGAAGCACCGATCATGGTGTCCCCGGACTGGAATCTACCGTTTGAGTTAATGTGTGATGCAAGTGACTTCGCAGTGGGGGCCGTACTTGGGCAGCGACGTGATAACCATTTCCATCCTATTTATTATGCAAGCAAAACTTTGAATGATGCTCAGGAAAATTACACCACCACTGAGAAAGAGATGCTTGCGGTCGTTTTCGCATATGACAAATTCCGGTCATATTTAGTGCTATCCAAGGTGATTGTGTATACTGATCATTCGGCATTGAAGTACCTGTTGAGTAAGCCTGACGCCAAGCCTCGTCTAATCCGTTGGGTTCTACTGTTACAAGAATTTGATTTGGAGATAAGAGATAAAAAAAAGGGCAGAGAACTTAGCTACTGATCACCTCTCACGCCTTGAGAACCCATATGAGAGTGTCTTGCAAAAAGGAGAAATAAATGACACCTTCCCTGGGGAGCAGCTCTGCAGCATAAGTGTGATTGAGCAGGATGAGACTCCGTGGTTCGCTGACTTTGCGAACTATTTGGCAGCAGGAACCTTCCCAAAGTAGCTCACATCTCAACAACGAAAAAAAATTTTCGCCGATCTGAAACATTATACTTGGGAGGATCCATTCCTATTCAGGACTTGCTCCGATCAAATTGTGAGAAGGTGCGTCTCAAAGGACGAGGGGCATGATATCCTGTTACATTGTCATTCAGGCCCTGCTGGGGGCCATTACAGTGGGACCAGAACAACTAAGAAGGCACTTGATGCAGGATTCTACTGGCCCACCATGTTCCACGATGCGCAGTCATTGGTACAGCATTGTGATCAGTGTCAGAGAGTGGGTAATTTATCAAAACATGATGAAATGCCTCAGTCATGGAACCAAGCTTGCGAAGTTTTTGATGTGTGGGGAATAGATTTCATGGGTCCGTTCCCTAGTTCCCAGGGCAACAAGTACATCTTAGTCGCAGTGGACTATGTCTCCAAATGGGTGGAGGCCCAGGCCTGCTTGTCTTGTGATGCAAGGGTGGTTGTGAAATTCTTAAAAAAATTGTTCTCTCGGTTTGGAACTCCCAGGGCAATCATAAGTGACAGTGGAACACATTTTTGCAATTCTCAATTCAAAAAAGCACTTAAACGATACGGGGTATCTCATAGAACATTGACCGCCTATCACCCTCAGAGTAGTGGTCAAGTTGAAGTGTCAAACAGGGAGTTAAAACGGATCCTGGAGAAGACTGTCAGTCACCACCGGAAAGATTGGGCAGACCAGCTCGAGGATGTGCTTTGGGCGTACAGAACTGCGTTCAAGACCCCTACTGGGTCGACGCGCTACCGATTGGTCTATGGAAAAGCATGTCATTTGCCGGTGGAACTTGAGCACAGAGCATATTGGGCAATAAAGCAACTCAATTTCGACCCCCATCTTTGTGGTCACAAGAGAAAATTTCAACTAAACGAGTTAGAGGAGTGGCGTGCTTTAGCATACGAAACTTCAGTCCGGTACAAAGAGAAGATGAAGGATTACCATGACAGACAAATAAAGCAACCTAAGTGCTTCCAAAGTGGGGATCATGTTCTTCTTTTTAATGCGAGGTTGAGACTTTTCCCGGGGAAATTAAAATCGCGATGGCACGGGCCATATACGGTCACGCAAGTATTCCCTCATGGCGCCGTCGAGATATCTCATCCACAACATGGGACATTTAAAGTCAATGGACACCGGTTGAAACATTACTTTTCGGGTAACAATTCTTCATCGAAAATTGGAGGTACTTCTCACCCCTTTGTCCCACCTTGAATTAAGGTAAGTCATGTCGAGCTAAAGACATTAAAAAAGCGCTTCTTAAGAGGCAACCCAAGTCTTCCAATTAATTGCAATCATTCTTTCTTTTTATTCTTTGCTTGTGTGTTTGGGTGTTTTTCGTATTTTTTTTGTGGTGGTGCTTATGAGTTTGAGTCTTGTTGATTTTTGTGCTTGTGGTTGTTGTTTAGTCGAATACAATAATTTATTTCATCTTGTTGCACCATAGATTTCATGATCTTTGTATTTTTCCTTGAATGTTGGTGCCTCATTCTCCATGTTTTCAATGATTTTTGAGTGGTTTCGGCTTTGTTTTCATGTGATTTTTGAGTGCTAGGTTGAGTACTTGAGCTGACAATTTCCTGGGCCTTGTGCGGCCTGTCATGCGGCCGCACAAGGGGCCGCACAAAATTTCCCGAGCGCATGAATTTTCCAGAGAGGTATGCGGCCTGCTATGCGGCCGCATAGCAGGCCGCATGAAATTTCCCGAGAGCTCTGCGGGGTACCATGCGGCCGCATAGGGGGCCGCATGGTCACCCGAGTTCTTCTTCTACCTCTCTTCACTCCACACCCTCACTATTCACTCAATTTTCATCAAACTTCTCTTCTTTTCTCCTTCATCTCTCCACCATTTTTCTTCATTATTTTTGCATCCAAACACTCTCTTCATCCTATAAAGCATATTTTTGGAAGATTTTCAAGGTTTTATCAAGGTTTAAGCCGATTTTCACTTCATCTTCTCATTGGTGCCCTAGTTCAATGTTTGTGTTCTTATCACCCATTCTTTGGATTTTGATGGTTGAAATGGTGGGAAAACATGATGTTTTACATGGTGAATGCTTCTTGTACTTATTTCTCTTGAATTCCAAGCTTTGTACATCTAGATTGTCACTTTTACAAGAAGAAACTCTACCAATTTTTTCCCGAAATTACTGTAGCACTAGCCAAAAATCAGCCTTTGTTCTTCATTAACTAATTTTCTTAATTTTTTTTTTTTTGGCTTGATGATGGTTCTCTTGTTTTGTAGGGATGCCGATCAAACACGTGGCTTCCAAGTGAGTTAGGAGAAGCTCTCCACCACCCGTTTGCGAGCCTACATTCAAGAACGATGCCCACAAGACAAGATTCGCTTTCTTATCGAAGAGGAGGTTTGGCACGGTGCTTCATCTTCTGTCGGCACCTCCTCCAGAGCTACCACGTGCCTTGCACCATCACTCCCGCCAGATTCCTAGACTCGCAGCACCACTTTAGTTTTTTCTGTTGTTTGTACTGGTTTTTATTTCTAGACTTGTTGGTTTGTATTGTTATACTTTTCAGTTAGTGAGGGTCCTCACCCTCCTAAACTGTACTTCCCCGTTTTTTATTCATGCTTACTTGTCCTGCTCTCTATTGTTCTTGGGGTGTGATTTGCTTTCTCTCTATTTTCAGGACTGATCACTGTAGAAGCTCCGCACCCTTTGCGCCCCTCAGCTTTCCCCAGTTCATGCATATTTGGATGTTCCTTTCATCAACCACTTGGGGAAGTTTCTTTACCTCATTCCTTTATTTTTTCTGGCATGTCTCGCACCTTATTCTGATGATTTATGTACATTGAGGGCAATGTACAACTTTAGGTGTGGGGATGGGGTACTTTACTAGTTTTGCATGCATGAATACCGATGATAGCCATCATTTTTATGTTTAGCACTTCCTAGCTTAAAAGAATGATAGAAATGAGCTGTATTTTTATACTGTGCTTGAATGATGCCCTGTTTTATTTTTAGTGCTTTCTCATGCTCTATCATCATTGCTCCTACCTTATACACTCCAACCAACCCATTATGATGATTTTGGTATTGGACTGTTAAATTATTTCTTCAATATTCTTTTAAGAGCTTTTGAGTTCCTTTTTTGTTTTCTGTAGCCTTAAGTGAACTTGTGTGACAGGTTTCCAAGGGACTGAGATACAGTGTGTACAGTTGAAAAAAAAAAAAAAAGTGGAGTCTATGGCAGTATTCCTCTGCTGGCACAGCATGAATGCGTCTATGTAGGCTGTAATTGAGTAGGTTGGGTGGCTCTTGTGCCTAATCAGCATGTGCATCCTTCTGAAAGATTTCTTGTGCAGCCTATGTTAGCCGGACTCAGAAAAAAAAAAATGTATATTTGTAAATAGGTAAATAAGTATCTCTGTTGCGTCCCCTGGAACTTCTTACACAGTCGCTTAAGTGCTAGAGTTTTATTCAGGAACTCAAAAGACTTTTAACTGAGTATTGAAGAGGTCTTTAACTGCCTAATACCACTCTCACCATATGTGGGGTGAATGGACCCCTGGGGTAATCCAGGGTGTGGAGGTTAAGGGTGGGAGCCGGCACACACTCAAAGAAGCACTTTGAATAAAACAGGGCTACCATTACTCGATCACTCACTATACAGCTCACTTTCTAGATTTCTTTTCACCTGTGCTAGTGGAGTGCTTTACCGTTGAGCTTGAGGTCGTATGTTTAGTCATTTATCATCGTGCCCCTGTTCTTCATGTGTGTTTGCTTGAGGACAAGCAAATGCTTAGGTGTGGGGATGTTTGATAAACGTCTAAACATACGTATTTTCCATGTATTCGGGTGTATGCCTTACGTATTTTTCTATGAGTTGACACCCGTTTTTGGTCTGAATTGGTTTCATTCGTGTTACAGGTACTGATGTGACCCCTTCGAGCTCATTGATAGAATTTGAGAAGAAATCGGCAACGAAAACACTATTTCATAGGGGGGGACTATAGCGACTACTGTAGTAGATCCTGTAGCACGAACCCTTTGGCGAAATGGCTAAGTCTGGAGCTTCATGCGGGCTGTCATGCGGGAACTGCAGAGGCCGCATACGCCACTGTAGCAACTTACGCGATTTCGGGATTTTCTCAGAAATTTTCTCTCCCCGCATGCGGGACCGCATAACTCAGATGAAAAGGTTTTTAATGGTTTTGGAGTCCATTTTGAAAGGGAGGCTAAGTCTTGAGAAAGAACACACTTCACCATCTTCTTTGGGAGCTTGAGGCCGGCTTTTGGAGGCATTTCTTGAGGAGAGGACGACGGGGAGAGCACGAGACGACGAATCCACGCCTTCGATTTGCATTTGAGAGGAAGTTTGACAAAGGAAGCCACTCCTTGGGTGGCATCCTTGGAAGCGTCATTCGGCCTTGATCTTTTCAGGTGGTGTTTTCATTATGCTTTTGGTTGTTTTTATGTATTTGATTGCTTACTTTGTGATCATGAACAACTAACCCCAAGGTCACCGGATGTAGGTGAACCTTGGGGGTGAACTTGTGTATTTTGGATGCTTCTTTCTAGTTTATGTATTTGGTTTGGTTTATGATCCTTGTTTGGTGGTTCTTGAATGCCTTGATATGTATGAGAACTCTATATGTCAATTCCTAGACGATGCTAGGTTGCATGACCATTGCCCTAGTATTAGGCTCACCAAGCTTGGAAGGGAATACATGTACGAATACGCCATGACCATCGGGTATTTGTACCCCTCCAATTGTTAGGGTTGTCCTTGATTGTGTTTCAACCCTAGCTTGGGGAAATCCATTAAACCCTTTGCAATCATACAAGGATTTGGGCGGAAGCAATTCCGTATTCCAATACTTGTATTGGATTAGGGACTAACGCCGTGACCATCAGGTTGGTCTAATTTAGGGTTTCCCGGTCCAAACCAGCCATGTGCATGCTAGTTAGGGCATCCTTAGCACTTTAGTAGCCCCCGAGGGAATCCTTATCCGTGGCCATTGACACACCCCTTTGCGTGTGTGTACCGCAAGTGCACGGGTTGTCGAAGTAATAATTACCCTGGTAAGTAGGGTAGTCGAATCCACAGGGAACAGGGCTACTAGTACTAACTTCTTCTCTGCAATCTAGCCTAATGATTAATGTGATTTTGTGGTGATCTAGTGTGCATAGAAATTAATACCAGAGACAAATAGACGAAGGGTAAATAAAGGGAGATCTCAATCAATGAAGATGAGATACCCGGGCAATGCTTCCCCTAGGTTCTATCATGAAGTGCAAAACTAACTAAATGCTTCTAAACCGAGTTCTATGAGTCGAGGTAATCCAATAACAATCGATCCCTGCTTCCAGGCCACCGATACTAGTCCCCTACAAGGTCCCGGCGGAGAATTCACTCAATCTCAACACCTCACACCCTATATGACCGCAATGAGTTTTAAGGATACCTAAAAGTGAAACCGATTCCTAAAATTAGATCTAACCCTACTTCTAGGCGAAAGATCCCTAACCCCTTACAAAGGTCCCGATGGAGAAATCTATCAATCTCACACCTCACACCCCATATGGTTGCATAACACTTAGGGAATACGGAGATAGGAAACACTCAATCGGAAGGGAAAGGGGACACTCCACTATCTCATGACTCACCCTCTCAACCCTCTTCAATCTCATATGTTCTAACCCTAATGGAGACCTCTCTCTCACCAAGGCAACAAATCAAGCATACCAAACAACCATACGAATCAATAAGGCATGCAAGCAATGATAAAACAAGATTGAAACTCAAATAAACTCGGATTTAAAAGAAAGCATAAAGAAAGTCAATACATGAATCGAAACCTAGGGTTCACATGCCCAAGTATCTACTAGGGTTTAGCCCTCCATGGGGCTTATTACAAAGCAAAACATAACACAATGAAAAGCAATGTAAACCATGGAAATAAACCCCCTTGAATTCGTGATGATGGCCTTGATGGGTCGCTCAACGTCTTGAAGGATCCTTCTCCGAAGCTAGGTTGCCGATGACTCCCTCGATGCTATGACGGAGGAAAGAACTATCAAAGTTGGTGAAGAACGGCCCTCCAATTCGGCAAAGACCTCCTCCTCAAACCCTAGCCGCCTTGCCTCTCAAAAGCCACACAAAAGATATCAAAAGAATCGACGAAACGACCTATTTATAAGTCTGAATCGCGCCAGTCACGTGTCTTCACGCGACCGCGTGAGATCCCACGCGATCGCGTGGGCTGCAGAATTTCCACGCGGTCGCGTGAGATTTTGACGCGGTCGCGTGAACAGTAATATTGCTACAGTACTGCTACAGTGAAATGAACAGTGTTTTTGCTACAGTACTCTTCATAAAGATGATCCAAACTCTCTCATATTGAGGCCACATGGTCGGGCACACGTCCATATGGTGAGTTATAAGATTTCTTCTTCTTCGAATCATCATTTGAGAGCTTTAACTATCTTCACACAAGTTGGGACATGAAGGTGTGACTGCCTTTGTGCCATTCCATCACACAAATCATCTTGAATTCTTAAGGAAGTTGGCACCCACCCTCATGTGCATGATCCCCTCATGTGCATGATCCCCTCTTGTGCCTTGACACTTGTGTTGTACAAAAGCTCCCAACAATACGTCTTTATAACCCATCTTTGCTTCCTTTTCCTCCTTTAACACTTCCACAACCTAATTGCATAAAAAAACACCAAAATACACTTTATGAGACATAATCAATGGTAAAATGATGCTCAATGTATGTAAAACAAGTCGGTAAAACATGTATATTCAAGCACTTATCAGCCATTCCCTCACCTTGATTTTTCCCCTCCGTATTGATTCTTGCTATTTGCATGCTCTTTGTTTTAGTAGATTATTGGTAGTTCTTATTCCAAATGATAGATTAGGTCAAACAACATTGTGATAAGGAAGTAAGGATAGCTTCTCGGGCCCTTGGGGATACGACCCCCTTGTGTTCGCGCGAGGGGTATTACTTGGCGACCCCGTGCACTTGCGGGTGAGCGATTCAAGCGCGTTTCACCATATAGACTCCCGGCCCTGATCTGCGGACCATCCCCATAAGTCTCAATGTCTCTCTGTTGAGCGGGGCTGGTGTAGCGATCTTCTCGGCCCCGCGCACCCCATCTGTGAGTCCCAGGCCTATGATGAGGCGTGTGATGTAGGGACCTGCGAAGATGACTCCAACCCTGGGGTACTGGCCCTGGTGGTGCATGTAATTTGCTAGAATGTGCCCCAGGTGGAGTGGCTCACCCTGTACCATGGAGTGTAAGTATAGCAGCTCCTGTCTGCTCAGTACCCCTGTACTGTCCCCTCGGCCACTGATAGACCTGCTCAGGATGGCATGAATGTATCTATAGGCCTGGCTCATAGTTCCCTCGTCCACATAATATTCTGTAAGCTTTTTGAGGAGTCAAATTACCGGGGTAGTCAGTTGGAAGGTTCTCGTACTCCTCTGTCTTAGTAAACGCCTCGTCGTATAACCCCATGTAAATCGAAAACTGTGTTGCCGACATATTGTACTCCTGCCCAAATGCTTGAAACTGTATAGAGTTGGTGCTCATCAACTCTCTCCCTACTTTGTCAAACTTGAATGATGAGAGCACCTCTAAAGTAAGCTGACGGTTCACTGAATCTCGGATAGACAGCAAGCTCTTCCAACTTCCTACTGCAACGAGTTCTTCAATCTCGTCTGCCATTTCATTACCCCAATCAGCTGGTCTTACACAGTCTGTGTCCAGGTATCGAGATTGTCCAATCTTGAGTTTTGCCCATCTTCTATATGTTCCTCAATGTTCAAATAGGATATCGTTGATCGGCTCTGGAGAGTGTTCTCGTGCTTTTTTGTTGGTGTCTTTCCTGGGTGCCATTCCTGAGATGTGGTTAAGAAAAAAAAATTGGTCACTTTGTTATAATGATTTATTCTGATAGGGTCCACACGGCCGTGTGGAGTTTCCACACACCCGTGTGGATTATCAGGCGGACATGGATACACGGCTAAGAAAAACTCAATATTCACACAAAGATTCGCTTAGAAACCCTGGTAAACTCATTAGTAGCCAGGTTAATCATGTAAAACAGCCGAAATATCTTATCACGAAAGATCTAAATCTGGATTGATAAAGAAAAAGGGTTTTTCGTTCTCACCGACGGTGTGGATGGGGAAATTCAGAGTTTGGTCGGAAAACTCAAGAAGAAACCTCAATGAATTAAGGAACCGGTTGGAAAAATGACAGAGGAATTTGGAGAGTGTTTTGTAGTGAAAGCGAAAGAAATACAAGTGAATTCCACAAGAAAAACCTTCGACCTTTTGAAGTTCTGGGAAATCACACGGCCGTGTGGGCCATCCACACGGCCGTGTGCCTCTGAAATTAGGGTTCACAGGGGCCAACACACGCCCCTGTGCGCACTCTGATCGCTCTTTGGTCTGCCCCACACGACCGTGTGAATATCACACACGGCCATGTGCCTTTATAAGAAGATCCACAGGGGCCTCCCCACGGCCCTGTGAATTTACGGGAAAAATACAGAAATCTCTGGAAATTTCCACACGGCAGTGTGCCCAACCTGGTTAAGAACACAAGGCCAGCCACAGGGGCACCCACACGCCACTGTGGCTTCTCTGGTTCATCCCGAGAATTGCTAAGTAGTCCACACGGCCGTGTGCCATTCACAAGTTCTCTCACAGGGGCAGCAACATGCCTCTATGAATTCTCGGGAGAAAGAGGGGTTATGCAGAGTATTCACACGGCCGTGTGTTAATTCCACACGGCCGTGTGCCATAGCACAAGGTTTCTCACAGGGGCACCCACACGCCCCTGTGGACTCTCTGGGATGAGAGTATAAGTTCTGCAAAAATCCACACGGCCGTGTGCCCCTTCTGGAGTTTTTCACAGGGGCAAGGTCACTCCCCTGTGGCTTCACTGGTTGAGCCCTGATGGTAACACACGGCCGTGTGTTAATTCCACACGGCCATGTGTTGTCTCTGGTTTACTTAGAAAATTTTACAGACTTCTCAGAAAAATTCAGAAACTCTTGTACAACACTTAAAACCTGTAAAAAATCATGAAAACACGACCAGAGACCACAGAAAACACACTCAACCGACTTAAACTTCGTCAATTATCATTAAGGCACACGTAATTCATAAAAAACCCACAAGAAAATCCCAGCGTAAGCACATGAAAAATTCAGGACACCAAAACCAAGACTTTTATTCAATCTAAAGCTAACCTAAACTAGAATAAATCCTAGGAAAGCATGTAAAACCTTGGGTTGGCTCCCAAGAAGCTTTTGTTTAACGTCACTTAGCTTGACGTACCTTTCTTACCTTATGGAGGTTCATGAACGAAGTTTGTCCTCTTCCCTACAACCTGAAAGCATGCATTACATAACCTTTGTAGAGCAGAGGGGGAGTTGTCGAATTTGTTACTACCAAAAGGCGAATCACCACTATTCCTTGAATGTTCATTCCCCTTGTTGTTGGGGTTCTTCTTGTGGCGTCTTTTCGACCTCTTCATCCTCCGAAGCATCTTCTTCATACGTTCCGTTTCTTGCTTGAAGTTGCCCTTGACTAGACCAATGGAGAGTACTTCTTCTTCAATCTCCAAGTCTTATTCCACCAACCTTCATATGGATCTGGGTTCATCATTTTCTGCACATAATCATCTATTAGTTCATCGGTGGTGTCAAGGAAATATAAGGTATCATCAAAATCAAGAGAGTGTCTCATGGCTTCGGCGAGGCGGTATGTAAGTTTGTCTTCTCCCACTCGAAATGTGAGTTCCCCGCCGTCCATGTTAATCAAGGCCTTGGAAGTGCGCAAGAATGGTCTTCCAAGGATCAATGGAACCTCGACATCCTCATCGACATCCAACACCACAAAGTCAATAGGAAATATGTATTTGTGGACTTTCACCAACACATCTTCCACAATCCCCCTCGAATGCCTCACCGATCGGTCCGCGAGTTGAAGTGTCATCCGAGTGGGTCTTGGCTCGCCCAGGCCTAGCTTTTGGAAGAATGTGTAGGGCATGACATTGATACTTGCCCCCGAGTCGGCCAATGCCATCTCTTCACCCATGTTGCCGATGTTACATGGTATTATAAAACTCTCGGGATCTTTTCTTTTGCTCGGCATGTTCTTTTGCAATACAGCCGAGCAATTGGCATCAAGGATTGCAGATGCACTCTCCTCCAATTTCCTCTTGTTGGTCAAGAGGTCCTTCAAGAACTTCGCGTACTTAGGCATTTGGGCCAATGCCTCCGCAAATGGGATGTTGATGTGCAATTGCTTGAAAATACCCAGAAATTTCTTGTATTGTTCGTTGTCTTGATCATTCTTCAATCTTGAAGGATAGGGAATCCTCGGCTTGTACAGTGGGGGTGCCACCTCTTTTTCCTTTGTTATTTCTCCCTTGAGGTCTCGACCTCTTTCCCACTCCTTAAGGTAATTGCCTTTAGTTGCTCCCTTGGATTAGTCTCTGTATTGCTGGGCAAACTCCCTTGAGGTCTTTCCGCCAATGTCTTCATAATTTGCCCCACTTGATTCTCCAAGTTGTGTAAGAAGGTGGTGTGATTGCGAAGTGTAGCTTCCACCGACTGAAATCTAGCATCCGATGAAGAAACAAACTGTGTGAGAGCTCTTTCTAGATCGGTCATCTTCCCTTCTAACCATGTCACTCGGCTTTTTAAATTTGGTGCTTGTTGACCTTGAAATCCAGGTGGTGCATAATTCTTTTGTTGTGACTGCCCTTGATTGCTCCAAGAGAAATTTGGGTAGTTCTTCCACCCCGGATTGTATGTTCCGCTGTACGGGTTGCCTTGTCCTTGTCCTCTATAATTATTTCCCACAAAATCAGCCTGCTCTACCGTACTAGCGCCCCCAATAGTAATCGGACAATCACTTGAAGCATGACCTCCCCCACAACCATTACATGTAGTGATGGCCGCAACTCTTGGTGAAGTTAGAGCATCCAACTTCTTACTCAATGACTCTACTTGTGCCGCCAAAGATGTAACTGCATCAACCTCATGAATTCCGGCCACCTTCTTTCGGTCCCTTGTATTCCATTGATAGCTATTCATCGCCATCTCTTCAATAAGGTGCCGGGCTTCATCAGGAGTCTTGCTTCCTAGAGTTCCTCCTGCCGCCGCATCTAAAAGTTGCTTAGTGCTTGGATTCAACCCGTTGTAGAAGGTATGAATAATCATCCACTCGGGGAATCCATGTTGCGGGCACTTTCGGAGGAGCTCCTTAAACCTATCCCATATCTCAAATAGAGACTCCAATTCCACTTGCATGAAGGATGAGATTTCATTCCGGAGCCTAGCCGATTTTCCCGGAGGGAAATACCTAGCCAAGAACGCCTCGGCCATCTCCTCCCATGTAGTAATAGATGCTCTCGGTAGTGAATGTAACCAATGTCTTGCTTTTCCCTTCAATGAAAATGGGAAGGCTCTCAACCTGATTGCGTCGTCCGTTACTCGATTGATCTTCAACATGTCGCACACTTCAAGAAAGTTCTCTAGATGGTTGTTGGGATCTTCATCGGCTAACCCATTAAACTGTGCAGACTGTTGCAACATTTGAATGAACGTCGGCTTCAACTCAAAGTTATTTGCGGTAATTGGGGGCCTCACAATGCTTGATTGGGTCCCCATTACTGCGGGTCTAGCAAAATCGGCCAATGTCCTTTGTTGTTCATTATGTTCTGCCATAGCTTCCGACCCTTCTGAATCTATGCTGGCTTGCTTGGATTGTTCTTCCACAAGCTCTTTCCCTTTACGGTGAGTTCTCCTACCAATGTCCGGGTTCCCGCGGGTCATAACCTGAAGACAACACGAAGAAAAGAAAAATAAGAACGATGATAGTCAAAGAAAGTATGAAATAGATAACGAAGTGAATGACTAGAGTAGCAAAAACAAGTATAAAAAATACGCCTATTCCCCGGCAACGGTGCCAAAAACTTGACACGACCTTTTGCGTGTGTACCGCAAGTGCATGGCCTTGTCAAGGTAATAAAATTACCCCGGTGAGTGGGTAGTCGAATCCACAGGGAATAGGGATTAAAAATACGAGAAATTACTATTCAGTCGTATGATATATGAGAAAACAATAATCGGAGTGATAAGTGGATTTATGGAAATTAGAATAAAAGCAAGGGAAATGAATAGAAAGATGAAAGAAAGAAAAGTGCAAGTAAAGAGTAAAAGAGAGACTAGCAATGAATGAAAATAGGGTATCCGGACAAGTTACCTCTAGGACTTATGCTTCTAGTGCAAGACTATGCTATTATACTTTCCTATTGATGTTAATTGAGTCGAGGAAAATCCTTAAACACACGGTCCCAAACCTAAGGTCAACCGTGACTAACCCCAGCACTATGTCCCGGCAATAGGATTCACGTCAACCATTCACTCTGTTGATTGCTCAACTAAGCCCCAGGGGAGTATTTCTACCTAAGCCTAACACTACGTGGAATTGCTTTAAGTTCTAGGGACTCCTAGTGATAAAACCTGTTCCTATGTGTAGTAGTTCTAACCCTTTGGTCCAGGTGGAAGAACCCTAGTCTAAATTAAGCCCCAGTGCGTAGGATTCACGTCACCCCAAAGCCTTGGGGGAGTATGTCTACCTAGCACTTCACTCTATTTCGACCGCTAAATAAATCAAGGAATCCGAGGTAGGGAGAAATCACATCGGAAGGGAAAGGGGTACGGTGCTACCTCACAACTCTCTCCCTCTCAACCCTCTTCAATTTTAAGTAGTCTAATCCTATAGGAGTTATCACACCTCCAAAGGATAACCTAGATTGTTCTCAATCCTTAGTGTCACGGCTAAGGGAAAACAATAGCAAAAGATAATTAAAATCAAAACTAGAATTTATTCATCAAAATTGGAAAAGCATAATAATATTGTCATAGAAACATAATTATCCTAGAGTTTTACAAGTCCGAATACCCACGAGGGGTTTAGCTCCTCATGGAGCTATACATGTTCATCAATTTATGAAAGAAAGGACAAACTAAAGACATCAATGAAAACCCCCTCGCGTATGGTGTGGTCATGGTCTTGTGCGGCCGTCGAACGTCGGTGATGATGCCGATGGCGCGCTCCAATCCTCCACAAAATCCTCTCCGAAACCCTAGCCACACCCTCCAGAAGTTGAGAAGAAAGATAGGTCAAAAGATGCCAAAAAAGTCTCCAAATCGGGCTTTAAATAGGCTGACTGCGGCTTTAATTTTGAACTTATTGGGGCTTCACACGGCCGTGTGGAATTTCCATACGCCCGTGTGAAGCTTCTGTCTTTCCTGAAAAATTACATCACACGGCCGTGTGGAATTTCCACACGCCCATGTGAAGTCTCTGGCTTGCTGGAAAATATTTCACACAGCCGTGTGTTAATTCCACACGCCCGTGTGAACTCTCTGGACTCCCGATCTTCGGCAGAAAATGCACAGTAACTTGCTACAGTGAATTGCTACAAGACAAGCTAAAGTGCTGCTATAGTAACTTGCCGAAATGCTTCCGAATACGTTGTTCTTCACCGAGGCCATTGAATTGGGCACACAATCAATGGTAGATCGTGTCGATTGCTTCAAATCTTCTCTTTGGTAGAGTTCTCCTAAGCTACACAAGTCGGACTTGTTGTCAATGTGACTGCCTTTGTGCTCCTCCAAAAGGAGGTTGGCACACACTCATAAGTCCGGGCTTGTACCTTGTCCTTGTTTGGTCCGAAAACTCCCCAATAACGGCGAATACGATCTAATTTCGTTCCTATTCTCCAAATTAGCTCCATAAACCTACAATGCGCAAAAGTAAACAAATGCACACTATTTAGTGATAAAATCTGATTAAATTAATGCTTATTGCAAGACAATAATGCTTCGCATCATTACAACACGAGCACTCATCAGGCTCCCTGACACTGATCCGACGAATCCTCATCATCACCTTCTAGATGACATTTCGATGGGAGCTTTCTCATTGTTTGTATGATGGTTGTCACGTATTGCGAGCCCTCCCATTTTGTTATGTCAAACTAGACTCCCAAGGCCACCAGGCTCCTAGTGAACCTTGTGAAGAGACGTTGCACGGATAACATTGTTATTTAATAAATGAATGTGTGTGGCTTGTGTTGTTGGTCCTAGTCTATCATTATCATATTCATTCTACAATGGATGGATTCTGTAGAATTGATTTTAAAAAATACTTGTTGGGCGGGATGCTAACTTGTATTAGGTCATGTGATGATTAAAGAGGGATTCGTTGAATTAATATTGTTAAACGCCTAAAAATATGTATTTTATACGTATTTGGGCGTATGTATTGCATATTTTCATATGAGTTGATGCCCGTTTTTGGTCTAAATTGGTTTCTAATAACTGTTCCTGTTATAGTAACGTGAAGCGTTATTATCTTGCAATGAGCATTAGTTTAATCAGATTTTATCACTAAGAAGTGTGCATTTGTTTACTTTTGTGCATTGTAGGGTTGAGAAGATAAAGTGAAGGGAAGGAACGAAGTTAGATCGTGTTCGCCATTGTTGGGAAGATCCTTGGACTAAGCAAGGAGCTCGGCATGAGTAGAGACTTGTGAGTGTGTGCCAACCTCCTTTGGAGGGGCACAAAGGCAGTCACATTCACAATAAGTCCAACTCATGCTAACAAGGAGAACTTCATCAATTAAGAGATTTGAAGCAATCGGCACGATCTACCGTTGATTGTGTGCCCAATTCAATGGTCTCAATGAAGAACGACGAATTCTGGAGCGTTTCGGGACAATATTGTAGCAAGTTACTGTAGCAAGCTACTGTTCATCTTCGGCTGAAATTCAGAATTCCAGAGATTTCACACGGGTGTGTGGAAATTCCACACGGCCATGTGAATTAATTTTCCAGCAAGCAGAAACTTCACACACCCGTGTGAAAATTCCACACGGCCGTGTGAACTAATTTTCCAGCAAGCCAGAAACTTCACACGCCCGTGTGGAAATTCCACACGGCCGTGTGAAGTCCCGATAAGTCTGATTTTAAAGCCGCACTGAACAATATAAAAGGGCGATTTTGGAGACTTTGAATATATCTTTTGACCTATCTTTCTCCTGAACTTCTGGAGAGTGCAGCTAGGGTTTTGGAGTGGATTTCCTGGAGGTTTGGAGCGCGTTATCGGCATCATCACCGACGTACGGCGGCCGCACAAGACCACGGCCACACCATACGCAAGGGGGTTTTCATCGATGTCTTTACTTTGTGCTTTCTTTCATGCTTTGATGAACATGTATAGCTCTATGAGGAGATAAACCCCTTGTGGGTATTCGGACTTGTAAACTCTAGGGTTAATATGCTTTTTGACATTGTTATTATGCTTTTCCATTATTGATGAATAAAAATTGAGTTTCAATCTTAATTTCATCTTGATATTGTTTTCCCTTAGATGTTACACTAGGGTTGAGAGCAATCTAGGTTATCCTTTGGAGGTCTGACAACTCCTATAGGGTTAAACTACTTAAGATTGAAGAGGGTTGAGAGGGAGAGTTGTGAGGTAGCGATGTATCCCCTTTCCCCTCCGGTGTGATTTCTCCCTACCTCCGTTTCCTTTGTTAATTAGCGGTCGAGATAGAGTGAACTGCTAGGTAGATAAACTCCCCTGGGGCATAGTTATGCGAGTAACAGAGTGAAGGGTTGAAGTAAATCCTATGCACTAGGGCTAAATCAAAACTAGGGTTCTTCCACCTGGACCAAAGGGTTAGAACTACATATAGGAACATGTTTTACCACTAGGAGTCCCTAGAACTTAATTCAATTCCACGTAGTGTGTGGTTTAGGTAGATATACTACCCTGGGGCTTAGTCGTGCAAGCGATAGAGTGAAGGGTCGATGTGAATCCTAATACCGGGGCATAATGATGGGGTTAGTCATGGTTGTCCTTAGGTTTGGGACCGTGAGTCTAAGGATTTCCTCGACTCAATTAACATCAATAGGAAAGTATAATAGCATAGTCTTGCACTAGAAGCATAGATCCTAGAGGTAGCTTGTCTGGATACCCCACTTCATCCATTGCTAGATCCTCTCTGGTCTCTTTTACTGTCGTGATACTGTAGCAACCACTGTAGCGAGAAGACTTGAAGAATGGCTTATTTAGCAAGTTCATACAGGCAACCATGTGGTCGCAGTGGAGGCCGTATGCATTACTATAGTTGTTCTACTGTAGTAGTTTATTGTAGCGCCACTGTAGCAACTTACGCGATTTTCGGGATTTCTCAGAATTCTTCTCTGCCCACATGCCGACCGCATGAGAGGTAGCATAGCTTGCTGGAATGGGTTTTTAAGGGTTTTTTGAAGCAATTTGAGAGTGGGAACCTAGGTCTCTATGGAGCTTTTCTTCACCACCTTGCTTTGGGAGTTTGAGGCCGGGTTTTGGAGGTGATTCTTGAGGAGAGGACGACGGGAAGAGCATGACACGACGAGTCCACACCTTTGATCTACATTAGAGAGGAAGAATGACGAAGGAAGCCACTCCTTGGGTGGCGTCCTTGGAAGCGTCATTCGGCCTTGATCTTTTGGGGGAGTGTTCTCCTTATGTATTTGGTTGTTTTCATGTATTTACTTGCTTACTTTGTGATCATGAGTAGCTAAACCCCAAGGTCACCGGATGTAGGTGAACCTTGGGGTGAACTTGCGTTGTTTGGATGCTTGACTTAGTTTATGCATTTGTTTTGGTTTGTGATCCATGTTTGGTGTATCTTGAATGCCTTGGTATGTATGAGAACTCTATATATCAATTTCTAGAAAATACTAGGTTGCATGACCATTGCCCTAGTATTAGGCTCACCAAGCTTGGAAGGGAATACATATACGAATACATCGTGACCATCGGGTATTTATACCCCTCCAATTATTAGGGTTGTCCTTGATTGTGTTTCAACCCTAGCTTGAGAAATCCACTACACCCAATGCGATCGTAGAAGGATTTGGGACCAAACGCCGTGACCATCGAGTTGGTCTAATTTAGGGTTTCTCGGTCCAAACCACCAACATGCATGCTAGTTAAGGTATCCTCAGCACTTTAGTAGCCCCCGAGGGAATCCTCATCCGTGACCATTTCCTCGCCTTGATTTCCTTCCGTATTTGTATTTGCTATTTGCATCTTTTTACATCTGTAGACTGTTTGTAGTTCCCTTTGTCATGTGATTGCTAAGGTTAGACAACATTATCACAAGGAAGTAAGAATAGATTCTCGGGCCCTTGGGAATACGACCCCCTCGTGCTCCCACGAGGGGTATTACTTGGCGACCCCGTGCACTTGCGGGTAAACCAACCAAATACACTGGAGGTTCCGGGTATTGATAGCCTCCCACATGGTTAGGGTTATTTTAGCTAAGAGCGTGCATTAGAATAACCCTAGCCCAGACTCCCTATTCCCAAAGACAGCATGGAGGTATTTTCTGGATAGAGGAACCTGTACTAGATTAGGACTGTACTACAGAAGTTCCGGGGTAGTCGACATCCGAGTCTAGTGGACCAAAACCAAGTCAACCTTATCTTTAAGATTGCTATCGTCTTCTGTACTTAGTCTTCTCCCAGGGGAATCCTCGTCCGAGGCCTTTCTTAATACTTGGATTTTTCATCTCCATTCTTGTTCGGTTCGAGTGTTACCTTGTTTTTATTTTCTTGTTCATTTTGTTGTCTTTAGTTTTATAATTGTAACAACCCTATTTTGATCGACTAGATAGTGACCCCCAAAAGGAAGTAATGGTAAATCTCAGAGCCCTTTAGAATACGACCCTCTCGTGCTCGCAAGAGAGGTTATTACTTGACGACCCTTGCACTTGCGGCCGACGAGTCACGTGCTAGCCGTTTAGCCTGCCGCGCGACGCTCATTAAACATGACCTAATTTTGCTCTTTCTTCTCTAAATTTACTCCACAAGCCTATATGCACAAAAGAACACAAATGCACACCAATCAATGATAAAATCTTAGAAAATTAATGTTTCATGTAATAAAATAACACTTCGTATTACTTAAAAATGAGCACTTATCAGTGTTCCAAGAGTTATTTGTGGTTGAAGTAGAGTGAAGTGCTAGGAGAAGAACTCCCCTGGGGCTTAGTTGCGTGAGCAACAGAGTGAAGGGTTGTAGTGAATCCCAGTGCTGGGGTTTAACTGAGACTAGAGTTCTTTCGCCTGGACCAAAGGGTTAGAACTATACTTAGGGATAGGGTCTACCACTTGGAATCCCTAGAACATCAAGTAGTTCCACGTAGTGTGAGGATTAGGATGATGGACTCCCATGGGGCTTAGTTGAGAGATTGATAGAGTGAAGGGTTGTAGTGAAACCTAATGCCGGGGCATAGTGTTGGAACTAGTCACGGTTGACCTTTGGTTTGGGACCGTGTGCTTAGCGATTTCCACGACTCATTAAACATCAATAAGGGAGTATAGTATTAGTATTTCACTTGAAACATTAGTCCTTGGGGGAGCTTAGTCGGGTACCCATATTCACATCTGATTATTTCCTCTATACTCTTTGCTTGCACTCTCTTGTCTCTTATACTTCTCTTTTATTTTATTACACACACATTGCCACTCGGGACCTATTGGAGGCCATTATGCATTAAGTAGAACTCCAGAGAAGGTTTTGGCTGCTGGATTTTATTGCCCTATGACACATCCCTTGCGTGTGTGTACCGCAAGTGCACGGGCTTGTCGAAGTAATTATAGTACCCTGGTGAGAGTGTAGTCGAATCCTCAGAGAGTATGGATCAAAGATATAAGCGATTGCTATTTAACTAATATAAAATACGGAAAACGAGAGCAATATCAATTATGTGTGTGCATAGGTACTCGAAAACAAGAAGGAAATAAAGAGAAATATGGAAGGTAAGAGAGTGCAAGTGAAACAACCCCTTGCGTGTATCCCGCAAGTGCATGGGCTTGTCGAAGTAATAAAATTTACCCTGGTGAGTGGGTAGTCGAATCCACAGCGAATAGGGATTTAAAATACGAGGTTTCACTATTTGGCTATGCGGTGTACAAAAAGTGATAATAGGATTGATGAGTGAATATGGTAGCAAATATAATAAAAAGCAAGAAATTAAATAGAGAGGTGGAAGGTAAGAAAGTGCATGTAGAAGTGAACAAAAACGGACTAGTAATGGATGAAATAGGGTATCCGGACAATCTACCTCTAGGACTTATGCTTCTAGTGCAAGGCTATGCTATTATACTTTCCTATTGAAGCTAATTGAGTCAAGGATATCCTTAAACTCACGGTCCCAAACCTAAGGTCAACCGTGACTAACCCCAACACTATGCCCCGGCATTAGGATTCACGTCAACCCTTCACTCTGTTGCTCACGCAACTAAGCCCCAGGGGAGTCTATCTACCTAAGCCTCACACTACGTGGGATTGCTTTAAGCTCAAGGGATTCCTAGTGATAAAACTTGTTCCTATGTATAGTTTTAACCCTTCGGTCTAGGTGGAAGAACCCTAGTCTAAATTAAGATCCAGTGCTTAGGATTCACGTCAACCCTTCACTCTGTTGCTTGCGTAACTAAACCCCAGGGGAGTTTATCTACCTAGCACTTCACTCTATCTCGACCGCTAAGAAAACAAGGAATACGGAGGTAGAGAGAAATCACACCTGAGGGGAAAGGGGATTCTTCGCTACCTCACGACTCACCCTCTCAACCCTCTTCAATCTTAAGTAGTCTAATCCTATAGGAGTTGTCATACCTCCAAAGGACAACCTAGATTGTTCTCAACCCTAGTGTCACGGCTAAGGGAAAACAATTGCAAGAGATAATTAAAATTGAAACTCGAATTTATTCATCAATAATGGAAAAGCATAATAGCAATGTCATAAAAACATAATAATCCTAGGGTTTACAAGTCCGAATACCCACAAGGGGTTTGGCTCCTTACGGAGCTATACATGTTCATCAAAATATAAAAGAAAGCACAAATTAAAGGCATTGATAAAAACCCCCTTGTGTATGGTGTGGCCGTGGTCTTGTGTGGCCGCCAGACGTCGATGACGATGCTGATGGCGCGCTCCAAACCTTGACGAAGTCTTCTCTGAAACTCTAGCCGCGCTCTCCAGAAGTTGGGGAGAAAGATAGGTAAAAAGATACTCAAAAAGTCTCCAAATCGGCCTTTTATAATGTTGAATCGTGGCTTTAAAATCGGACTTATCGGGACTTCACACGGCCGTGTGGAATTTCCACAAGCCCATGTGAAGTTTCTGGGTTGCTGGAATATTTATTCACACGGTCGTGTGGAATTTCCACACGCCCGTGTAAACTCTCTGGAATGCTGATTTTCGGCCGAAGTGAACAGTAACATGCCGCAATGTTTTTGCTGCAGTACATTCTACAGTGCTTATGCACTAACTTGCCGAAATGCTCCCGAATCTGTTGTTGTTCTTAGAGGCCATTGATTTGGGCACATAATTAATTGTAGATCGTGCTGATTGCTCCAAATCTCCTTCTTCGTGAAGTTCTCCTAAGCTACATGAGTTAGACTTATTGCGAATGTGATTGCCTTTGTGCCCCTCCAGGTTGACACACACTCACAAGTCTAGGATCGTGCCTTGTTACTTGCTTGGTCCAAAAAACTCCCCAACAATGGCGAACATGATCTAACTTCGTTCCTTTTCTCAAAATTAGCTCCACAAACCTACAATGCACAATAACACATAAATGCACACAATTTGGTGATAAAATCTGATAAAAGATATGCTCATTGTAAGGTAATAACGCTTCGCGGTACTATAACACAAGCACTTATTAAACTCCCCCACACTTAAGATTTTGCTTGTCCTCAAGCAAAAATAACCCGTGAAAGTACTTGGGAAGAACAATTGGAAGTGCTTGGGCTTAGCTTCACCAAAAATGCAAAAGAAGCATTCTACAAGTAAGGGGAACTCAAAACATTGCATAAGGATATCAATGCTCTAGCTAAAAACTCAAATAAAAAAGAACAATCAACTCAAAAATTTGTAAGTGTGTGTGGACTCACTCAAGACAACCAAAAGACTACTCCTCAAACTCTTGTTAACAAGGACTTATTTATAAACGAGAAGGAAGGTAGTAGTAGCTTCACACATCCTCAAAGATAGCTTTTTCCTAGGCGGCCGCCAAAGGTGGCTTTCACACTTTCGAGGAGGCAGCTCTTTCTACCGGGGTAGTAGCTTTCACGCATCCCATGAGATAGCTCTTTCTCTCATTAGGGCATAACTTGTATCTGACTTATAAGAGTAGCTACATACTTCATAGGTGGTAGCTCTTTCCACCCCAAATGCATATTTAAAACAAAGCAAATATTCACAACTCATTTTTTTTAATATGCATTTTCCAAAGTAATACTAAAAACAATAATAACCTTGTCCTTAAAAACTTCAAGATTGAATTTCTAAAAGATTGCAAGAGTAAGTTGTGCAATATAAGATAATCGAGCAAAAATTCCCTAAAATTCAACTAAAAACTAGAGTATGATAGGACACAATATTAAAAATTCTCCTAAACTCTAAGAATAAAAATGTTGCAACTAAGGTGAACCGCCATAGGCTACGTGAGCATAAGAAATTGAATGCACAAGTAAAGGTGTGTGCAATGTGAACTCTCCCCCACACACTTAAGATGTACATTGTCCTCAATGTACGCATGCAAGCACAATAAAGAGTATAACAATCAAAACATAATATGTGGAGATGGGCAATTGAAACAATACTCCCCTAAACTCCCAGTGGTATGTTTGATGGAGCTTTATTCATGGAAGGTTAAGTTCCAATGGGCTGTGGAGCACACACGGTCACATGACCGTGCCTAAGACTAGTACTCAAATTTCTTACATCCAAGACCATCTGCACGTATACACAAGGGGGTTCATTGAAGCTCAATAAAAGTAAAATAAAACAAAAAAAAACATAAAACTAAAAACGCCTCAAGCGTCGCGGTATTATAACACACAAATGCACAATAACTCCACAAACCTACAATGCACAATAGCACAATAGCACAAACCTACAATGCACAATAGCACACAAATACACACAAATTAATGATAAATGTTCGTCTTATAGTAATGCGAAGTGTTATTATCTTGCAATGAGCATTGATTTAATCACATTTTATCACTAAGTGTGCATTTGTTTACTTTTGTGCATTGTAGTGTTGTGAAGGTAAATTGGAGAAAAGGAACGAAGTTAGATCGTGTTCACCGTTGTTGGGGAGATTTCCGGACTAAGCAAAGAACAAGGCATGATCATAGACTTGTGAGTGTGTGCCAACCTCCTTTGGAGGGGCATAAAGGCAGTCACATTCACAATAAGTCTAGCTTGTGCTAACAAGGAGAACTTCACCAATTAGGAGATTTGAAGCAATCGGCACGATCTATCTTTGATTTTGTGCCCAATTCAATGCCCTTAATAAAGAACGATGAATTCGGGAGCGTTTCGGCACAACCACTGTAGCAAGTTGTTGCTGGGAAAACTGTAGCAAGTTACTGTTCAATGTCTGTCGAAAATCAGCAAAACAGCAACTTCACACGGCCGTGTGGAAATTCCACATGGCCGTATGAAATTCTGATTTCTGCAATTTAAAGCCGCGACTCAACGTTATAAAAGCCCATTTTTGAGACTGTTTTTGGATCTTTTTGGCTCTTCTTTACCCTAACTTCTAGAGAAGAGTGGCTAGGGTTTGGAGAGGACTTCGTGGAGGTTTGGAACGCGTTATTGGCAACGACATCAACGTCCGACGGCCGCACAAGACCACGGCCACATCGCACACAAGGGAGTTTTCATCTATGCATTCAATTTGTTTTCTTATTCTTATTTTGATGGATTTGTATAGCTCTATGAGGAGCTAAACCCCTTGTGGGTATTGGGACTTGTAAACCCTAGGACTATTATGTTTCTTTGACATCGCTATTTTGATTTTCCATTAGTGGTGAATAAAATTGAGTTTCAATCTTAAGTTCTTCTTGATTATTATTTTCTGTTAGCCGTGACACTAGGGTTGAGAACAACCTAGGTTATCCGTTGGAGGTGTGACAACTACTATAGGGTTGGACTACATAGGATTGAAGAGGGTTGAGAGGGTGAGTCGTGAGGTGGCGGAACATCCCCTTTCCCCTTCGATGTGATTCTCCCTACCTCCATGTTCCATGATTTATTCGCGGTCGAGATAGAGTTTGGTGCTAGGAGATAAACTCCCCTGAGGCTTCATTGTGCGAGCAACAAAGTGGAGGGTTGAAGTGAATTTTAGTGCCGGGACTTATTTTAGACTAGGGTTCTCTCACCTGGACCAAAGGGTTAGAAATACACATAGGAACAGGGTTAATCACTAGGAATTCCTAGAACCTAAAGCAATTCCACATAGTGTGAGGCTTAGGTAGATAGACTCCCCTAGGGCTTAGTTGACAGGTCAACGAGAGTTAAGGATCGTAGTGAAATCTAATGACCAGAACATAGTGTTGGGGTTAGTCACGGTTGACCTTAGGTTTGGGACTGTGCATTTAAGGAGCTCCTCGATTCAATTAACATCAATAGGATAGTATAATAGTATTGTCTTACACTAGAAGCATAAGTCCTAGGGGTAGCTTGCCTAGGTACTCATCTTTTCTCATTGCTTGTCCTACTCTTTTATTCCTACTTACACTCTCTTACCTTCCACAATTCTATTTTAATTCTTGTTTTTATTAGTTTCTTTCACACTCACTTATCGATTTTTTTCCATACATCGCATTAGCTACATAGTGAATACTTGTATCTCAAATCCCAATTCCCTATGGATACGACTACCCACTCACCAGGGTATATTATTACTTCGACAACCCGTGCACTTTCGGGCCCCTGTCACTCACGCAACTAATCCCTAGGGGAGTTCATCTCCTAGCACTTCGCTTTATTTCGACCGCTAAGAACTCGTGGAAATTGTAGATTGGGAAAATCACACTGGAGGGGAAAGGGGATATTTCACTACCTCACGACTCACCTTCTCGACCCTCTTCAATCTTAAGTAGTCTAACCCTATAGGAGTTGTCACACATCCAAAGGATAACCTAGATGATTCTCAACCCTAGTGTCACGGCTAAGGGAAAATCAATTCAAGATGCAATTAAGATTGCAACTCAATTTTATTCATCAATTAAAGAAAAGCATAATAACAAGTCATAGAAACATAATCATCCTAGGGTTTACAAGTCCGAACACCCACAAGGGGTTTAGCTCCTCATGGAGCTATACAAATCCATCAAACTATTAGAATAAGCACAAATCAAAAGCATAGATGAAAACCCCCTTGTGTAGTGTGTGGCCGTGGTCTTGTGCAGCCACCGGGCATCGATGTCGATATCGATGGCAAGCTACGATCCTCCACAAGGTCCTCTCCAAACCCTAGCTGCAACCCTCCAGAAGTTATGTGAAAATATTGGCAAAAAGATCCAGAAAAAGTCTCAAAAGGGGCTTTAAATACTGTTGAGTCTCAGCTTCAAATCGCCTAAATCCGGAATTGACACGGTCGTGTGGAATTTCCGCATGCCCGTGTAAAGTCTCTGTTTTACTAAATTTCAGCAAACAGTGAACAGTAACTGATAAGTGCTCGTGTTATACTAATACGAAATATTATTATCTTACATTGAGCATTACTTTTCTCAGATTTTATCATTAATTTATGTGCATTTGTGTGTTTTTATGCATTGTAGGGTTGTGGAGTCAATTTGGAGAAGAAAAAAGCAAGAATAGGTTATGTTCGCCACTGTTGGGGAGTTCTCGAACCAAGCAAGGAACAAGGCACGAGTCTAGACTTGTGGGTGTGTGCCAACCTCCATTGGATGGGCACAAGGACAGTCACATTTACAAAAGTCTAATTCGTGTAGCATTGGAGAATGTTGCCAATGAAGAGAAATGACGTAATCGACATAATTTAACGTTGATTGTGTGCCCAATTGAATGGCCTCGATGAAGAACGATTAATTCGGGAGCATTTCGGCAAAGTACTGTTGCATTTAATGTAGCAAGTTACTGTTCATGGTATGCCGAAAATCAGCAAAACAGAATTTCCACACGGCCGTGTGGAATTAACACACGGGCATGTGGAAATTCTGCAGGCCGTGTGAAAAATCCACAGGGCAATATGGAACTCCTATTTCAGCCTGATTTCAGCCTATAAATAGCCCGTTTTCAGATCTATTTCGTGACCACCCTTTCTATCTCTTGCCTATCTTTTGGGGGGCTTTCGGCTAGGGTTTGGAGAGGTTCTTGGAGGTCTTTGGAATCGATTATATGGCATCGGCATCGACATCGACATCCATTGGAAGAAAGCTGTTGGGGGAGCTTTTGTCAGCATCGATTCGGCGATGTGTGCCCTAGGCTTGACAAGAGATTCGTTGGAGAAGACATGCGGCTCCACAAGACAATCGATACGATCTACAAGGGGTTTTTCTTTATGGTTGTCATGCATATGTTCTTAAACTCTTTATTGACTTTGTATTGCTCCATGGAGAGCTAAACCCTAGTGGGTATTCGAACTTGTAAACCCTAGGATGTTTGTGTTTCTATAACTTTTATTATGCTTTATTAATTTGATGTTTTTTATTGAGTTCCAATCTTGCATGCCGATTGTATGAGATTTTCCCTTAGCCGTGACACTATGGTTGAGAATCTATTAGGTTATCCTTTGAGGGTGTGACAACCTCTATAGGATTAGACTACACAAGGTTGGAGAGGGTTGAGAGGGTGAGTGGAGAGGTAGCGGAACGTCCCCTTTCCCCTCTGGTGTGAATTTCCCTACCTCCGTATCACAAGAGTTAATCACGATCGAAGTAGAATTAAGTACCAGGAGATGAACTCCCTTGCGAAATGTTGAGTGAATCCTAGGACTGGGGCTTAACTTAGATTAGGGTTCTTCCACCTTGACCAAAGGGTTAGAACTATAATTAGGTATAGGGTCTTTCACTTGGAATCCCTAGAACTTCATGCAATTTCACACGGTGCTAGGCATTAGTATGAGGTATTCTCCTGGGGCTTGATGAGCGAGCGCGCGACTAGCTACAGAGCTAGCACGCGACTCCCCGGCCGCAAGTGCACGGGTCGTCAAGTAATAAACCTCACGAGGAGGGTCGTATTCCCAAGGGCCCGAGATCTACTATTACTTCCTTTTGGGAGTCACTTTCTGGTCGATCGAAACAGGGTTGAAGCAATATTAAAATAATAAAAACAAGTAAAGGAATGCAAATAAGATAAAACTCAATCCGGAATAAAATAGAGATGAAGAATCCAATAATTATGGAAGGCCTCGGGCGAGGATTCCCCCGGGAGAAGACTAAATACGAATGACCAAGATAATTATAAAACTAGGGTTAGCTTGGTTTCGGTCCGCTAGACTCGGATGTCGACTACCCCGGAACCTCCGTAGTGTAGCCCTAATCCAGTACGGGTTTCTCTATCCAGAAAATACCCCTACGATGTCAATGAGAACAAGGAGTCTTGATTAGGGTTAATCTAATGCACGCTCTCGGCTAAATTAACCCTAATCGCACGGGAGGCTATTAACACCCGGAACCTCCGGTGTATTAATACATGTTACCCTCTTTAACTCATCAAAGGACCTAATACAAGCTAGCATCCCGCCAAACAAGTATCATTCAAAATCAATTCTACGGAATCCATCCATTGTAGAATGAACAACATGATGATGAATTAAAACCAAACAATCAAACTAACACATTCATTTAAAGCAAAATATAGGTCATTCATACAAAGTCTCCTCCCAAGGTTCACCGGGAGCCCGGCGGCCTTGGGAGGTTTAGTTCAACATCACAAAACTAAGGAGCTCATCATACAACAATTCCATCCAATAAAAACAAGAAAAACCCCCTCGAAGATGTCGACTAGGGATGATGGCGTAGCTCGTCGGATCCGCGCCGGCGAGCCCTATGAAGCTTCTCAACGTCTTCCCCTTCTTCTCTCCTTCGAATCTAGCCGAAAATCCTTCCAAAATCCCTCAAGAAATGGTGAAATGAAGTCTAGGACAAGTGGAGGCCGGATGAGAAAAAAAAAGCTCTCAAAAACTCTTCAGAACAAGCATATATAGCCCGAAGGTGTGCGGGCACTGTGCGGGCCGCACAGTGCCCGCACAGCCTTCTGGCTGTGCTGTGCGGCCAGTGTGCGGGCCGCACACTGGCCGCACACTGCTCTGTCTCTCTTGTGCGGTCACTGTGCGGGCCGCACAGTGGTCGCACACCCTTCTGGCCAGGGTGTGCGGCCACTGCGCAGCCCGCACAGTGGCCGCACACGGCCGAGAAAAATGTGCCCGTGTGCGGCGCGTCGGCTTCCAGGGTGCTCCAACTCTTCGTTCCTTCTTCAATCATCCCTGGAATGACACGAATATGGTCAAAACTTGCGCACTTGGTCCTTGAAACCCTGAAATGAAAAATAAAACATCAAGTGCGCAAAAACTCATCGAAAATACACATAAGTTGCATGAATGTACAAGAACATCATAGCTATAACATGATGTATTTAGGCACTTATCAAATACCCCCTACTTAAGCATTTGCTTGTCCCCAAGCAAACGGACATGGAAAACCAGGGATACTGATAAGTGACTAAATACACAACCTCGGGCAAGAGATGAAAGTATCCTAGCCAAAGCGAAACTCAAAATACTAAGCAAAGACCACTTGAGATCATTCACGCGTTCATTGGCCGTGTCGTGTTGTGTGTGTGCAAGTCCCCTAGTTCGAAGCCCTGTAGTCCAAACAAGGTAGACCGGACCCCGAGGACCACTTCTTGAAGCAATTCACGCCACCTAGTGGAATACGGCCTTGAGGTGGTAGAAATACTTCTAGTAGAGTCGTAAAGATCCTTCCTCTTATTTTCGAACAATAACCAGTCGAAATTTATTTTTCTGTATGCAATATGTTTATCTTTTTCTTTTCCGGGACTAACATGAACTGCAAATCCACATTACCTGGAGCTTTGCACATTCATGTAAACGCGCTCATGTCCTTATAGCTTTTGGCGAGAGGAACACTCTGGTTAGGAGCCAGAACCCCAGGTTACTTCGCTATTAGGACAGAGGAGCACTGTCCACGTTTTTATTCACTTTGCCTTTTTTTTTTTTTTTTTTTTTTTTTTTTTTTTTTTTTTTTTTTTTTTTTTTCGACCGTATTGCAAAAAAAAGAACAAGAAGAAGGTCCTTAAAACCCTATTAGAAGGTATTCTAACACGTCAAGGCGCGAAACCACTAGTATGGGTTAGCAACTAAGAGGGTCACGAAAGTGCTGTGGTTACTCGCCTAGATGTCCAGGGTTCTACCTAAGGGAATAGTGCGAGAATTGCCTAGAATGACATGAAAATCTCAAGTGTGCAGGGTCATAAAAAGCTTAGCATTTATCATGATTTCGAGCTATAATACAATCACAATTAAGTACGCCATCCTAGGTTTACAATCATGCAACAAGTCAAGAATTATCAAAAATTTTCATACAAGTTCACGAAACAAGTAACGAAGATCAGACATGCATAGCCACCCCCCACTTAAAGCAGTACATTGCCCTCAATGTACATTGATCAGCAGTACAGAAAAATTTATGCATGGAAAATAAAGAGGGTGGTGTCATGAACTTCCCCGAGAAATTGGTAATGAGCTTTGCAAGGCACGAGCTCGGGGTGACCATCACCATGGCTACAAGCGAAGCGGAGAGGAAGAAAAATGGACGTCTTGGTCTACCTACAAGGGAAAAACGTCGAGTCAAGCATCCATCAACCACACAAAAACAAAGAAAAGAAACAAGGAATGAAAGCGAAAGTGAGCTCTCGGAGTGAAAGGACTGATGAAGCCGCTCAAGGTCTTCTGTGTCTCCTCCAACGGGCTCGATCAGAAAGATGACCTACGTCTCGAAAAATAAAGATCAAGCCATGGCAAAACGCTAAAATGCGCGAACACGAGTTTAGAAAAATGAGTGGAGTGGAAACAACGCGATCGCGATCAAAATCGAAAACCATCGATAATCCCCCGAAGATCCAATTCGGATAGGAAATTAAAAACCAAGAAATCACCTCGAAGGTATGCAAATAAATTGAGTTCTGAAAATATTTTTAACGTTGAAATGATGCGAGGGATGTGGTATGATCAAAACAAGTGCGAAAATGTGGAGGAAAGCCGGAAAGAAGAGCATAACAGCAGTAAAACTGGGGCCGGTGTGCGGGTGGTGTGCGGGCGGCACACCAGCCGCACACCTCTCTGTCTGGGGTGTGCGGGTGGTGTGCGGGCCGCACACCAGCCGCACACCCTTCTGCCAGGGGTGTGCGGCCTCTGTGCGGCCGCACAGTGGCCGCACAGAGCCCTGTAAATTTTCAGAAAATGGCTTTCTTCAAACCAAAGCAAGTCTCCGACATTAAAAACGTTACAAAACTCATCTCGGACAAAGGATACACATATATAAACACAAAACAAATGGGAATTCACCGAGATGGGGAGGAAACAATGTCATACACGATAAACGCATACCAAGAACGAATGAAGTGAAGAGCTCACAACCCAAACATAGCATAACCAAAATACGAAAATTGAAAAGTACAGAATTGTAAAAATTTATGGGTTGCCTCCCATAAGCGCTTGTTTAGCGTCACGAGCCTGACGTTCAAGTTTCTCAACTCATGGTGGTTTAAAAGAAGAAGTTTTACCTGAGGTCCCAATGGATGCAAATGATGATCCAACCGGCAAATTCAAGGAGAGGAGGGAATCGATGCTGTGCATACCTAGGTCGACGAAGCATGCCGTGTGTACCTCGTCATGAAAATTCTTGCTTGCTTTGTTGACCTTGGGGGTTATCTTTTTCCATGCTCGCTTCCACGAGCGCTCTCCTTTGCTTCGCCCTTGTGACTTGACCGGGGATATAGGAGGAGGGTCTTCTTGTGCCTTCTTTGGTGCCTCTTCCTCCTCAAGAACAACATCTTGTAAGAATTCATCAAGGGGGTTCATCATAAGGACCTCATGCACACAATCTTGAACTAGTAATTCTGTATCATCAAGTGCATAAGAAGTGTCATCAAGCTCCTTGGGGTGTTTCATTGCCTCGGGAATTTTAAAAGTGGCTTCTTCATTCCCGGCCCGCAAGGTCATTTTCCCATCTTGAATATCCAGCAGGGCACGGGATGTGGCAAGGAAAGGCCGGCCAAGAATGATGGGGACCTCAGTAGCATCATCAACATCAAGAATGACAAAATCAGCCGGAAAAACTAGACCACCAACTTTCACAATCACATCGCTCACAATGCCACGCGGGCGTCTAACAGTTCGGTCCGCAAGTTGTATGGTGATCCGCGTCGGCTCTAAGTCTTGAAGGCCCAGTTTTAAGAAAAGCTTGTAGGGCATAACATTTATGCTTGCACCGGAATCGGCAAGGGCTTTCTCTACAAGCGAGTTCCCAAAATGACACTCCACAATTAGACCACCCGGGTCTTTGATTTTTTCGGGCAATTTGCTTTGGAGAATTGCCGAACAACTCTCCCCTAGAGACACCGTAGATGCTTCTTCAAGTTTCTTCCTGTTTGTAAGCAACTCCTTCATAAACTTGGCATATTTTGGCATTTGAGAAAAGGCCTCTACAAGTGGAAGATTGATGTGAAGTTGCTTTATCATCTCCAAAAATTTTTTGAATTGAGTGTCCTCCTTGTCCCGATTGAGTCTTGCCGGATAGGGGACCTTCGGTTGGTGCTCTAGCAATTTTTTTCTCTTTGTTTTGAGGTTCAATTGAATTGTCATGGCTGTCATTAGCTTCATCCCCACCTACGGAGGAAGTGCCTCTCACCACGTTCTTTTCCTTGTTATCAATTGGCCTAGGAGTCGGCCGAACCTCAACCTCTCTACCACTCCTCAAAGTGATAGCTTGCACATGTTCTCGTGGGTTAGTCTCAGTGTTGCTAGGGAGACTACCCGGTGTCCTTTCCGCCATAGATGCCGCGATCTGTCCCAAGTGTTTTTCGATGCCCTGGATTGAAGCTTGCATATTCCTCACTGTTGTCTCAAGTGTGTTCAACCTTGCATCGGTGATTTGCATGTATTTAGCTAGGACATCCTCAGTAGTGAATTTCCTTTCCGTTGGAGGTGCATGTGATGATTGTGCCTGAAACCCTGGTGGTTGCGTAAATTTTTGTTGGCCTTGATTTCCCCAATTGAAATTTGGGTGATTTCTCCACCCGGGGTTGTATGTTCCACCATAGGGGTTTCCTTGAAATTTTTGCCCCTGATTCACATAGTCAACATGTTCGAGTGGGGTGACATCGGGGACTGAAATGGGGCAACTAGCAACATCATGCCCCCCTCCACAAGTTCCACAATTCATCACTTGCTTGACACTTGTGCTCGAACGCTCGGTTCTTTCGGACATAAGCAAACTCACTTGCTTCGCTAGTGCTTCGAGCTTCGCATCTTGAGCGGTTTTACTGTCGATTTCATGAACCCCTCGAGCTTGAGTCAATTTTGCCCTTGAACCCCAATGTGATTCATTTCGTGCCATGTTCTCAATTAATTCTTCGGCATCTTCGGGGTATTTGCTACTCAAGGATCCACCGGCTGCGGCATCAATGAGTTGACGATTCTGGTAGCTCAAGCCATTATACAGTATCTGTATTCGCATCCAAGCTTCAAAACCATGATGTGGGCATTTTCTCAAGAGGTCTTTAAATCTCTCATGAGCTTCAAAGAGGGTTTCGGAATCTCTTTGACTGAAGGCCGAGATCTCTTGCCTTAATCTAGCAGCCTTGCTTGGAGGAAAATAGCGGCCCATAAACTTGTTTACCATCTCCTCCCATGTCTTTATGGAACCCGGGGCGAGTGATGTGAGCCACCTGTAAGCGGCGCCCCGCAAACTGAATGGGAAAAGACGGAGTCTAGCTGCATCATCAGATAGGCCATTGACTTTGAAAGTTGAGCACATTTGGAGGAATCGGGATAGGTGCTCATTCGGGTCCTCATCGGCCAAGCCATCGAACTGCACTGAATTCTGTATCATGCCGATTGGTCTAGCCAAATCAAAATTACTTGCACTGGCAGCCGGAGCTTGCACACTAAACCCTCCCCCAGTAAACTGCGGCCTCTCATAGTCAGACAAAGTTCTTCTCTCTTCGGCCATAGCTATAGGAACTGATTCAGGTGCAGCAACTGATCCCGAGGAGGAACCCACTTGAGTTTCTCTCAACCGTTGGTGTATGACGCGTTCAATTTCTTCGTTCGGCTCTACAAACCCAGTGGGGTTTGCACGAGTCATGCACAGAACGCCTGAGAAAACAAAAGACAAAAGAGATATTAGTGAATATATAAAAATGACGAAAACAAAAACAATAAAAGATGGATAATTACAAATGAAAGCGAAATGACTAGAGCAATGATCCAAAAGTTTTCCTAGTATTCTCGGATGCTCCCCGGCAGCGGCGCCAAAAACTTGATGAGCGAGCGCGCGACTAGCTACAGAGCTAGCACGCGACTCCCCGGCCGCAAGTGCACGGGTCGTCAAGTAATAAACCTCACGAGGAGGGTCGTATTCCCAAGGGCCCGAGATCTACTATTACTTCCTTTTGGGAGTCACTTTCTGGTCGATCGAAACAGGGTTGAAGCAATATTAAAATAATAAAAACAAGTAAAGGAATGCAAATAAGATAAAACTCAATCCGGAATAAAATAGAGATGAAGAATCCAATAATTATGGAAGGCCTCGGGCGAGGATTCCCCCGGGAGAAGACTAAATACGAATGACCAAGATAATTATAAAACTAGGGTTAGCTTGGTTTCGGTCCGCTAGACTCGGATGTCGACTACCCCGGAACCTCCGTAGTGTAGCCCTAATCCAGTACGGGTTTCTCTATCCAGAAAATACCCCTACGATGTCAATGAGAACAAGGAGTCTTGATTAGGGTTAATCTAATGCACGCTCTCGGCTAAATTAACCCTAATCGCGCGGGAGGCTATTAACACCCGGAACCTCCGGTGTATTAATACATGTTACCCTCTTTAACTCATCAAAGGACCTAATACAAGCTAGCATCCCGCCAAACAAGTATCATTCAAAATCAATTCTACGGAATCCATCCATTGTAGAATGAACAACATGATGATGAATTAAAACCAAACAATCAAACTAACACATTCATTTAAAGCAAAATATAGGTCATTCATACAAAGTCTCCTCCCAAGGTTCACCGGGAGCCCGGCGGCCTTGGGAGGTTTAGTTCAACATCACAAAACTAAGGAGCTCATCATACAACAATTCCATCCAATAAAAACAAGAAAAACCCCCTCGAAGATGTCGACTAGGGATGATGGCGTAGCTCGTCGGATCCGCGCCGGCGAGCCCTATGAAGCTTCTCAACGTCTTCCCCTTCTTCTCTCCTTCGAATCTAGCCGAAAATCCTTCCAAAATCCCTCAAGAAATGGTGAAATGAAGTCTAGGACAAGTGGAGGCCGGATGAGAAAAAAAAAGCTCTCAAAAACTCTTCAGAACAAGCATATATAGCCCGAAGGTGTGCGGGCACTGTGCGGGCCGCACAGTGCCCGCACAGCCTTCTGGCTGTGCTGTGCGGCCAGTGTGCGGGCCGCACACTGGCCGCACACTGCTCTGTCTCTCTTGTGCGGTCACTGTGCGGGCCGCACAGTGGTCGCACACCCTTCTGGCCAGGGTGTGCGGCCACTGCGCAGCCCGCACAGTGGCCGCACACGGCCGAGAAAAATGTGCCCGTGTGCGGCGCGTCGGCTTCCAGGGTGCTCCAACTCTTCGTTCCTTCTTCAATCATCCCCGGAATGACACGAATATGGTCAAAACTTGCGCACTTGGTCCTTGAAACCCTGAAATGAAAAATAAAACATCAAGTGCGCAAAAACTCATCGAAAATACACATAAGTTGCATGAATGTACAAGAACATCATAGCTATAACATGATGTATTTAGGCACTTATCAGGGCTTAGGTGATAGGTCATCGAGAGTCAAGGGTCGCAGAGAAGTCTAGAGCTAGGTATAGTATGGGATTAGTCACAGTTGACCTTAGGTTTGGCACCGTGTGCTTAACGATTTCCACGACTAATTAGACATCAATTAGATGGTATAATACTAGTCTTGCACTATAAGCATTAGTCCTAGGGGGAGCTTTGTCTGGGTACACTATCTTTATATCGATTATCTCTCCTACCTTTATTGCCCTTCTTGGTCTCTTTTATTTTCTTTTATATATATATATACATATTGATTTCCCTTACCATCGATTCCATTTATAGCTAAAATAGTGGTAACGCTTGTTTCTGAACACTGTTCCCTGTGGATACCACTACCCATTCACCAGGGTATTTTATTACTTCTTTAACTCGTGCACTTGTAGGGTACAAACGCAAGGGGTGTGTCAGTAACTTGCTACAACATTTTGCTACAGTACTTTTGCTGAAGCACTCCTGAATTCATCATTCTTCATCGAGGCCGTTGAATTGGGCATACAATCAATGGTGGATCATGTTAGTTACTTAAATTCTCCTCCTTGATGAAATTCTCCTATGCCACACGAGTTAGACCTATTGTGAATATGACTGCCTTTGTATCTTTCCAAAGGAGGTTGGCACACACCCACAAGTCCGGACTCGTGCCATGATCATTCTTGTTCCGAGAACTCTCCAACAATGTCAAACATGATCCAACTTTGCTCTTTTCCTCCGAACCAGCTCCACAAACCTACAATGCACAAAAGTACACAAATGCACACAATTTAGTGATAAAATCTGATAAAGGTAATGCTTATTGTATGATAATAATACTTCACGTTACTATAACATGAGCACTTATCACCCGACTCTTTTTCAGGATGCACACCAGTTTGTTCTTCGATGTGATAGCTCCCAAAGAGCAGGGAATTTGTCTTTGCGGGATGAGATGCCCCAAAATCCTATGCAATTGTGTGAGTTATTTGATGTTTGGGGCATTGATTTCATGGAACCATTTCCAAAATCTAATGAAAATCAATACATCTTGGTGGCAGTCAACTATGTGTCCAAATGGGTTGAAGCTCAAGCGTTGTCGACTAATGATGCTAGAACTGTGGTAAACTTTTTAAAGAGGTTGTCCACTCAGTTTAGAACTTCACGAAATATCATGAGTGACCGAGGAACTCATTTTTGCGACACCCAACATGAAAAAGTGTTGAAGAGAAATTAAGTTGATAAGTGCTTGTGTTATAGTAACGCGAACGTTATTATCTTACAATGAGCATCTCTTTTATCAGAATTTATCACTAAATGGTGTGCATTTATGCACTCTTATGCATTGTAGGTTTGTGGAGCTACTTTGAAGAAGAAGAACAAAGTTAGATCGTGTTCGCCATTATTGGGGAGTTTTCGGACCAAGCAAGGAACAAGGCACGAGTTTAGACTTGTGAGTGTGTGCCAACCTCCTTTGGAGGGGCACAAAGGCAGTCACATTCACAACAAGTTTAAGTCGTGTAGCTTAGGAGAATTTCACCAAGAAGGAGATTTGAAGTAATCGACAAGATCTACCATTGTTTGTATGCCCAATTCAATGGCCTCGATGAAGAACAACGAATTCGGGAGCGTTTCGGTGAGTACTGCAGTAGCGCTGTAGCAAGTTACTGCAGCAAAACAATGTAGCAAACTACTGTTCACTTTCAACCGAAATTTAGAAAACCAGAGAATTCACACGGGCGTGTGGAAATTCCATACGGCCGTGTGAAATCCCGATAAGTTCAATTTTAAAGCCGTGACTCAACTTTATAAAAACCCGTTTTGGAGACTTTTTACATATCTTTTGACCTATCTTTCTCCCCAACTTTTGGAGAGCATGGCTAGGGTTTCGGAGAGGACTTCATGGAGGTTTGGAGCGCGTTATCGGCATCGTTAACGACGTCCGGCGGCCGCACAAGACCATGGCCACATCATACGCAAAGGGGTTTTCATCAATGCTTTCACTTTGTGCTTTCTTTTATATTTTGATGAATTTGTATAGCTCCATGAGGAGCTAAACCCCTTGTGGGTATTCGGACTTGTAAACCCTAGGATCATTATGTTTCTATGACATTGTTATTATGCTTTTCCATTATTGATGAATAAATTCGAGTTTCAATCTTAATTATCTCTTGTAATTGTTTTCCCTTAGCCGTGACACTATGGTTGAGAACAATCTAGGTTATTCTTTGGAGGTGTGACAACTCCTATAGGGTTAGACTACTTAAGATTGAAGAGGGTTGTGAGGGTGAGTCATGAGGTAGCGGAATGTCCCCTTTCCCCTCCGATGTGATTCTTCCTACCATCATGTGCTAGGAGAGGAACTCCGCTGGGGCTTAGTTGCATGAGCAACAGAGTGAAGGGTTGAAGTGAATACTAGTGTTGGGGCTTAATTTAGACTAGGGTTCTTCCACCTAGACCAAAGGGTTAGAACTACACATAGGAACTAGTTTTATCACTAGGATTCCCTAGAACTTAAAGCAATCCCATGTAGTGTGAGGGTTAGGAAGACGTACTCCTCTAGGGCTTAGTTGACAGGTCAACGAGAGTTAAGAGTTATAGTGAAAACCTAACACCGAGGCATAGTGTTGGGGTTAGTCACGGTTAGCCTTAGGTTTGGGACCATGTGTTTAAGGATATCCTCAACTCAATTAACATCAATAGGAAAGTATAATAGCATAGTCTTGCACTTGAAGCATAAGTCCTAGGAGTAGCTTGTCTGGGTATCCTATTTCATCCATTGCTAGTCCTTCTTTATTTACTCGTTCTTGCACTCTCTTATATTCCATCTTTCTATTTAATTTCTTGTTTCTTTATATTGCTTTCACTCATTAATTCTTTTCACACCGACCGTACATTACTTAGCTAATTAGTGAATCTCATGTCTTAAGTCCCTATTCCTTGTGGATTCAACTACCCACTCACCAGGATAAATTTATTACTTCGACAAGCCCGTGCACTTACGGGATACATGCAAGTGGTCGTTTCTGGAGTACATCACCGCCTTGCCACTCCTTACCACCCACAAACTAGTGGCTAAGTAGAGGTCACAAATAGAGAGCTCAAGAGGAATTCGGGACCACTCCTAATAATTTGGTCTATGGAAAGTCATGTCATTTTCCTGTGGAGCTTGAACACAAAGCATATTGGGCAGTCAAGGCAATGAATTATGATTTGAGGAAACCAGAGGAACAAAGGTTGCTTCATCTCAATGAGCTAGATGAATGGAGGTTGAAGGCAAATGAGAATGCTAGAATTTACAAAGAAAAGTATTCGAAAGTGGCATCATACGCATATCAAGTTACCCAAGGAGTTCCAAGTGGGTGATCAACTATTATTGTTCAATTGACGCTTGTGACTATTTCCCAGAAAACTAAATTCTAGATGGTTTCGGCCATACATTGTCACTTAAGTATCACCTCATGGGGCGATTGAGATCACTCATCTGGAGAAAGGTACATTCAAAGTAAACGGGTAACACGAAGTGCTATTTTCTTACATGAAGCATTACTTTTCTCAAATTTTATCATTGATTGGTATATTTTTGTGTTCTTTTGTGCATGTAGGGGTATGGAGTAAATTTAGAGAAAAAAGAGCAAAATTAGGTCATGTTCGCCGTTGTTCAGGAGTTCTTAGACCGAGCAAGGAACAAGGCACGATTCTAGACTTGTGGTTGTGTGCCAATCTCGATTGGAGGGGTACAAAGGTAATCACGCTCATGAAACTCTAGCACGTGTAGCATTAAATAACTTCATCAATAAGGAAGAAGGAAGCAATTGACATGATCCACCATTGGTTGTGTGCCCAATTCAATGGCCTCAATGAAGAACGATGAAATTTGGGACATTTGACGCGCGAGTACGGTAGCAATTATTGCAGCAATTCACTGTAGCAGGATACTGTTCACCGCGCGCCAGAAAATCAATTCCATAAATCCACACAGGTGTGCAGAAATTCCACACGGCCGTGTAGATGCCCGATTTAAGCTTTTAAATAACCGCAACACAGATTTTCTAATGGACATTTCGACCCATCTTTTTCATAACTTCTTTAGGGTTCGCAGCTAGGGTTTGGAGAGGATTTTGTGGAGGTTTGGAGTAAGTCTTTGGCATTAACATCGACATCCATTGGAAGATAGCTATTGGAGAGCTTTCGTCGGCACCGATCTGGCGAGGTGTGCCCTAGGCTTGACAAGGGTCTTGGTGGAGAGCTCGGAGCGGCCTCACAAGACCATCGTCACACATCACAAGGGGGTTTCATCTATGTTTTTTATTCTTGTCAATTCATATACATTGATGATTTTGTATAGATCTATGGAGAGCTAAACCCCTTATGGGTATTTAGACTAGTAAACCCTAGGATGACATTGTTTCTATGATTTTTATTATGCTTTCTTAATTGATGATTTTAATTGAGTTCCAATCTTGCATATTATTTGTAATTGATTTTCCCTTAGCCATGACATTAGGGTTGAGAATCATCTAGGTTATCTTTTGACGGTGTGACAACTTCTATAGGATTAGACTACCCGAGATTGGAGAGGATCGAGAGGGTGAGTAGTGAGGTAGCGAAACACCCCCTTTTCCCTTAGGTGTGATTTTCCTTACCTCTGTATTCCAAGAGTTCTTTACAATCAAAGTAGAGTGAAGTGCTAGAAGATGAACTTCCTTGGGGTTTAGTTGCGCAAGCAATAGAGTGAAGGATTGTAGTGAATCCTAGTGTTGGGCTTAACTTAGATTAGCATTCTTTTGCCTAGACCAAAGGGTTAGAACTATACTTAGGGACATGGTCAATCACTTAGAATCCCTAGAATGTCAAGCAGTTCCATGAAATGTGAGGCTTAGGATGATGGACTAACCGTGGGCTTAGTTGAGAGATCAACAGAGTGAAGGGTTGTAGTGAAACCTAATGCCGGGGCATAGTGTTGGAACTAGTCACGATTGACCTTAGGTTTGGGTCCCTGTGTTTAAGGATTTTCACGACTCATTAAACATCAATAAGGGAGTATAATACATAGTGTTGCACTAGAATATTAGTCCTAGGGGGAGCTTGTCTAGGTACCCCATTTTACATTGATTGTTCCTCTCTTTACTCTTTGCTTGCACTCTCTTGTCTTTGATATTTCTCTTTCATTTTCTTGATAGAGTGAAGTGCTAGATAGTTAAACTCCCCTGGGGCTTAGTTACGCGAGTAACAGAGTAAAGGGTTGAAGTGAATCCTACGCACTGGGGCTTAATTTAGACAAGGGTTCTTCCACCTGGACCAAAGGGTTAGAACTACACATAGGAACAGGTTTTACCACTAGGAGTCCCTAGAACTTAAAGCAATCCCACATAGTGTGAAGTTTAGGTAGATATATGATAAGTGTCTAAATGTATATGTTTTAACATACGTATTTTGTTCACTTAGCATGTATTTTTATATGAATGGATGCCCGCTTTATGCTTAATTGAGTATTATTTACGTTGTAGGGCATGGAGGAGCCATGAGGAACATGATAATACGATTCGGGCGAAAAAGGTTAAAAATCAGGGTATCGTAGTACTGTAGCTGGAATACTGTAGTGAATTCACTATTGCAGTTTGATGGGTCGATCCGCAAGTGCACGGGTCGTCAAGTAATACCCCTCACGCGCGCGCGAGGGGGTCGTATTCCCAAGGGCCCGAGAATCTACCCTTACTTCCTCTTCGTATGATTGTTTGGCCGATCAAGTCAAGTGTTGTGCAAAAGAAAGTAAAAAGATGATTAACATGCAAATAAAGTGTTCTAAGGTGGAGGCAATGAACGAGGGAAAAAACAATATAAAGAGAGGGTCACGGATGAGGATTACCAAGGGGGCTACTAAAGTGCGGGGCTTGCCTTAACTAGCATGCAAATGGGTAGTTTGGACCGAGAAACCCGAAGTTAGACCAACCCGATGGTCACGGAAATTGGTCCCTAATCCGGTACAAGTATCGAATACGGAATTCCTTCCGCTCGAATCCTCACACGATTGCAAAGGGAGCAAAAGGTTTCTCAAGTTAGGGAGAAGACACAAACTAGGTCAACCCTAACAATTGGAGGGGTACAAATACCCGATGGTCACGGCGTATTCATACATGTATCCCTACCAAGCTTGGTGATCCTAATACTAGGGCAATGGTCATGCTTCCTAGCATTATCTAAACAATGATACACAGAGTTCTCATGCATACCAAGCAATCAAATACATCAAACAAGGTTCACAAACAAGTCCCAAATGCATAAATCAAGTCAAGCAAGCATCCTACACAAGTTCACCCCCAAGGTTCACCTACATCCGGTGACCTTGGGGTTTAGTTGCCCATGAATACAAAATACACAAGAAAACACATCAAAACAACCAAATACATAGATGAGAACACCCCCTCAAAAGATAGAAGCCGAATGACGTTCCAAAGACGCCACCAAAGGGGTGGCTTCCCTTGTCGATTCTCCTCCAAACTAAGGATCAAGAGGGTGGATCTCGTCGTATGTCGCTCTCCTCGTCGTTCTCTCCCCGGAAATGGCCTCCGACGGCAGCTCCTAGCTCCGATTTGAAGATGGTGGCAAGTTGGCTCAAGACCTAGGGCTCTCTCTTCCAAATGAACTCCCAAAACCCTTAAAAACATCATCCAGAACGTTATGCGGCCCCGTATGCGACCCCGCATGCGGGGAGAGAAAATCCCGAGAAAACCCGAAATCGTGTAAGTTGCTACAGTGCCGCTACAGTACCGTATGCTACAGTAAACTGCTACAGTACCGTATGCGGCCTCTGCAGTGCCCGCATGCCAGACCGCATGAACCTCCAGACTTAGCCATTTCGCCAAAGGATTCGTGCTACAGGATTTGCTACAGTGGTCGCTACAGTAACCCCCTATGAAATAGTGTTTTTGTTGCCGATTTCTTCTCAAATTCTATCAATGAGCTCAAAGGGGTCACATCAGTACCTGTAACACGAAAGAAACCAATTCAGACCAAAAACGGGTGCCAAATCATAGAAAAATACGTAATACATACACCCGAATACATGGAAAATACGTACGTTTAGGCGTTTATCAAACATCCCCACACCTAAGCATTTGCTTGTCCCCAAGCAAACAAACATGAAGAACAGGGGCAAGAAGATAAACGACTAAATGTACGACCTCAAGCTCAACAGTAGAGGACCCCACTAGCACAGATAGAAGGAAGGACAAATAATGAGTTGTTCTGTTGGCAACTAGGTATGGATGGTCCTGTTTCATCTAAAGTGCACTGGTGAGTGTGTGCTTACTTCCAACCTCATTCTCCATACTATTCACTCCACATACAATGAAAATGGCATTAATCTGTTAAAGACACTCTCAATACCCAGTTAAAAGTCCTTCGGGTCCTGAATGAAACTTTGGCTCTCGAGTGGTTGTGTAACAGGTTCCAAGGGATACGAATAAGATACTATATGCTGTATTTACATATTTGCAAAGGTTTTTTTTTTTTTTTTTTTTTTTTTTTTTTTTTTTTTTTTGAGTTGAGTCCGACTAACGTAGACTGCACAAAAATCTTTCAGACGGATGCACATGCTGGCCAGGCACAAGAGCCACCCATCCTACTTGATTACAGTCCACATAGACGCATTCATGCTGTACTAGCAGAGGAATACTGTCATAGACTCCACATTTTTTTTTTTTTTTTTTTTTTTTTTTTTTTTTTTTTTTTTTAACAATATATCTCGTATCCCCTGGTATAAAACCTGTTAACAAACTCACTTGAGGCTAAGGAAACAACAAAGGACCTCAAAAGCTCTTAAAAAGGCATTGAAAGTAGACATTAACAAATTAATGCCGAAAACATTGTAATGGGTTAGTTGGAGTGTATGAGGTGGAAGTACAAATGTAAAAGTCTGTCAGTGCACTAAAGATAAAGCAGGACATCATTTAGGAACAATAATGAAATACAACTCATAACTGTCGAACCTTCATGCTAGGAAGTCCTAAACTAGGCGTCATTGCTATCATCGGTATAACAAGCATGCAAATAAAAGCACTCCATCCCCACACCTAGAATCGTACATTGTCCCTAATGTACATGAATCAGCAGAACATGATGATATGTATGCAATAAAAATAAGGAGATGAAGCAAGAAGACTTCCCCAATTAGTTGATGCAGTGAATTCAAGGTGAACACAAACAGGGGTAAATCACTAGGGCCATGGAGTGTGAAGCATCCTCAACGATCAGTCCTGAAAGCAACAGGAAATGCATCACAACTCGATAAATAAATAAAGAGAGCGAACAAATAAAATCCAAACTACATAAATAAAAAGAAGAAGTTTAGTAGGGCCGAAACCCTAACTAACTGAATGATACAACAAACACCAAAATAAGTCTAAGTGCGCAAAAACAAAATACACACAACAAGAAAAGTAAAAACTAAGAATCGGTGTCATGAGTCTAATGATTTGGTGGAGGTGGTGAAGCCATGTGATATGTACTCCCGGATGGTATGATCGAGGCTCAAAACCCCCAAGGTTTCCCAATCAATTTGTCGGACAACACCAAAATTCTTCCTCGACAAAGAGGGCATAACGGGTCTTGTGGGCATCGTCGGTGAATCTTGGCTCAAAGACGGGCGGTGGAGAGCTTCTCCGGGATCGCTTTGAAGCCACATGCTTGGTTGACATCCCTACAAGACCATACAAGCTTCATCAAACCAAAAATATATGAAAAGAATGCACAATGGCATCAATGGGCTGAAATCTTATTGTTGCTACAGTAATTTCGGGAAAATTTTTCAAGAGTTTCTTCTTGTAAAAGTAGCAAACAAATTTTACAAACCTTGAAATTCAACACATACATTCACAAGAAACATTCACAACCACATTCCCAAGAAAATCAGCCCAAAAACACAAAGAAAAGCCCTAGAAATGGAGAGATATGGAACTTACTTCAATCTAGGGCACCAAAGTGAAAATGAAGTGGAATCCGGCTTAAAGCTTGATAAAACCTTGAAAATCTTCCAAAAATTCGTTTGCTAGGATGAGGAGAGTGTTTGGATGCAAAAAGAATGAAGGAAAATGGTGGAGAGATGAAGGAGAAAAGAGAAGAAGTTTGATGAAAATTGAGTGAATAGTGAGGAAGTGGGCTGAAGAGAGGGGGAAATAGGGGCTGGGTGACCATGCGGCCTACCATGCGGCCGCATGGTACCCCGCATAGCTCTCTGGAAAATCCATGCGGCCTGCTATGCGGCCGCATAGCAGGCCGCATACCTCTCGGGAAAAATCATGCGGCCTGCTATGCGGCCGCATAGCAGGCCGCACCGCTCTCGGGAAAATTTGTGCGGCCCCTTGTGCGGCCGCATGACAGGCCGCACAAGGCCCAGGAATTTTTTAGCTCAAAACACTCTCAAATCAACCTTTGAACTCAACCTAGCACTCAAAAATTACATGAAAACAAAGCCGAAAACACTCAAAAATCATTGAAAACATGGAGATTGAAGCACCAACACTCAAGGAAAAATACAATGATCATCAAACCAAAGGTGCAACATGGTAAAATAAATTAAGGAAAACGACTAATCAACCACCACAATCAAAGAAATCAACAACACTCAAACTCAAAAGCACCACAAAAAAAATACGAAAAACACCCAAACACAACAACAACTAAGAAGAAAAAAAAAATAGATGCAATGAATTTAAAGACTTGGGTTGCCTCCCAAGAAGCGCTTGTTTAACGTCTTTAGCTCGACGTCTCTTACCTTGACATCATGGTGGATCAAAGGAAGTCAAATTACCTCCATTCTTGTGTGAAATGTTGTTACCCGAGAAATAGTGTTTCAACCGGTGCCCATTAACCTTAAAGGTTCCCAATTGTGAATGAGATATCTCGACGGCGCCGTGAGGAAACACTTGAGTGACGGTGTAGGGACCATGCCATCGTGATTTTAACTTCCCGGGGAATAATTTTAATCTTGCATTGAATAATAGTACTTGGTCCCCGGGTTGGAAACACTTGGCTCGTTTAATATGCCGGTCATGGTATTCCTTCATTTTCTCCTTGTACCTTATTGATGTGTCATACGCCAAGGACCGCCATTCCTCTAACTCATTTAATTGGAGTTTTCGCTTGCGACCACACAAATGAGGATCAAAGTTAAGTTGCTTTATTGCCCAATAAGCCTTGTGTTCAAGTTCAACCGGCAAGTGACATGTCTTTCCATAGACCAATCTATATGGTGTTGTCCCAATAGGTGTCTTGTATGCGGTTCTATATGCCCAGAGTGCATCATCAAGTTGGTCGGCCCAATCCCTCCTATGGTGACTCACTGTTTTCTCAAGGATGCGCTTCAATTCCCTATTTGATACCTCTACTTGACCACTGGTTTGCGGGTGATAAGCGGTTGAGATTCTATGAGACACACCATATCGTTTCAAAACCTTCTCAAACTGAGAGTTGCAGAAATGAGTGCCTCGGTCACTAATGATTGTTCTAGGTGCTCCGAACCGGGAAAACAATTTTCTTAGGAATTTCACAACAACTCGTGCATCACACGATGGGAGGGCCTGTGCTTCCACCCACTTGGAGACATAGTCCACTGCCACCAGGATATATTTGTTGCCCTGCGAGCTAGGAAACGGCCCCATGAAGTCGATTCCCCAAACATCAAATACTTCGCATGCTTGATTCCATGATTGAGGCATTTCCTCTCTTTTTGAGATATTACCCGTTCTTTGGCACCTGTCACAATGTTGCACCAATGTTTGTGCATCTTGGAACATAGTCGGCCAATAAAACCCCGCATCGAGGGCCTTCCTAGCAGTCCGGTTCCCACTATAATGACCACCTGTCGGCCCAGAATGGCAATGCTTCAAGATATCTTGCCCTTCCTCTAACGAAACACACCTTCTGACAGTCTGATCCGAGCAAACCCTGAATAAATAGGGGTCTTCCCAAATATAATACTTCAGGTCGGCAAAGAATTTCTTCCGTTGTTGGTGAGTGAGCCACTTAGGGAATGTTTTCGCAGCTAGAAAGTTGGCAAAGTCAGCGAACCACGGGGTTTCATTTGTTGCTACCACCTGAATACTACATAATTGTTCTCCAGGAAATGAATCATTGATTTCTCTCTTTTCCAATACGTCGTCATTGGGACCCTCAAGGCGGGAGAGATGGTCAGCAGCAAGGTTTTCTGCCCCTTTTTTATCTCTTATCTCCAAGTCAAATTCCTGAAGAAGTAGCACCCAGCGGATCAGTCGTGGCTTGGCATCCGACTTGCTCAATAGATACTTTAGGGCAGAATGGTCTGTGTAAACAATCACCTTGGACAACACCAAGTATGATCGGAACTTGTCAAATGCAAAGACTACCGCCAACAATTCCTTCTCGGTAGTGGTATAGTTTTCTTGAGCATCATTCAAAGTTTTACTTGCATAGTAGATAGGATGAAAGTGTTTGTCCCTTCGTTGCCCAAGCACTGCACCCACAGCATAGTCACTCGCATCACACATCAGCTCAAATGGCAAACTCCAGTCTGGGGAAACCATGATTGGTGCTTCAACCAGTTTCTTCTTGAGAGTTAAGAAGGCATTCATGCAGTCACTATTGAATTCAAAAGGAGCATCCTTCTCCAACAGTTTTGTCAATGGTCGGGAGATGGAAGAGAAATCTTGCACGAATCTTCTGTAAAACCCAGCATGTCCTAGGAAGCTCCTGATGGCCTTCACTGAAGTTGGAGGAGGAAGTTTTTCAATAGTAGCGACCTTTGCCTTATCCACTTCAATCCCCTGTTTTGAAATTTTGTGTCCCAGGACAATGCCATCCTTGACCATAAAATGACATTTCTCCCAACTAAGCACCAGATTTGTTTCTTCACATCTACTCAGGACCCGTTCAAGGTTTTTGAGGCATAGGTCGAACGAGTCACCGAACACAGAGAAGTCATCCATGAACACTTCCATAATGTCCTCTACCATGTCTTCAAAGATGGCCATCATACACCTCTGAAAAGTGGCCGGTGCATTGCAAAGTCCAAAAGGCATCCGCCGGTAAGCGAAAGTACCATAGGGACAAGTGAAAGTAGTTTTCTCTTGATCTTCTGGAGCAATAGGAATTTGAAAATATCCAGAGAAACCGTCCAAAAAGCAATAGTAGGAGTGGCCGGCAAGTCGCTCAAGCATTTGATCAATGAAGGGTAAGGGGAAATGATCCTTCCTTGTGGCATCATTAAGCTTTCTGTAGTCTATGCAAACCCTCCATCCTGTTACCGTTCTGGTAGGTATCAATTCATTCTTCTCATTGGTCACGACTGTCATACCCCCTTTCTTGGGTACTACTTGAACTGGACTCACCCATGCACTGTCAGAAATGGGGTAAATAATGCCCGCATCAAGGAGCTTGATGACTTCATTCTTTACTACCTCTTTCATGTTAGGATTCAATCTTCGTTGGGGTATTGCCAAAGGCCTGTGATTGTCTTCCATAAGAATTTTGTGAGTGCAGAATGATGGATTGATCCCCTTAATATCAGCGATTTTCCAAGCAATTGCCTTCTTGTGTTTCTTTAGTACATCCAGGAGCATGTCCTTCTGTTGTCTGGTCAAGTCTGCTGCAATGATAACAGGGAGTGTAGAATTTTCCCCCAAGAAGGCATACTCTAGATGGTCTGGTAGTTGCTTCAATTCCAGTTCAGGGGGTTCTTCAAGCGATGATTTCAATCTCCCATAATTGCTCAAATCATCCTTTTCAACTCTCTGATCTTCCATTTCACATGAACTATCATTCCCCGAGCTGTCTTCCATTTCATGTTGTTCTACTTCAACTGAATTCATGTGCTCCTCCTGTAAATAGTCCTTTCCTTCTGAACTCTCCGACCCTGTTCGATCTGTCTCCTTGTCAACTGGAGCCCACGAGCCTAAGTGTTCATTTGAGTTATTCTCTGTCCAATTGTTGACGGGATCGAGCAGGCAGCTAGAGGGTCCAAAAGACTGTACTAGATTCACCCTTTCAGTCTGCATATACTGTTGGAGAATAGACTCAGTGTCGTGATTTTCTGTGGTAAAGCTGGTTGAGTCATCATAGTGCTGCCTCCTCCACTGATCATCATACAAGCATGGAGGGTTCCATGTAGTCCCTGCGCCTGAGTAGTAAAGGTGCACCTCCTGAGACCGATAATAATTGCTCCAGTCACCTGATGAAGACATGGTTAAATGATAGATAAGAGATATTTACAAAATAAAAGGAATGAACCAGAATATAAATACAGTGGTGCACAAAAAAAAAACGAAACAAAATAATGGCCAAATCAACCAACTCTAAGTTTTCCGGATATTTCTCGTGGGTCCCCGGCAACGGCGCCAAAAACTTGATGGGTCGATCCGCAAGTGCACGGGTCGTCAAGTAATACCCCTCACGCGCGCGCGAGGGGGTCGTATTCCCAAGGGCCCGAGAATCTACCCTTACTTCCTCTTCGTATGATTGTTTGGCCGATCAAGTCAAGTGTTGTGCAAAAGAAAGTAAAAAGATGATTAACATGCAAATAAAGTGTTCTAAGGTGGAGGCAATGAACGAGGGAAAAAACAATATAAAGAGAGGGTCACGGATGAGGATTACCAAGGGGGCTACTAAAGTGCGGGGCTTGCCTTAACTAGCATGCAAATGGGTAGTTTGGACCGAGAAACCCGAAGTTAGACCAACCCGATGGTCACGGAAATTGGTCCCTAATCCGGTACAAGTATCGAATACGGAATTCCTTCCGCTCGAATCCTCACACGATTGCAAAGGGAGCAAAAGGTTTCTCAAGTTAGGGAGAAGACACAAACTAGGTCAACCCTAACAATTGGAGGGGTACAAATACCCGATGGTCACGGCGTATTCATACATGTATCCCTACCAAGCTTGGTGATCCTAATACTAGGGCAATGGTCATGCTTCCTAGCATTATCTAAACAATGATACACAGAGTTCTCATGCATACCAAGCAATCAAATACATCAAACAAGGTTCACAAACAAGTCCCAAATGCATAAATCAAGTCAAGCAAGCATCCTACACAAGTTCACCCCCAAGGTTCACCTACATCCGGTGACCTTGGGGTTTAGTTGCCCATGAATACAAAATACACAAGAAAACACATCAAAACAACCAAATACATAGATGAGAACACCCCCTCAAAAGATAGAAGCCGAATGACGTTCCAAAGACGCCACCAAAGGGGTGGCTTCCCTTGTCGATTCTCCTCCAAACTAAGGATCAAGAGGGTGGATCTCGTCGTATGTCGCTCTCCTCGTCGTTCTCTCCCCGGAAATGGCCTCCGACGGCAGCTCCTAGCTCCGATTTGAAGATGGTGGCAAGTTGGCTCAAGACCTAGGGCTCTCTCTTCCAAATGAACTCCCAAAACCCTTAAAAACATCATCCAGAACGTTATGCGGCCCCGTATGCGACCCCGCATGCGGGGAGAGAAAATCCCGAGAAAACCCGAAATCGTGTAAGTTGCTACAGTGCCGCTACAGTAAATGCTACAGTACCGTATGCTACAGTAAACTGCTACAGTACCGTATGCGGCCTCTGCAGTGCCCGCATGCCAGACCGCATGAACCTCCAGACTTAGCCATTTCGCCAAAGGATTCGTGCTACAGGATTTGCTACAGTGGTCGCTACAGTAACCCCCTATGAAATAGTGTTTTTGTTGCCGATTTCTTCTCAAATTCTATCAATGAGCTCAAAGGGGTCACATCAGTACCTGTAACACGAAAGAAACCAATTCAGACCAAAAACGGGTGCCAAATCATAGAAAAATACGTAATACATACACCCGAATACATGGAAAATACGTACGTTTAGGCGTTTATCACAGTTGCTGTTGCACCTGAGGAGCTTTGGGCTGGAAATGATGGAAGTGCATAAGAGTAAACAGTGCAGTATACGGGGCTGTATAAGGGGCCGTGAGCATCAAAAGACAGTGGATTTCAACTAGCTCTCACGGCCCCCTATCCACCCCGCGATGCATCTATCCACCCCGGGATGCACCCCCACATGGGACAAGTTTTGCCTTATTTTAGCCTATCTATCCACCCCGGGATCCATCTATCCACCCCGGGATACTACGGGAGTATTTATAGATGTTTTGAGGTCACAAAAAGGGGACTTCTTGGCCGGCATCTAAAAGGGAAGAAACGAAGAAATCTTTGGGAGACGACGATTTGGAGCCAAGGAAGGAGGCAAGAACATCATTTTTGAAGGGGAGAACTTCACCAACAAGGAGGCAAGGATCCAAGGCAAGGGAAGCGTCATTCGGTATCTCTTGGACGGGGAAAGCGTCATTCGACCGGACCTCCACCTCCTCCTTCATCATTTCATCTAGGGAGTGTCATTTATGATCTTTTTAAGTGATTTACTTTTATTTTTGTTATTACTTGCTTGATGGCACACTAGACCCCCAAGGCCACCGGACGTTGGTGAACCTTGGGGGGGTTTATCATGTATTTTGGATGATCTTTATTTAATTGCAAACTTGGTTTGGTTTAAGATTTAGTTCATTGTGCTTCATGTCTAGAACTACCACATGGAGAGATCCGTAGTTCTTTCTTGAATTATACATGTAGATGTGACCTACTCACGTGTATTAGGTCATTAATGAACTAAAAGGGGTTACTTGTATTGGCACACCGAGAAATTGGGTGTCGATAGCCCTCCGAGCTATAAGGATAGACTAGGGTTTAGTGTATCCTTATTTTGGGATCTCCTTGTACTTAATGCAATCATAGGGATGTTGGTTAGGAAGAGATTCCAACCGATATCCGTATGGGATTAGGGTTCAATCGCCAAGAAATTGGGGTTGATCTAATGTTGAGATCCTTCGGTCTAAATCAACCAAGCTACCTTTTATCCCTCATCCATATATCATGATGACCCCTCAAGGGGATCCACATCCATAGGCCTTTACTCTTCATTGTAGCACTTGCGACCAGATTTTATGCTTTTAAATTTGTTTAATCATATCGTATTTATTTCTTTGCTTTAGTAGAACATACATCCATGCTTGTGTTGTTAGGTTAGATAATAGGCGATGGAGGACTAAGAGTAGCTCCTTAGCCCCGTGGAATACGATCCTCGTGCTTTTGTACGAGGTATTACTTGGCGATCCCGTACACTTGCGGGGAAGCAATCAATATACTCCCCTGGGGCTTGGTCGTGCCAGCGACAGAGTGAAGGGTTGATGTGAATCCTAATACCGGGGCATAATGTTGGGGTTAGTCACGGTTGTCCTTAGGTTTGGGACCGTGAATCTAAGAATTTCCTCAACTCAATTGACATCAATAGGAAAGTATAATAGCATCGTCTTGCACTAGAAGCATAGATCCTAGAGGTAGCTTGTCCGGATACCCTATTTCATCCATTGCCAGTTTCTCTCTAGCTATTCTCTTTTACATGCACTTTCTTATCTTCCATCTTTCTATTCAATTTCTTGTCTTTTATTATATTTGCTTCCATATTCACTCATCGATTCTATTCTTATCTTTCCATACTCCACATAGCTTAAATAGTGAAATCTCGTATTTTAACTCCCTATTCCCTGTGGATTCGACTACCCACTCACCGGGGTAAATTATATTACTTCGACAAACCCGTGCACTTTCGGGGCATGTCAGTATTCTTATGAGATTTGAGATGTTTGATTTGATGACCAGAAAGGCATATTTGAATCATGGTTAAGTTTGTTTGCAAAGTTTGCCAAATGTTGTATTTAAGTTTTGAAAGCTTTATTATGACATCGTGGTTTCCAAATTGAAGGTTTGAGACTTTTGTTATCGTATCCAAAAGGATTCATGTAACCTATTTATGTTACACATTTTGTATTATTACTAAGGCTATGATTGGAGCAAGTGCACAAGAAATCTTGTTTAGTTTTAAATGTTGTTTATTTGAACAAAGGCATGTGAAAGCAAAATTTAGTTTTCATTGTGTTATTACTGATAGATTGCGCTAAGCTATACCTGCAAGTGCACGGGTCATGAAGTAATACCCTGTGCATGACACAGGGGTTGTATTCCCTAGGGCCCGAGAAGCTACCCTTACTTCCCTTTAACAATGTTGTTCAATCGACACAATATAAGAGAGAGAATAGAATGCAAAGAAACTAAACAAATAAGTAACCAATGCAAATATACGAGGACAAGACACGGGACAAATTAGGGCTAGGAGTGGTCACGGATGAGGATTCCCTTAGGGGCTACTAAAGTGAGTAGGATGCTTGGACTAACATGCAAGTGGCTAATTAGACCGAGAAAACCCTAGACTAGGCCAACTCGATGGTCACGGCAATTGAACCCTAATTCAGTACGGGTATTGGATATGGTACGTCTACCGCCCAAGATTACCCCTACGATCGCAATGGGTGAAGTGATTTTCTCAAACTAGAGTTAAAATACAAAAGAGTATTTAATCCTAGGAGTGGAGGGGTACAAATACCCGATGGGCACGGCGTATTTATATGTATTTCCCTTCCGAATTTGATGAGTCTAACACTAGGGCAATGGTCATTCAACCTAGCATTTCCTAAGTTTTTTGATACATAGAGTTCTCATACATATCAAGCATGTAAAAACACCAAACAATGGATCACAAACAAGCCACAAACATTAATTAGAACAAAGCATCCAAAACATCACAAGTTCACCCCCAAGGTTCACCTACATCCGGTGACCTTGGGGTTTAGTTGCTCATGTTCACTAAATGCAACAAGAAATACATGAAAACAACCAACAAAAGCATGAGAAGAACTCCCTCAAAGAATGAAGGCCGGAGAAGTTCCAAAGATGCCACTCAAAGGGACTCCACAAGCACAAATGGACAGAAATTAAGAAATGAGATGCTCAATGAATAGTCAAGTAATACTAGCTTTGTTCCCCCTAGAGTGCCCCGTGAGTGTGTGCTAAGTCTCACCTTGACCTCCACATCCTGGATTACCCCAGGATGGCCATTCACCCCACACATAATGAAAATGACATTAAAAAGTTAAAGACACCCTCAATACTCAGTTAAGGGTCCTTTTGTTCCTAGACAAATCTTAGTTCTTAAGTGACTACACAGGGAGGACCAGGGGATTAAGAGACTTTATTACTCTCACATATATACAGACATACACTTTTTTTCTGAGTCCCCGATTATTATAGACTGCGCAAAAATCTTTCAGACGAATGCACATGCTGGCCAGGCACATGAGCCACCCATCCTACTTGATTACAGTCTACATAGACGCATTCATGCTATACTAGCAGGAGAATACTATCATAGACTCCTTTTTTAATATATGTACAAACTAACTCTCAAATCCCCTGGTTAAACCCACTACAATAGTTCACTTTAGGCTAAAGAAATCAATGAAGGAACACAAAAGCTCTTAAAAGTGTATTGAAAATAGAATTTAACAATCTAATGCCAAAATCATCATGATAGGTTGGTTGGAGTGCACAAGGCAGAAGTGATCATGTACAGGTATATGGGTGCACTAAAGGTGAAAAAAAACTACATTCAAGAACAGGTAAAGTACAGCTCACAACTATCATTCCACCAAGCCAGGAAGTCCTTAACAATAAAATCATAGCTATCATAGGCAATCAAAACATGCATTAATGAAGAATACTCCAAAAATCCATCCCCACACCTAAAGCTGTACATTGTCCCCAATGTACATAAGTCAGCAGAACAGGGTGGGACAAACATGCTAAGTATAAGAAAATGGAGTAAAGGAAACTTCCCCAAACAGTTGATGAAGTATGTGATGTGAGCCTCTAGTCGGTTGGGGTAAACAATGTAACAAGGGCATGGAGTGTGAAACTCAGTACAAATGTCCTGAAAGTAGAAAAGAAAAGTGCAGATCACAACTATAGAAATCAAAATAGTGGAAAAAAGCAAATAGACAAAAAGCTCAAAAATAACCAGAAAAAGTTTAGTAGGGCGAAGCCCTGACTAACTCAAAAGTACACAAAACAACATAAAACAAGAAATGTAGCTAATAAGAAATAAAAGCAACAGAGTAAAGCAACAAGCATGCCGAGTGAGTCTAGGGGCGTGAAGGAAATGATGGTGCTGCGCAGGTGGTGGCCACAGAGGTGGTGCCGACTGACGATGAAGAATTGCGCAAGAACGCTAAAATGTCGGCAGTGGTGGTCTCAATACGGCTCACCGAGGCAGTCAGCATCTGCAACTACTCGCAGACCTCAGCATGAAATGCGTCAAATCTCTCCTCAAGTGAATGTATACGCTCCCTGGGTGCAGCAACATCGTCCGGCTCTGACTCGGACTGAGACTCAGAATCGGTAAAATAAGATGGGCCGGGGTGTTACCCCGCCGCTCAACCATACCAATACACACCAATATCTGCATACTGAGTGGAATAACTGCACCCACAACTGTCATTCCTTGGGTTCTATCAATAAGCTCCATGCCCTTAATCAAGCGAGTGATGTAGGGCCCGGCATAAATGGATCCAAGGCGGACAAACTTCCCCTGATGAGCAAAAACGTCGGCGACCAAGTAACCCAAATATAGGGGGTACCGCTGTATGATACTGTATAACATGAGTATGTTAGTGCGTGATACTGCCCTGGTGGAATCCAGTCGACCCCCAATGCCACGTGTCAGGAGGGCATGGATATATCTGTGGGTAGGGTCCTTCAACTGGGAGGCCTTTTTGGTGCGCGATCTGGTGGCAATGGATTTCCAGTAGGTGGGACCGGTCACAAGATACAGGAAATCCTTTCCCAAATCCTTAAATTCCGGCCTTTGGGTGAATGCTTCCGTATAGAATCCCATGTGAACTCCCAATTGATCTTGAGTTATTTTGTGGCTCTTCCCAAAAGCACGAAATGTAACATAGCTGGGTTGAGGAGAGAAGGGATTGTAGTTAAAAATTTCGAAAGTGCTCAACACTTCGAGAGTCAATTCTTTATATGTCGGTTCGTCAATGGAGAATAACTTGTCCCAACCGCCATGTGAGATGAGTTCAAAGATTGCTTCGTCCATGCCTAGGCTTTTCAAAACATCCCAATCGATTTTCTTGATCGTCCCAAAACTCTTGCGCGAGAGTAGCGCGAATCGGTTCCTATGTTCTTCCTTTTTGAACCTAGGTTGCTCGGGGGGCGGAGAAGGTTCTCTACGGGCTCTTTTGTATGCTACCTTCTTCACCCTCATCCTACAAGATCAACGGAACCAGCATTAAACAAGTTACAAGCAAAGCATTAGTGAAAAAAATGAAAGATTGATGAAAAATATGCAGTGCTACAGTGATTTCGAGAAATTTTGACAAGAGTCTTGCTTGGAAACTTGATAATCTAAAAATACAACCATTCCGAAACATCATTACAACATTGTAGTAACCAAGGAGAGAAGAAACCATGGAAAAATCAGCCAAAACAACCATGAGAACACCAAGTTCATGAGAAAGCATGCTCACCACAAACCCTAGGGTTTATGGAGTCATCCTTAGGTTAAATCCGGCTAAAAGAGTGGTTTTTCTTCAAAACATCAGCAAAAAATGATTTTAGAGGAGATGGAGAGTGTTTTAAAGCAAGAAAAATGAAAGAAAAGGGAGGAGAAATGAAGTAGAAGTGAGGGGTGGAAGTGTAGGGATGATGAATAACAAGAAGGGCCTAAAGGCCCTTAAAAACTCCAAGGCATGAAAGGCCTCACCGGTGAGCTCACGGGCGTGAGCTCACCTGTGAGCCTTCTCGGTTTGGCTCACGGCCGAGCTCACGGCCGTGAGCTTGGCTGTGAGCCCTCTCGGGTTTGCTCACGGGCCAAGCTCACGGGCGTGAGCTTGGCCGTGAGTGGCCTCTGTTTGGCTTGCGGGCAAGCTCACGGCCGTGAGCTTGCCTGCAAGGGTTCTCTTTCTCAAGTAAAGGCACACTCATGAGCAAAAATTGGCTCTCAACTCGATTTAGCAATGAAGAACACTCCTCTAAGTCTTAAAAACACTCAAAATAAAGCCGAACAAAGCATGAAAGCATTCAAAACATGAATCTCATGAAATATAATCATTAGACAACTCACAACAACACACAAGCATGCATGAAGGATGAAACAAAAATTGATGAAAAGATGACTACAACATGAAGAAGACTTAGACAACTAACAAGCCAACACACTTCAAGAATACAAAAAAGAAACAAGGCATGCATTCAAACTACAAGAAAAAGGAATTTGCAATGAATTTAAACTTGGGTTGCCTCCCATGAAGCGGTTGGTTAACGTCGTTAGCTTGATGTGTTGTACCTCAACAATCATGGTGGGACAAAAGAAGCGAGTTTACCTCCATTCTTTGGTGATGCATTGTTACCCGAAAAGTTCATTGAGAGGCATGAAAAGATCTTGAATTTTCCTCGATTTTCAAAGAGTATGATGTCTACTTCCTCGGGTGATGTTGTTGCAACCTTCACAACCTTCTTTGGCTTTTCCCTTGTTTTTCTCGACACCTTTTTCAAGATTTTTTTCTCCTTGCTACTTGGTGGAGAAACAACCATCACTTGTGCTACTTGTTGCATTGGTGAAGGAGGGGCTTCTTCTTCTTCTATCTCTTCCTCCCCTAACTCCTCCAAAAATTCATCAAGCGGGTTCAAAGCTAGAACTTCCTGCACACAATCGGAGATAATTGCATCAGTTTTATCCATGAAATATAAACTATCATCATGGTCGAGTGTGTGCCTCATTGCATCGGGGAGGGTGATGATCACTTGTTCATCCCCCACTCTTAGAGTCATCTTACCGCCCTTAACATCAATTAAAGCATCGGAGGTATTAAGGAAAGGGCATCCAAGGATTATGGGGACCTCCACATCATCGTCCACATCCAAAATAACAAAATCCACCGGAATGATAAGTTTTTCGACCCTCACAAGAACATCCTCAACTACACCTCGTGGTCTTCGGACTTAACGGTCGGCAAGCTGCAGGGTCATACGCGTTGGCCTCAAATCTTCCAACCCTAGCTTTAGAAACAATTTGTACGGTATTACATTTATGCTTTCCCCCGAATCTGCCAAAGCATTCTCTTGTAAACCTTCGCCAAGCACACAAGGGATAGTGAAGCTACTAGGATCGGTGATAAGTGCTTGATTATACATGTTTTACCTACTTGCTTTACATACATTGAGCATCATTTTACCATTGATTATGTCTCATAAAATGTATTTTGGTGTTCTTTTATGTAATTAGGTTGTGGTAGTGTTAAAGGAGGAAAAGGAAGCAAAGATGGGTTATAAAGACGTATTGTTGGGAGCTTTTGTACAACACAAGTGCCAAGGCACAAGAGGGGATCATGCACATGAGGGTGTGTGCCAACTTCCTGAAGAATTCAAGATGATTTGTGTGATGGAAGGGCACAAAGGCAGTCACACCTTCATGTCCCAACTCGTGTGAAGATAGTTAAAGCTCTCAAATGATGATTCGAAGAAAGAGAAGTCTTATAACTCACCACGTAGCAGTACTGTAGCAGAATTACTGTTCATTTTCACTGCAGCAGTACTGTAGTAGAATTACTGTTCACGCGACCGCGTCAAAATTCCACGCGACCGCGTGGGAATTCTGCAGCCCACGCGATCGCGTGGGATCTCACGCGGTCGCGTGAAGACACGCGGCTGACGCGGTTCAGGCTTATAAATAGCCTTTTTTGCCGATTCTTTTGATATCTTTTGTGTGGCTTTTGAGAGGAGAAGCGGCTAGGGTTTGAGGAGGAGGTCTTTGCCGAATTGGAGGGCCGTTCTTCACCAACTTTGATAGTTCTTTCCTCCGTCATAGCATCGAGGGAGTCATTGGCGACCTAGCTTCGGAGAAGAATCCTTCAAGACGTTGAGCGACCCATCAAGGCCATCATCACGAATTCAGGGGGGTTTATTTCCATGGTTTACATTGCTTTTCATTGTGTTATGTTTTGCTTTGTAATAAGCCCCATGGAGGGCTAAACCCTAGTAGATACTTGGGCATGTGAACCCTAGGTTTCGATACAGACCATTCAGCTCTCTGTTACCTCATGAACAAAGTTGATGCGAAACTGAGATTGATCCGTTAGATACCACTCTTACAGGAGTTTGATATGGAGGTAAAAGATAAGAAAGGAACTAAAAATGTAGCGGCGGATCATTTGTCGCTGTTAGAAGGTAGCATTGGACAAGAGCCATCGAGCAAGGAGATCAATGACTTTTTCCTGGAGGAACACTTGTATTCAATTCAGAAATCAACATCATCAGGTAATACTCCATGGTTTGCAAATTTTGCTAATTACTTGTTAGGGAAGGTGATAAGTGTCTAAATGTACGTATTTTAGTACATATATTTTATACACTTATATGTATTTTTACAGGAATGGATGCTCGTTTTGTGCTTAATCGAGTATTATTTGCTTTGTAGGGCATGTATACGCCAGGGAAACATGATAATACGATTAGGGCAGAAAAAGGAGAAAAACCAGGTGTCGCAGTACTGTAGTTGGAGTACTGTAGAAGATTCACTGTAGCAGACATTGTAGCACCTGAGGATTTTTTGTGGCAGGAATCTGATTCGAGGCATACGGCCTCAATGAGGCCGTATGAGAGGCCGTCTGCCCCATCCAGAGATTGATAACTAGTTCATACTTCCCATCATTGACCCCGGTATTGACCCCATCATTGACCCAGTATGCCTCGGGTTTTGGCACTATAAAAGGATTTTTTAGGGCATTATGGAGGAGACTTCTTCTTGGCCTTTTGGGCCGCCGCCACCAAACTTTCTTGAGGCCTTCATATCTAGAATTACATTTGTGGAGATATCCGTGATTCTTTTATGAGTTGTACATATAGACGTGACCTACTCACGTGTACTAGATCTAGGAGAGATTAAAAGGGGATTCTTGTGCCGACACGACGAGAGATTGGGTGCTGGTAACCCTCCATTACTAGGTTTACGCCGAAGGATAGTACGTTTACTCCTATTAGAGATTTCCTTGAACTCTTTGTGATCGTAGGTATGGGATTAGGGGTTAACCGTCGAGAAATTGGGGTTAACCTATTTATGAGATCTCTAGGTCTTAAATGGCATTAACATTTTTTAAACCATCCTAGTTTGGACCTTAACGATAACCCTAGGTGGATTCCTTATCCAAACAGTCCCTTCTCGTGCTTGATACTTCCTTGTTTATTTGCATTCGTGTGCTAGTGACCCGGCCATTAGGTTAGTTAGTTTACTTTACTTTGTTCTTTTCACTAAGAATCGTAGGCTAGATAATAGATTAAGAGTGAGTAATAGTACTTCCTTGGCCCTAGTGGAATACGACACCTGTGTCACTCACAGTGTATTACTTGGCGATCTCGTAGACTTGCGGGGAAGCAATCAGAAGGTCCTCAAACAAGGGCTCACGTTCCAACAAAAGAAAAAATTCTTTAGCAATTTGAATAACTATTTCTGGCACGATCCATTCCTCTTCAGCATTTGTGCAGATCATATAATTTGGAGATGTGTATCACGGGAGCAAGGATGGGATATCCTTGCTCATTGTCATTCACGCCCAGTTGGGGGCCATTATTGACAGGCTCCCCGAAAGTGCACGGGTTTGTCGAAGTAATAAAAGTTACCCCGGTGAGAGGGTTGTCGAATCCACAGGTAATAGGGAGTTAGAGTATGAAATTTCACTATTAAAACTATGCAAAGTACGGAAAAGTAATAATCGATTCGTGTGTGAATTGTGAGAACAACTATACTAAAAGACAGGAAATTAAATAGAGAGGGATGAAAGATTAGAGAGTGCAAGAAAAAGAGATTAAGGAGGATTTAACAATGAATGAAGTGGGGTATCTGGACAAGTTACCTCTAGGATCTATGCTTCTAGTGCAAGACTATGCTATTATACCTTCCTATTGATGCTAATTGAGTCGAGGAAATCCTTAGACTCACGGTCCCAAACCTAAGGTCAACCGTGACTAACCCCAACATTATGCCCCGGTATTAGGATTCACAACAACCCTTCACTCTATCGCTTGCACGATTAAATCCCAGGGGAGTACATCTACCTAAACCTCACACTACGTGGGATTGCATTAAGTTCAAGGGATTCCTAGTGATTAAACCTGTTCCTATGTGTAGTTCTAACCCTTTGGTCCAGGAGGAAGAACCCTAGTCTAGATTAAGCCCCAGTGCATAGGATTCACTTCAACCCTTCACTCTGTTACTCACGTAACTAAGCCCCGGGGGAGTTTATCTACCTAGCACTTCACTCTATCTTGACCACTAATAAATCAAGGAAATGGAGGTAGGGAGAAATCACACCGGAAGGGAAAGGGGTACATCGCTACCTCACAACTCTCCCTCTCAACCCTCTTCAATCTTAAATAGTCTAATCCTATAGGAGTTGTCACACCTCCAAAGGAAAACCTAGATTGCTCTTAACCCTAGTGTCACATCTAAGGGAAAACAATAGCAAAATAAAATCAAGATTGAAACTCAATTCTTATTCATCAATAAGGGAAAAGCATAATAACAATGTCAAAGAAACATGATAACCCTAGAATTTACATGTCCGAATACCCACAAGGGGTTTAGCTCCTCAGGGAGCTATACATGTTCATCAATGTATGAAATAAAACACAAAGTAAAGACATAGATGAAAACCCCTTGCGTCTGGTGTGGCCGTGGTCTTGTGCGGCGGCCGAACGTCGGTGACGATGCCGATGACGCGCTCTAAACCTCCATGAAGTCCTCTCCATACCCTAGCAGCACTCCCAGAAGTTGGGAAGAAGAATAGGTCAAAAGATATCTCAAAAAGTCTCAAAATCGGGCTTTTATAATGTGGGGTCGCGGCTTTAAATTTGCTGAAAACGGGATTTCACACGGCAGTGTGGAATTTCCACATGCCCGTGTGAAGTTTCTGGAATTCTGATTTTCGGCCGACTGTGAACAGTAATTTACTACAGTGTTTTCCTACAGCAATGCTACAGTATTGTGCCGAAACGCTTCCAGATTCGTCGTTCTTCATCGAGGCCATTGAATTGGGCACACAATCAATGGTAGATCGTGCTGATTGCTTCGAATCGCCTAATTGGTGAAGTTCTCATTGTTGGCATGAGTTAGACTTATTGTGAATGTGACTGCCTTTGTGCCCCTCCAAAGGAGGTTGGCACACACTCACAAGTCTATGCTCACGCCTTGCTCCTTGCTTGGTCCGAAAATCTTCCCAACAATGCCAAACACGACCTAACTTCGTTTCTTTCCTTCATTTTATCTTCACAACCCTACAATGCACAAAAGTAAACAATTGCACACTTTTTAGTGATAAAATCTGATTAAATTAATGCTCGTTGCAAGATAATAACATTTTGCATTACTATAACATGAGCACTTATTAATTATGCATCAAGTAGAACCGCAGAAAAAGTCTTGGCTGCAGGATTCTATTGGCGACACTCTTTCATGATGCGCATCAGTTTGTTCTTCGATGTGATAACTATCAGAGGGTTGGGAATTTATCTTGACGGGATGAGATGCCTCAGAACCCTATGCGATTTTATTAGGTTTTCGATGTTTGGGGCATTGATTTAATGGGGCCGTTTCCAAAGTCTGACGGGAACCAATACATATTAGTGGTAGTTGATTATGTCTCCAAATGGGTTGAAGCACAAGCATTGCCGAGTAATGATGCTAGAAAGGTGGTAAAATTTTTGAAGAGGTTGTTTCCCCGGTTTGGAACTCCGCGAATCATTATTAGTGATCGAGGGACCCATTTTTACAATGCCCAATTAGAAAAAGTGTTGAAACGATATGGGGTACGACACCGCCTTGCCACTCCTTATCATCCGCAAACTAGTGGTCAAGTGGAAGTCACAAATAGAGAACTCAAGCGAATCTTGACGAAGTCTATGGAACAAGGGAAGCGGGAGTGGTCTGAGCGGTTGGATGATACACTTTGGGCCCATCGAACAGCGTACAAGACCCTAATAGGAACTTGATAAGTGCTTGTGTTATAGTATCGCGAAGCGCTATTATCTTACATTAAGCATACCTTTTATCAGGTTTTATCACTAAATGTGTGCATTTGTGTTCTCTTGTGCATTGAAGGTATTGTGGAGCCTAATTGGAGAAAAAGAATGAAATTAGGTCGCGTTCGCCAATGTTGGGATGTTCTCGGACCAAGCAAGGAACGAAGCACGTATTTGGACTTGTGGATGTGTGCCAACCTCTTTTAGAGGGGCACAAAGGCAGTCACATTCACAACAAGTCCAATCCGTGTTACTTAGGAGAATCTCGCGAAAGAAGAAGACTGGAAGCAATCGGCGCGACTGATAAGTGCTTGAATATACATGTTTTACAGACTTGTTTTACATACATTGAGCATCATTTTACCATTGATTATGTCTCATAAAGTGTATTTTGGTGTTCTTTTATGCAATTAGGTTGTGGAAGTGTTAAAGGAGGAAAAGGAAGCAAAGATGGGTTATAAAGACGTATTGTTGGGAGCTTTTGTACAACACAAGTGTCAAGGCACAAGAGGGGATCATGCACATGAGGGTGTGTGCCAACTTCCTTAAGAATTCAAGATGATTTGTGTGATGGAAGGGCACAAAGGCAGTCACACCTTCATGTCCCAACTTGTGTGAAGATAGTTAAAGCTCTCAAATGATGATTCGAAGAAGAAGAAATCTTATAACTCACCATATGGACGTGTGCCCGACCATGTGGCCTCAATATGAGAGAGTTTGGATCATATTTACGAAGAGTACTGTAGCAAAAACACTGTTCATTTCACTGTAGCAGTACTGTAGCAAAATTACTGTTCACGCGACCGCGTCAAAATCTCACGCGACCGCGTGGAAATTCTGCAGCTCACGCGATCGCGTGGGATCTCACGCGGTCGCGTGAAGACACGCAGTTGGCGCGATTCAGGCTTATAAATAGCCCTTTTCGCCGATTCTTTTGATATCTTTTGTGTGGCTTTTGAGAGGCAAGGCGGCTAGGGTTTGAGGAGGAGGTCTTTGCCGAATTGGAGGGCCGTTCTTCACCAACTTTGATAGTTCTTTCCTCCGTCATAGCATCGAGGGAGTCATTGGCGACCTAGCTTCGGAGAAGGATCCTTCAAGACGTTGAGCGACCCATCAAGGCCATCATCACGAATTCAAGGGGGTTTATTTCCATGGTTTACATTGCTTTTCATTGTGTTATGTTTTGCTTTGTAATAAGCCCCATGGAGGGCTAAACCCTAGTAGATACTTGGGCATGTGAACCCTAGGTTTCGATTCATGTATTGACTTTCTTTATGCTTTCTTTTAAATCCGAGTTTATTTGAGTTTCAATCTTGTTTTATCATTGCTTGCATGCCTTATTGATTCGTATGGTTGTTTGGTATGCTTGATTTGTTGCCTTGGTGAGAGAGAGGTCTCCATTAGGGTTAGAACATATGAGATTGAAGAGGGTTGAGAGGGTGAGTCATGAGATAGTGGAGTGTCCCCTTTCCCTTCCGATTAAGTGTTTCCTATCTCCGTATTCCCTAAGTGTTATGCAACCATATGGGGTGTGAGGTGTGAGATTGATAGATTTCTCCACCGGGACCTTTGTAAGGGGTTAGGGATCTTTCGCCTAGAAGTAGGGTTAGATCTAATTTTAGGAATCGGTTTCACTTTTAGGTATCCTTAAAACTCATTGCGGTCATATAGGGTGTGAGGTGTTGAGATTGAGTGAATTCTCCGCCGGGACCTTGTAGGGGACTAGTATCGGTGGCCTGGAAGCAGGGATCGATTGTTCTTGGATTACCTCGACTCATAGAACTCGGTTTAGAAGCATTTAGTTAGTTTTGCACTTCATGATAGAACCTAGGGGAAGCATTGCCCGGGTATCTCATCTTCATTGATTGAGATCTCCCTTTATTTACCCTTCGTCTATTTGTCTATGGTATTAATTTCTATGCACACTAGATCACCACAAAATCACATTAATCATTAGGCTAGATTGCAGAGAAGAAGTTAGTACTAGTAGCCCTGTTCCCTGTGGATTCGACTACCCTACTCACCGGGGTAATTATTACTTCGACAACCCGTGCACTTGCGGTACACACACGCAAAAGGGTGTGTCAGCGACCTACCGTTGCTTGTGTGCCCAAGTAATGGCCTCGATGAAGAACAATGGACCCGGGAGGAGTTTCGGCAAGTTACCAAGCCTGTTCAGCTGAAGATTAGTGTTCCAGAGAAGTCACACGGGCGTGTGGAAATTCCACACGGCCGTGTGAGCCATTTTCCAACCAGACAGAGAAGTCACACGGGCGTGTGGAAATTCCACACGGCCGTGTGTTTTGCGATTTCAGCCATCCAGTGAAGACACACGGGCGTGTGGAAATTCCACACGGCCGTGTGAAATTAATTTTTCAGCCGAGACAGAAGCTTCACACGGGCGTGTGGAAATTCCACACGGGCGTGTGAAGCCCCCGATAAGTCCAATTTTAAAGCCGCGATTCAACAATATAAAAGGGGATTTTTGCAACCTTGATAGAATCCTTATCGACCTATCTTTTCCGGAACTTTCTGGAGCGCGGATAGGGTTTCGGAGAGGATTTTGTGGAGGTTCTAGCGTGTTGTCGGCATCGATTTCGAGGTTCGACGTTTGCACAAGACCACGGCCACACCAATTCGAGGGGGTTTTTCATTGATGTCTATGTTTTATGCTTTATTTCTCACGTTGATGAACATGTATAGCTCTATGAGGAGCTAAACCCCTCGTGGGGTATTCGGACTTGTAAACTTTAGGGTTTCTTATGTTTCTTTGACATTGATTATTATGCTTTCCATCGTTGATGAATAAAATTGAGTTTTTAATCTTGATTATCCTTTCATATTGTTTTCCCTTAAACGTGACATTAGGGTTGAGAGCAATCTAGGCTTTCCTTTGGAGGTGTGACAACTCCTATAGGATTAGACTACTCAAGATTAAAGAGGGTTGAGAGGGAGAGTTGTGAGGTAGCAATGTACCCCTTTCCCCTTCGATGTGATTTCTCCCTACCTCCGATTCCTTGATTTAATAGCGGTCGAAATAGAGTGAAGCAATAGGTAGATAAACTCCCCTAGGGCTTAGTTACGCAAGTAATAGAGTGGAGGGTTGTAGTGAATCCTATTTGCTGGGGCTCAATCTAGACTAGGGTTCTTCCACCTGGACCAAAGGGTTAGAATTACGTATAGGAACAGGTTTAATCACTAGGAATCCCTAGAGCATAATGCAACTCCACATAGTGTGAGGTTTAGGCAGATGGACTCCCCTGGGGCTTAGTCATCTAGGTGACAGAGTGAAGGGTGTTGTGAATCCTAATACCGGGCATAGTGTTGGAGTTAGTCACGGTTGTCCTTAGGTTTGGGACCGTGAGTCCTTAGGTTTGGGACCGTGAGTCTTAGGATATCCTCGACTCAATTGACATCAATAGGAGAGTATAATATCATAGTCTTGCACTTGAAACATAGACCCTAGAGGTAGCTTGTCCGGATACCCCCTTTTACTCATTGTTAGTCCTTCTCGATTTTCCTACTTGCACTTCTTTCTTCCATCTCTCTACTTAGTTTATTGCTTTGCATTATTTTCACTCATCAATCTTATTATCGTTCTCCGTATTCTGCATAGCTTAATTAGTGAAACCTTATATTCTATCTCCCTATTCCCTGTGGATTCGACTACCTTCTCACCAAGGTAAATTTATTACTTCGACAAACCCGTGCACTTGCGGGATACACGCAAGGGGTCGTGTCAAGTTTTTTGCGCCGTTGCCGGGGAGTAGGCGTTTTAGATATTTGTTTTTCACTATTTTAGCTATTCACTTCGCATTCTATTTCATATTTTCCTTATCTACCATTGTTCTTAGTGGTTTGCACTGACTTGATCTTAAGTACAGAAAAGAAGGGATGCTTTATGCAACTGAAATGATCGATACACTTACAAGATTTGTAGAAGAGGTGGAATAGAAATTTTAGTCATTCACAGTACAAGCAGTTATGAGTGGTATTGAGTATGAGCAAATAATTCTCACTCCTTTCGTTGAAGAAGACACCAAGGTTTATCAGTCTTGCATGGAACAGCACATAGGATGTGAATTGTATGGGGTATTGGATGAATTTGAAAGGTCTGCAACCGCTTCAAGGGAAGAGTCAGGAGAGACTCTAGAGAGAGTTCTCTCCCAGTTTGAATCATATTGTCAAGAACAGAAACAGGAGGTCTTTTCAGTAGAAATAATTGATTTAACCCGTAAAGCATGTAATATAGAGGTTGCAGTGGAACCCCAAGATCATCTCAATAGCCAAGTTTTACAGAACAACACGGAAAGTGTAGAAGAACAATAATCATGTCAGTTTGAAGAGATTGATCGATTGAGAGAGAACCGTTTGCGGCCGTCCATTGAAGAACCACCTGATTTGGAGTTAAAAACATTACCGCAGCATCTGGAGTATGCATATCTAGCAGACGGAATGAAACTCTCTGTTATCATAGCCTCTGATCTTTCATTAGAACAGAAAGAGAAGTTGGTGAACATGTTAAAGAAGCACAGGCCTGCTATTGCTTGGAAGATTTCAGATTTGAAGGGAATAAATCCTTCGTTTTGCACACATAAAATTCTAATGGAGGATAATTTCAAGTCAGTAATTCAGCCCCAGAGAAGACTGAACCCAAACATGAAAGAGGTTGTCAAGGCAGAGGTGGTGAAGTTGTTGGATGCAGGAATTATTTATCCCATCTCTGACAGTACTTGGGTCAGTCCAACGCAAGTGGTTCCAAAGAAAGGTGGAATGACAGTGATCAAGAATGAAAAGAATGAACTTATTCCAACCAGAACGGTCACAGGATGGAGGGTGTGTATTGACTACAGAAGGTTGAACGATGCAACCCGAAAGGATCATTTTCCATTGCCTTTCATAGATCAAATGTTAGAACGGTTAGCCGGGCATGAGTTTTACTGTTTCCTCGACGGGATGTCAGGGTATTTTCAGATCCCAATAGCCCCGGAAGATCAAGAGAAGACTACCTTCACTTGCCCCTATGGTACGTTTGCATATAGACGAATGCCGTTCGGACTTTGCAACGCACCCGCAACGTTTCAACGATGTATGACTGCTATCTTTGATGACCTTTTGGAAGATATAATGGAGGTGTTCATGGATGACTTCTCGGTGTTTGGTGACTCCTTTGATCTGTGTTTAAAAAATTTGGAGAGAGTGCTAACAAGGTGTGAAGAAACAAACCTTGTTCTCAATTGGGAGAAGTGTCATTTCATGGTACGAGAAGGTATTGTTTTAGGACATAAGATCTCTCGGAAGGGTATAGAGGTAGACAAAGCCAAGATTGAAGTTATAGACAAGCTTCCTCCACCAGCAAATGTAAAGGGCATTCGAAGCTTCTTGGGTCATGCAGGGTTTTATAGACGATTTATTAAGGATTTCTCAAAAATCACACAACCACTAACTAAACTTCTTGAAAAAGATGCTCCATTTGATTTTGGGGAAGAATGTAAGACGGCATTCAATGTGTTAAGGGACAAATTGGTGCAAGCTCCAATTTTGATCACACCTGATTGGAATGAGCCTTTTGAGATCATGTGTGACGCAAGTGATTATGCTGTTGGAGCAGTTTTGGGGCAAAGGAAAGAAAAACAGTTTCAGCCCATTTATTACGCTAGCAAGACTCTCACAGGTGCACAAGAGAATTACACCACCACAGAAAAAGAACTGTTAGCAGTAGTGTTCGCCCTAGACAAATTCAGATCGTATCTTATCTTGTCAAGGGTGATTGTTTTTTCAGATCATTCAGCTCTCCGTTACCTCATGAACAAAGCCGATGCAAAGCCAAGGTTAATTAGGTGGATATTACTGCTGCAGGAATTTGATATGGAAATAAAGGACAAGAAGGGGACTGAAAATGTGGTAGCAGATCATTTGTCTAGGCTAGAAGGTAGTTTTGTTCAAGAGCCATTGAGTAAGGAAATTAATGATTCCTTCCCGGAAGAACATCTATACTCAATCAAAGACCTAGACTCACCATCAGATGATGCGCCATGGTTCGCAGACTTTGCCAATTACCTATCCGGAAAAATACTCAAGCAAGGGCTTACATTCCAACAAAAGAAGAAATTCTTTAGCGACCTGAAGCATTACTTCTGGGATGATCCATTCCTTTTCCGTATTTGTGCGGATCAAGTTGTTCGGAGATGTGTCTCAAGAGAAGAAGGATGGGATATTCTTGCTCATTGCCATTCCGGTCCGGTTGGAGGCCATTATGCCTCGAGTAGAACTGCCGAAAAGGTCTTATCCGCAGGATTCTATTGGCCGACTCTATTCCAAGATGCACACCAGTTTGTTCTTCGATGTGATAGCTGCCAAAGGGCAGGGAATCTATCGCGAAGAGACGAGATGCCTCAGAATCCTATGCAATTCTGCGAAGTTTTTGATGTATGGGGCATTGACTTCATGGGACCGTTTCCGAAATCTAACGGGAATCAATATATACTGGTGGCAGTAGACTACGTCTCTAAATGGGTCGAAGCTCAAGCTTTGCCAACAAATGATGCAAGGACAGTGGTAAAATTCTTAAAGCGGTTGTTCACTAGGTTCGGCACTCCACGAGTGATTATCAATGATCGTGGAACACATTTCTGTAATCTCCAATTGGATAAGGTATTGAAAAGATACGGAGTACACCATCGCCTTGCAACCCCGTATCATCCACAAACAAGTGGACAAGTTGAGGTGACCAACAGAGAGCTTAAGAGGATCCTAACAAAATCTGTAGAGCAAGGAAAGCGAGACTGGTCTGAAAGGTTAGATGACACACTATGGGCCCATCGGACAGCATACAAGACTCCTGTAGGGACTACTCCATACAATTTGGTTTATAGGAAGTCATGTCATTTACCGGTGGAGCTTGAACACAAGGCATATTGGGCAATCAAGACAATGAACTTTGATTTGAAAAAAGCCGGTGAGCAGAGGTTGCTTCATCTTAATGAACTTGACGAGTGGAGATTGAGAGCATATGAGAATGCTAGAATCTATAAGGAGAAGATCAAAAAGTGGCATGATAAACACATTAAATCACCAAAGGAATTCAAAGTGGGCGATAAAGTGTTGTTATTCAACTCGCGATTACGGCTCTTCCCCGGAAAATTCAAATCAAGATGGTTTGGCCCGTATACTGTTACGCAAGTATTCACCCAGGGGGCAGTGGAGATCACTCACCCGGAGAAGGGTACATTTAAAGTGAATGGGCATCGGTTGAACCCCTATTTCAGTGGAGAAGTGTGCAATGATGACAAGGAGGTATTCTTTCTCAAACCTCCGTAAGGTAAGACAGGTACGTCAAGCTAAGTGACGTTAAACAAGCGCTTCTTGGGAGGCAACCCAAGCGTTTTGAAGTTTTTCTAGGACCTAGTTTAGTTTTAGGGTTGAATAAAAGTCTTAGCAATGGTGTCCAAATTTTCATGTGCATATGGTGAGTTTTCGTGTGGATTTTCGATTATTTACGTGTGCCTTAACGTTAATTGACGAAGTTTGAGTCGGTTGACTGTGTTTTCGATGGTCTCTGGTCGTGTTTTTATGGTTTATACAGGCTCTAAGTGTTTTAAAAAGAATTTCTGAATTTTTCTGAGAGTCTGTAGAATTTTCTAAGTAAACCAGAGAAAACACACGGCCGTGTGGAATTAACACACGGCCGTGTGTTACCAATTGGAGCTCAACCAGAGAAGGCACAGGGGCGTGACTTTGCCCCTGTGAAAAACTTCAGAAGGGGCACACGGCCGTGTGGAATTAACACACGGCCGTGTGAAATTTCGCAGAACTTCAACTCTTTTCCAGAGAGTCCACAGGGGCGTGTGGATGCCCCTGTGAGTGCTACTGTGCTAACGCACACGGCCTTGTGGGATTTCCACACGGCCGTGTGAAAATTCTGCTGGAATTCCCTATCATCCCGAGAAACCACAGGGGCGTGTGTGAGCCCCTGTGGGAGAGCTTGTCAAGGCACACGGCCGTGTGGATTATTCACACGGCCGTGTGAAATACTTAGCGTTTTTCGGGCAAGTCAGAGAGACCACAGGGGCGTGTGTTGGCCCATGTGGCCGGCCTTGTGTCTTGGCCAAGTTGGGCACACGGCCGTGTGGAATTAACACACGGCCGTGTGAAAATTTTCAAAGACCTTCTGTATTTTCCCGTGAATCCACAGGCCCGTGTGGGTGGCCCTGTGTATACCCCTGTGGAGGCACACGGCCGTGTGGAATTAACACACGGCCGTGTGAGGTAGTTCAGAGAGTGACCAGAGTGCGCACAGGGGCGTGTGTTGGCCCCTGTGAACCCTAATTTCTGAGGCACACGGCCATGTGGTTACTTCACACGGCCGTGTGAATTTCCAGAACTTCAAAAGCCGCGCGTTTTTCTTATAGAAATCACTTGTGCCTCTTCCTTCTCCACTCTAAACTTCTCTCCTACCCTCTCTATCACTTCCCCGACTGTCTCTGAGGTTTTTGAAGGAATTTGTTCGAGTTTTCCGGCCGTATTACTTTGTTTTTCATCTCCACCGCCGGTGAGATCTTCAATACCTTTTTCTTCGTCAATTCTTGATTCAATTCGTTCTTTTATACAATTTTGCTTGGTTTGAATGTTTACATTACATACGAGCATGCTTAGAATGAAATTAGAACGAATTTAGATGTAAATTGTGGATTTTTAACCCCACGGCCGTGATGCTTTGCCCGTCAGAAACTCCACACGGGCGTGTGGAATTAACACACGGCCGTGTGGATTTCTGCAGATTGGTTATTTTGAACTGTTTTTGATTGTTTTCTTTTCCAATCTTACAGGAATGTCTTCTAGACCCAGGAAATCGACAGGGAAGCACCCACGTGAGCCTACACCTCCTCAGCAGAGACAGAGTTCAGTATAGCCGAGCATCAGGTTCGGTTCGAGCGTTTATCAGGACTCCGTTTTGGACAGACGAGATATTTGGATTTGAGTATAGTGAGGAGTATTCAGGGGGGAGACAGCGTCGCAGATGAGATTAGCGAGCTGCTCTCAGTCGGTAGCTGGGAGAGATTGATGGTTATCCGGGACTCGGTGATCCGACCGCTCACCTTAGAGGTCCTGGCGTCGTTTGAGTTCGACCGGGGGTACAGCAGTTTCACCGACGGCACCACAGTTCAGTTCAGAGCCCTCGGTCGACATTACAGCCTCAGTATGAGCCAGTTTTCGATTGGGATGCGTCTATATGATGAGGCGTACACTGAGACAGAGGAGTACTCATTGCTCCCCACAGACTACCCGGGTACCGTGACACCGCAGCAGGCGTATAGCAGACTTTGTGGTCAGGGTCAGTACGAGCCGGGTGTCTCCAAGGCTTCATGCCTTTCTCGACCTGCCTATAGATGTCTACACACAGTTATGAGCAGATCTATTAGTGGCAGGGGAGACAGTACTGGTGTTCTGAGTCGCCAGGAGCTCCTCTACTTGTATTCGATGGTGGAGAGTGAGCCACTCCACCTGGGGCACATTGTGGCCGACTACATTCGCCATCAGGGCCAGTACCCCAGGGTAGGAGTTATCTTTGCAGGCCCCTACATCACCAGACTTCTCATTGGCCTGGGGCTCAGAGATTGAGTCAGGGGAGCAGAGAAGACGAGTGTACCTGTTCCCCTGGGCACAGATACCTTGAGGATGATGGGTATGATCCGCAGAGGAGGATCAGGGACGTATACCTGGATTATACCCCATACAGAGCAGGGCGAGGGATCCCGGGCAGCATTGGAGCCACCCCCGCAGGACACAGAGACCGAGGTACCCAACACCGCGCCGGAACCACCTGCGGTGCGGATGTTTTCACCGTCTCGAGGCCAGGACAGACTGGAGCGCCTCGAGAGCGCAGTGGGGATCCTACAGACCGAGGTGGCCGAGGTTAGGGCCACACAGATTACACAGCACCAGGAGGTGATGGCGCAGTTCCAGAGCTTACGACAGACCTTCGAGCAGATTGTCGCCTCCTCCTCCTTCGTGGTCCGACCTCGAGTGTCCACTCCACCACCGCCATCTCCCTCAGCACCAGCAGCTCCAGCATCACCAGCAGATCCAGAGCCTCCAGCAGCACCAGAGGCCACCATTCAGGACACCGACGCTGAGGCGTCTTAGATTTTAGATTCTTTTCTTTTATTTGTCATTTCTGTATATCTTTACTTTATTTTGGACTTGTAGTACTCAGAAAGGATTCTCCTTCTGAGTATAGCTTTTATTTTGTTTTTTCTTTTTATCTCGAGTTGTATTCATTGCTTTACATTTTATATACTCGAGTTTTATTGAGCTTTACTGAACCCTCGTTTATGTGTGCGCAGATGGTCTTGGATGTAAGGATTTTGAGGAATAGTCATTGACACGGTCATGGAATCGTGTGTGCTCCACGAACCATTGAGACTCAACTCTCAATGACCTAGCTTCATCAAACGCAACACTTGGAGTTCAGGGGAGTAATGTTTCAATTGCTGCTTCCACACTAATTGCTTTTATCGTTTTCACTTATTATTGAGCTTATATGCGTACATTGAGGACAATGTACATCTTAAGTGTGGGGGGGAGTTCACATTGCACACACCTTTACTTGTGCGTTCAATTGCTTATGCTAAATGTAGCCTATGGCGGTTCACCTCAGTTGCAACGGTTGTATTCTTATAGTTTAGGAGATTTTTCAACATTGTATCCTATCATACTCTAGTTTTCACTTGAATTTTAGGGAATTTTTGCTCGAATCATCTTAGTACACAACTTACTCTTGGAATCTTTTGGAAACTCAATCTTGAAGTTTTTAAGGACAAGTTTATCGTTGTTCTTAGTTTTACTTTGGAAAATGCATATATATAAAATATATATATATATATATATATATGAGTTTGTAAATATTAGCTTTGTTTTAATTATGCATTTGGGGTGGCAAGAGCTACCGCCTATGAAGTATGCAGCTACTCTCATAAGTCGGATACAAGTTATGCCCTGATGAGAGAAAGAGCTATCTCATGGGATGCGTGAAAGCTACTACCCCGGTAGAAAGAGCTACCTCCTCGAAAGAGTGAAAGCCACCTTTGGCGGCCGCCTAGGAAAGGGCTACCTTCAAGGATGTGTGAAGCTACTACTTCCATCACTATTTTTTTTGTTGTTTTTGTATATAAATAAGTCCTTTCTAACCAAAGTTTGAGGAGTACTTGTTGGTTCTCTTGAGTAAGATCGCACACACTAACACATTTTTGAGTTTTCATCCTTTTTGATTCGAGTTTTTAGCTAGAGCATTGGTAACCTTATGCAATGTTTTGAGTTCCTCTTACTTGTAGAATGCTTCTTTTGCATACTTTTGGTGAACCTAAGGCCAAGCACTTTCAATTGTTCTTCCCAAGTACTTTCACGTTCTATTTTGCTTGAGGACAAGCAAAAGCTTAAGTGTGGGGGGGTTTGATAAGTGCTTGTGTTATAGTATCGTGAAGCGCTATTATCTAACATTAAGCATACCTTTTATCAGGTTTTATCACTAAATGTGTGCATTTGTGTTCTCTTGTGCATTGAAGGTATTGTGGAGCCTAATTGGAGAAAAAGAATGAAATTAGGTCGCGTTCGCCAATGTTGGGATGTTCTCGGACCAAGCAAGGAACGAAGCACGTATTTGGACTTGTGGATGTGTGCCAACCTCTTTTGGAGGAGCACAAAGGCAGTCACATTCACAACAAGTCCAATCCGTGTTACTTAGGAGAATCTCGCGAAAGAAGAAGACTTGAAGCAATCGGTGCGACCTACCGTTGCTTGTGTGCCCAAGTAATGGCCTCGATGAAGAACAATGGACCCGGGAGGAGTTTCGGCAAGTTACCAAGCCTGTTCAGCTGAAGATTAGTGTTCCAGAGAAGTCACACGGGCGTGTGGAAATTCCACACGGCCGTGTGAGCCATTTTCCAGCCAGACAGAGAAGTCACACGGGCGTGTGGAAATTCCACACGGCCGTGTGTTTTGCAATTTCAGCCATCCAGTGAAGACACACGGGCGTGTGGAAATTCCACACGGCCGTGTGAAATTAATTTTTCAGCCGAGACAGAAGCTTCACACGGGCGTGTGGAAATTCCACACGGCCGTGTGAAGCCCCCGATAAGTCCAATTTTAAAGCCGCGATTCAACAATATAAAAGGGGATTTTTGCAACCTTGATAGAATCTTTTTCGACCTATCTTTTCCCGAACTTTCTGGAGCGCGGCTAGGGTTTCGGAGAGGATTTCGTGGAGGTTCTAGCGCGTCGTCGGCATCGATTTCGAGGTTCGACGTTTGCACAAGACCACGGCCACACCAATTCGAGGGGGTTTTTCATTGATGTCTATGTTTTATGCTTTATTTCTCACGTTGATGAACATGTATAGCTCTATGAGGAGCTAAACCCCTCGTGGGGTATTCGGACTTGTAAACTTTAGGGTTTCTTATGTTTCTTTGACATTGATTACTATGCTTTCCATCGTTGATGAATAAAATTGAGTTTTTAATCTTGATTATCCTTTCATATTGTTTTCCCTTAAACGTGACATTAGGGTTGAGAGCAATCTAGGTTTTCCTTTGGAGGTGTGACAACTCCTATAGGATTAGACTACTCAAGATTAAAGAGGGTTGAGAGGGAGAGTTGTGAGGTAGCAATGTACCCCTTTCCCCTTCGATGTGATTTCTCCCTACCTCCGATTCCTTGATTTAATAGCGGTCGAAATAGAGTGAAGCAATAGGTAGATAAACTCCCCTAGGGCTTAGTTACGCAAGTAATAGAGTGGAGGGTTGTAGTGAATCCTATTTGCTGGGGCTCAATCTAGACTAGGGTTCTTCCACCTGGACCAAAGGGTTAGAATTACGTATAGGAACAGGTTTAATCACTAGGAATCCCTAGAGCATAATGCAACTCCACATAGTGTGAGGTTTAGGCAGATGGACTCCCCTGGGGCTTAGTCATCTAGGTGACAGAGTGAAGGGTGTTGTGAATCCTAATACCGGGCATAGTGTTGGAGTTAGTCACGGTTGTCCTTAGGTTTGGGACCGTGAGTCTTAGGATATCCTCGACTCAATTGACATCAATAGGAGAGTATAATATCATAGTCTTGCACTTGAAACATAGACCCTAGAGGTAGCTTGTCCGGATACCCCCTTTTACTCATTGTTAGTCCTTCTCGATTTTCCTACTTGCACTTCTTTCTTCCATCTCTCTACTTAGTTTATTGCTTTGCATTATTTTCACTCATCAATCTTATTATCGTTCTCCGTATTCTGCATAGCTTAATTAGTGAAACCTTATATTCTATCTCCCTATTCCCTGTGGATTCGACTACCTTCTCACCAAGGTAAATTTATTACTTCGACAAACCCGTGCACTTGCGGGATACACGCAAGGGGTCGTGTCAGAACTACTCCGTACAATCTGGCTTACGGGAAGTCATTCCATCTACCCGTGGAACTTAAACATAAAGCATATTGGGCAATCAAGGCAATGAACTTCGATTTGAGAGGAGCCGGTGAACAAAGACTACTTCATCTTAATGAGCTCGATGAATGGAGATTGAAAGCATATGAGAATGCTAGAATTTACAAGGAGAAGATTCGAAGGTGGCATGACAAACATATCAAATTGCCTAAGGAGTTCAAAATAGATGACCAAGTGCTACTATTTAATTCTCGGTTACGACTCTTCCCCGGAAAGCTAAAGACTAGATGGTTTGTCCCATACACAATCACTCAAGTATTGATAAGTGCTTGTGTTATAGTGACGTGAAGCATTATTATCTTACTATGAGCATCTCTTTTATCAGATTTTATCACTAAATAGTGTGCATTTGTGTATTCTTGTACATTGTAGGTTTGTGGAGCCAAGTTGGAAAAGAAGAACAAAGTTAGATCGTGTTCGCCGTTGTTGGGAGGTTTTCGGACCAAGCAAGGAACAAGGCACGAACTTGGACTTGTGAGTGTGTGCCAACCTCCTTTGGAGGGGCACAAAGGCAGTCACATTCACAACAAGTCTAACTCGTGTAGCCTAGGAGAACTTCACCAAGAAGAAGACTTGAAGCAATCGGCATGATATACCATTAATTGTGTGGCCAATTCAATGGCCTCGATGAAGAACAACGTATTCGGGAGCGTTTCGGCGAGTTACTGTAGCAGCAATGTAGCTTTGTTACTGTTCGAATCCACTGTAGCAAGTTACTGTGCATTTTCTGCCGAAGATCAAGTTTTCAGAGAATTCACACGGGAATGTGGAATTAACACATGGCCGTGTGAATCATTTTCCAGCAAGCCAGAGACTTCACATGGGCGTGTGGAAATTCCGCACGGCCGTGTGAAGTAATTTTTCAGGAAGACAGAAGCTTCACACTGGCGTGTAGAAATTCCACACGGCCGTGTGAAGCCCCGATAAGTTCAAATTTAAAGCCGCACTCAGCCTATTTAAAGCCCAATGGGGACACTTTTTGAGCATCTTTTGACCTATCTTTCTCTCCAACTTCGAGGGGGTGCGGCTAGGTGATAAGTGTCTAAATGTATATGTTTTAATATACGTATTTTGTTCATTTAGCATGTATTTTTATATGAATGGATGCCTGTTTTATGCTTAATTGAGTATTATTTATGTTGTAGGGAATGGAGGAGCCATGAGGAACATGACAATACGATTTGGGCAAAAAAGGATGAAAATCAGGGTGTCGTAGTACTGTAGCGGATTCGCTGTAGCAGTTGCTGTTGCACCTGAGGAGTTTTGGGCTGGAAATAATGGAAGTGCATAAGAGTGAACAGTGTAGCATACGGGGCCGTATAAGGGGCCGTGAGCATCAAAAGACAGTGGATTTCAACTAGCTCTCACGGCCCCCTATCCACCCCGGGATGCATCTATCCACCCCGGGATGCACCCTCACATGAGACAAGTTTTGCCTTATTTTTGCCTATCTATCCACCCCGGGCTCCATCTATCCACCCCGGGATACTGCGGGAGTATTTATAGATGTTTTTTAGGGCACACAAGGGGGACTTCTTGGCCGGCATCTAAAGGGAAGAAATGAAGAAATCTTTGGAGAGACGACGATTTGGAGCCAAGGAAGGAGGCAAGAGCATCATTTTGAAGGGGAGAAGCTTCACCATCAAGGAGGCAAGGATCCAAGTCAAGGGAAGCGTCATTCGGCATCTCTTGGACGGGGGAAAACATCATTCGGCCGGACCTCCACCTCCTCCTTCATCATTTCATCTAGGGAGTGTCATTTATGAGCTTTTTAAGTGATTTACTTTGTATTTTTGTTGTTACTTGCTTGATGGCACACTAGACCCCCAAGGCCACAGGATGTTGGTGAACCTTGGGGGGGTTTATCTTGTATCTTGGATGATCTTTACTTAATTACAAGCTTGGTTTGGTTTAAGATTTAGTTCATTGTGCTTCATGTCTAGAACTACCATATGGAGAGATCCGTAGTTCTTTCATGAATTATACACGTAGATGTGACCTACTCACGTGTATTAGGTCATTAATGAACTAAAAGGGGTTACTTGTATTGGCACACCAAGAAATTGGGTGTCGATAGCCCTCCGAGCTATAAGGATAGACTAGGGTTTAGTGTTTTCCTTATTTTGGATCTCTTTGTACTTAATGCAATCGTAGGGATGTTGGTTAGGAAGAGATTCCAACCGGTATCCGTATGGGATTAGGGTTCAATCGCCGAGAAATTGGGGTTGATCTAATCTTGAGATCCTTCAGTCTAAATCAACCAAGCTACCTTTTATCTTTCGTCCATGTATCATGATGACCCCTCAAGGGGATCCACATCCACAGGCCTTTACTCTTCATCATAGTACTTGCAACAACATTGTATGTCTTTAAATTTGTTTAATCATATTGTATTTATTTCTTTGCTTTAGTAGAATATACATCCATGCTTGTGTTGTTAGGTTAGATAATAGGCGATGGAGGAGTAAGAGTAGCTCCTTAGCCCCGTGGAATACGATCCTCGTGCTATTGTATGAGGTATTACTTGGCGATCCCGTACACTTGCGGGGAATCTATCAAGTTTTTGGCGCCGTTGCCTTGGAGCTTTCTAAGGAATTCTGAGAAACTTCTAGCTTATTGCTCTAGCCATTTACTTTTTGTCTCTTTTCTTTTCTCTTATTTTCATTTCTTTTGAGCTTGACTTGTTCTATCTTTCTTGATTTGTGCAAGGTACTATGTATGACACGTGGAAATCCATCAAACTTGGTGGAGCCGGATAGTGAGATTGAAAGGACATTGCATCGGAGGTTGAGAGAAATTGGTGAAGACCCGATTGAACAAGGCGTTCAAGTTGAGACTAGTGAATCATCAATCATGGCCGAAGAGAGACAAACTTTATCCGAATACGAGAGGCCACAATTCACGGGTGAAGAATTTAGTGTCCAAGCACCTACCATCGCCACCAACAATTTTGAAATAAAAGCAAGCACAATTGGCATGATTCAAAATTCGGTGCAATTCAATGGTCTTGTAATTGAAGACGCACACGATCACCTTGCCCGTTTTCTCCAAATTTGCTCTACTTTCAAGATAAATGGAGTGACGGATGATGCAATTCGATTGCGACTATTCCCATTCAGCCTAAGGGATGGTGCATATCGGTGGCTCACATCTCTACCCCCAGGGTCGATTAAAACTTGGAAAGACATGGTAGCGAAATTCCTTGGGAGATACTTTCCCCAAGTAAGGCGGCGAAGTTGAGGCAAGAAATTTCAGCTTTTAAACAAGGGGAGTCCGAGACTTTATTTGAAGCTTATGAAAGATTCAAGGATCTCCTTAGAAGATGTCCTCATCATGGTTATGCTTCGTGGATGCGGGTACAAATTGTTTACAATGGACTGAACTATTCAACCCGCCAATTAATTGACGCCGCAGCAGGTGGATCCCTTAGCAACAAGTACCCCGAGGTAGCCGAACAACTACTTGAGAATATGTCAAGTAATGAATCTCATTGGGCCTCAAGAGGAACACCACAAAAAGGGGCCGGAATTTATGAAGTTAAGGCCGATGATGCTCTAGCCGCAAAGGTCGAGATGTTGTCCAGGAAGATTGATATGCTCATGGGTAGCAGTTCCAAGTCTGAAATCGTCATGAGTTGTAGAACTTGTGGAGGTGGACATGTCACCACTCAATGCCCTATTGCTAGCTCCTCTGTGACACCCATTGAAACTGTTGACTACATTGGGGGTCCAAGACCACAAGGAAACCCTTACAGCTCCACCTACAATCCGGGGTGGAAATATCACCCGAATTATTCTTGGAATCAGGGGCAGCAACAAAAATTGGCCCCTCCGCAAAGTTCTCAAGTTAAACCACCTGTACAAGAGAAGCAGTTCACTACAGAAGATGTGCTTGCTAAGTTCATGATTAACACCGAATCAAGGTTCAACACTGTAACTAGCAACATGGACACACAATTTGGGAAGGTGAATGCTCAATTCAATGATTTTGGTTCCATCTTGAGAAATCTTCAAGCCTCTGTACAATCACTTGAGCATCAGGTGGGGCAGCTTGCTAAGGCAAATTCAGAACGACCTTCCGGTAGTCTCCCTAGCAACACCGAGGAGAATCCAAGGGAGCACTTAAAGGCCATTGCCCTTAGAAGCGGAAAATAAATTGAGACAAGGGTTGAAGTTAACCCAAGTGTCAAAGAAACCGGGATAGCCGTTGAGGAAGATCCCCATCCAGCTAAAAAAATTGCTAAGGAGGTTGCTCGAAAGGGAAATAATGAAGCTCACTCTCGGGAACACTCAAAGCCACCGGAGTAGAAGCCCCAAATTCCTTATCCGGTGAGATTGAAGCAAGACAAGGAGGATGTCCAGTTCAGAAAATTTATTAACATTTTCAAGCAACTCCACATCAATATCCCAATCGTCGAGGCTTTGACACAAATGCCGAAGTATGCCAAGTTTCTGAAAGAGCTCCTCATAAATAAAAGAAAACATAAAGATGAAGGCACCGTGGCACTCTTAGGAAATTGCTCGTCCATTTTGGAAAAGAAGCTCCCACAAAAATTGAAAGATCCGGGTAGCTTTATAATCCCATGTTTGCTTGAGGGGGGAGTGAAGAAAAATGCAATAGCGGATTTGGGTGCAAGCATCAATGTTATGCCTTACACCATGTACTTGAAGCTTGGTTTGGAAGAGCTCAGACCTACAAGGATGACTTTGCAATTAGCGGATCGATCAACAAGAAAACCCCGTGGGATTGTGGAAGATGTGATTGTCCGGGTGGACAAATTGGTGTTTCCTGTAGACTTTGTGATCATGGACATAGATGAAGATGTGGAGATACCTCTGATCCTTGGTCTCCCCTTTCTAACCACTTCTGGAGCTCTCATTGATTTAAAAGGAGGAAAATTGACTTTAAGGGTTGGGGAGGAAGAAGTAATTTACACGTTGCCGGCGGCCATGAAACATTCCCTTGACCATGATGACACAGTGTATTTTGTTGATGAAACTGATCGGTTAATTTCTACTTGTGTACAGGAGGTGTTATTATTAAATCCTTTGGATGAATACTTAGAAGAAGTGGAGGACAAAGAACAAGAAGAACCCCACAATTCCCCTCCAAGTCACAATTTGAAAAAACCAAAGGAGGAAGCGATATGTACCAATACCAAGGAAAAAGAGCAAAAAGATTCAATGTTGAAGAAAATTTGGAGGGAGGTCCGAGGAAAGAAAAGAAAAGGTACCAACCCTCGTCATTCAAAATCTCTAGGAGGGAAGGTAAAGTTCGAGCCCCTCTTTACTCATGAAAAGTGTAATGTATTTTCTTTGATGTCATTGAACGTACCGGGCAACAATAATGATTCAAAGGGGACCGGGGGTCACTTCAAACTCTTCGAGCCCCTGTGAGGTAAGTGAGAAGGTACGTCAGGCTCGTGACGTTAAACAAGCGCTTCTTGGGAGGCAACCCAAGCGTTCGGGGGTTTTAATTTCAATTTTCGTATTTTAGTTGTTCATATCTACTTTGCAACGTGTTAGTTTCCTTATTTGTTTTACATTTGAATAAGTCCGTGTTCAAAATTTTTTGTTATCGTCATGTGTGTTGTTTTATATTTTTCCTTGTTGTGCCTACTTGTTCTATTGTCAATACATGCGTTTATTCGAGTCTTTTGCGTATTTCTATCGAGTAGGAGGTGTTTTAGATCATGTTATCGACTTCCTGGAGAGTTTTAGAATGCATTGAGACCCCTTACCAGCCTCCCCAGGTCCTCACAGCCCTAAGGGGGCCGTGCGAGAGGCCGTGAACAAATCGCCAGTGAAAATATACTAGGGTTCACGGCCCCCCTCACGGCCGTATAGGGGGCCGTGAGATGAGGGCTAGTGGGAATCAAGTGTGGGCTGAGATTTTACACTAGGGTTCACGGCCCTCCTCACGGCCGTATGAGGAGCTGTGAGGCTCGGCCGAGTAGCTTATACCCCCCACTCTTTGGTTCTTTGGGTCTTCTTCTCCATTCTCCCTTCATCTCCATTATTTCTCCTTTCCTCTTTTCATCATTTCTCAACCAAATCTCTCCATTTTTCGTTCTAGATCACCTCCTAGACATTTTGTGACATCGATCTAGTGATTTACCAAGAGCTTCAAGCAAGTTCCACCAAGGATTCACCGGTAAGCCTTTTGATGCCCTAGATTTCTCTTTCTCATTTTCTCTTGAGTTCATGGAGCTTTTTGGTGGATAAATTCATGCTTTTATCATGTGTTGGTGGTGTGATTGTTGTTTGTTCAATTTCCATTGAATTATTGTAAAATTTTTCGATCTTCATGATGGTAATGAAATGCTACACCATGAATAGTGTCCATACGGCCCCCTATACGGCCGTATGGACCCTATTCATGGCCATTTCTCATTTTTTCTTGCTTCTTGTGTTATTTTTGGTGATTGTATTGGATTGGTTTAGGCTTGATGAAGATCTTTTGTGTTGTAGGGATGCCAAACATCAAGAGGGTTGCTTCAAAACGTCCACGAGCTTCAACACAAAATCCCGAGGAGCCTACGTTCACGCACCCCCTTCACATGGCACATTACGAAATATTGAAGACTAAACCCTTTGGCACCTCATCCTACACCGACACACCTGTCCCACCTGTTATCGACGAGCCGTTTTGTTCTTAAGCATGGACACTTATTTCTCTTTTAGCAGCATGTTGTTTCTATTTATTGTTGTTTTCTTTATTTTCTGCACGTGTGTTTATTTGTTTTGAATAAGTTGGGAAGGGTTATACCCTGAACAACACTTTGTAGAACTCTGGTTGCTTTTATTTAGTTGTGTGTTTGACCGCTCCCTAGTATTAATCTTTCCTTTTTTTTTTTATTTTTTTTGGAATGATAGTTTTGCCCTTGTGCTTTGCAGGGCATTGAGGGGAATTTGGTGAGCATCTCCACATTTTGTGGGAGCCGGACCCGAGACGTAAAGCTCGCCGTACACTTTTGTCGGGTCACATTTCGCCATTTGTACAAGATAAACCGGGGAAGTTCGTTTTCACCCTCCTCCTTTGTTATTATTGTGTATATTGCCTCTATTTTCCTGATTAGTGTACATTGAGGGCAATGTACAACACTAGGTGTGGGGATGGGTGTATTTACCTGTATTAGGTCAACTTTGCATGCTAGTGTTATCAATGATGGCTTGTTACTTTCTTGTGAGATTCTTCAAGTATGAATTAATGATTGATGTGAGTTACATTTTTTTGTTGTGCTCTATTGAATCCCGTTTCACCTCTAGTATTGTTCTGTGCACTGAGTCTTTTGTTGATGCCCTGGGAATAGCCTGCTTGACTTTCTTAACTCTCTTGTATGCCGAACACAAAATTTTGAGTACTTAGCCTTAGACTACTAAGTTCTATCCTTCAATGAACTCTTTAGAACTTCTAAGTCTTTTTGAGCTAGTTCTAGTTTGTTACTTGTGGTGCATTCTAAAAGTTTGATCTAGGGTAAAAAAAAAAAAAAAGTCTATGTCAGTATTCCTCTGCTAATGGAGCATGAATGCGTCTATGTAGACTGTAATCGAGTAGTTGGGTGACTCTTGTGCCTAACCAGCATGTGCATCCTCCAGAAAGATTTTTGTGTAGTCTACGTTAGGCGGACTCAAAAAAAAAATAAAAATAAAAAAAATGTGTATGTACATATAAATAAAAATAACCCTAGTGATCACTTAGACTGCCTACTTGAGTTTTGAGTAGAAATGGGATTTAGTCTCAAGTTGTAGAAATGGGATTAAGATAACCCTAGTGATCTTAATTGTTCATTGGAGTGGCACTTAGCTTTTTAAGACTTAGTACTCTGTACTTGTGGAGTGATTAGCATATAGAACTGTACTGATTGAAGTCATAGGGCTAGACCATGTCAGGGCAAATGAGATGAAAGATTCACTTACACTGTACAAACATATAAGAGGTGAGACAGGATCTGTCTGTTGTACGTATTGACTGTAACTCAATATCTGTTTATCATTATTCTATACTTGTATAATCTCGTATTTGTTTGAGCCGGAGATGTACATTTAGCCACTTATCATTCCCTTTGTTTTTCATGATTTGTTTGCTTGGGGACAAGCAAACGCTTAGGTGTGGGGATGTTTGATAAGTGTCTAAATGTATATGTTTTAATATACGTATTTTTTTCATTTAGCATGTATTTTTATATGAATGGATGCCCGTTTTATGCTTAATTGAGTATTATTTATGTTGTAGGGAATGGAGGAGCCATGAGGAACATGACAATACGATTTGGGTGAAAAAGGATGAAAATCAGGGTGTCGTAGTACTGTAGCGGATTCGCTGTAGCAGTTGCTGTTGCACCTGAGGAGTTTTGGGCTGGAAATGATGGAAGTGCATAAGAGTGAATAGTGCAGCATACGGGGCCGTATAAGGGGCCGTGAGCATCAAAATACAGTGGATTTCAACTAGCTCTCACGTCCCCCTATCCACCCCGGGATGCATCTATCCACCCCGGGATGCACCCCCACATGAAACAAGTTTTGCCTTATTTTTGCCTATCTATCCACCCCGGGATACTGCGGGAGTATTTATAGATGTTTTTTAGGGCACACAAGGGAGTCTTCTTGGCCGGCATCTAAAGGGAAGAAACGAAGAAATCTTTGGAGAGACGACGATTTGGAGCCAAGGAAGGAGGCAAGAGCATCATTTTGAAGGGGAGAAGCTTCACCATCAAGGAGGCAAGGATTCAAGTCAAAGGGAAGCATCATTCGGCATCTCTTGGACAGGGGAAAGCGTCATTCGGCCGGACCTCCACCTCCTCCTTCATCATTTCATCTAGGGAGTGTCATTTATGAGCTTTTGAAGTGATTTACTTTGTATTTTTGTTGTTACTTGCTTGATGGCACACTAGACCCCCAAGGCCACCAGATGTTCGTGAACCTTGGGGGGGTTTATCTTGTATCTTGGATGATCTTTACTTAATTGCAAGCTTGTTTGGTTTAATATTTAGTTCATTGTGCTTCATGTCTAGAACTACCATATGGAGAGATCCGTAGTTCTTTCATGAATTATACACGTAGATATGACCTACTCACGTGTATTAGGTCGTTAATGAACTAAAAGGGGTTACTTGTATTGGCACACCAAGAAATTGGGTGTCGATAGCCCTCCGAGCTATAAGGATAGACTAGGGTTTAGTGTTTTCCTTATTTTGGATCTCTTTGTACTTAATGCAATCGTAGGGATGTTGGTTAGGAAGAGATTCCAACCGGTATCCGTATGGGATGAGGGTTCAATCGCCGAGAAATTGGGGTTGATCTAATCTTGAGATCCTTCAGTCTAAATCAACCAAGCTACCTTTTATCTTTCGTCCATGTATCATGATGACCCCTCAAGGGGATCCACATCCACAGGCCTTCACTCTTCATCGTAGTACTTGCAACAACATTGTATGTCTTTAAATTTGTTTAATCATATTGTATTTATTTCTTTGCTTTAGTAGAATATACATCCATGCTTGTGTTGTTAGGTTAGATAATAGGCGATGGAGGAGTAAGAGTAGCTCCTTAGCCCCATGGAATACGATCCTCTCGTGCTTTTGTATGAGGTATTACTTGGCGATCCCGTACACTTGCGGGGAATCTATCACTAGGGTTTCGGAGAGGACTTTGTGGAGGACTTGAGCACGCCAACAGCATCGTCATCGACGTCCGATGGCAGCACAAGACCACAGCCACATCACACGCGAGGAGGTTTTCATTGATGTTCTTATTTTGCAATTTATTTTACACTTTGATGAACATGTATAGCTCCATGAGGAGCTAAACCCCTCGTGGGTATTCGGACTTGTAAAACCCTAGGATCATTATGTTTCTATGACATTGTTATTATGTTTTTCCATTATTGATGAATAAATTCGAGTTTCAATTTTAATTATCTTTTGCTATTGTTCTTCCTTAGCTGTGACACTAGGGTTGAGAACAATCTAGGTTATCTTTTGGAGGTGTGACAACTCCTATAGGATTAGACTACTTAACATTGAAGAGGGTTGAGAGGGAGAGTTGTGAGGTAGCAATGTACCCCTTTCCCTTCCGGTGTGATTTCTCCCTACCTTCGATTCCTTGGTTAATTAGCGGTCAAGATAGAGTTTTAGGGCTCAATCTAGACTAGGGTTCTTCCACCTGGACCAAAGGGTTAGAACTACATAGAGGAACAGGTTTTATCACTAGGAATCCCTAGAGCTTAAAGCAATCCCACGTAGTGTTAGGGTTAGGAAGATAGACTCCCCTGGGGTGTAGTTGACAGGTCAAGAAGAGTCAAGGGTCGTAGTGAATCCTAATACCGGGACATAATGTTAGTGTTAGTCACGGTTGACCTTAAGTTTTTGGACCGTGAGTTTAAGGATATCCTCGACTCAATTAACATCAATAGGAAAGTATAATAGCATAGTCTTGCACTAGAAGCATAAGTCCTAGAGGTAACTTGTCCGGATACCCTATCTCAGCCATTGCTAGTCTTTCTCTTTTAACTTCTACTTGCTTTTCTCTTGTCTTTCATCTCTCTATTTACTTTTTTATCGTTTATTCTAATTGTTTCCATAAATTCACTCATCACTCCGATTATTTCTTTTCGTACACCACATAACTAAATAATGAATTCTTGTGTTCTAAATCCCTATTCCCTGTGGATTCAACCACCCACTCACCAGGGTAATTTTATTACTTCGACAAGGCCGTGCACTTACGGTACACACGCAAAAGGTCGTGTCAAGTTTTTGGCGCCGTTGCCGGGGAATAGGCGTATTTTTAATACTAGTTTCTGCTACTTTAGTTATTCACTTCGTTATCTATTTCACACCTTCTTTATCTACCACTACTTTCACCAATTCTTTTCTTTTTAATTTCAGTTTACCGAGGGAATGTTTAATGCAAGCGAAGCTTTGGATACACTCCTGGGATTAGTCAAGGAAGTAGAGCAGAAAATGCAGTTGTTTATCGCACAACCATTTCCAAATTATATCGAGTGTGGTCAATTAGTCAGACAACCTTGTACAGAAATAGTGGATCATATTGATCAGTTTTGCAAGGAGCAGAACATGAATTATGAATTGGGCAGTCTTTTGGACGAATTTGATAAATCAGCTCTAGCTTTTGCAAATGGTGACACAGAAGAAACCCTTGAGAACGTTCTTGCACAGTTTGAATCAGGTTATTTTGAGCACAAACAAGAGGCCTTTTCAATGGGTATTATAGTCCTGATAGTGGAAGTTAGTGAATTGGGGATTAGAATGGAACACCAAGACCAACCCAAGGAATGTGATTTGGAGAAGGTTTCATGGTACAGTAATGAACAGCAAACTACAAAATTTGAAGAGATTGGAAGATCAATTGGAGACCGGCTTCGACCATCCATCGATGAGCCACCTATTTGGAATTGAAAACACTTCCAAAACACTTGGAATATGCATTTCTAGCAGAAGAGATGAAGTTGCCAGTGATCATAGCATCGAATCTCTCTTTGGAGCAAAAAGAGAAATTGGTGAATGTGTTGAAAAAGCATAAGTCTGCCTTGGCATGGAAAATTGCAGACTTAAAAGGTATAAACCCTTCATTCTGTACGCACAAGATTTTAATGGAGTACAATTTCAAATCAGTGATCCAACCTTAACGAAGACTAAACCCGAACATGAAGGAAGTCGTAAAAGCAGAGGTGGTCAAATTATTGGATGCAGGGATCATTTACCCCATTTTCGATAATGCTTGGGTAAGCCCAACACAGATGGTCCTAAAAAAGGGTGGGATGACAGTGATCAAGAATGAAAAGAACGAACTCATCCCAACCAGAACAGTCACAGGGTGGAGAGTTTGTATTGATTACAGAAGACTGAATGATGCAACCCGTAAAGACCACTTCCCTTTACCTTTCATTGATCAAATGTTGGAGCGATTGGCAGGGCATCAATTTTACTGTTTTCTAGATGGGATGTCAGGGTACTTTCAGATCCCTATTGCTCCGGAAGACCAAGAGAAGACAACTTTCATTTGTCCCTACGGGACTTTTGCATATTGACGAATGTCGTTAGGATTATGCAACGCACCTGCTACATTCCAAAGGTGTATGATTGCTATTTTCGATGATCTTGTCGAAGACATAATGGAAGTATTTATGGATGATTTCTCTGTGTTTGGTGATTCCTTCGACATAAGTTTAAGAAATTTGGAAAGAGTGCTGATAAGATGTAAGGAGACAAATCTTATGCTAAACTGGGAGAAATGTCATTTCATGGTTCAAGAAGGCATTATTCTCGGACACAAGATTTCCCATTTGGGTATGGAGGTGGACAAGACAAAAATCGAAGTCATAGAGAAACTTCCTCCACCAATGAATGTCAAGGGGATTCGGAGTTTCCTGGGACATGCAGGTTTCTATAGAAGGTTCATCAAGGATTTCTCAAAAATCACTCAACCATTGATTAAACTTCTCGAAAAAGATGCTCCGTTTGATTTTGGGAAAGATTGTGCAACAGCTTTTAATGTGCTAAAAGAAAAACTAGTTCAAGCTCCAATCTTGATTATCCCTGACTGGAATGAACCTTTTGAGCTCATGTGTGATGCCAGTGATTACGCTGTAGGAGCAGTTCTGGGACAAAGGAAGGGCAAGCAATTCCAACCCATCTATTATGTGAGCAAGACTCTCACAGATGCACAAGAGAATTATACTACTACAGAGAAAGAATCATTAGCAGTAGTATTTGCTCTTGATAAGTTCAGGCCATATCTTATCTTGTCAAAGGTTATTGTGTTTACAAATCATTCAGCTCTCCGTTACCTCATGAACAAAGTCGATGAAAAACCAAGATTGATCCGGTGGATATTACTCTTATAGGAGTTTGACATGGAGATAAAGGATAAAAAGGGAACTAAAAACGTAGTGGCAGATCATTTGTCACGGTTGGAAGGGAGCATTAGGCAAGAGCCATCAAGTAAGGAGATCAATGACTTCTTCCTGGAAGAACACTTACATTCAATTAAAAAATTAACACCATCAGGTGATACACCGTGGTTCGCAGATTTTGCTAATTACTTGTCAGGAAAAGTCCTCAAGCTAGGGCTCACATTCCAACAAAAGAAAAAGTTCTTTAGCGATTTGAAGAACTATTTCTGGGACGACCCAATCCTTTTCCGCATCTGTGCAGATCATATTGTTCGGAGATGCGTTACGAGGAAGGAATGATGGGATATCCTTGCTCATTGTCATTCAGGACTAGTTGGGGGCCATTATGCATCAAGTAGAACCGCGGAAAAAGTTTTGGCAGTAGGGTTCTATTGGCCAACCCTCTTTCACGATGCACACCAATTTGTTCTTCGATGCGATAATTGTTAGAGGTCAGGGAATTTATCTCGGCGGGATGAGATGCTTCAGAATCCTATGCAATTTTGTGAGATATTTGATGTTTGGGGCATTGATTTCATGGGGCCGTTTCCAAGGTCTAACGGGAACCAATATATATTAGTGGCAGTTGATTATGTCTCCAAATGGGTCGAAGCACAAGCATTACCGAGTAATGATGCTAGAACTGTGGTGAAATTCTTAAAGAGGTTGTTCACTCGGTTTGGAACTCCGCGAATCATCATTAGTGATCGAGGGACCCACTTTTGGAACGCCCAATTAGAAAAGGTATTGAACCGATATGGGGTACGTCACCACCTTGCCACTCCATATCATCCCCAGACTAGTGGTCAAGTAGAAGTCACTAATAGAGAACTGAAGCGGATTTTGACGAAGTCTGTGGAACAAGGAAAGCGGGACTGGTCGGAACGGTTGGACGACACACTCTGGGCCCATCGCACAGCATACAAGATGCCCATAGGAACTACTCCGTATAATCTAGTTTACAGAAAGTCATGTCATTTACCCGTGGAACTTGAGCATAAAGTATATTGGGCAATCAAAGCAATGAACTTCGATTTGAGAAGAGCGGGTGAACGAAGACTGCTTCATCTTCATGAGCTCGATGAATGGAGGTTGAAAGCATATGAGAATGCTAGAATTTACATGGAGGAGATTCGGAAGTGGCATGACAAGCATATCAAATTACCTAAAGAGTTCAAAGTCGGTGATCAAGTTCTACTATTCAATTCCCGGTTGTGACTCTTCCCCGGAAAACTAAAGACTAGATGGTTTGGCCCATATACAGTCACTCAAGTATCACCTCATGGTGCAATTGAGATTACTTATCCGGAGAAGGGAACGTTCAAAGTAAACGGACACCGGCTGAAACCATACTTTGGCGGCGAGGTTTGTAATGATGATAAAGAGATATTCTTTCTTTAACCTCTGTAAGGTAAGCCAGGTACGTCAAGCTAAGTGACGTTAAACAAGCGCTTCTTGGGAGGCAACCCAAGGTTTACATGTTTTTCTAGGATCTAGTTTAGTTTTAGCATGAATAAAAGTCTTAGTATTGGTGTCCTAAATTTTTAATGCTTATGCTGTGATTTTATTGTGGATTATTGATGTTTTCGTGTGCCTAAACGATAATTGATAAAGATTTAGCTTGTTGAGCATGTTTTCCATGATATCTGGTCATGTTTTGATGGTTTTCACAGGCTCTAAGCATCATAGTTATGTTTCTGAATTTTTTCCTAAGTCTGTGAATTTTTCTAAGTAAATCTGAGAAAACACACGGCCGTGTAGAATTAACACACGGCCGTGTGTTACCCATTAGGGCTCAACCAGAGAAAGGCATAGGGGCGTGACCTTGCCCTTGTGAAAACCTTCAGAAGGGGGCACACGGGCGTGTGGAATTAACACACGCCCATGTGACAGCCTGCAGAACCAAGCTCTCATTTCAGAGAAACCACAAGGGTGTGTGGGTACCCCTGTGAGAAACCTAGTGCTACGGCACACGGCCGTGTGGGATTAACACACGGCCGTGTGAATACTCTACAGAAACCCCTCTTCCTCCCTAGAATTCACAGGGGCATGTGGCTGCCCCTGTGAGAGAGCTTGTGAACAGCACACGGCCGTGTGAAGTATTCACACGGCCGTGTGGTATACTTAGCAATTCCCGGGATGATCCAGTGAAGCCACAGGGGCGTGTGAGGTGCCCCTGTGGCTGGCCTTGTGTTCTTTGCTAGGTTGGGCACACGGCCGTATGGAATTAACACACGGCCGTGTGAAAAGTTTCAGAGACCTTCTGTGTTTCCCGTGAATCCACAGGGGAGTGGACCAGCCCCTGTGGACCTCCTTTGTCAAGGCACACGGCCGTGTGTAATTAACACATGACCGTGTGAGGTAGTTTAGAGAGAGACCAGAGTTCACACAGGGGCGTGGGTTGGCCCCTGTGAACCCTAATTGTATATGTACACAGCCGTGTGACATTTCCACATGGCCGTGTGAATCCCCAGAACTTCAAAAGCCGCGCGTTTTCAGTTAGGATACACTCGTACCTATTAGTTCTAACACTCTAACCGACTCCCCGACTTTCCCCTGTGATTTTCCAACCTTCTCTGAGTTTTTCAAGGGATTTATTTGGAGTTGTCCGGCCGATTTAAAGTTTTTCTTCATCCACACCGTCAGTAAGAACTTCAAACCCTAAAAACTTCTTCAATCCTTGATTTGATTCGTTCTTATTGCTTATTTCGCTTGTATTGAATGATTAGACCATAGACGAACATGCTTAGAAGAAATCTAGAACGAATTAGAATGTAAAACGAAGATTTTATCTCCCACGGCCGTGAGGCTCTGTCCGGCCGATGATCCACACGGGCATGTGGAATTAACACACGGCCGTGTGGATTTTTGCAGATTGAGTTTTTGAACTGATTTTTAACTGGTTTCTTTTACAATTTGGCAGGTATGTCTTCTAGGTCTTAGAAGTCAGCAGGGAAGCGTCCGCGAGAGGCTACTCCACCTCCTGAGGAGATGGAGTTTGATGTACCGGAGCACAGGGAGAGATTCAAGAAACTCTCGGCACTTCGATTCGGACAGTCGCACTACCCAGACTTGAGTATGTTGAGAGATATACAGGGGGGCGATACTGTAGCGACCGAGGTTGAGGAGTTGCTGGCAGTGGGTAGTTGGGACCGACTACTATCGATCAGAGAGCCAGCGACTCGAGCACTCACCCTCGAGGTCTTGTCGAGCTTTGAGTTCAACCGAGGGTACGATAGCTTCATAAATGGCGAGACGATCCAGTTTCGTACCCTCGGTAGACACTTCAGCCTGAGTATCGCTCAGTTCTCGATCGTGATCGGCCTGTACGATCAGGCATTCACTGAGATAGAGGAGTATGCATTATTGCCCACCGATTATCCAGGGACCCTCACACCACAGAGGATTTATAGGACCTTGTGCGGGGATGGCCAGTACGAGCCGGGGGTTTCGAAGGCGACTTTTCTTTCCCGACCAGCGTACAGATACATTCATGCCATCTTGAGCAAGTCGATCAGTGGTAGAGGGGACAGTACAGGGGTATTGAGCAAACAGGAGCTGCTATATTTACATTCCATGGTACAGAGCGAGCCACTCTACCTGGGGCACATTCTAGCCGAGTACATGCGCCACCAGGGCCAGTACCCCAGGGTTGGAGTCATCTTTGCAGGTCCCTACGTCACACGCCTCATCGTAGGCTTGGGACTCAGAGATGGGATGCGCGGGGCCGAGAAGATCGCTACACCAGCCCCGCTTACTAGAGATACATTGCGACTGATGGGGATGGTCCGCAGAGCAGGACCAGGAGTCTATACACTGATCATCCCCCACTCAAGATCTACAGAGCCAGATCAGACAGAGGGGACACAGGCAGTGATAGAGCCACCCCCGGAGCACACAGAGCCCGAGGCACTACCCACAGTACTGGAGCCACCTCCAATGCGTATTTTCTCCCCTTCTCGAGGCCAGGACAGGTTCGAGCGCCTCGAGAGTACTGTGGGTGTTATGCAGACAGAGCTAGCCGAGATGAGGGCCACACAGGCAGCAGAGTTTGTAGAGTTGAGGACCACTTAGGCAGCACAGTTTACTCACTTATCGACATAACTTGACACAGTGTACAGTTGTTCGAGCGATCTGTAGTGCGACCTCGACGGGTCCCTTCACCGACTCCACCTCCTTCTCCATCAACAGCAGATCCACCAACACCAGCAGCAGCAGCAGCACTAGAGGATCCACAGCAGGACACCGATGCTGAGGCGTCATAGTTTTTATTTTATTTTCACTTCTGTTGGCCTTGTAGTACCCAGAAAGGACTCTCCTTCTGGGTTTGCTTTTAGTTTTCGTTTATTTTATTCTATCTCGAGTTGTATCTCATTATCATATCTTTATATACTCTAGCTTTGTTTTGGTTTTTCTTGAGCAATACTGAACCCTGGCGTATGTGTGCAGATGGTCTTGGATGGAAGGAATTTGAGGAATAGTCATAGGCAAGGTCATGGGACCGTGTATGCTCCATAAAAACATTGAGACTCAACTCTCAATGAGCCTAGCTCCATCAAACGCAACACTTGGAGTTCAGGGGAGTAATGTTTCAATTGTCTACTTCCACACTAATTGTTGTTCATTGCTTTATTTTTATTGTTTTTGCATGCGTACATTGGGGACAATGTACATCTTAAGTGTGGGGGGAGGGGGGGGATTCACATTAAACACACCTTTACTTGCGCGTTCAATTGCTCATGCTCAGGTAGCCTATGGCGGTTCACCTTAGTTGCAACGTTTGTATTCTTAGAGTCTAGGAGAATTTTTAAACATTGTATCCTATCATGCTCTAGTTTTTACTTGAATTTTAGGGAATTTTTGCTCGATTACACCTTATTGCACTACCCACTCTTGAAATCTTTTGGAAACTCGATCTTGAACTTTTTAAAGACAAATTTATCATCGTTCTTAGTTTTACTTTGGAAAATGCAAATAATATATATATATATATATATATATATATATATATATATATATATATGAAAAAGAAAAGAAAGAGAAAATCTGAGTTTGTGAATAGTTGTTTTCTTTTATGTATGCATTTGGGGTGGAAAGAGCTACCACCCATGAAGTATGAAACAACTCTCATAAGTCGAATACAAGTTATGCCCTAATGAGAGAAAGAACTATCTAATAGGATGCGTGAAAGCTACTACCCCGGTAGAAAGAGCTACCTCATCGAAAGAGTGAAAGCCACCTTTGGCGGCTGCTTATGAAAGGGCTACCTTCGAGGATGTGTGAAGCTACTACCTCTTCTCTTATTTTTCGTATATAAATAAGTCCTTTTGAATAAGAGTTTGAGGAGTACTTGTTGGTTCACTTGAGTGAATTCGCACACACTTACACGTCTTCGAGTTGTTATCCTTTTTTATTCATGTTTTTAGCTAGAGTAATGATAACCTTATGCAATGTTTTGATTTCCCCTTACTTGTAGAATGCTTCCTTTGCATATTTTTGGTGAACCTAAGGCCGAGCACTTTCAATTGTTCTTCCCAAGTATTTTCACGTTTTATTTTTTCTTGAGGACAAGCAAAAGCTTAAGTTTGGGGGGATTTGATAAGTGCTTGTGTTATAGTGACGCGACGCATTATTATCTTACTATGAGCATCTCTTTTATCAGATTTTATCACTAAATAGTGTGCATTTGTGTATTCTTGTACATTGTAGGTCTGTGGAGCCATGGTGGAAAAGAAGAACAAAGTTAGATCATGTTCGCCGTTTATGGGATTCACATTACACACACCTTTACTTGCGCGTTCAATTGCTCATGCTCAGGTAGCCTATGGCGGTTCACCTTAGTTGCAACGTTTGTATTCTTAGAGTCTAGGAGAATTTTTAAACATTGTATCCTATCATGCTCTAGTTTTTACTTGAATTTTAGGGAATTTTTGCTCGATTACACCTTATTGCACTACCCACTCTTGAAATCTTTTGGAAACTCGATCTTGAACTTTTTAAAGACAAATTTATCATCGTTCTTAGTTTTACTTTGGAAAATGCAAATAATATATATATATATATATGAAAAAGAAAAGAAAGAGAAAATATGAGTTTGTGAATAGTTGTTTTCTTTTATGTATGCATTTGGGGTGGAAAGAGCTACCACCCATGAAGTATGAAGCAACTCTCATAAGTCGAATACACGTTATGCCCTAATGAGAGAAAGAACTATCTCATGGGATGCGTGAAAGCTACTACCCCGGTAGAAAGAGCTACCTCATCGAAAGAGTGAAAGCCACCTTTGGCGGCCGCTTATGAAAAGGCTACCTTCGAGGATGTGTGAAGCTACTACCTCCTCTCTTATTTTTCGTATATAAATAAGTCCTTTTGAATAAGATTTGTAGGAGTACTTGTTGGTTCACTTGAGTGAATTCGCACACACTTACACGTCTTCGAGTTGTTATCCTTTTTTATTCATGTTTTTAGCTAGAGTAATGATAACCTTATGCAATGTTTTGATTTCCCCTTACTTGTAGAATGCTTCCTTTGCATATTTTTGGTGAACCTAAGGCCGAGCAGTTTCAATTGTCTTCCCAAGTATTTTCACGTTTTATTTTTGCTTGAGGACAAGCAAAAGCTTAAGTTTGGGGGGATTTGATAAGTGCTTGTGTTATAGTGACGCGAAGCATTATTATCTTACTATGAGCATCTCTTTTATCAGATTTTATCACTAAATAGTGTGCATTTGTGTATTCTTGTACATTGTAGGTCTATGGAGCCATGTTGGAAAAGAAGAACAAAGTTAGATCATGTTCGCCGTTGTTGGGAGGTTTTCGGACCAAGCAAGGAACAAGGCACGAACTTGGACATGTGAGTGTGGGCCAACCTCCTTTGGAGGGGCACAAAGGTAGTCACATTCACAACAAGTCTAACTCGTGTAGCCTAGGAGAACTTCACCAAGAAGGAGACTTGAAGCAATCGGCACGATCTACCATTGATTGTGTGGCCAATTCAATGACCTCGATGAAGAACAACGTATTCGGGAGCGTTTCGGCGAGTTACTGTAGCAGCAATGTAGCTTTGTTGCTGTTCCAATCCACTGTAGCAAGTTACTGTGCATTTTCTGCCGAAGATCAAGTTTCCAGAGAATTCACACGGGCGTGTGGAATTAACATACGGCCATGTGAATCATTTTCCAGCAAGCAAGAGACTTCACACGGGCATGTGGAAATTCCACACGGCAGTGTGAAGTAATTTTTTAGGAAGACAGAAACTTCACACGGGCATGTGAAAATTCCACACAGCCGTGTGAAGCCTCGATAAGTTCAAATTTAAAGCCGCACTCAGCCTATTTAAAGCCCGATGGGTAGACTTTTTGTGCATTTTTTGACCTATATTTCTCTCCAACTTCGAGGGGGTGCGGCTAGGGTTTCAGAGAGGACTTTGTGGAAGATTGGAGCACGCCAACGGCATCGTCATCGACGTCCAACGGCAGCACAAGACCACGGCCACATCACACGCAGGGGGTTTTCATTGATGTTGTTATTTTGCAATTTATTTTACACTTTGATGAACATGTATAGCTCCATGAGGAGCTAAAGCCCTCGTGGGTATTCGGACTTGTAAAACCCTAGGATCATTATGTTTCTATGACATTGTTATTATGCTTTTCCATTATTGATGAATAAATTCGAGTTTCAGTTTTAATTATCTTTTGCTATTGTTCTTCCTTAACCGTGACACTAGAGTTGAGAACAATATAGGTTATCTTTTGGAGGTGTAACAACTCCTATAGGATTAGACTACTTAAGATTGAAGAGGGTTGAGAGGGAGAGTTGTGAGGTAGCAATGTACCCCTTTCCCTTCCGGTGTGATTTCTCCCTTCCTCCGTTTCCTTGTTAATTAGTGGTCAAGATAGAGTTTTAGGGCTCAATCTAGACTAGGGTTCTTCCACCTGGACCAAAGGGTTAGAACTACATAGAGGAACAGGTTTTATCACTAGGAATCCCTAGAGCTTAAAGCAATCGCACGTAGTGTTAGGGTTAGGAAGATAGACTCCCCTGGGGCTTAGTTGACAGGTCAACAAGAGTCAAGGGTCGTAGTGAATCCTAATACCGGGACATAATGTTGGGGTTAGTCATGGTTGACCTTAAGTTTTGGGACCGTGACTTTAAGGATATCCTCGACTCAATTAACATCAATAAGAAAATATAATAGCATAGTCTTGCACTAGAAGCATAAGTCCTAGAGGTAACTTGTCCGGATACCCTATCTCACCCATTGCTAGTCTTTCTCTTTTAACTTCTACTTGCTTTTCTCTTGTCTTTCATCTCTCTATTTACTTTCTTGTCGTTTATTCTAATTGTTTCAATAAATTCACTCATCACTCCGATTATTTCTTTTCGTACACCGTATAACTAAATGGTGAATTCTTGTGTTCTAAATCTCTATTCCCTGTGGATTCGACTACCCACTCACCAGGGTAATTTTATTACTTCGACAAGGCCGTGCACTTGCGGTACACACGCAAAAGGTTGTGTCCAAGTTCGTGCCTTGTTCCTTGCTTGGTCCGAAAACCTCCCAACAACGGCGAACACGATCTAACTTTGTTCTTCTTTTCCAACTTGGCTCCACAAACCTACAATGTACAAGAATACACAAGTGCACACTATTTAGTGATAAAATCTGATAAAAGAGATGCTCATAGTAAGATAATAACGCTTCGCTTCACTATAACACAAGCACTTATCAAATCCCCCCACACTTAAGCTTTTGCTTGTCCTCAAGCAAAAATAAAACGTGAAAATACTTGGGAAGAACAATTGAAAGTGCTCGGCCTTAGGTTCACCAAAAATATGCAAAGGAAGCATTCTACAAGTAAGGGGAAATCAAAACATTGCATAAGGTTATCATTACTCTAGCTAAAAACATGAATCAAAAAGGATAACAACTCGAAGACGTGTAAGTGTGTGCGAATTCACTCAAGAGAACCAATGAGTACTCCTCAAACTCTTATTCAAAAAAGAGAGGAGGTAGTAGCTTCACACATCCTCCAAGGTAGCCCTTTCCTAGGCGGCCGCCAAAGGTGGCTTTCACTCTTTCGATGAGGTAGCTCTTTCTACCGGGGTAGCAGCTTTCACGCATCCCATGAGATAGCTCTTTCTCTCATTAGGTCATAACTTGTATCCGACTTATGAGAGTAGCTTCATACTTCATGGGTGGTAGCTCTTTCCACCCCAAATGCATACATAAAAGAAAACAACTATTCACAAACTCAGATTTTTTTCTTTCTTTTCTTTTTCATATATATATATATATATTTATATATATATATGCATTTTCCAAAGTAAAACTAAGAACGATGATAAACTTGTCCTTAAAAACTTCAAGATCAAGTTTCCAAAAGATTTCAAGAGTGAGTAGTGCAATAAGGTGTAATCGAGCAAAAATTCCCTTAAAATTCAAGTAAAACTAGAGCATGATAGGATACAATGTTTAAAAATTCACCTACACTCTAAGAATACAAACGTTGCAACTAAGGTGAACCGCCATAGGCTACCTGAGCATGAGCAATTGAACGCACAAGTAAAGGTGTGTGCAATGTGAATCCCCCCCCCCCTCCCTCCACACTTAAGATGTACATTGTCCCCAATGTACACATGCAAGCACAATAAAAATAAAGCAATGAACAACAATTACTGTGGAAGTAGACAATTGAAACATTACTCCCCTGAACTCCAAGTGTTGCGTTTGATGGAGCTAGGCTTATTGAGAGTTGAGTCTCAATGTTTTTGTGGAGCATACATGGTCCCATGACCGTGCCTATGACTATTCCTCAAATTCCTTCCATCTAAGACCAGCTGCACACATACGCAAGGGTTCAGTATAGCTCAAGAAAAACCAAAACAAAGCTCGAGAATATAAAGATATGATAATGAGATGCAACTTGAGACAGAATAAAATAAATGAAAACTAAAAGTAAACCCAGAAGGAGAGTCCTTTCTGGGTACTACAAGTCCAACAGAAAAATAAAAAGTGCAACAGAAGTGAAAATAAAATTAAAACTACGACGCCTCAGCGTCGGTGTCCTGCTGTGGATCCTCTAGTGCTGCCGCTGGTGCTGGTGCTGGTGGATCTGCTGCTGATGGAGAAGAAGGTGGAGTCGGTGAAGGGACCCGTTGAGGTCGCACTACAGATCGCTCGAACAACTGTATCACTGTGGTAAGCTGTGTCGATAAGTGAGCGAACTGTACTACCTGAGTGGTCCTCAACTCTGCAAACTCTGCTGCCTGTGCGGCCCTCATCTCGGCCAGCTCTGTTTGCATAACACCCACAGTACTCTCGAGGTGCTCAAACCTGTCCTGGCCTTGAGAAGGGGAGAAAATACGCACTGGTGGTGGCTCCGGTGCTGTGGGTGGTGTCTCGACCTCTGTGTGCTCCGGGGGTTGCTCTATCGCTGCCTGTGTCCCCTCTGTCTGATCTGGATCTGTAGATCCTGAGTGGGGGATGATCAGTGTATAGACTCCTGGTCCTGCTCTGTGGACCATCCCCATCAGTCACAATGTATCTCTAGTAAGAGGGGCTGCTGTAGCGATCTTCTCGGCCCCGCGCACCCCATCTCTGAGTCGCAAGCCTATGATGAGGCGTGTGACGCAGGGACCTGCAAAGATGACTCCAACCCTGGTGTACTGGCCCTGGTGGTGCATGTACTCGGCTAGAATGTACCCCAGGTGGAGTGGCTCACTCTGTACCATGGAATGTAAATATAGCAGCTCCTGTCTGCTCAATATCCCTGTACTGTCTCCTCTACCACTAATCGACCTGCTCAAGATGGCATGAATGTATCTGTACGCTGGCCGGGAAAGAAAAGTCATCTTTGAAACCCCCGCCTCGTACTGGCCATCCCCGCACAAGGTCCTGTAAATCCTCTGTGGTGTGAGGGTCCCTGGATAATCAGTGGGCAATAATGCGTACTCCTCTATCTCAGTGAATGCCTGATCATACAGGCCCATCACGATCGAGAACTGAGTGATACTCAGGCTGAAGTGTCTACCGAGGGCACGAAACTGGATCATCTCGCCATTTGTGAAGCTATCATACCCTCGGTTGAACTCAAAGCTCGACAAGACCTCGAGGATGAGTGCTCGAGTCGCTGGCTCTCTGATCGATAGTAGTCGGTCCCAACTGCCCACTGCCAGCAACTCCTCAACCTCGGTCGCTACAGCGTCGCCCCCCTGTATATCTCTCAACATACTAAAGTCTAGGTAGCGCGACTGTCCAAATTGAAGTGCCGAGAGTTTCTTGAATCTCTCCCTGTGCTCCGGTACATCAAACTCCATCTCCTCAGGAGGTGGAGTAGCCTCTCGCGGATGCTTCCCTGCTGACTTCTTAGACCTAGAAGACATACCTGCCAAATTGCAAAAGAAACCAGTTAAAAATAAGTTCAAAAACTCAATCTGCAGAAATCCACACGGCCGTGTGTTAATTCCACACGCCCGTGTGGATCATCGGGCAGACAAAGCCTCACGGCCGTGGGAGATAAAATCTTCGTTTTACATTCTAATTCGTTCTAGATTTCTTCTAAGCATGTTCGTCTATGGTCTAATCATTCAATACAAGCGAAATAAGCAATAAGAATGAATCAAATCAAGGATTGAAGAAGATTTTAGGATTTGAAGGTCTTACCGACGGTGTGGACGAAGAAAAACTTTAAATCGGCCAGAAAACCCCAAATAAATCCCTTGAAAAACTCAGAGAAGGTTGGAAAATCACAGGGGAAAGTCGGGGAGTCGGTTAGAGTGTTAGAACTAATAGGTACGAGTGAATCCTAACTGAAAACGCGCGGCTTTTGAAGTTCTGGGGATTCACACGGCCGTGTACATATACAATTAGGGTTCACAGGGGCCAACCCACGCCCCTATGTGCACTCTGGTCTCTCTCTGAACTACCTCACACGGCCGTGTGCCTTCACAAAGGAGGTCCACAGGGGCTGGTCCACGCCCCTGTGGACTCACGGGAAACACAGAAGGTCTCTGAAACTTTTCACACGGCCGTGTGTTAATTTCACACGGCCGTGTGCCCAACCTGGCCAAGAACACAAGGCCAGCCACAGGGGCACCTCACATGCCCCTGTGGCTTCACTGGATCATCCCGGGGATTGCTAAGTATACCACACGGCCGTGTGAATACTCCACACGGCCGTGTGCCGTTCACAAGCTCTCTCACAGGGGCAGCCACATGCCCTTGTGAATTCTCGAGAGGAAGAGGGGTTCCTGCAGAGTATTCACACGGCCATGTGTTAATCCCACACGGCCTTGTGCCGTAGCACTAGGTTTCTCACAGGGGCACCCACACGCCCCTGTGGTTTCTTTGAAATGAGAGCTTGGTTCTGCAGGCTGTCACACGGGCGTGTGTTAATTCTACATGGCCGTGTGTTTTTTTTGGTTTACTTAGAAAAATTCATAGACTTAGGAAAAAATTCAGAAACATAACTATGATGCTTAGAGCGTGTGAAAACCATCAAAACTCGACTAGATATCATGGAAAACATGCTCAACAAGCTAAATATTTATCAATTATCATTTAGGTACACGAAAACATCAATAATCCACAATAAAATTGCAGCATAAGCATTAAAAATTTAGGACACCAATACTAAGACTTTTATTCATGCTAAAACTAAACTAGATCCTAGAAAAACATGTAAACCTTGGGTTGCCTCCCAAGAAGAGCTTGTTTAACGTCACTTAGCTTGACATAGCTGGCTTACCTTACGGAGGTTCATGAATGAAGGTTGACCTCTTTCCTACAACCTGAAAACATGCATTACATAACCTTTGTAGAATAGAGGGAGTGTTAGTGATTCTGTTACCACACAAGGGTGAACCACCCTTACTCCGTTCTTGTTCATCCCCATTGTTCTTGGGTTTTTTCGTGTGGTGCCTGACAGACCCCTTTTGCGTGTGTGTACCGCAAGTGCACGGGTTGTCGAAGTAATAATTACCCCGGTGAGTAGGGTAGTCGAATCCACAGGGAACAGGGCTACTAGTACTAACTTCTTCTCTGCAATCTAGCCTAATGACCAATGTGATTTTGTGGTGATCTAGTGTGCATAGAAATTAATACCAGAGACAAATAGACGAAAGGTAAATAAAGGGAGATCTCAATCAATGAAGATGAGATACCCGGGCAATGCTTCCCCTAGGTTCTATCATGAAGTGCAAAACTAACTAAATGCTTCTAAACCGAGTTCTATGAGTCGAGGTAATCCAAGAACAATCGATCCCTGCTTCCAGGCCACCGATACTAGTCCCCTACAAGGTCCCGGCGGAGAATTCACTCAATCTCAACACCTCACACCCTATATGACCGCAATGAGTTTTAAGGATACCTAAAAGTGAAACCGATTCCTAAAATTAGATCTAACCCTACTTCTAGGCGAAAGATCCCTAACCCCTTACAAAGGTCCCGGTGGAGAAATCTATCAATCTCACACCTCACACCCCATATGGTTGCATAACACTTAGGGAATACGGAGATAGGAAACACTCAATCGGAAGGGAAAGGGGACACTCCACTATCTCATGACTCACCCTCTCAACCCTCTTCAATCTCATATGTTCTGACCCTAATGGAGACCTCTCTCACACCAAGGCAACAAATCAAGCATACCAAACAACCATACGAATCAATAAGGCATGCAAGCAATGATAAAACAAGATTAAAACTCAAATTAACTCGGAATTAAAAGGAAGCATCAAGAAAGTCAATACATGAATCGAAACCTAGGGTTCACATGCCCAAGTATCTACTAGGGTTTAGCCCTCCATGGGGCTTATTACAAAGCAAAACATAACACAATGAAAAGCAATGTAAACCATGGAAATAAACCCCCTTGAATTCGTGATGATGGCCTTGATGGGTCGCTCAACGTCTTGAAGGATCCTTCTCCGAAGCTAGGTCGCCAATGACTCCCTCGATGCTATGACGGAGGAAAGAACTATCAAAGTTGGTGAAGAACGGCCCTCCAATTCGGCAAAGACCTCCTCCTCAAACCCTAGTTGCTTCTCCTCTCAAAAGCCACACAAAAAATATCAAAAGAATCGGCGAAACGGCCTATTTATAAGTCTGAATCGCGCCAGTCACGTGTCTTCACGCGACCGCGTGAGATCCCATGCGATCGCGTGGGCTGCAGAATTCCCACGCGGTCGCGTGGGATTTTGACGCGGTCGCGTGAACAGTAATTCCGCTACAGTACTGCTACAGTGAAATAAACAGTGTTTTTGCTACAGTACTCTTCATAACCATGATCCAAACTCTCTCATCTTGAGCCCACATGGTCGGGCACACGTCCATATGGTGAGTTATAAGACTTCTCCTCCTTCGAATCATCATTTGAGAGCTTGAACTATCTTCACACAAGTTGGGACATGAAGGTGTGACTGCCCTTGTGCCCTTCCATCACACAAATTATCTTGAATTATTCAGGAAGTTGGCACACACCCTCATGTGCATGATCCCCTCTTGTGCCTTGACACTTGTGTTGTACAAAAGCTCCCAACAATACGTCTTTATAACCCATCTTTGCTTCCTTTTCCTCCTTTAACACTTCCACAACCTAATTGCATAAAAGAACACCAAAATACATTTTATGAGACATAATCAATGGTAAAATGATGCTCAATGTATGTAAAACAAGTAGGTAAAACATGTATAATCAAGCACTTATCAGTGCCTCCTTTCTCTCGTCATTCTTCTCCTCATCTTTTTCATGGCTCCTGGGTCCGGCTTGACTTCCTTCTCGATTAGACCAAGTGAAAGCACTTCTTCCTTGTTCTCCATGTTTTGGTCCGGCCAATCTTCATACGGATCCAGGTTCAATATTTCCTACACATAATCATCAATTAGTTCATCAGTAGTGTCAAGAAAATATAAAGTATCATCAAAGTCAAGAGAGTGTCTCATGGCTTCGGCGAGGCGGTATGTAAGATTATCTTCTCCCACTCGCAATGTGAGCTCCCCGCCATCCATGTCAATCAAAGCCTTAGAAGTGCGCAAGAACGGCCTTCCAAGGATCAAAGGAACCTCGACATCCTCATCGACATCCAACACCACGAAGTCAATAGGAAATATGTATTTGTCAACTTTTACTAGGACGTCCTCCACAATTCCCCTCGGATGCCTCACCGATCGGTCCGCGAGTTGAAGTGTTATCCGCATGGGTCTAGGCTCGCCCAAGCCTAGCTTTTGGAAGAACGTGTAGGGCATGACATTGATACTTTCCCCCGAGTCGACTAATGCCATCTCTTCACCCAAGTCGCCAATGTTACATGGTATTATGAAACTCCCGGGATCTTTTCTTTTGCTCGGTATGTTCTTTTGCAATATCGCCGAGCAATTGGCATCAAGGATCACGGACTCACTCTCCTCCAATTTCCTCTTGTTGGTCAAAAGGTCCTTCAAGAACTTCACGTACTTAGGCATTTGGGCCAATGCTTCCGCGAATGGGATGTTGATGTGCAACTGTTTGAAAATCCCTAGAAATTTCTTGTACTATTCGTTCTCTTGGTCATTCTTCAATCGTGAAGGATAGGGGATCCTTGGCTTATAGGGTGGGGATGCCACCTCCTTTTCCTTTGTCGCTCCTTCCTCTACCTCCACTACCTCGGGTGTCTCTTGTGTCTTTTCTAGAGGGAGATTTCTCTCGACCTCTTTTCCACTCCTCAAGGTAATTGCCTTCAATTGCTCCCTCGGATTGGTCTCCGTGTTACTAGGCAAACTACCTTGAGGTCTTTCCGCCAATGTCTTCGCAATTTGCCGCACTTGATTTTCCAAGTTGTGTAGGGAGGCGGTGTGATTGCGAAGTGTAGCTTCCACCGATTGGAACCTAGCATCCGACGAAGAAATAAACCTTGTAAGGGCTTTCTCAAGATCGGTCATCTTTCCCTCTAGCCCGGTCACTCGACTTTCTAAATTCGGTGCTTGTTGACCTTGAAATCCTGGTGGTGTGTTATTCTTTTGTTGTGACTATCCTTGGTTGCTCCATGACAAATTTGGGTGGTTCCTCCATCCCGAATTGTAAGTACCACTATATGGGTTGCCTTGGCCTTATCCTCTATAGTTATTTCCCACAAAATCAGCCTGCTCCACCGTACTAGCACCTCCAATAGTAATCGGACAATCACTTGAAGTGTGACCTCCCCCACAACCGTTACAAGTAGTGATGGCTGCAACTCTTGGTGAAGTTAGAACATCCAACTTCTTACTCAATGATTCTACTTGTGCCGCCAAAGATGTAACAGTATCAACCTCATGAATTCTGGCTATCTTCTTTCGGTCCCTTGTGTTCCATTGATATCTATTCATTGCCATCTCTTCAATAAGGTGCCGGGCTTCATCGGGAGTCTTACTTCCTAGAGTCCCTCCTGCCGCTGCATCTAAAAGTTGCTAGGTGCTTGGATTCAACCCGTTGTAGAAGGTATAGATGATCATCCACTCGGGGAATCCATGTTGCGGGCACTTTCAGAGGAGCTTCTTGAACCTATCCCATGTCTCGAATAGAGACTCCAATTCCACTTGCATGAAGGATGAGATTTCATTCCGGAGCCTTGCTGATTTTCCCGGGGGAAAGTATCTAGCCAAGAATGCCTCGGCCATCTCCTCCCATGTAGTAATAGATGCTCTCGGTAATAAATGTAACCAATGTCTGGCTTTTCCCTTCAACGAAAATAGGAAGGCTCTCAATCTGATTGCGTCGTCTGTTACTCCATTGATCTTCAACATGTCGCACACTTCAAGAAAGTTCTCGAGATGGTTGTTGGGATCTTCGTCGGCCAACACATTAAACTGTGTGGACTGTTGCAACATTTGAATGAACGACGACTTTAACTCAAAGTTATTTACGGTAATTGGGGGCCTCACAATGCTTGATTGGGTCCCCATTACCGCGGGTCTAGCAAAATCAGCTAACGTCCTTTGCTGTTCGTTCTGTTCTGCCATAGCTTCCGACCCTTCTGAATCTATGCTGGCTTGCTTGGATTGTTCTTCCACAGGCTCTTTCCCCTTACGGTGCGTTCTTCTACCAATGTCTAGGTCTCCTTCAACAAGAATCGAAGGATTACCGCGAGTCATAACCTGAAACCAACACAAAGAAAAGAAAAATAAGAACGGTGATAGATAAAGAAAGTGTGAAATAGACAATGAAGTGAATAACTAAAGTAGCAAAAACTAGTATTAAAAATACGCCTTGTCGAAGTAATAAAATTACCCTGGTGAGTGGGTAGTCGAATCCACAGGGAATAGGGATTTAGAACACAAGAATTAACTATTTAGTTATGCGGTGTACGAAAAGAAATAATCGGAGTGATGAGTGAATTTATGGAAAAAATTAGAATAAACGACAAGAAAGTAAATAGAGAGATGAAAGACAAGAGAAAAGCAAGTAGAAGTTAAAAGAGAAAGACTAGCAATGGGTGAGATAGGGTATCCGGTCAAGTTACCTCTAGGACTTATGCTTCTACTGCAACACTATGCTATTATACTTTCCTATTGATGTTAATTGAGTCGAGGATATCCTTAAACTCACGGTCCCAAAACATAAGTCAACCGTGACTAACCCCAACATTATGTCCCGGTATTAGGATTTACTACGACCCTTGACTCTTGTTGACCTGTCAACTAAGCCCCAGGGGAGTCTATCTTCCTAACCCTAACACTACGTGGGATTGCTTTACACTCTAGGGATTGCTAGTGATAAAACCTGTTCCTCTATGTAGTTCTAACCCTTTGGTCCAGGTGGAAGAACCCTAGTCTAGACTGAGCCCTAAAACTCTATCTTGACCGCTAATTAACTAAGGAAACTGAGGTAGGGAGAAATCACACCGGAAGGGAAAGAGGTACATTGCTACCTCACAACTCTCCCTCTCAACCCTCTTCAATCTTAGGTAGTCTAATCCTATACGAGTTGTCACATCTCCAAAAGATAACCTAGATTTTTCTCAACCCTAGTGTCACGGCTAAGGAAGAACAATAGCAAAAGATAATTAAAACTGAAACTCGAATTTATTCATCAATAATGGAAAAGAATAATAACAATGTCATAGAAACATAATGATCCTAGGGTTTTACAAGTCCGAATACCCACGAGGGGTTTAGCTCCTCATGGAGCTATACATGATCATCAAAGTGTAAAATAAATTGCAAAATAAGAACATCAATGAAAACCCCCTTGCGTGTGATGTGGCCGTGGTCTTGTGCTGCCATTGGACGTCGATGACGATGCCGTTGGCGTGCTCCAATCCTCCAGAAAGTCCTCTCCGAAACCCTAGCCGCACTCTCTCGAAGTTGGAGAGAAAGATAGGTCAAAAGATGCTCAAAAAGTCTCCCCATCGGGCTTTCAATAGGCTAAGTGCAGCTTTAAATTTGAACTTATCGGGGCTTCACACGGCCGTGTGGAATTTCCACACGCCCGTGTGAAGTTTCTGTCTTCCTGAAAAAATTACTTCACACGGCCATGTGGAATTTCCACACGCCCGTGTGAAGTCTCTGGCTTGCTGGAAAATGATTCACACGGCCGTGTGGTAATTCCACACACCCGCCTGAATTCTCTGGAAACTTGATCTTCGGCAGAAAATGCACAGCAACTTGTTAGAGTGGATTGGAACAGTAACAAAGCTACAGTGCTGCTACAATCAATGGTAGATCGTGCTGATTGCTTCAAGTCTCCTTCTTGGTGAAGTTCTCCTAGGCTACACGAGGTAGACTTGTTGTGAATGTGACTGCCTTTGTGCCGCTCCAAAGGAGGTTGGCACACACTCACAGGTCCAAGTTTGTGCCTTGTTCCTTGCTTGGTCCGAAAACCTCCCAACAATGGCGAACACGATCTAACTTTGTTCTTCTTTTCCAACTTGGCTCCATAAACCTACAATGTACAAGAATACACAAATGCACACTATTTAGTGATAAAATCTGATAAAAGAGATGCTCATAGTAAGATAATAACGCTTCGCGTCACTATAACACAAGAACTTATCATTTACCTTAGTTGTTACATTGGTATTCTTAGAGTTTAGGAGAATTTTTAACATTGTATTCTATCATGTTGTAGTTTTTACTTGAATTTTTAGGGAATTTTAGCTCGATTACCTTATATTGCACAACTTACTCTTGGAATCCTTTGGGAAATCAATCTTGAAGTTTTTAAAGACAAGTTTATCGTCACTCTTAGTTTTACGTTGGAAAATCCATAGATATATAAAAAAATATGGAAAATGAGAAAAAGAAAAATATATATATATATACATATATATATATATATAAATGACGAGCGACCCGAAAGTGCACGGGTTTTTCGAAGTAATAAAAGTTACCCCGGTGAGAGGGTAGTCGAATCCACAGGGAATAGAGAGTTAGAATACGAGATTTCACTATTAAAACTATGCGAAGAACGGAAAAGTGATCAATTGATTCGATGAGTAAATTTTGGAAATAATTATACTAAAAGACGAGAAATTAAATAGAAAGATGGAAGATGAGAAAGTGCAAGTCAAAGAGAATAGAGAGGATTTAACAATGAATGAAGCGGGGTATCCGGACAAGCTACCTCTAGGATCTATGCTTCTAGTGCAAGACTATGCTATTATACTCTCCTATTGATGCCAATTGAGTCGAGGAAATCCTCAGACTCATGGTCCCAAACCTAAGGACAACCGTGACTAAACCCAAAATTATGCCCCGGTATTAGGATTCACATCGACCCTTCACTCTATCGCTCGCACGATTAAGCCCCAGGGGAGTACATCTACCTAAACCTCACACTACGTGGAATTGCATTAAGTTCTAGGGACTCCTAGTGATAAGACCTGTTCCTATGTGTAGTTCTAACCCTTAGTCCAGGAGGAAGAACCCTAGTCTCGATTAAGCCCCAATGCGTAGGATTCACTTCAACCCTTCACTCTGTTACTCGAGTAACTAAGCCCCAGGGGAGTATATCTACCTAGCACTTTACTCTATCTCGACCGCTAATAAATTAAGGAAATGGAGGTAGGGAGAAATCACACCGGAGGGCAAAGGGGTACATCGCTACCTCACAACTCTCCCTCTCAACCCTCTTCAATCTTAAAGAGTCTAATCCTATAGGAGTTGTCACACCTCCCAAGGAAAACCTAGATTGTTCTTAACCCTAGTGTCACATCTAAGGGAAAACAATAGCAAGATAAAATCAAGATTGAAACTCAATTCTTATTGATCAATAATGGAAAAGCATAATAACAATATCAAAGAAACATAATAACCCTTGAGTTTACAAGTCTGAATACCCACAAGGGGTTTAGCTCCTCATGGAGCTATACATGTTCATCAAAGTATATAAGAAAGCACAAAATAAAGACATGGATGAAAACCCCCTTGTGTATGGTGTGACCGTGGTCTTGTGCGGTCGCCGGACGTCGGTGATGATGCCGAAGACGCGCTCTAGACCTCCACGAAGTCCTCTCCAAAACTCTAGCTGCACTCTCGAAGTTGGGGAGAAAGATAGGTCAAAAGATTTCTCAAAACTTCTCCAAATCGGGCATTTATAATATTGAGTCGCGGCTTTAAAATTGCTGAAATCGGGATTTCACACGGCCGTGTGGAATTTACACACGCCCGTGTGAAATTCCTGGAATGCTGAATTTCGGCCGATAATGAACAGTAACTTGCTACAGTGTTTTGCTGCAGTATTTTGCTACATTGCTGCTACAGTACTGTGCCGAAACGCTCCCGAATTCGTCGTTCTTCATCAAGGCCGTTGAATTGGGCACACAATTAACGGTAGATCGTGCCGATTGCTTCGAGTCTCCTAATTGGTGAAGTCTTCATTGTTAGCATGTGCTAGACTTATTGTGAAGCCTTTGTGCCCATCCAAAGGATGTTGGCACACACTCACAAGTCTATGCTCATGCCTCGTTCCTTGCTTAGTCCGAAAATCTTCCCAACAATGGCAAACACGATCTAACTTCATTCCTTTCCTTCATTTTATATTCACAACCCTACAATGCACAAAAGTAAACAATTGCACACTTTTTAGTGATGAAATCTGATTAAATCAATACTCATTGCAAGATAATAACACTTCGCATTACTATAACATGAGCACTTATCAATAAATATATATGAGTTTGTGAATATGTGCTTCATTTTATTTATGCATTTAGGGTGGAATGAGCTACCACCTATGAAGTATGTAGCTACTCTCATAAGTCAGATACAAGTTATGCCCTAATCAGAGAAAGAGCTATCTCATGTGATGCGTGAAAGCTACTACCCCGGTAGAAAGAGCTACCTCCTCGAAAGAGTGAAAGCCGCCTTTGGCGGCCACCTAAGAAAGGGCTACCTTCGAGGTTGTGTGAAGCTACCACTTCCTTTCTTGCTTTTGTATATAAATAAGTCCTTGTTAACAAGAGTTTGAGGAGTACTCATTGGGTTGTCTTGAGTGAGTTTACACATGCTTACACATTTTTGAGTTGATTGACCCTTGTGATTCATGTTTTCAGCAAGAGCAATGATATCCTTATGTGATGTTTTGATTTCGACGAGTACTGCAGCAACAATGCCGCTTTGTTACTGTAGCAAGCTACTGTTCACTTTCTGCCGAAAATTAGGGTTCAAGAGAGTTCACACGGGCATGTGGAAATTCCACACGGCCGTGTGAATTAAATTTCCAGCAAGCCAGAAACTTCACAAGGGCGTGTGGAAATTCCACACGGCCGTGTGAAGTCCGGATAAGTCCAAATTTAAAGCCGCAACTCAACATTATAAAAGCCCGATTTTGGAGAGTTTTGAGATATCTTTTACCTAACTTTCTCCCCAACTTTCGGCTAGGGTCATCGACGTTCGGCGGCCACACAAGACAACGGTCACACCATACGCATGGGGTTTTCATCAATGTCTTTAATTTGTGCTTTCTTTTATACTTTGATGAACATGTATAGCTCCATGAGGAGCTAAACCCCTCGTGGGTAATTGAACTTGTAAAACCCTAGGATTATTATGTTTCTATGACATTGCTATTATGCATTTCCATTATTAATGAATAAATTCGAGTTTCAATTTTAATTATCTTTTGCTATTGTTTTCCCTTAGCTGTGACACTAGGGTTGAGAGCAATCTAGGTTACCCTTTGGAGGTGTGACAACTCCTATAGGGTTAGACTACTTAAGATTGAAGAGAGTTGAGAGGGTGAGTCATGAGGTAGCGAAGCGTCCCCTTTCCCCTCCGGTGTGATTTCTCCCTACCTCTATTTTCCTTGATTTATTAGCGGTCCAGATGAGGCGTTGTAGTTTGGGGCCTAACTTAGACTAGGGTTTTTCCACCTAGACCAAAGGGTTAGAACTACATATAGGAATAGGTTTTATCACTAGGAATCCCTAGAGCTTAAAGCAATCTCACGTAGTGTTAGGCTTAGGTAGATAGACTCCCATGGGGTCTATTTGCCCGAGCAACAGAGTGAAGGGTGATAGGGACCCGAGAGTGCACGGGTTGTCGAAGTAATAAAATACACTGATGAGTGGGTAGTCGTATCGACAAGGAATAAGGATTTGAGATAAAAGTATTCAGTATTTAGCTAATGCGATATGCAAAAGGAAATCAATGAGTGAGTGCGAGAATAATTGGTAAAAGCAAGAATTAAAAGAGAAGTGTGGATGATGAGAGAGTGCAAGTAAGAGTAGAATAGTAGGACAAGCAATGAGAGAAGATGGATATCCGGACAAGCTATCCCTAGGACTAATTCTTCTTGTGCAAGACAATGCTATTACACCTTCCTATTGATGTTAATTGAGTCGAGGAGATCAATAAACACACGGTCCCAATCTAAGGTCAACCGTGACTAATCACAACATTATGCCCCGGCATTAGGTTTCACTAGGACCCTTGACTCTCGTTGACCTGTCAACTAAGCCCTATGGGAGTTCGTCTTCCTAAGCCTCATACTATGTGGAATTGCTTTAGGTTCTAGGGATTCCTTGTGATAAACCCGATTCCTATATGTAGTTCAAACCCTTTGGTCCAGGTGAGAGAACCCCTAGTCTATATTAAGCCATAATACTAAGATTCACTACAACCCTTCACTCTGTTGCTCGCGCAACTAAGCCCCAGGGGAGTGTATTTCCTAGCACTTCACTCTATCTTAACCGCTAATGAATCATGGAACACGAAGCTAGGGAAAATCACATCGGAAGGGAAAGGGGACGTTCCGCTACCTCACGACTCACCTTCTCAACCCTCTTTAATTCTAAGTAGTCTAACCCTATAGGAGTTGTCACACCTCCAATGGATTACCTAAATTGTTCTCAACCCTAGTGTTATGGCTAAGGGAAAACATTAACCAAATAAATCAAGATTGAAACTCACTTTTATTCATCAATAATGGAAAAACATAATAACAATGTCAAAGAAACATAATAGTCCTAGAGTTTACAAATCCGAATACCCACAAGGGGTTTAGCTCCTCATAGAGCTATACAAATCCATCAAAGTAATAATAAGAACACAAATTGAATGCATAGATGAAAACCCCCTTGTGTGCGATGTGACCGTGGTCTTGTGCCGCTGTCAAACATTGATGTCGATACCGATGACGAGCTTCAAACCTCCACGAAGTCCTCTCCAAACCCTCGCCGTTCCTCTCCAGAAATTAGGGCAAAGAAGAGCCAAAAAGATCCCCAAAATAGTCTCCAAAATGGGCATTTATAGTGTTGAGTCGCAGCTGAAAAATGAACAGTAGCTTGCTACAGCTACTCACCGAAACCCTCCCGAATTCGTCGTTCTTCATCGAGGCCGTTGAATTGGGCTCACAATCAATGGTAGATCGTGTTGATTGCTTCAGATCTCCTAATTTGGTGAAGTTCTCCTTGTTAGCACGAGCTAGACTTATTGTAAATATGACTACCTTTGTGCCCCTCCAAAAGAGGTTGGCACACACTCACAAGTCTACACTCATGCCATGCTCCTTGCTTAGTCTGAGAGTCTTCCCAACAATGGCGAACACGATCTAACTTCGTTCCTTTCTTTCACTTTATCTTCACAAACCCTACAATGCGCAAAAGTAAACAAATGCACAATTTTAATTGATAAAATCTGATTAAATTAATGCTCATTGCAAGATAATAATGCTTCTCATTACTATAACACGAGCACTTATCAAAGGGTTGACTTGAATCCCAATGCTGGGGTATAATGTTGTGATTAGTCACGGTTGATCTTAAGTTTGGGACCGTGTATTTAAGGATATCCTCGACTCAATTAACATCAATAGGAAAGTATAATAGCATAGTCTTGCACTAGAAACATAAGTCCTAGAGGTAGCTTGTCCGGATACCCTATTTCATCCATTGCTAGTCTTTCTCTTTTCACTTCTACTTGCACTTTCTTGTCTTCCATCTCTCTATTTAATTTCTTGTCTTTTATTCTCATTGCTTCCATAATTCACTCACCAATCTTATTATCACTTTTTGTACACCGCACAACTAAATAGCGAAGTCTTGTATTTTAAATCCCTATTCCCTATGGATTCGACTACCCACTCACTAGGGTAAATTTATTACTTCGACAAGCCCGTGCACTTGCGGGATACACGCAAGGGGTCGTGTCAAGAATCCTTTCTGAGTAGTACAAGTCCACTTAACAAAATACAAAATGACAAATAAAAGAAAACAAATTAAACTAGACGCCTGTAGCGTCAGTGTCCTACTCTGTGGGCTTAGGTACTGACTGCTACTACTGGTGGCTCTGCGGGAGATCGGGGGTCTCATCACAAATGGTGATGACGCATCATGCTTTAGAAGCTGTTGTAATATGTCAAAACAGGTAATCTCCTCTATGTGGTTTGCAGCCTGTGTAGCGCAAACCTCAGCCAACTCTACATGCAGGACCCTCACCGCACTCTCGAGCTTCTCTAATTTGTCCTTGCATCTAGAGAGAGAGAGAAAATATGCACTGGAGGTGCCTCTTATGCGGTGGGTGGTGCCTCTGTCTCTGTCTGTACTGGAGGTGGTTGCAAAGCTTGCTACGACCACTTGGCCTCACACTGTGTCCCACCGAAAAATGATACTCTTGACGCCTCACACTATGTGGGACTACATGGAGTTCTAGGTACTCCAAGTGAAAAACCCTATTCCCTAATATAGACCTAACCCTTTTGTCCAAGCGAAAGGCCCTTAGTCACAATTAAGCCCCAACACTAAGATTCACTATAGCACTTCACTCTGTTGCTTGCGCAACTAAGCCCTAGTGAAGTTCATCTCTTAGCACTTCACTCTATTGTGATCGCAAAGAATTCTTGGAATGTGGAGGTAGGATAAATCATGTCGGAAGGGAAAGGGGACTGATAAGTGCTTGTGTTGTAGTAACGCGAAGCGTTACTATCTTACAATGAGCATACTTTTTATCAGATTTTATCACTAAATAGTGTGCATTTGTGTATTCTTGTGCATTGCAGGTTTGTGGAACCAAGTTGGAAAAGAAGAACGAAGTTAGGTCGTGTTCGCCGTTGTTGGGAGGTTTTCGGACCAAGCAAGGAACAAGGCACGAGCTTAGACTTGTGAGTGTGTGCCAACCTCCTTTGGAGGGGCACAAAGTCAGTCACATTCACACAAGTCTAACTCATGTAGCTTAGGAGAACTTCACCAATAAGGAGACTTGAAGCAATCGGCACGATCTACGATTGATTGTGTGCCAAATTCAATGGCCTCGATGAAGAACAACATATTCGGGAGCGTTTGGATGAGTCACTATAGCAACATTATAGCTTGTCACTATAGCAATTCACTGTAGCGAGTTACTGTGCATTTTCTGCCGAAGATCGGGTTTCCAGAGAGTTCACACCGGCTTGTGGAATTAACACACGGCCATGTGAATTATTTCCCAACAAGCCAGAGACTTCACACGGGCGTGTGGAAATTCCACACGGCCGTGTGAAGTAATTTTTTCAGGAAGACAGAAACTTCACACGGGCGTGTGGAAATTCCACACGGCCGTGTGAAGCACCGATAAGTTCAAATTTAAAGCCGCACTCAGCCTATTTAAAGATCGATTTGGAGACTTTTTGAGCATCTTTTGACCTATCTTTCTCCCCAACTTCTGGAGAGTGCGGCTAGGGTTTCAGAGAGGACTTTGTGGAGGATTGGAGCGCGCCATCAGCATCGACATCGATGTTCGACGGCCGCACAAGACCACGGCCACACCATACGCGAGGGGGTTTTCACTGATGTTTTTAGTTTATGCTCTATTTTACAATTTGATGAACATATATAGCTCAATGAGGAGCTAAACCCCTCGTGGGTATTCAGACTTGTAAAACCCTAGGATCATTATGTTTCTATGACATTGTTATTATGCTTTTCCATTATTGATGAATAAATTCGAGTTTCAGTTTTAATTATCTTTTGCTATTGTTCTTCCTTAGCCGTGACACTAGGGTTGAGAACAATCTAGGTTATCCTTTGGAGGTGTGATAACTCCTATAGGATTAGACTACTTAAGATTGAAGAGGGTTGAGAGAGAGAGTTGTGAGGTAGCAATGTACCCCTTTCCCTTCTGGTGTGATTTCTCCCTACCTCTGTTTCCTTAGTTAATTAACGGTCGAGATTGAGTTTTAGGGCTCAATCTAGACTAGGGTTCTTCCACCTGGACCAAAGTGTTAGAACTACTTAGAGGAATAGGTTTTATCACTAGGAATCCCTAGAGCTTAAAGCAATCGCACGTAGTGTTAGGGTTAGGAAGATAGACTCCCCTGGGGATTAGTTGACAGGTCAACAAGAGTCAAGGGTCGTAGTGAATCCTAATATCGGGACATAATGTTGGGGTTAGTCACGGTTGACCTTAAGTTTTGGGACCGTGAGTTTAAGGATATCCTCGACTCAATTAACATCAATAGGAAAGTATAATAGCATAGTCTTGCACTAGAAGCATAAGTCCTAAGGGTAGCTTGTCCGGATACCCTATTTCATCCATTGCTAGTCTTCTCTTTTAACTTCTACTTGCTTTTCCCTTGTCTCCCATTTCTCTATTTACTTTCTTATCTTTTATTCTAATTGCTTCCATAAATTCACTCATCACTCCGATCATTATTTTTCTTACATCACACGACTGAATAGCAATTTCTCGTATTTTAAATCCCTATTCCCTGTGGATTCGACTACCCACTCACGAGGGTAATTTTATTACTTTGACAAGCCCGTGCACTTGCGGGATACACACAAGGGGTCGTGTCAGGGACACTCCGTCACAGGGACCCGAAAGTATGCGTGTTGTCGCAGTAATAAAGTATCCCGGTGAGAGGGAAGTCGAATGCACAAGGAGTAAGGATTGTAGATAAGAGAATTTGCTAGATAGCTAACACGAGAATATGGTGGTGAGAAGAATCAATGTGTGTGTATAAGAGTAGTTAAAAGAAATAAGAAAATGAAAGAGAAATATGGAAGACAGGAAGGTACAAGGAAAAAGTGAAGAGAGGAACAATCAAGTGTAAAATAGGGTACCCAGACAAGCTCGCCCTAGGATTGATGTTCTAGTGCAAGACAATGTATTATACTCTCCTATTGATGTTTAATGAGTCATGGACATCCTCAAATACACGGTTCCAAACCTAAGGTCAACTGTGACTAATCCCAACATTATGCCCAGTGATGATTACCGCAAGCGCACGGGTCGCCAAGTAATACCCCTCGCGCAAGCACGAGGGGGTCGTATTCCCAAGGGCCAAGGAACTACTATTACTTCCCCTTCAACTATTTCCTAACCTAGAAATTACATGATAAAAGTAAGATAAGAAGAATAATAAAGAGAAAACTATAAACACATGGACTAAGGCTCACCACATAAGCATACTAAGGAAGCAAGTAGGAATGAAAGTTCGAGGTCCCCGGGCGAGGATCCCCTCGGGGCTACTAAAGCTAGAAGGATACTCGAATAACATAGGCAAAGGCGGTTAGGCCAAGAGATGTCCAAAGGTAGGTCATCCCGATGGTCATGGTGAAAACCCCTAATCCGGTACGAGTATTGGAATACGGAATCACTTCCGCCCAAATCCTCACACGATTGCAATGGGCCTAGGGAAATCTCTAATTAAGGTCAAACACAACGTCTACATTCAACCCTAATGGTTGGAGGGGTACTAAATACCCGATAGTCACGGCGTATTCGTACATGTATCCCTTCTAAGCCAAGCATATCTAGTACAAAGGGCCATGGTCACGAAACGAAGTACAACCTAGAATTCAAACCACAGAGTTCTCATGTAATTTGATACAATAAAGAACACAAAGCTTAGACCACAGCCAAACCAAATACCAAAAATATACTCAAAGTATCCATACAAGCAAGTTCATCCCAAGGCTCACCGGATGCCCAGTGACCTTGGGAGTCTAGTTCATCACCAACAAAGGAGAATGTATACAAAACAAGAAATACAAGATAAAGCTCATAACAACTCCCCTAAGATGAAGACAAGAAGATGGTGATGGGAATCAGGCGGATCAAAGCCAACGAACTCCTAGATGCTTTCCCTTGAGTGTGATCTCCTTCTCCCTTCGATTTACTCCTCAGAAATGCCTTCTCCCTCAGCCTTGATGTCCTAGAAGATGATGGAGGAGAAGAGGTGGCCAAAGACCCCTTTCAAGATGCCCTAGAAACCCATTTAAATATGATCTCGGGATGGCTTACGGGTGGCTTCACGGTCAAAATACGGGCCGTGAGGTTGCCCAGAAAATGGGCAGAAAATCTGAATAAGTGCTACATCACTGCTACAGTAAAATCTCTACAGTAGTTCTGCTACAGTACCATTGTGCTCTGATTTGCTTGCGGTTGACCTCACGGCCTTGAGGTTGCCCTTGAGGGTTTCCGGACTTAGAAAATTCTTCAAGTGTTCGTGCTTCAGTCCGCTACAGTGTTGCTACAGTGCCGGGGACCCTGAAATGACGATTTCGCCATAGATTTCTTCTCAAATTGCGTCGTTGAGCTCACCTAGGCATCTTTTGCACCTGAAACACAAAATAAACCAATTTAGACCTAAAAGAGCATCAATTCATTATCAAAATACAAAAAGACATGCGTAAGTATACGTATAAAATACATACATTTAGACGTTTATCAAACATCCCCACATCTAAGCGTTTGCTTGTCCCCAAGCAAACAAACAGGAAAAACAGGGGCAAGAAGATAAATGGCTAAATACATGACCTCAAGCTCAATAGTAAAGGACTCCACAAGCACAAATGGGTAGAAGTCAAGAAATGAGCTATTCAATGAATAGTCAACTAATAATAGCTCTATTTCTCCTAGAGTGCTCCCGTGAGTGTGTGCTAACTCCCACCTTGACCTCCACACCCTGGATTACCCCAGGTGACCATTCACCGCACGCACAATGAAGATGACATTAAAATGTTAAATACACCCTCAATACTCAGTTAAGAGTCCTTTAGTTCCTAGATAAAACTTTAGCTCTTAAGTGGCTACATAGCGAGAACCAGGGGATTAAGAGACTTTATTACTCTCATGTATATATAGACATACACTCTTTTTTTTTTTTCTGAGTCCCCGACTAACATAGACTGCGCAAAAATCTTTCAGACAGATGCACATGCTGGCCAGGCACAAGAGACACCCATCCTACTTGATTACAGTCTACATAGACGCATTCATGCTATACTAGCAGAGGAATACTGTCATAGACTCTCTTTTTCTTTTTCTTTTTTTTTTATTTTTTTTTTCACAAATTCTTTTTTTTTTATGTACAGACTAACTCTCAATTCCCCTGGTCAAACCCACTACAATAGTGCACTTTAGGCTAAAGAAAACAATGAAGGAACACAAAAGCTCTTAAAAGAGTATTGAAAATAGAATTTAACAGTCTAATGCCAAAATCATTATGATGGGTTGGTTGGAGTATACAAAGTGGAAGTGATCATGAACAAGTATAAGGATGCACTAAAGGTGAAATAGAGCTACATGCAAGCAAAGGTAAAGTACAGCTCACAACTATCATTCTACCAAGCTAGGAAGCCCTTAACAATAAAATCATAGCTATCATAGGTAATTCAAGCATGCAATTGCAAAAATTTTCAAAGTTCACGAAAATCCAACTCCACCCCCCACTTTAAGATGCACATTGCCCTCAATGTGCCTAAGCAATGGAATGCAACAATATAGACAATAAAAACATAGTAGGAGGGTTTCGTGAAATTCCCCGAGTCTCAAAGCATGTGTCTTGAAGTCCATGAGATCGGGGTGACCACGGAAGATCATGGTAGATAATTTAGAAGAAAGCTTACTTGATGTCCTAATTCCACCCTGCAAGGTAGAAAAGAACATCAACTCAAGGCATCTACTCACACACCCAAAAAGGAAATACAAAAAGAAACAAGAACAAACACAAACACAACAAACACAAACACAAGAAAAACAATGGAACAAAACATCATCCAAGCAAGTCCATGTGCATTTAATATCATGATGTGCAATTCTCTCTTGTTGCAAGTGTTGCCAAGGGGTAACATAGATGATACAAGATCAGTCCAACATACAAGAAAACCAAGGGCATCTCATGATGGAGTGTGAAAGAATTCAAGAAATGCTACAGTAACTCCAAAAACATTTGCAAGAGCTTCCCTTGGACATGGAGCATAAAAATTTTTACAAAGCTTTCAAATTACCCCAAAAAATCACAAAAATAACAAATAACCATTCTCCCACAACATTAGCATCCATTCAACTTGAAAAATAGGGGAAAGGAAGAAGATACATTCATTCTCAACAACTAGGGTTTAGAAAGGGGTACCTTGGAAAGTCGGTGAAGATGATGGAGAAAATCCCAATAAATCATGCAAATTAAGTCCTTGGAAGTAGGAGATTCTTGTAGAGGAAGAAGAGTGAAGAAAAATGGTGAAAGAATGAGGGAAAACGGATGAGAAATGAGAAAGATATGAAGAAAATGGTGAAGAGGTACCAAACTTAAAGTGCAGCCCGAGCATACATGCGGGTGGGCTCACGGCCGTGAGCCTACCCGTGAGGACTCTCGGGATAGCTCACTGCCTGAGCTCACGGCCGTGAGCCTACCCGTGAGCACTCTCTGGATGGCTCACGGGTGAGCTCACAGGCCATAAACGGCCAGAATTCAGGATTACATCAAGTTAGCCTCTTCTAAACCCTAAAAACACTCGAAACAAAGCCGAACAAAGCATGGAAACACTCAAAACATGGATCTCATGATATCTAATCATTAAATCACTCAAGGCAACACACAAACATGCATGAATGATAAAACAAAAATGATGATAAAAATGACTAACACAAGAAGAAACCTAAGAAGACGAAAACTTCAAACACACCAAGAATACGGAAAATGAATAAGACAAGCATTCACACACATGAAAATGAAATTGCAACAAATTTAAAAACTTGGGTTGCCTCCCAAGGAGCGCTTGTTTAACGTCATTAGCTCGACGTGTTTTACCTCAAGGGGGCTTGAAGACGGTGTGTTCCTCCCGGCTAGAAGTGGCATAAGAACTACTAAGAAAAGTGAAGCGTACCTTCCGGGATGGTGTCAAAGCAGAGAACAAGCATGAGTTACCTTTTGGCCTCCATGGAAAAAGCTTGGGCCGAGCATTGCACAAATTAAACTTTCGCGGATCCTTGGATGGCTTGAACCTCCTTCCCGCCTTTACTTTGGTCCCGGCTAAACTTCCTTAGAGCATCCACAAAGCTTGTTTTGGCCTCCAAGGGAATAAGTAAGGTTGAAAAAATTTTAAACTCGGCATGGGTGGGTCCTTGGGGGGCGTAAACCTCCTACCCACATCTCCTTCTTCAACCAATGTCAATCTTCCTTTAATTACCCACAAAAATCGTTTGGGCCTCCAAGGAAATAGTTTTGGTTGGGATGTGTCTAACCTCGGCATAGGTGGGTCATTGGATGGCTTCAACCCCCAACCCACAATTTCTTTTGTCCCAAATAATTCTTTCTTGTGCTTGGTTTTCTTGTTAGCTTTTATGCAAATGGCTTGCTCAAGTGCTATCAATGGTGCTCTTTCGACTCCTTCAACCTCCAAAATACCAAAGTTCTCTTCATTTTCATTACAGGTTGTAGTTGGGCCTTCCATTATTGGTTTACGAATATGTTGTTCAACCCGGCTCTCTAGCTTGTGAAGAGATGCTTGCACAGCCGAAAGTGTGGCATGGATGACCTCAAATTTAGCTTCATATTTGGCATCAAGGACCGAGTATTGTTCGGATTGGGTCCTAGCAAGATGTCCAACCTGGTTCTCAAGAGAATGAAGGGAGGCATGGACATTCCTCAGTATGGTGCCAAACTCATCTAACTTTTTTTCTATACCCTGAAACCTTGCTTCAGTATTGATCATGAATTTAGCCAACACATCCTAGGTAGTGTACTTTCTTTCTTGCGACGTTCCATGGTTAGGACTTGGAGGGCAATTTTGAGCTTGCATTTGTCAAGAATAGTGTACCTCGCACAAAAAGAAAACACAAAGTGACACAAAGGAAAACAAGAAAACGAAAGTAGATAATAAGATAAAATAATATGTACAAGAAAAAGAAAACACAAAGTGAAACAAAGAAAAACAAAACAAACACAATAGACACTAAAATAATGTGTACAACAAGAGAAAAATGGCTAGAGCAATAGACTACAGGTTTTCCTAGTATTCCTTGAAGTCCCCGGCAACGGCGCCAAAAACTTGATGATTACCGCAAGCGCACGGGTCGCCAAGTAATACCCCTCGCGCAAGCACGAGGGGGTAGTATTCCCAAGGGCCAAGGAACTACTATTACTTCCCCTTCATCTATTTCCTAACCTAGCAATTACATGATAAAAGTAAGATAAGAAGAATAATAATGAGAAAACTATAAACACATGGACTAAGGCTCACCACATAAGCATAATAAGGAAGCAAGTAGGAAGGAAAGTTCGAGGTCCCCTGGCGAGGATCCCCTCGGGACTACTAAAGCTAGAAGGATACTCGAATAACATAGGCAAAGGCGGTTAGGCCAAGAGATGTCCAAAGGTAGGTCACCCCGATGGTCACGGTGATAACCCCTAATACGGTACGAGTATTGGAATACAGAATCACTTCCGCCCAAATCCTCACACGATTGCAATGGGCCTAGGGAAATCTCTAATTAAGGTCAAACACAACGTCTACGTTCAACCCTAATGGTTGGAGGGGTACAAAATACCCGATGGTCACGGCGTATTCATACATGTATCCCTTCTAAGCCAAGCATGTCTAGTACAAAGGGCGATGGTCATGCAACGAAGTACAACCTAGAATTCAAACCACAGAGTTCTCATGCAATTTAATACAATAAAGAACACAAAGCTTAGACCACAGCCAAACCAAATACCAAAAATATACTCAAAGTATCCATACAAGCAAGTTCATCCCAAGGCTCACCGGATGCCCAGTGACCTTGGGAGTCTAGTTCATCATCAACAAAGGAGAATGTATACAAAACAAGAAATACAAGATAAAGCTCATAACAACTCACCTAAGATGAAGACAAGAAGATGGTGATGGGAATCCGGCTGATCAAAGCCAACGAACTCCTCGATGCTTTCCCTTGAGTGTGATCTCCTTTTCCCTTCGATTTGCTCCTCAGAAATGCCTTCTCCCTCAGCCTTGATGTCCTAGAAGATGATGGAGGAGAAGAGGTGGCCAAAGACCCCTTTCAAGATGCCCTAGAAACATATTTAAAGATGATCTCGGGATGGCTTACGGGTGGCTTCACAGTCAAAATACGGGCCGTGAGGTTGCCCAGAAAACGGGCAGAAAATGTGAATAAGTGCTACAGCACTGCTACAATACCATTATGCTCTAATTTTCTTGCGGTTGACCTCACGGCCGTGAGGTTGCCTGTGAGGGTTTCCAGACTTAGAAAATTCTTCTAGTGTTCGTACTTCAGTCCGCTACAGTGTTGCTACAGTGCCGGGGACCCTAAAATGACGATTTCGTCGTAGATTTCTTCTCAAATTGCGTCATTAAGCTCACCTAGGCATCTTTTGCACCTGAAACACAGAATAAACCAATGTAGACCTAAAAGGGCATCAATTCATTATCAAAATACGAAAAGACATGCGCAAGTATACGTATGAAATACGTACATTTAGACGTTTATCACCCAGGCATTAGGTTTCACTTCAACCCTTAACTCTTGTTGACCTGTCAACTAATCTCCAGGGGAGTCCATCTTCCTACGCCTCACACTATGTGGAATTATTTTATGTTCTAGGGATTCCAAGTGATAGACCCTATTCCTAAGTATAGTCCTAACCCTTTGGTCCAGGTGAAAGAACTCTAGTCTCAATTAAGCCCCAACACTAGGATTCACTACAACCCTTTCACTCTGTCGCTTGCGCGACTAAGCCCTATGGGAGTTTATGTCCTAGCACTTCACTCTATTTTGACCGCTAAGAACTCTTGGAACACGGAGGTAGGGAAAATCATACCTTAGGGAAAAGGGGACGTTTCTCTCTCACGACTCGCCCTCTCGATCCTCTCCAATCTCGAGTAATCTAATCCTATAAGAGTTGTCACACCTCCAAAGGACAGCCTAGATGATTCTCAACCCTAGTGTCACGGTTAAGAGAAAATCAATACAACAAGCAATCAAGATTGGAACTCAATTAAATACATCAATTAAGAAAGCATAATAACATGTCATAGAAATAATATCATCTTAGGGTTTACAAGTCCGAATACCCACAAGGGGTTTAGCTCTGCATGGGGCTATACAAATCCATCAGTGAATATGAATAAACAAGAAAGATAAACATAGATGAAAACCCCCTTGTGATGCGTGGTTGTGCTCTTGTGCGGCCACTCCGTCTCTTCACCAAGCCCTTTGTCAAGCCTAGGGTACACCTCGTCGGATCTGTGTCGACGAAAGCTCTTCCAATAGCTATCTTCCAACGGGCCTCGATGTTGATACCGTAGACACACTCTAATCCTCCACAAAGTCTTCTCCAAAACATAGCCGCGACTCTCCAGAAGATAGGCAAAAAGATCCGCAAAAAGTGTATAAAAATGCCTTTAAATAGAGCTGAGTTACGGCTGAAAATCAGCTAAAATCAGGCATCCACACAACCATGTGGAATTTCCACAAGCCCGTGTGGAATTTCTAGGGTGTATTTATGTGTATTTGTGTTCTTTCGTGCATTCTAGGGTTGTGGAGAAGATTTAAAGAAGAAGGAGAAAGAATAGGTCATGAACGCGATTGTTGAGGGAGTTCTTGGACCGGGCAAGGAACAAGGCACAAGTGGTGTTCAAAGATATGTTAGTGTCTGCCAAACTCCAATTGGGGTCAAGTGAATACGTGATTTGGAGGATACAAAGGCAGTCACACTTACATGTTCCGACTTGTGCAACATTATCAAGAGCTTCGTCAATGTGTTTCAAGTGAAGATGCGACGTGATCTACCGTTGATTGTGTGTCCAATTCAACGGCCTCAATGAAGAACAATGAATTCAGGAGCATTTCAGCGAAGACTGTAGCAGTTACTGTTCACTGTTCGCTGAAATTCAGCAAAACAGAGGCTTCACACGGGCGTGTGGAAATTCCACACAGCCGTGTGGAAATTCTGATTTTCCATAGGGTCTTGTGGAAAATCCACAGGGGCGTGTGGAACCCTGATTTCAGCACGATTTCAACCTATAAATAGCCCCTTTTTCAGATCTATTTGGGGTCCCCTTTCTATCTCTTGCCTATCTTTTGGGGGGTTTTCCGCTAGGGTATGGAGAGGTTCTTGAAGGTCTTTGGAGGCAATTATACGGCATTGGCATTGATATCCTTTGGAAGAAAGTTATTGGGGAAGCTTTCGTCGGCATCGATTCGGCGATGTGTGCCCTCGGCTTGATAAAGGATTCGTTGGAGAAGACACGTAGCTCCATAAGCAAGGAACAAGGCACGAGTCTAGACTTGTGGGTGTGTGCCAACCTCCATTGGAGGGGCACAAAGGCAGTCACAATCACAAAAGTCTAACTCGTGTAGGATTCGAGAATTTCGCCAATGAAGAGAAATAAAGTAATCGACATAATCTACCGTTGATTGTGTGCCCAATTGATAAGTGCTTGTGTTGTAGTACCGCGAAGCGTTATTATATTACATTGAGCATATCTTTTATCAGTTTTTATCACTAAATGGCGTGCATTTGTGTATTCTTGTGCATTGAAGGTTTGTGGAGCTAAATTAGAGAAGAAGAACGAAATTAGGTCGTGTTCGCCGATGTTGTGAAGTTTTCGGACCAAGCACAGAACAAGGCACGAGCTTGGACTTGTGAGTGTGTGCCAACCTCATTTGGAGAGGCACAATGGCAGTCACATTCACAACAAGTCTAACTCGTGTAGCTTAGGAGAACTTCACCAAGAAGGAGACTTGAAGCAATCGGCACGATCTACCATTGATTGTGTGCCCAATTCAATGGCCTCGATGAAGAACGATGGACTCAGGAGCGTTTCGTGCGAGCACTGTAGCAGCACTGTAGCATGTTACTGTAGTAAAACACTGTGGAAAGTTATTGTTCACTTTCGGCTGAAATTAGAATTGCAGAGAGTTCACACGGTCGTGTGAATTAATTTTTCAGTAGACAGAAATTTCACACGCCCGTGTGTTAATTCCACACGGCTGTGTGAAGCCCCCGATAAGTCAGATTTTAAAACCGCACAAGACCATGGCTGTGTGTGGCTAGGGTTTCGGAGAGGATTTCATGGAGGTTTACTGCGAGTCATCGGCATCGTCACCGACGTTCGACGGCCGCACAAGACCACGGCCACACCATACACAAGGGGGTTTTCATTGATGTCTTTACTTTGTGCTTTCTTTTCTACATTGATGAACATGTATAGCTCCATGAGGAGCTAAACCCCTTAACGGTATTCGGACTTGTAAACTCTAGGGTTATTATGTTTCTTTGACATTGTTATTATGCTTTTCCATTGTTGATGAATAAAATTGAGTTTCAATCTTAATTTCATATTGCTATTGTTTTTTCTTAGATGTGACACTAGGATTGAGAACAATTTAGGTTGCCTTTTGGAGGTGTGACAACTCCTTAGGGTTAGACTACTTAAGATTGAAGAGGGTTGAGAAGGAGAGTTGTGAGGTAGCGATTTCACACGGCCGTGTGAAATTCTGCAGAAACCTCCCTTCCATCCCGAGAAAACACAGGGGCGTGTGGCAGCCCCTGTGAGAGGTCCTGTGAAACGCACATGGCGTGTGGATTTTCACACGGCCGTGTGGAACACTTAGAGTTTTTCGGGATATCCAGAGAGGCAACAGGGGCGTGTGGGTGTCCCTGTAGTTGGCCCTGTGCTTGGCCAGGTTGGGCACACGCCCGTGTGGAATTTCCACACGGCCGTGTGTATGCGTTTAGAGGCAAATAGAGGAAACACAGGGGGGTGTGACTGCCCCTGTGAACCCTAGCACTGGAGGCACACGGCCGTGTTGATGTAGAGAACATGATAGGCTGTAATTTAATTTTAAAATTATTTTCGCCTTTTCAATTATAAATGCCTCCACACTTGAGGGATGCTTCCTCCCGTCTTTCCAACCCTCTTTTCGTTTGTTTAAGGAGTTTTTAAGTTGTTTTCCAGCTATGTTCGAAGTTTTTGATTTCCATTTCGTCGGTAAGCATCTTCTCTCCTTTTCTTCGTCAATCTCTTCTTTTCTTTTTCAAACACCAGGATCACCATCAGCAGCAGCAGCAGCATCGGCACCAATAGCAGACGACACCAACGCTTGAGGCGTTTTTAGCTGTATGTTTTTTTTTGTTTTTATTTTTACTTTTATTGAGCTTCACTGAACCCCCTTGTGTTTACGTGCAGATGGTCTTGCGAGTAAGGAATTTGAGGACTAGTGATTGACACGGTCATGGGACCGTGTGTGCTTCACAACCTATTAAGACTTAACTCTCAATGAAACTAGCTCCATCAACCGCAACACTTCAAGTTCAGGGGAGTAATGTTTCAATTGCCCACTTCCACACTAATTGTTTTAATTGCTATATGTTTTATTGTGCTTGTATGCGTACATTGAGGACAATGTACATCTTAAGTGTGGGGGGGGGGAGTTCACATTGCACACACCTTTACTTGTGCGTTCAATTGCTCATGCTCATGTAGCCTATGGCGGTTCACCTTAGTTGCAACTGTTGTATTCTTAGAGTTTAGGAGAATTTTTAACATTGTATCCTATCATGCTCTAGTTTCTACTTGAATTTTAGGGAATTTTTGCTCGATTATCTTATATTGCACAACTTACTCTTGGATTCTTTTGGAAACTCAATCTTGAAGTTTTTAAGGACAAGTTTATCATCGTTCTTAGTTTTACTTTGGAAAATGCATATATAAAAAAAATAAAAAAAGATGAAAAAAATGAAAAAAAAAAATATATATATATGTGGAAAAGAAAAAAAAATACATATGACTTTTTTTGAATAGTTGCTTTGTTTTATGTATGCATTTGGGGTGGAAAGAGCTACCACCTATGAAGTATATAGCTACTCTCATAAGTCTGATACAAGTTATACTCTAATGAGAGAAAGAGCTATCTTATGGGATACGTGAAAGCTACTACCCCAGTAGAAAGAGCTACATCCTCGAAAGTGTGAAAGCCACCTTTGGCGGCCGCCTAGGAAAGGGCTACCTTCAAGGATGTGTGAAGCTACTACTTCCTTCTCTCTTTAGTTTTGTTTTTGTATATAAATAAGTCCTTGTAACAAGAGTTTGAGGAGTACTCGTTGGTTCTCTTGAGTGAATTTGCACACACTTCACGTTTTCGAGTTATTGTCCTTTTTTATTCGAGTTTTTAGCTAGAACAATGGTAACTTTATGCAATGTTTTGATTTCCCCTTACTTGTAGTATGCTTCTTTTGCATACTCTTGGTGAACCTAAGGCCGAGCACATTCGATTGTTCTTCCCAAGTACTTTCACGTTCTATTTTGCTTGAGGACAAGCAAAAGCATAAGTGTGGGGGGATTTGATAAGTGCTTGTGTTGTAGTACCGCGAAGCGTTATTATCCTACATTGAGCATATCTTTTATCAGTTTTTATCAATAAATGGCGTGCATTTGTGTATTCTTGTGCATTGAAGGTTTGTGGAGCTAAATTGGAGAAGAAGAACAAAATTAGGTCGTGTTCGCCGATGTTGGGAAGTTTTCGGACCAAGCACGGAACAAGGCACGAGCTTGGACTTGTGAGTGTGTGCCAACCTCATTTGGAGAGGCACAATGGCAGTCACATTCACAACAAGTCTAACTCGTGTAGCTTAGGAGAACTTCACCAAGAAGGAGACTTGAAGAAATCGGCACGATCTACCATTGATTGTGTGCCACACGGCCGTGTGCCATGTAGACGCTCACCCACAGGGGCACTCACACGTCCCCTGTGAGCCTCTAGATGAAGTTCTTGTTCTACAGAACCTCCACACGGCCGTATGGAATTTTCACACGGCCGTGTGCAATACACATGGGCACTCACAGGGGTACTCACACCGCCCCTGTGTCTCTCATGATTGAGAGTTGTAGCTCTGCAGAGATCCACACGGCCGTGTGGAATTTCCACACGGCCGTGTGCCTCTATATGGTCGTTCACAGGGGCAATCACACGCCCCTGTGTCTTCTCTTGATGAGCTCTGAAATGGTTCACACGGTCGTGTGGAAATTCCACACGGCCGTGTGTTTTCTCTGGATGACTTAGAAAAATTACAAACTATAAAGAAAATTTCAGAAACACGATTATAACACTTAGAGCTTGCATAGACGATAAGAACACGACCAGAGATCCATGAAAACACACTCAAACGACCCAAAACTTCAACAATCACAATTAGGCACACTACAACACCAATAATCCATAAGAAATCACAGCACACGCATAATAAAATGAAAACACCAACACTAAGCAATTATTCATGCTAAAACTAAACTAAAACCTAGATAAGCAATAAAAACTTGGGTTGCTTCCCAAGAAGCGCTTGTTTAACGTCACTAAGCTTGACGTACCTCTTTCTTACCTCAAGACGCCTTGGAAAAAGTGTGTTCCTCCCTACAAGAACTTGCATAGCTACTTCCTCTAAACCAAAAATCGACTTGCCGAGGTGGAGTATTTGCTGGAGGGTCCAACCATCTTGCTTTTGGCCTCCAAGGAAACAATTTGGGTTGGGAATTGTCCAAGCTTAGCATAGGTGGGTCATGGGATGGTTTAAATATCCTCCCCACATCTTTTTCCCTTCCCAAAGTATTTTTCTTGCTTTTTACGAGTTGATCAATCCCAAAGAGCGGTGCTTGTTCCATTACCTTAGTGTTTGCTTCTTCTTGTGTATTTTCATCTTGAAAGGAACATGACACTAGCAAATCCCCTTGAAAAGTTTCTTGCTCACAAGCACCATCTTCATTCAAGCAATCCTAATTCTCCAAATGACGTTCTACTTTTTCCACTTCAATTTCTACAGCAACATACTCGGTATGCCCCATTTCTTCATTATCATTCACAACCACATCATCTCTACAAGGGTCTTGCTTTACTTGCTCAAATACTTCATGTTCCTTGGAGAGTGTGTCAAGTATCCATCCTAATTGATGTTTAAGGTTGTTGTAGGAGGCTTCATGGCACTTTCGTGTGGCTTCCATACTTTGGCAAGGGGCATCGGATGCTTCAATAAAGTTATCTAGTACCTTTCTCCACAGAGGTACATCCTCTTCGAGTCTCTCATCCTTTTAAAATTGCTCTTGAGGTGCTTCCTAATGTTGTCCATCGTTATTCCATAAAAACTTTTGGTAGCTCCTTTCACTTGGATGATGTGTGCTATAGCCTGGATTGCTATGTTGTTGTGAAGCAATAACTCTATCAAGCTTTGTACTGAGAGCTTCAACTTGAGAATATAGCTCAATGATTGAATCAATCTCCATTTAGGCTCCTTGCAAGAAAAAGTGAGACAAAACAAAAGAAAACAAATAAGAATGATGGAAGAATAAGAAAAGGTGAAATAGAATGAATGATGAATAGCTAAAATAGCAAAGTACAAATGTCTCTAAAACGCCTATTCCCCGGCAACGGCGCCAAAAACTTGACACACCCCTTGCGTGTGTACCCCGCAAGTGCACGGGTTGTCGAAGTAATAAAAATACCCTGGTGAGTGGGTAGTTGTATCCACAGGGAATAGTGTTCAGAAACAAGTGTTATCGCTATTTAGCTATGAAAGAAGTCGATGATGAAAGAAGTATATATATATATATATAAATGTAAAAGAAAATAAAAGAGTGCATGAAGAATAATGAGGGTAGGAGAGGTAATCGATATAAAGATGGGGTACCCGGACAAAGCTCCCCCTAAGACTAATGCTTCTAGTGCAAGACTAGTATTATACCCTCTAATTGATGTCTAATTGAGTCGAGGATATCCTTAAACACACGGTCCCAAATCTAAGGTCAACCGTGACTGACCCCAACACTATGCCCCAGCATTATGATTCACTACGACTCTTAACTCTGGTTGACCTGTCAACTAAGCCCTAGAGGAGTATATCTACCTAAGCCTCACACTACGTGGGATTGCATTAAGTTCTAGGGACTCCTAGTGGTAAAACCTGTTCCTATGTGTAGTTCTAACCCTTTGGTCCAGGTGGAAGAACCCTAGTCTAGATTAAGCCCCAGTGCGTAGGATTCACTTCAACCCTTCACTCTGTTACTCGCATAACTAAGCCCCAGGGGAGTTTATCTACCTAGCACTTCACTCTATCTCGACCGCTAATGAATCAAGGAAACGGAGGTAGGGAGAAACCACACTGGAGGGGAAAGGGGTACATCGCTACCTCACAACTCTCCCTCTCAACCCTCTCCAACCTTGTGTAGTCTAATCCTATAGAGGTTATCACACCCTCAAAGGATAACCTAATAGTTTCTCAACCCTAGTGTCACTGCTAAGTGAAAATCTCATACAATCGGCATGCAAGATTGGAACTCAATAATAGAACATTAAATTAAGAAAGCATAATAAAAGTCATAGAAACAATATCATCCTAGGGTTTACAAGTCTGAATACCCACGAGGGGTTTATCTCCTCATGGAGCTATACATGTTCATCAATTTATGAAAGAAAGCACAAACTAAAGACATCAATGAAAACCCCCTCGTGTATGGTGTGGCCGTGGTCTTGTGTGGCCGTCGAACGTCGGTGACGATGCCGATGGCGCGCTCCAATCCTCCACAAAATCCTCTCCGAAACCCTAGCCGCACCCTCCAGAAGTTGAGAAGAAAGATAGGTCCAAAGATGCCCAAAAAGTCTCCAAATCGGGCTTTAAATAGGCTGAGTGCGGCTTTAATTTTGAACTTATCGGGGCTTCACACGGCCGTGTGGAATTTCCACACGCCCGTGTGAAGCTTCTGTCTTTCCTGAAAAATTACTTCACATGGCCGTGTGGAATTTCCACACGCCCGTGTGAAGTCTCTGGCTTGCTGGAAAATATTTCACACGGCCGTGTGTTAATTCCACACGCCCGTGTGAACTCTCTGGACTCCCGATCTTTGGCAGAAAATGCACAGTAACTTGCTATAGTTAATTACTACAGTAACAAGCTACAGTGCTTTCCGAAATGCTTCCGAATACGTTGTTCTTCACTGAGGCCATTGAATTGGGCACACAATCAATGGTAGATCGTGTCGATTGCTTCAAGTCTTCTCTTTAGTATAGTTCTCCTAAGCTACACAAGTCGGACTTGTTGTGAATGTGACTGCCTTTGTGCCCCTCCAAAAGGAGGTTCGCACACACTCACAAGTCCGGGCTTGTGCCTTGTCCTTGTTTGGTCCGAAAACACCCCAACAACGGCGAACACAATCTAATTTCGTTCCTATTCTCCAAATTATCTCCATAAACCTACAATGCGCAAAAGTAAACAAATGCACACTATTTAGTGATAAAATCTGATTAAATTAATGCTTATTGCAAGATAATAATGCTTCTCATCATTACTACATGAGCACTCATCATAGTACGACGTACAGCATCAGGTGGATATGGATTGGTAGAGGTGTCATCTGACGATGACGAGTCTGCTGAGAATCCAGACGCACCACCTCCCGCAGAGCCCACAGCTACTCCAGCAGTACCGACTTCATCAGCCAATCCTGGCACATCTTCCAATCGAGTACACGAGCAACTGGCTCAACTCGAAACCGCCGTCACCACCATCCTCAAGAACCAGGCGCGGATCATGCAGCGCCTTGACCAGATTCAGCAGACTCTGGACGCCGATACTGAGTAAAAGTCCCCAGCGACACCAGCAGCACCAGACGCCGATGCTTGAGGCGTTTTCACTCATGGGATTTTCTTTTAGTTGTCGCTTTTCATTTTACTTGCATTATCTTATTTTGTGGACTTGTTTACTCAGAAAGATTCTGCCTTCTGAGAGTTATCTTCATATTTTAGCTTTTGTTGCGAGTTTATGTTTTAGTGTTATATCTTTATGAACTCATGTATTTTTAGATTTTATTGAGCTTCACTGAACCCCTTAAATCCGTGCGGATGGCCTTGAGAGTGATGATGATGATGTTTTTTTTTTTGTCATACACACAACCATGTGACTTGGTCGTGTGAGCTTCACAACCCGTGGAACAACAACACACCTTCGAGTTAGCTTCACAAATCGATTACTAAGGAGTTCAGGGGAGTGCTGTTTTAATTGCATTTTTACCCACATCATGATTTTATTGCTTATATTTGTGCTTACATGTGTATATTGAGGACAATGTACATCTTAAGTGTGGGGGAGGGTTCACCTTATACATGGACTTTACTTGTGTTTTAATGATCATGCTCATGTTTCCCATGAAGGTTCACTTTAGGGTTGAGAGTTTAATTCTTAATTTTTGGAGGTTGCAAACATTAGGTTTTATCATGCTCTAGTTTTTATCCAATTTTCTTGAAATTTTTGTCCGATTGCTCTTTAATGCACTTCTCTCATTCACTAAACCTATGGAAACTTACTCTAGTTCATTATTGTGGGATTGTCTAGTGTTAGTTTTATTTGAGTTAAAATAAATAAATAAATAAATAAAATAAAATAAAAATCAGAAAATTCAGAATTTTAGTTTGTTTGTATATAGGGGGTGGAAAGAGCTACCACCTATGTTGTATGAAGCTACTCTAATAAGTCGGATACCTATTATGCCCTAATGAGAGAAAGAGCTATCTCATAGGATGCGTGAAAGCTACCACCTTTGGTAGAAAGAGCTACCACCTCAAAAGTGTGAATGCCACTCGGGATGCATCTCAGGAAAGGGCTACCTTATAGGATGTGTGAAGCTACTATCTATTCTTTTTGTGCATAAATAAGTCCCATTATTAATAAGAACTTTCAGTAGTGGATATAGTGTTGACATGAGTTGAGCTTCCACACACACACGCTTTCGGACTTTAGTACTTTCATTTTTTATTGGATTATTTGCTAGAGTATTGATTGTTTCATCTAGTGTTTGTTTTTCTCCATGATTTTAGAATTTTATTCTTGTACCCTCTTGGTGAACCTAAGGCCAAGCACTTCTCTTTGCTTTTCATGAGTTTATGGTTAATTTTGCTTGAGGACAAGTAAAGGCTTAAGTGTGGGGGAGTTTGATAAGTGCTTGAGTATACATGTTTTACCCACTTGTTTTACATGCATTGAGCATCATTTTACCGTGGATTATGTCTCATAAACTGTATTTTGGTGTTCTTTTATGCAATTAGGTTGTGAAAGTGTTAAAGGAGGAAAAGGAAGCAAAGATGGGTTATAAAGACATATTGTTGGGAGCTTTTGTACAACACAAGTGTCAAGACACAAGAGGGGATCATGCACATAAGAGTGTCTGCCAACTTCCAGAAGAATTCAAGCTGATTTGAGTGATGGAAGGGCACAAAGGCAGTCACACCTTCATGTCCCGACTTGTGCAAAAATAGCTAAAGCTTTCAAGATAAAGAGAGTTTGGATCACGTTTTATGGAGAGACTATAGCAAAAATACTGTTCATTTTACTGTAACAGTGCTGTAGCAGAAATCACTGTTCACACGACCGCGTCAAAATCTCACGGGGCCGAGTGGGAATTCTGCAGCCCACGCAACCGCGTGGGATCTCACGTGGTCGAGTGAAGACACGTGATTGGCGCGTTTCAAAAGTTATAAATACCCCGTTTTGCAGATTTTTAAACGACTTTTTGCGCACGTTTGAAGGCAAGAGCGGCTAGGGTTTCAAGGACAAGGTCTTTGGCGATATTGGGAGTCTTTCTTCACCAACTTCGATAGATCTTTCGACGAGATAGCATCGGGAAGCCATTGGCGACCTAGCTTCGGAGAAGGTTCCTTCGAGACATTGAACGATTCATCAAGGCCATCATCACGAATTCGAGGGGGTATACTTTCATGGATTACATTGCTTTTTACTTCATTAACTTTTGCTTTGTAATAAGTCCCATGGAGGGCTAAACCCTAGTAGATACTTGGGCATGTGAACCCTAGGTTTCGATTAATGTATTGACTTTCTTTATGCTTTCTTTTAAGTCCGAGTTTATTTGAGTTTTAATCTTGTTTACTCATTGCTTGCATGCCTTATTGATTCGTATGGTTGTTTGGTATGTTTGATTTGTTTCCTTGGTGAGAGAGAGGTCTCCATTAGGGATTAGAACATACAAGGTTAAAGAGGATTGAGAGGGTGAGTCTTGAGATAGAGGAGTGTCCCTTTTCCCTTCCGATTGACTGTTTCCTATCTCCGTATTCCCTAAGTTTTATGCAACCATATGGGGTGTGAGGCGTGAGATTGATAGATTTCTCTGCCGGGACCTTTGTAGGGGGTTAGGGATCTTCCGCCTAGAAGTAGGGTTAGATCTAATTTCAGCAATCGGTTTCACTCTTAGGTATCCCTAGAACTTATTGCGGTCATATGGGGTGTGAGGTGTTGAGATTGAGCGATTTCTACGCCGGGACCTTGTAGGGGACTAGTATCGGTGGCCTGGAGGTAGGGACCGATTATTCTTGGATTACCTCGACTCATAGAACTCGGTTAGAAGCATTTAGTTAGTCTTGCACTTCATGTAGAGCCTAGGGGGAGCATTGCCCGGGTATCTCATCTTCATTGATAGAGATCTCCTTTACCTTTTCTTTTACTTGTTTGCTTGTTGTTTTCTTATTTTACGTATTACATCCATTGCTTCATATTATTGATTCAACTAGATAATTGAGAATTAGTCATTACTAGTACTTCCATTCCCTGTGGATTTGACTACCCTACTCACCAGGGTAATTATTACTTCGACAACCCGTGCACTTGCAGCACACACACGCAAGGTGTGTGTCACTACACAAGCTCACCCCCAAGGTTCACCTACATCCTGTGAAATTGTGGTTTACTTGTTCATGAATACAAAATACTCAAGAAAATACATGGAAACAACCAAATACAATAACAAGAACACCCCCTCAAAAGGTAGTGGCCTAATGACGCTTCCAAAGATGCCACCAAAGGGGTGGCTTCCCTTGTCGATTCTCCTCTCAAGTATGGATAAAGAAGGTGGATCTCATTGAATGTCACTCTCATCATCGTTCTATCCCCGGAAATGGCCTCCAATGGCTGCTCCTAGCCCAGAATTGAAGGTGGTGACAAGTAGAACAAGGGCTAGGGCTTCTTCTTCCTGAGAAAATGAACTTCAAAGCCTTAAAAAGTCATTCTCGGGATGCCATGTGGCCTTGCATGCGGTCCGCATACGGGCACTGTAGCACCCTGAATTTTGTGTAAGTTGCTACAGTGTAGTGCTACAGGGTTGTATGCGGTCAGTTATGCGCCCGTATGGGTGCCCGCATGAACCTCCAGACTTAGCCGTTTCTCCAAGTTCTCATGCTGAAGTGTTGCTATAGTACCGGGCTCGAAAATGGTCTTTTCCTGTCGATTTCTTCTAAAATCTCATTAACGAGCTCCCCACGGTAACTTTTGTGCCTGTAACATGAAATAAACCAATCTAGACCAAAAATGGGCATCCACACATATAAAAATACGTGATTAATACGCGGGCAAACATTAATAATACGTACAGTTAGACGTTTATCAAACATCCTCACAGCTAAGCGTTTGCTTGTCCCCAAGCAAACAAACATTAAGAACAGGGGTAAGAAGATAAACGACTAATTGTACGACCTCAAGCTCAATAGTAGAGGACCCTATAAGCACAGATAGAAGGAAAGACAGATAATGAGTTGTTCTGTTGGCAACCGGGTAAGGATAGTCCTGTTTCATCTAAAGTGAACTAGTGAGTGTGTACTGACTTCCAACCTCAACCTCCATTCCATGGATCACCCAAAGGTGTCCAATCACCCCACATACAATGAAGTCGGCATTAATCTATTAAAGACACCCTTAATACCCAGTTAAGAGTCCTTCGGGTCCTGAATAAGACTTTGGCTCTCAAGTGGTTGTGCAACAAGCCCCGAGGGATACAGACAAGATACTTTATTCTTTACTTACATATATACATAATTTTTTTTTTTGGAGTCCGACTAACATAGACTGCACAAAAATCTTTCAAACAGATGCACATGCTGGCCAGGCACAAGAGCCACCCATCCTACTCAATTACAGACTATATAGACACATTCGTGCTATACTAGCAGAGGAATACTGTCATAGACTACTTTTTTTTTACAAACATATTGTATCTTGTAACCCCCGGTATAAAACCTGTTAAACAATCTCACTTGAGGCCAAAGAAAACAACAAAGGACCTCAAAGGCCCTTAAAAAGGCATTGAAAGTAAACTTTAACACTTTAATGCCAAAACATTATAATAGGTTAGTTGGAGTGTATAAGGTGGAAGTAAATGTGCAAAATTCTGTCAGTGCACTAAAGATAAAGCAGGACATCATTTACGCACAAGAATGACATACAACTCACAACTGTCAACCCTTCATGCTAGGAAGTCCTAAACTAAGTGTCATTGTTATCATAGGTAAAACAAGCATGCAATAAGGGAAACATTTGGCAAGAGTCTCTCCTTGTATAAGTAGCAAACCAAGTTTACAAAGCTTCAAATTCAAGGCAAACATTTACAAGAAGCATTCACAACAACATTCCCAAGAATTTCAGCCCAAAAACACAAAGAAAAACCGTAGGGATGGAGAGTTAGAGAGTTTACCTCAAGCTAGGGCACCCAAATGAGGATGAAGTGAAATCCGGCCAAAAACTCGATAAAACCTCAAAGATCTTCCAAAAACTTGTTTTCTAGGATGGGGAGAGCTTTTTAGTGTAAAAAGAATGAAGAAAAATGATGGAGAAATGAAAAGGAGAGGAGAAGAAGAGGATGAGAACATGAATGAATAGTGGAAGAATGAAGTGAAGGAGAGGCTTAATGCACTCGCCCAACCATGCGCCCTTCCATGCGCCCGCATGATTGGCCGCATGAGTCTTCAGTTGTCCATCCCGAGGGGTCATGTGGGTGCATGGATGCTCGCATGACTCTCGGGTTGGGCATCCCGGGCACTCATGCGGGCACATGCATGCCCGCATGAGTTTCTGGATTGGTATACGGGCATGCATGCGGTCAAGAAATGACCGTTTTCCAGATTTTACATCAAAGACTCATCCAAACATCCAAAAAAACTCATGAAAAACAAAGCCGAAATCACTAGAAACCATTAAGAACATGAAATTTGATGCATCATAATGAATAAAAAATTAAAGAACTCAAGACAACCATTGAAGATCGTGATCAAAAAAATTAAGAAAGATAGCTAAATAACCACAACAACACACATGAAATCTAAAGAACAACAAGCACCAAGCACATCAAAAATACGAAAACACATAAACACACAAACTAAAAATACGAAAACAAACTTGCAAGGAATTTAAATGCTTGGGTTGCCTCCCAAGGAGCGCTTGTTTAACGTCTTTAGCTCGACATCTCTTACCTCGTCATCATTGTGGATCAAAGGAAGTCAAATTACCTCCAACCTTGTGTGAAATGTTGTTCCCCGAGAAATAATGCTTCAACCGGTGACCATTGACTTTAAAGGTTTCTATTTGTGAATGAGATATCTCGATGGCGCCGTGAGGAAACACTTGAATGACGGTCTAGGGGCCATGCCATTGTGATTTTAACTTCCCGGGGAATAATTTTAATCTTGCATTGAATAGTAATACTTGGTCCCCGAGCTGGAAACACTTGTTCCGTTGTAGTATAGTGGTGAGTATTCCCGCCTGTCACGTGGGTGACCCAGGTTCGATCCCCGGTAACGGTGCCAAAAACTTGGTGATTAACCCGCAAGTGCACGGGGTCTCCAAGTAATACCCCTCACGCACATGCGAGGGGGTCGTATTACCAAGGGCCCGAGAATCTACCCTTACTTCCTCTTCGTATGATTGTTTGGCCGATCAATTCAAGTGTTTTGCAAAGAAGAGTAAAAAGACAATTAACATGAAAGTGAAGTGCTCTAAGGCGGAGGCGATAATCGGAGGATAAGAACAATGTAAATAGAGGGTCACTGATGAGGATTCCCAAGGGGGCTACTAAAGTGCGAAAGTTGCCTTAACTAGCATGCAAATGGGTAGTTTAGACCGAGAAACCCTAAATACACCAACTCGATGGTCACAGAAATTGGTCCCTAATCCGGTACAAATATCGAGTATGGAATTCCTTGCACTCGAATCCTAATACGATTGCAAAGGGAATGATAGGTTTCTCAAGTTAGGGTGAAGACACAATCTAGGTCAACAATAACAATGGATGGGTACAAATACTTGATGATCACGGCGTATTCATACATGTATCCCCACCAAGCTTGGTGAGATAATACTAGGGCAATGGTCATGCTTCCTAGCATTTTCTAAACATTGATACAAAGAGTTCTCATGCATACCAAGCATTCAAATACACCAAACAAGGTTTACAAACAAGTCCCAAATGCATAAAACTAATCAAGCAAACATCCTACACAAGTTCACCCCCAAGGTTCACCTACATCTGGTGACCTTGGGGTTTAGTTGCTCATGAATATAAAATACTCAACAAAATACATGGAAACAACCAAATACAATGAGAAGAACACCCCCTCAAAAGGTAGAAGCCGAATGACGCTTCCAAAGACACCACCAAAGGGATGTCTTCCCTTGTCGATTCTCCTCTCAAGTATGGATCAAGAAGGTGGATCTCATCGTATGTCGCTCTCCTCGTCGTTCTTTCCCCAAAAATGGCTTCCAACGGCTGCTCCTAGCCCAGAATTGAAGGTGGTGACAAGTAGAACAAGAGTTAGGGCTTCTTCTCCCCAAGAAAATGAACTTCAAAGCCTTAAAAAGTCATTCTCGGCATGCCATGCGGTCCGCATACCGACACTGTAGCACCCTGAATTTTGTGTAAGTTGCTGTAGTGGAGTGCTATAGTAAAATGATGCAGTTCTCTCCTACTGTAAACTGCTACAGTGCTACTGCTGCAGGATTGTATGCGGTCAGTTATGTGCCCGTATGGGTGAGCGCATGTACCTCCAGACTTAGTCGTTTCTCCAAGTTCTCATGCTACATTGCTGGTATAGTACCGGACTCTAAATTTGTCTTTTCCTGTCGATTTCTTCTAAAAATCTCATTGATGAGCTCCCCATGGTAAATTTTGTGCCTATAACACGAAGAAAACCAATTTAGACCGAAAACGGGCATCCACACATAAAAATATGCGATTAATACGTGGACATACATAAATAATATGTAAAATTAGGCGATTATCAACAACCGCTTCTTAGGAGGCATCCCAAGTTTTTATTGCTTTTCTAGGCTTAGTTTAGTTTTAGTATGAATAATTGCCTAGTGTTGGTGTTTTGATTTTATTATGTGTGTGCTGTGATTTTCTCATGGATTATTGGTGTTTTAGTGTGCCTAATTGTGATTATCGAAGTGTTGGGTCGTTTGAGTGTGTTTTCATGGATCTCTGGTCGAATTTTTATCATATATGCCGGTTCTGAATGTTATATTTGAGTTTATGAAATTTTCTGCAGAACCTGTAAATTTTTCTAAGTCATCCAGAGAAGACATACGGGCGTGTGTCACCGTACAGAGCTTATCCTGAGAAGACACTGGGGCGTATGACTGCCCCTGTGAACGACCTTGTGAAAGGCACACGGCCATGTGGATTCTCTGCAGAACCAAGTCTTCGTCTAGAGAGTCCACAGGGGCGTGTGATTGCCCTTGTGGGTGGGCTTGTGAATGGCACACGGCCGTGTGGAAATTCCACACGGCCGTGTGGAACACTTGGGTGGATTTTTGAAGTTCCAGAGAAGCCACAATGGCGTGTGTATGCCCTTGTGGCTGGCCTTGTCTTGGCCAGGTTGGGCACACGGCCATGTGGAAATTTCACACGACCATGTGGTTGTTCTGAGAAGCAAATAGAGGAAACACAGGGCGTGTGACTGCCCTTGTGAAGCCTAACAGTGAAGGCACACGGCCGTGTGAGCTCCCACAACTTAAAGGGCTATGACTTTTCTTTAAAATCCAATTGTGCCTTCTAATTTTTAAATACCTCCACAAGCAAACATTGTCTCCTCTCATTCTCCCAACCTTCCCTTCACTTATTTAAAGGACATTTAAGTTGTTGATTTCTATTTCGTCGGTAAGCATATTTTGTCCTTTTCTTTGTCAATCTCTTCTTTTCTTTTTCAACACCAGGATCACCATCAACAACAGCAACAACATCGGCACAAATAGCAGACGACACTAACGGTTGAGGTGTTTTTAGCTTTATGTTTCTTTTGTGTTATTTTACTTTTATTGAGCTTCACTGAACCCCCTGGTGTACACGTGAAGATGGTCTTGGATGTAAGGAATTTGAGTACTAGTCATAGGCACAGTCATGGGACCATGTGTCCTCCACAACCCATTGTGACTCAACTCTCAATGAACATAGCTCCATCAAATGCAAAACTTGGAGTTCAGTGGAGTATTGTTTCAATTGCCCATTCCCATATATTTTTGTTTGATTGCTATATTTTTATTATGCTTGCATGCGTACATTGGGGACAATATACATCTTAAGTGTGGGGGGAAGTTCACATTGCACACATCTTTACTTGTGCATTCAACTGTTCATGCTCATGTAGCCTGTGGCGGTTCACCTTAGTTGCAACATTTGTATTCCTAGAGTTTAGGAGAATTTTGAACATTGTATCTTATCATGCACTAGTTTTTACTTGAATTTTAGGGAATTTTTGCTCGATTATCTTATATTGCACAACTCACTCTTGGAATCTTTTGGAAACTCAAGCTTGAAGTTTTTAAGGACAAGTTTATCATCATTCTTAGTAAGATTTTAGTTTTACTTTGGAAAATGCATATATATTAAAAGAATGAAAAATATGAAAAAATATGAAAAAGAGAAAAAGGAAAAAATGAGTTTGTGAATATTTGCTTTGTTTTATTTATGTATTTGGGGTGGAAAGAGCTACCACCTATGAAGTATGTAGCTACTCTCATAGATCAAATACAAGTTATGCCCTAATGAGAGAAAGAGCTATCTCATGGGATGCGTGAAAGCTACTACCCCGGTAGAAAGAGCTACCTCCTCGAAACCGTGAAAGCCACCTTTGGCGGCCGCCTAGGGAATGGCTACCTTAGAGGTTGTGTGAAGCTACTGCTTCCTTTCTTTCTTTTTGTATATAAATAAGTCCTTTTTAACAAGAGTTTGAGAAGTACTTTTTGGGTTGTCTTGAGTGAGTCGACACACACTTACACGTTTTTGAGTTGATTGTCCTTTTTGATTCATGTTTTTAGCTAGAGCAATGATATCCTTATGCAATGTTTTGATTTCCCCTTACTTGTAGAATGTTTCCTTTGCATACTTTTGGTGAACCTAAGGCCAAGCACTTTCAATTGTTCTTCCCAAGTACTTTCACATTTTATTTTTGCTTGAGGACAAGCAAAAGCTTAAGTGTGCGGGAGTTTGATAAGTGCTTGTGTTATAGTAATACGAAGTATTATTGTCTTACATTGAGCATTACTTTTCTCAGATTTAATCACTAATTAGTGTGTATTTGTGTTCTTTCGTGCATTGTAGGGTTGTGGAGAAGATTTAAAGAAGAAGGAGCAAGAATAGGTCATGAACGCGATAGTTGAGGGAGTTCTTGGACCGGGCAAGGAACAAGGCACAAGTGGTGTTCAAATACATGTGAGTGTGTGCCAAACTCCAATTGGGGTCAAGTGAATACGTGATTTGGATGACACAAAGGCAGTCACACTCACATATTCCGACTTGTGCAACATTATCAAGAGCTTCGTCAATGTGTTTCAAGTGAAGATGCGATGTGATCCACCATTGATTGTGTGTCCAATTCAATGGCATCAATGAAGAACGATGAATTCAGGAGTATTTCGGCGAAGTACTGTAGCAGTTTCTATAGCTAAATACTGTAGCAAGTACTGTTCACTGTTCGCCGAAATTCAGCAAAATAGATGCTTCACATGGGCGTGTGGAAATTCTGATTTTCCATAGGGCCGTGTGAAAAATCCATAGGGGCATGTGGAACCCCGATTTCAGCCTATAAATAGCCCATTTTCAGATCTATTTGCGGCCCCCCTTCTATCTCTTGCCTATTTTTTGTAGGGCTTTTGGCTAGGTTTGGAGAGGTTCTTTGAGGTCTTTGGAGGCGATTATACGGCATCAGTATCGACATCATTTGGAAGAAAGCTATTGGGGGAGCTTTCGTCATCATCGATTCAGCAAGGCGTGCCCTAAGCTTGACAAGTGTTTCGTCGAGAAGATTAAGTGGCTCCACAAGACCATCGATACGATCTACAAGGGGTTTTCTTTATTGTTTTTATACATATGTTCTTAAACTCGTTATTGATTTTGTATTGCTCCATGGAGAGCTAAACCCTAGTGGGTATTCGGACTTGTAAGACCTAGGATGTTTGTGTTTCTATAACTTTTATTATGCTTTATTAATTTGATGTTTTCTTATTGAGTTCCAATCTTGCATGCCAATCGTATGAGATTTTCCCTTAGCCGTGACACTAGGATTGAGAATCTATTAGGTTATCCTTTGAGGGTGTGACAACCTCTATAGGATTAGACTACACAAGGTTGGAGAGGGTTGAGAGGGTGAGTCGAGAGGTAGCGGAATGTCCCCTTTACCCTCCGATGTGAATTTACCTACCTCCGTATCCCAAGAGTTAATCGCGATCGAAGTAGAGTGAAGTACTAGGAGATGAACTCCCTTGCGAAGGGTTGAGTGAATCCTAGGACTGGGGCTTAACTTAGATTAGGGTTCTTCCACTTGGACCAAAGGGTTAGAACTATAATTAGGGATAGGGTCTTTCACTTGGAATCCCTAGAACTCCATGCAATTTCACACAGTGCTAGGCATTAGGATGATAGACTCCCCTGGGACTTAGTTAACAGGTCAACGAGAGTTAAGGGTCGTAGTGAAACCTAATGCCGGAGCATAATGTTGACCTAGTCACATTTGACCTTAGGTTTGGGACCGTGTGCTTAACGATTTCCACGACTCATTAGATATCAACTAGAGGGTATAATACTAGTCTTGCACTAGAAGCATTAGTCCTAGGGGGAACTTTGTCTGGGTACCCCATCTTTATATTGATTACCTCTCCTACCCTCATTACTCTTCTTGTATTATTTTACTTTCTTTTTCTATATATACATATATATTTCTCTCACCATCGATTCCCTTCATAGGTAAATAGCTATAACACTTGTTTCTGAATACTATTCCATGTGGATACGGCTACCCACTCACTAGGGTATTTTATTACTTTGACAACCCGTGCACTTGCGGGGTACATACGCAAGGGATTGTGTCATTCATCATTTGCACCCATAAACTCCTCAGGCAAAATCTCTTCCTTTAAACCACCTTGATTTGCAAGACTTGAACGTCAAGCTCGTGACACTAAACAAGCGCTCTTGGGAGGCAACCCAAGTTCTCACTTTTACATTTTCGTATCCTTTCAATTTTTGTATTTTGGTTGTTAGTGTGTTGTTATTGGATTATGAGCTCTTTCTCTTATTCTTTCGTTATTGTGCATTAGTTGTGTGTCATTGTTTCATCATCGTTGTGACGAATCTCTTCGTGTTTTGTGATTAAAAACGTGTATTTCATGCCTAGATGATGCTTGTGATGTATTTACATTCTTATTACTTGTTTTGGGGTTTGGATAGCTGCTTATTGCGCTTCATCAAGGCTGTGTGCTGCCAATGTTTGAGCCGCAGGGTAGCCGCACACCCTACCAAAGCGGTGTGCAGAGAGTTGTGCGGCCCCGCGCATCCTTGGCAGAGAGGTGTGCGGCCTCGCCCACTACCCGCACATCATTGCCAGGGCGGTGTGTGGCTGGTGTCTAGGACGCACACCACCCGAGCACCATCCTTTAAAACATGGCTATAACTAGCTTCTTGCCCATTTTTCTCCATTCTTAGACCCTTAATTTGATCTTATCACCTCGACACCACCTGCTTCCATCAACAATTGAGACGACTGGTGATAAACGTCTAAATGTACGTATTTTATGCATATACTTGCACTTGTCTCATTGTATTTTGATAATGAATCGATGCCCTTTTAGGTCTAAATTGCTTTATTTCGTGCTTCAGGTACAAAAGAAGCCCAAGCAAGCTTAACAGCATAATTTGAGAAGAAATCGACGCCGAAATATTCGTTTTATGGTTGATACTGTAGCAACACTGTAGCAACCCGGAATTCGAAGATTTGAAGAAAACTCTAAGGCTGGAAACCCTCACAGGTAAGCTCACTGCCGCAACTTACACAAAATTCGGGGAGCTACAGTGCCCTGTATGATGACTGCATGCCAGGCCGCATGGCATCCCGATATAAGCTTTTTAAGGGTTTTGTTCGCACTTTCTTAGGGGGGAGAAGCCCTAGTCTTAAGCCTATTTGCCACCATCTTCAAATCTGAGCTAGGATCAGCCGTTGGAGGCCATTTCCGGGAGAGAGAACGACGAGGAGAGCGACATACGACGAGATCCACCTTCTTGATCCACACTTGAGAGGAAGATTGACAAGGGAAGCCACTCTTTGGGTGGCATCTTTGGAAGCGTCATTCGGCCTCTATGTTTTGAGGAAGTGTTCTCTTTGTATTATTTAGTTGTTTCCATATATTTTCTTGAGTATTTTGTATTCATGAGGAACTAAAACCCCAAGGTCATCGGATGTAGGTGAACCTTGGGGGTGAACTTGTGTAGAGTGCTCTCTTAACTTGTTTTATGCATTTCGGACATGTTTGTGAACCTTGTTTGGTGTATTTGATTGCTTGGTATGCATGAGAACTCGGTATATCAATTTCTAGACAATGCTAGGAAGCATGACCATTGCGCTAATATTAGGCTCACTAAGCTTGGTAGGGATACATGTACGAATACGCCGTGACCATTGGGTATTTGTACCCCTCCAACTGTTAGGGTTGACCTTGATTGTGTCTTGGCCCAAGCTTGAGAAACCTATCACTCTCATTGCAATCGTGCGAGGATTCGAGCGGAAGGAATTTCGTACTCGATACTTATACCGGATCAGGGACCAATTTCCGTGACCATTAGGTTGGTCTAATTTAGGGTTTTTAGGTCCAAACTCCCCATTTGCATGCTAGTTAGGGCAACCTTCACTTTAGTAGTCTCCTTGGGAATCCTCATCCGTGACCCTTTCCTTGCACTTTTTTGCCCTCCGATTATTGCCTTCGCCGTAGAGCATTTCAATAGCATTTTAATTGTGTTTTCATTTTTTTTTCGTAACACTTGAATTGATCGGCCAAACAATCATACAAAGAGGAAGTAAGGGTAGATTCTCGGGCCCTTGGGAATAGAACCCCTTCGTGCTTGCGCGAGGGGTATTACTTGGCGATCCCGTACACTTACGGAACCCACACCAGAAAGCCGTACTGGATTAAGGCTATACCACAGAGGTTCCGGGGTAGTCGACATCCGAGTCTAGCGGACCAAAACCAAGTCAACCTTATCTTGAAGTTTATTACCATCATCCGTACTTAGTCTTCTCCCATGGGGATCCTCGCCTGAGGCCTTCCATTATTCTTGTACTTTTCTTCGTCATTCTTATTCAGATCGAATGTCACTTTATTTTATTTTATTATTTATTTTTTTTTCTTCAATTTCATAATTGCAACAACCCTATTTTAATCGACTAGACAGTGACCCCCAAAAGGAAGTAATAGTAGATCTCGGAACCCTCAGGAATACGACCCTCTCGTGCTCGCGCGAGAGGTTATTACTTGACGACCCGTACACTTGCAGCGGGGGAGTCACGTGCTTGCTCTTTAGCGTATTGCGCAATGCCCATCAGCACTCATTACCTAGGGTATCTATTACTACATGGGAAGAGATGGTTGAACTATTCTTGGCCCATTATTTCCCTCCCGGAAAATCAGCAAAACTTAGGAATGAGATTTCTTCTTTCATACAAAAGGAATTGGAGTCTCTATTTGAGACATAGTGATAAACGTCTAAATATACGTATTTTATACGTATACGTGTGCATGCTTTTCGTATTTTGTTAATGAATCGAGGCCCTTTTGTGGTCTAAATTGGGTTATTTCGTGTTTCAGGGCAAAATATGCTTTGGGGAGCTCAACGACGCAATTTGAGGAGAAATCTACGCCGTATTCGTCGTTTTTTGAGTCCCGGCACTGTAGCAGCACTGTAGCAGTCTGAAGCACGAACATGTGATGAATTCTCTAAGTCTGGAAATCCTCACGGGCAAGCTCACGGCCGTGAGGTCAATCGCATGGAATTCAGGGGGAGAGTTACTGTAGCAGTTTTCGCAACTTTGCAGATTCTTTCGTCCCGCATTACAGGCTACCTCACGGGCCATATATGGACCGTGAGCTCACCCGTGAAGAGGCACGAACTCACCTTTTTATGGGACTTGGAGAGTTCTTTTAGGGCATCTTGAGTTTTCTTCTTAGGGCCTCTCATCACCACCTTTGAATTAAGGAAGAAGAAGTTCTTGGAGGGCGATATAGGCAAGGATTTGGCGAGGAGAGAAAGGTTTTGGGAAGATTCTACACTCTAGGGCTTACATTTGGAGGTTGAAGACTAGGAAAGCCACCCCTTGGAGTGGCGTCTTTGGAACTTCTCCGGCCTTCATTCTTTGAGGGAGTTCTTCTCATGCCTTTGTTGGTTGTTTTCATGCATTTCTCGTTGTATTTAGTGAATATGAGCAACTAAACCCCAAGGTCACCGGATGTAGGTGAACCTTGGGGGCGAACTTGTGATGTTTTGGATGATATTGTGCTAATTAATGTTTGTGGCTTGTTTGTGATCCATCGTTTGGTGTTTTTACATGCTTGGTATGTATGAGAACTCTATGTATCAAAAGACTTAGGAAATGCTAGGTTGCATGACCATTGCCCTAGTGTTAGACTCACCAAACTTGGAAAGGAAATACGTATAAATATGCCATGACCATCGGGTATTTGTACCCCTCCACTCCTAGGGTTAAGTACTCTTTTGTATTGTAACCCTAGTTTGAGGAAACCACTTCACTCTTTGCAATCGTAAGGGTAATCTTGGGCGGTATACGTACCGTATCCAATACCCGTACTGGATTAGGGGTCAATTTCCGTGACCATCGGGTTGGCCTAGTCTAGGGTTTTCTCGGTCCAATTAGCCACTTGCATGTTAGTCCAAGCATCCTACTCACTTTAGTAGCCCCTAAGGCAATCCTCATCCGTGACCACTCCTAGCCCTATTTTACCCCGTATTTTGCCCTCGTATGTTTGCATTAGTTATTTACTTATTTAACTTCTTTGCATTCTATTTATTCTCTTGAATTGTATCGGTCAAACAACATTGCAAAAAAGAAGTAAGGGTAGCTTCTCGGGCCCCAGGGAATATGACCCCTGTGTCACGCACAGGGTATTACTTGACGACCCGTGCACTTGCGGGACGGCAATCATCAAGTTTTTGGCGCCGTTGCCGGGGAACCCATGAGAAATACTCGGAAAACTATGCGAGTGTTGATTTGACCATTTTCTTGTTTTGCATTTTTCATCCTTTGTATATATTCCATTATCTATCGTTTTACATTTTCATTTTCTTACCGCTCGTCAATTGCTAATTCCTGACTCTTGTTTTGCAAGGTACCTATTTTATGACACGGTCGAGTCAAGCAAACTTGGTTGAACCTGACAACGAAATAGAGAGAACTTTGCATCAAAGGTTGAGAGAGTTGGGTGAGAGTTCGAGACATAGAAGACAAGAGGTTAGTGTGGAATCAAGTGAACCTACCGTTATGGTCGAACCAAGGAGGACCTTGTCTGATTATGAGTGGCCACAATTCACCGGTAAAGAATTCAGTGTTCAAGCACCGGCAGGTTCCAGCTAACAATTTTGAAATAAAAGCGAGCACAATTGGAATGATTCAGAATTTGGTTCAGTTTGACGGGTTGGCAGATGAAGACCCGCACGCTCATCTATCTCGCTTCTTGCAAATTTGTTCAACCTTCAAGATAAACTCGGTATCCGATGATGCTATCCGGCTGAGACTTTTTCCATTCAGTTTGAGGAGAGCAGCTTATAGGTGGCTCACATCCTTGGCTCCCACCTCCATTACCACTTGGAAGGATATGGTGGAAAAATTCTTGGCCTGATATTTTCCTCCTAGCAAAGCAGCGAGGTTGAGGCAAGAAATCTCATCCTTCGGGCAGGGAGATTCGGAGACACTCTTCGAAGTACATGAAAGGTTTAAAGACTTGTTGCGCAAATGTCCTCACCATGGATTTCAACCTTGGATTAGAGTGCAAATGTTTTGCAATGGGCTGAATTATTCAACAAGGCAACTGATAGATGCCGCAGCAGATGGATCCTTGAGTAACAAACTGCCTGAAGAGGCTGAAGCTTAGATTGAGAGTATGGCCAGTAATGAGTGTCACTAGAGTACTAGGCAGAAAGCACCAAAGGCTGCAGGCCTATTTGAGGTGAATGAAAACACAGCATTGACAGCTAAGGTTGAGGCCTTGTCAAAGAATCTCTCAGACAGTAATGCCTTGGTCAGTTCGTTGGCACATAAGTTGAGCAATTGATGTTGGGGTCCAATTCCACCCCTAAGGCCGTGATGTCTTGTGACACATGTGGAGCAGGGCATGCAACATCACAATGCCCTATATTTATTGCCCCACCTGCACCTGTGGAGTCTGTTGATTATGTTGGAGGTGGATCTAGAGGGCTGGGAAATCAATATAGTAACACATACAATCAAGGTTGGAAGAATCCCCCAAACATGCCCTGGGGTCAAGGCCAAGATCAATAGAGGCCCCCTCCACCTCAAGCAAGCCATTACCAAGCACCGCCACAACAAGAAAGGAAGTATACCACAGAGGATGTTTTGGCTAAATTCATGATTAATACCGAAACACGGTTTCAAGGTATCGAGAAAAGATTGGATGAGTTCAGTACTGTGTTGAGGAACGTTCAAGCATCCATGCAATCCCTTGAGAACCAAGTGGGACAGCTTCCTCGAGCACATTCTGATCGTCCTTCAGGTAGCTTGCCACGCAACACCGAAAGCAACCTGAGGGAATACTTGAAAGTTGTTACACTGAGGAGTGGAAAGCAATTGGAAGCAAGGGCCGAGACGAGTCCAAGTGCTTCTAATGATAGGGTAACCGATCGGGAAGACCCTCATTTGAACAAGAAGGAATGCAAGGACAATAAAAGGGAATGTAGTGATGATGTCCAAAAGTTCCCGGTCCCAAAGGTGAACGAGTACAAGCCCGTAGTGCCTTACCCGACAAGATTGAAACAAGACAAGGAGGATGCTCAATTTAAAAAGTTTTTGAACATATTCAAGCAACTCCACATTAATATTCCATTGGTGGAGGCCCTTTCATAAATGCCCAAGTATGCCAAGTTCATGAAGGACCTTATCACGAACAAAAGAAAACTAGAAGATGTGGACTCGGTGACACTATAGGGAAATTGCTCCGCTTTAATTCAAAAGAAGTTGCCCAAGAAACTCAATGATCCCGACAGTTTCATCATCCCTTGCGTACTTGGTGAAGGAATACAAGAGAATGCTTTAGCCGACTCGGGTGCGAGCATTAATGTGATGCCGTACAGGTTGTTCTTGAAACTAGGATTGGAAGATTTAAGGCCCACACGAATGACCCTACAACTAGCCGACCGTTCTATGCGGAGACCAAGGGGTGTTGTTGAAGATGTCCTTGTAAGGGTTGACAAACTCATCATCCCCGTCGATTTTGTGATTCTAGATGTGGATGATGATGTTGAGGTCCCCATCATTCTCGGTCGCCCGTTCCTAAACACTTCGGGTACATTTATTGATGTCAAGGGTGGAAAGATGACATTAAGAGTTGGTGATGAACATGTGGTCTTTACTCTTCCCGATGCAATGCGGCACACACTCGACCATGATGATAGTCTATATTTCATGGATAAAACTGATGTAATTATTTTTGATTGTGTGCAGGAAGTTCTAGCATTGAATCCATTGGATGAGATTTTGGGGGAGTTAGATGATGATGAGATTGAAAATTATGATGCCATACCTATTCCAATGCAACAAGTTGCACAAATGATGGTTCGACCTCCGCCACATGACCAAGAAAAGAAAACTTTGAAAAAGATGTGGAGTAAGACAAAGAAAAAGCCTACGAAAGATGTGAAGATTGTATCATCGCCGCCCGTGCACGTAGATGACATATTCATGGAAAATCAAAGGAAGTTCAAGATCTTTTCATGCCTCTCCATGAACTTTTTGGGTAACAATGCATCATCAAAGGTCGGAGGTAAATTTCCTCCTTTTGTCCCACCATGATTGTTGAGGTAAAACATGTCAAGCTAACGATGTTAACCAAGCGCTTCTTGGTAGTCAACCCAAGTTTAAATTCTTTGCAATTCCATTTTCTTGTAGTTTGAATGCATACCTTGTTTCTTTTCCGTATTCTTGAGTTGTGTTAGCATGTTAGTTGTCTAAGTCTTATTTTTATTGTAGTCATCCTTTCATTAATTTTAGTTTCATTATTCGTGCATGCTTGTGTGTTGTTGTGAGTTGCCTAATGATTAGATTTCATGAGATTCATGTTTTGAGTGCTTTCATGCTTTGTTCGGCTTTATTTTGAGTGTTTTTAAGTTTTAGAGGAGTGTTCTTCAATGATAAATCGAGTTGAGAGCCTTGTTATACCCATGTTTGAGCCTTTAAGCAAGGGAAAGAGTCCTTGTGGGCAAGCTCACGGCCGTGAGCTTGCCCGCAAGCCAAACCGAGGCTACTCACGGGCTAACTCACGGCCGTGAGCTCAGCCCGTGAGCAAACCCGAGATGGCTCACGGCCAAGCTCATGGCCGTGAGCTTGGCCGTGAGCTAAACTGAGAGGGCTCACGGGTGAGCTCACGCCCGTGAGCTCACCCGTGAAACCTCTCGGCCCTTAGGTTTTAAGACCCCATTTTGGGTCTTCTTGCTATTCATCATCTTCTTCACATAACACCTCACTTCCCTCTCATTTCTCCTCCATTTTCTTCCATTTTTCTTGCTTTAAAACACTCTTACTCTCCTCTAAAAACATTTGGTGCCTAAGATTTGAAGAAAAACCACTCTTTTGGCCCGGATTCAACCCAAGTTTCACTCCATAAACCCTAGGTTTTGAGGTAAGTTTGTTTTCACAAGAACTGCGTATTTCCATGGTTGTTTGGGCTGATTTTCTCATGGTTTATTCTCTCCTTGGCTACTACAATCTTGTATTAATGTTTTGGAATGGTTGTATGTTGAGATCATCAAGCTTTCAAACAAGGTTCTTGAAAATTCTTTTTCGGAATTACTGTAGCACTGAGAAATTTTCATGATTCCTTCATTTTTTTCAAGACTATTTTGCTTGTAACTTGTCTAATTGAGCTTCCATTAAACTTGCAGGATGAGGACTAAGAAGGTTGCCTACAAGAGAGCCTGGAATGACCCTCCTCCGCCTCCCGAGCAACCTAAGTTTAAGAAAGAAGAGCACAAGAATCAATTTGCGCTCCTTTCGCGCAAGAATTTTGGGACGATCAAGAAGGTTGATTGGGATGTTCTAAAAACCCTGGGTTTGGATGAAACAATCTTGGAGCTCATCACACACGACGGTTGGGATAAGTTATTTTCCATTGATGAACCCACATACAAGGAATTAACTCTTGAAGTGTTGAGCACTTTTGAAATCTATAACTTTAATCCCTTCTCTCGCCAACCCGGTTACGTGTCATTTCGTGCCTTCGGGAAGAGCCACAGAATCACTCAAGATCAATTGGGCATTTACATGGGATTCTACACAGAAGCATTCACCCAAAGGCCGGAATTCAAGAATTTAGGCAGGAATTTCCCTTATCCCGTGACTAGTGCCACCTATTGGAACATCATTGCTAACCGGTCACGTACCAAGAAGGCCTCCCAGTTGAAAGACCCCGCCCACAGATACATTCACGCCCTACTGACTCGGAGCATTGGGGGTCGACTGGATTCCACCGGGGTGGTATCACGCACGGACTTACTGATGTTGTATAGTATTATACAGCGGTACCCCCTTCACATGGGTCATTTCGTCGCCGATGTTTTTGCCCACCAAGGCAAGTTTGTCCGCCTGGGATCCATTTACGTCGGGCCCTACATCACACGCATGATCAAAGATATGGATCTTCTTGAGGGAACCCAAGGCATGACAGTTGTGGGTGCAGTCGTCCCACTCAGTTTGCAGACATTGGTATGCATTGGTATTGTTGAGCAGCGGGGCAGCACACACAGGGTAGTGCGACGCCAGTCTGACCCTGGCCCATCTCATGACACCGAGTCTGAGTCTCGATCCGAGTCCGAGACTGACGATGATGCTGAACTCAGGGCACCTCGGCATTCGCTGGAGGAGAGATTTGACACTTTCCGTGCTGAGGTTTGCGAGCAGTTGCAGATGCTGACTGCCTCGGTGAGCCATCTTGAGACCGCCTCTACCGACAGTTTAGTGTTTTTTCGCAACTCGTCATCGTCAGTCGGCACCACCTCGGCGGCCATCACCTGTGCAGCACCGTCATTTCCTTCAGGCCCTTAGACTCACGCTGCATACTTGCCTTGTTACTTTGTTGTTTTTATTCCTGTTTTCGCTGTATTTTCTCTTTTTTATGTTGTACTTTGTACTCTTGAGTTAGCTAGGGCTTCGCCCTGCTAAACTTTTTCTGATTGTTTTGAGGATTTTGTCATTTGCTCTCTTCTGCTATTTTTAATTTCTGGAGTTGTGATCCATGCTTCTTGTACTTTTAGGGAAATTGCTACTGGGTTTCACACTCCACATCGTCAGTAGACTTTTGCCCCATCAACCTTGAGAACCACATGACATTCTTCATCAATTGTTGGGGAAGTTTCTTTTACTCCATTTGCTTGTACTTACCTTGTTGTCCCACCCTGTTCTGCTGACTTATGTACATTGGGGACAATGTACAGCTTTAGGTGTGGGGATGGATTTTTGGAGTACTTTTATTCTGTGCATGCTTTGATGACCTATGATAGCTATGATTTACATGTTTAGAACTTCCTGGCTCGGTAGAATGATAATTGTGAGCTGTAGATTTACATGTGCTTGAATGTAGTTCTATTTCACCTTTTAGCGCACCCCTATACTTGATGAGTGTGATCCGCAAGCGAACGGGTCGTCAAGTAATATCCTGTGCGTGACACAGGGGTCATATTCCTAGGGTCCCAAGAGCTGCTATTACTTCCCCCTAGACGGCACTGTCTAGTCTAACAGTTATATGATAAAAACAAGATAATAAGAATAATAAAAGAAAACTATGAACAAGTGGACTAAGGCTCACCACATAAGCATACTAAGGAAGCAAGTAACAATGAAAGTGTGAGGTCTCCGGGCGAGGTTCCCCTCGGGACTACTAAAGCTAGAAGGATACTCGAATTACACAGGCAGAGGTGGCTAGGCCAAGAGATTTCCAAAGGTAGGTCACCCCGATGGTCACGGTGATAACCCCTAATCCGGTACGAGTATTGGAATATGGTATGTCCACCGCTACGGTATTTCTACCGCCCAAATCCCCACACGATTGCAATGGGCCAAGGGAAATCCCTAATTAAGGTCAAACACAACATCTAGGCTCAACCCTAATGGTTGGAGGGGTACGAAATACCCGATGGTCACGGCATATTCATACATGTATCCCTTCTAAGCTTGGTCATGCAACCTAGTATTACCTAAATATTGATACACAGAGTTCTCATGCATACCAAAGCGTTCAAATACACCAAACATAAACCACAAACCACACAAATACCATACATGTAAATCAAGTATTCATACAAGCAAGTTCATCCCAAGGTTCACCGGATGCCCGGTGACCTTGGGAGTCTAGTTCATCATCAACAAAGGAGCAAGAGTAAAAGATAAGAAATACAAAGCAAAGCTCAAACAAACTCCCCTAAGACGAAGACTAGAAGATGGTGATGCAAACTTGATGGATCCGCGCCAACAAGCTCCTAGATCTTCTCCTTGATAGCACTCCTCTTCTCCCCTTCGATTTGCATCCTAGATCCGCTTTCTCCCACAACCTTGAAGCTCTAGATGACAATGATGGAGAATGGTGGCCAAAAGACAAGAGAAATGATGCCCTAAAGGCTTTTTAAACCTAATTCCAGCAACTTATGCGGGCTGGCATACGGGCCGACATACGATCACTGTAGCAACCCGTGTTTCGTGTAAGTTGCTGAAGTGAGTGCTACAGTAAAATGCTACAGTGCTCCTGCTGCAGTATCGCTGCTATAGGAGCTGTATGCGGCCAGTCCAGTGCCCGTATGAAATTCTAGACTTAGCCATTTCGTCAAAATTCTCGTGCTACAATGATGCTACAGTGATGCTAGAGTACCTGGGACTCGAAAATGGTGTTTTCTTTGCCGATTTCTGCTAAAATCTCGTTGTCGAGCTGCCCACAGTATCTTTTGTACCTGTAACACGAAATAACCAATTTAGACCGAAAACGGGCATCCACACATATAAAAATACTCAAAAAATATGCGAACATACATAAATAATACGTACAGTTAGGCGTTTATCAAACATCCCCACACCTAAGCGTTTGCTTGTCCCCATGCAAACAAATATGAAGAACAGGGGCAAGAAGATAAACGGCTAAATGTACGACCTCAAGCTCAATAGTAAAGAACTCCGCAAGCACAAATAGATAGAAATGAAGAAGTGAGCTGTTCAATGAATAGTGATGTAATATTAGTTATGTTTCTCCTAGAGTGCCGCCGTGAGTGTGTGCAAACTCCCACCTTGACCTCCACACCCTAGATTACCCCAGGATGACCATTCATCCCACGCACAATGAAGACGGCATTAAAGTGTTAAAGACACCCTCAATACCCAGTTAAGAGTCCTTTGGGTCCTAAATAACACTTTGGCTCTCAAGTGGCAGTGCAACACGAAATAACCAATTTAGACCGAAAACGGGCATCCACACATATAAAAATACTCGAAAAATACGCGAACATACATAAATAATACGTACAGTTAGGCGTTTATCAATACCTATACACGATTACTTCTACCTTGTACACTCTAACCAACCAATCATAATGATTTTGGCATTAAATTGTTAAACACTATTTTCAATACTCTTTTAAGAGCTTTTGTGTTCCTTTATTATTTCTTTAGCCTATTGTGAACTATTGTAGTGGGTTTAACCAGGGGATTTGAGAGCTAGTCTATACATATATATATATATATATATATATATTAAAAAAAAAAAGAGAGTCTATGACAGTATTCCTCTACTAGTATAGCATGAATGCGTCTATGTAGACTGTAATCAAGTAGGATGGGTGGCTCTTGTGCCTGGCCAGCATGTGCATCTGTCTGAAAGATTTTTGTGCAGTCTATGTTAGTCGGGGACTCAGAAAGAAAAAAAAAAGTGTATATTTGTATATATGTAAGAATAAAGTACCTTGATTCCCTGGAGCTTGCTACATAGTCACCTCAGTGCTAGAGTCATGTTCAGGAGCCAAAGGACGTTTAACTGAGTATTGAGGATGCTTTTAATATTTTAATGCCATTTTCATTGTATGTGGGATGAATGGTCATCCTGGGGTAATCCAGGGTGTGGAGGTCAAGGTGGAAGTTAGCACACACTCACGGGGCACTCTAGGAGAAATAGAACTAGTATTACTTGACTATTCATTGAACAGTCCACTTCTTGATTTCTGTCCATTCGTGCCTGTGGAGTTCTTTACTTTTGAGCTTGAGGTCGTACATTTAGCCGTTTATTTTCTTACCCCTATTCTTCATGTTTATTTGCTTGGGGTCAAGCAAACGCTTAGGTGTGGGGATGTTTGATAAACGTCTAAATGTACGTATTTTATACATATATGTGTGCATGCTTTTCGTATTTTGTTAAAGAATCGAGGCCCTTTTGTGGTCAAAATTGGGTTATTTCGTGTTTCAGGGCAAAATATGCTTTGGGGAGCTCAATGGCGTAATTTGAGGAGAAATCTACGCCGTATTTGTCGCTTTTTTGAGTCCGGGGGGGGGGGGGGGGGGGGGGGGGGGGGGGCAGAGTACTGTAGCAGGAATTACTGTAGCAGCTACCTCACGGGCCATATATGGACCGTGAGCTCACCTGTGAAGAGGCACGAACTCACCTTTTTATGGGACTTGGAGAGTTCTTTTAGGGCATCTTGAGTTTTCTTCTTAGGGCCTCTCATCACCACCTTTGAATTAAGAAAGAAGAAGTTCTTGGAGGGCGATCTAGGCAAGGATTTGGCGAGGAGAGAAAGGTTTTGGGAAGATTCTACACTCTAGGGCTTACATTTGGAGGTTGAAGACTAGGGAAGCCACCCCTTGGAGTGGCGTCTTTGGAACTTCTCCGGCCTTCATTCTTTGAGGGAGTTCTTCTCATGCCTTTGTTGGTTGTTTTCATGCATTTCTCGTTGTATTTAGTGAATATGAGCAACTAAACCCCAAGGTCACCGGATGTAGGTGAACCTTGGGGGTGAACTTGTGATGTTTTGGATGATATTGTGCTAATTAATGTTTGTGGCTTGTTTGTGATCCATCGTTTGGTGTTTTTACATGCTTGGTATGTATGAGAACTCTATGTATCAAAAGACTTAGGAAATGCTAGGTTGCATGACCATTGCCCTAGTGTTAGACTCACCAAACTTGGAAGGGAAATACATATAAATACGCCGTGACCATCGGGTATTTGTACCCCTCCACTCTTAGGTTTAAGTACTCTTTTGTATTGTAACCCTAGTTTGAGGAAACCACTTCACTCTTTGCAATCGTAAGGGTAATCTTGGGCGGTATACGTACTGTATCCAATACCCGTACTGGATTAGGGGTCGATTTCCGTGACCATCAGGTTGGCCTAGTCTAGGGTTTTCTCGGTCCAATTAGCCACTTGCATGTTAGTCCAAGCATCCTACTCATTTTAGTAGCCCCTAAGGGAATCCTCATCCGTGACCACTCCTAGCCCTATTTTACCCTGTATCTTGCCCTCGTATGTTTGCATTAGTTATTTACTTATTTAACTTCTTTGCATTCTATTTATTCTCTTGAATTGTATCGGTCAAACAACATTGCAAAAAAGAAGTAAGGGTAGCTTCTCGGGCCCCAGGGAATACGACCCATGTGTCACGCACAAGGTATTACTTGACGACCCGTGCACTTGCGGGACGGCAATCATCACATAAGATGGGTTCAATGAGCTCCTGCAGAAGTGCCCATGATAAGTGCTTGTGTTATAGTAATGCGAAGTATTATTATCTTACAATGAGCATCTCTTTTATTAGATTTTATCACTAAATTGTGTGAATTTGTGTGCTTTTGTGCATTGTAGGTTTGTGGATCTAATTTGAAGAAGAACAACAAAGTTAGATCGTTATTGCCATTGTTGGGGAGTTTTCGGACCAAGCAAGGAACAAGGCACGAGCCTAGACTTTGTGAGTGTGTGCTAACCTCATTTGGAGGGGCACAAGGTGATGAGTGCTATCCCGTAAGTGCACGGGTCGTCAATTAATGCCCTGTGCGTGACACAGGGGTCGTATTCCCTGGGGCCCGAGAAGCTACCCTTACTTCCCTTTTACAATGTTGTTTGACCGATACAACTCAAGATTGTGAATATAATGCAAAGAAGCTAGATAAGCAAATAACCAAAGCTAACATACGAGGGGAAGATACGGGGTAAAATAGGGCTAGGAGTGGTCAGAGATGAGGATTCCTTTAGGGGCTACTAAAGTGAGTAGGATGCTTGAACTAACATGCAAGAGGCTAATTGGACCGAGAAAACCCTAGACTAGGACAACCCGATGGTCACGGAAGTCGGCCCCTAATCCGGTATAGGTATTGGATACGGTACGTATACCACCCAAGATTACCCCTACGATTGCAAAGGGTGAAGTGGTTTTCTCAAACTATGCTTACAATACAAAGGAGTACTAAACCCTAGGAGTGGAGGGGTACAAATACCCGATGGTCACGACGTATTTATATGTATTTCCCTTCCAAGTTTGGTGAGTCTAACACTAGGGCAATGGTCATGCAACCTAGCATTTCCTAAGTCTTTTGATACATAGAGTTCTCATACATACCAAGCATGTAAAACACCAAACAATGGATCACAAACAAGAACCAAACAATAAATAGAACAAAATCATCCAAAACATCACAAGTTCACCCCCAAGGTTCACCTACATCCGGTGACCTTGGAGTTTAAGTGCTCATGTTCACTAAATACAACGATAAATGCATGGAAACAACCAACAAAGGCATGAGAAGAACTCCCTCAAAGGATGAAGGCCGGAGAAGTTCCAAAGACGCCACTCCAAGGGGTGGCTTCCCTAGTCTTCAACCTCCAAATGTAAGCCCTAGGATGTAGAATCTTCCCAAAACATTGCTCTCCTCGCCAAATCCTTGCCTAGATCGCCCTCCAAGAGCTTCTTCTTCCTCAATTCGAAGGTGGTGGTGAGAGGCCCTAAGAAGAAAACTCCAGATGCCCTTGAAAACCCAAGCCAAAGTCCTTTAAAAGATGAGTTCGGGCAAGCTCACGGGTGGCCTCATGGTCCATATACAGCCCGTGAGGGAGCCTGTAATACGGGCTACAAGAAACCGCAAAGTTGTGATTTTGCACAGTAACTGCTACAGTAGACTGCTACAATACTACTCACGGATGACCTCACGGCCGTGAGCCTGCCCGTGAGGGTTTCCAGACCTCATTCTCCTTCCAACTCTTCGCGCTTCGGGAAGCTACAGTAATGCTTTCGGTGCAGATTTCCTCTCAAATCACGTCGTTAGGGTCACCAAAGCATATAATGTACCTGAAACATGAAATAAAACAATTTAGACCACAAAAGGGCATCGAATCATCAACAAAATATGAAAAGCATATGCAAGTATACGTATAAAATACATACATTTAGACGTTTATCAAACATCCCCACACCTAAGCGTTTGCTTGTCCCCAAGCAAACAAACATGAAGAACAGGGGCAAGAAGATAAACCGCTAAATGTACGACCTCAAGCTCAAAAGTAAAGAACTCCAGAGGCATGAATGGACAGAAATCAAGAAGTGAGCTGATCAATGAATAGTCAAGTAATACTAGTTCTATTTCTCCTAGTGTGCCCCGTGAGTGTGTGCTGACTTCCACCATGACCTCCACACCCTGGATTGCCCCAGGATGACCATTCACCCCACATACAATGAAAATGGCATTAAAATGTTAAAAGCATCCTCAATACTCAGTTAAAAGTCTTTCGGTTCCTGAACAAGACTCTAGCACTGAGGTGACTATGTAGCAAGCTCTAGGGAATCAAGATACTTAACTCTTACATATATACAAATATACACACTTTTTTTTATTTTTTTAATTTTTTTTTTATTTTTATTTTTTTTACTGAGTCCCCGACTAACATAGACTGCACAAAAATCTTTCAGACGGATGCACATGCTAGCCAGGCACAAGAGCCACCCATCCTACTTGATTACAGTCTACATAGACGCATTCATGCTGTACTAGCAGAGGAATACTGTCATAGATGACAAGTTCCCCAAAAGTGCACAGGTTTGTCGAAGTAATAAAAGTTACCCCGATGAGAGGGTAGTCGAATCCACAGGGAATAGGGAGTTAGAATACGAGATTTCACTATTAAGACTATGCGAAGTACGGAAAAGTAGTAATCGATTTGTGTGTGAATTGCGAGAACAATTATACTAAAGACAGGAAATTAAATAGAGAAAGATGAAAGATTAGAAATCGCAAGAAAAGAGATTAAAGAGGATTTAACAATTAATGAAGTGGGGTATCCGGACAAGTTATCTCTAGGATCTATGCTTCTAGTGCAAGACTATGCTATTATACCTTCCTATTGATGCTAATTGAGTCGAGGAAATCCTTAGAATCACGGTCCTAAACCTAAGGTCAACCGTGACTAACCCCAACACTATGCCCCGGTATTAGGATTCACAACAACCCTTCACTCTATCGTTCACACGATTAAGTTCCAGGGGAGTACATTTACCTAAACCTCACACTACGTGGGATTGCATTAAGTTTTAGGGACTCCTTGTTGTACCCTATTCTATTTTTTTTTAACCCTAATCTTTTTTTTAAATATTTGTGGCATTCTTGGAATTAGAAGGGCAATTTGGTCTTTTTACATGACTTTTCTTTTTGCCATACCCCAACCATATCCCTTCATTTCAAGGCCATACCATGACAACTCAAGGCCATGCCTTGTCATTTTCAAACCAATCCTTGTCATTTCCATCCATACCATGTCACTTCAAGCCATGTCATCTTAAAAGCCAAGATTTATTACCATTTTCCTTTCATTTCCTCTTGTTTTTCTCTTGGAGAAGAAGGAGACCTTGAATGAAATCCTTCTCTTGATTGAAGCTCCATCTTTCCTTTATCCTTATCTCTTAAAGCTAGCAAGGTAAACACCATATTCTTCCTTGTTTTTTTTCAAAATATTGTGGAAATCTTGAGTGAACCTAGTGCTTGCAATCTCGGAGTTACTGTAGCACCGAACCAAGCTTGGTCTTTCTTGCTTTCCTTGTTGATTTCAAGAGTTGTGATGGGCCTATTCTTGCTAGAACTTTTTGTTAAAGTGTTTAGCAAACCCTAGAAGTAATTATTCTCCATTTTCTCCTCCATTTTAGTTAATCAAGTGTTTGATGGTGTGTGGTTGCTTGTTTTGGTGGTTTAAATACTTCTAGGAGGTGAGACTTCAAGTAAGGGCAAAGAGCCGGTGGAGGAGTAACACCGGGGTGTTTCCCTCGCCAAGTTGGTGAGTGGGAAAATTACTAACATTGGACTATGACTCATGCATGATATTTGTTATTTGAATTGCCTATTCGAATGAGGGATTTCTTATTGCTAAGTTTTCCTTGAAAGCTTTGACTAAAGATTTGAATCATGATGATTTATGAAATTGACTTATCTCTTAAATTCTTGTAATACATATGTATTTATATATACATGTTGATTATGATTTGGGACTCTATGTTCAAAATACATGTTTTAAGCCATGTCTTCATGAGAATTGATGTTCTCATTTTGATGACCAAAAAGTATATGAAACCAATTTGATTTCATTGTGATTAAGTCAATGTTGATGTGTATTTTCAAAAGACACCTTCCTATGATATTTTTGATGAAAAGTGGTTTCATTGTTAATATTATGATCAAATTGATCACCCTTGGGGTGGGAATTGCCATTGTGAACATTTATTATCTCTTGTCGAGAATTATACTATCATGATGTATATATTGAGCCTACGGGCTAAGTTATTGGTTATATCTTTTGTTGGTGACATGGGAGCCGAGCTCCAGAACTTGCTGCAGTAAGAAGTGGATGGTTTCCACGGGCCGACCTATTTAGAGGTGGCGTGGAATACTGTCAAAAACGGTTATACCATTTCAGGTGGGAGCGTAGATCCCTGATATGGGTATAGTTGGGTTGTTCGGAGTCACCACACGAACTTCTCAACGGCCAATGCCAAGATATGTGAATCTTGGTAGCTCCAGACCTAACCAAGGCCATGGTTAGCGACGGAGAGTTTTGAGGCCATTCTGGACATTATTATTGATTTACGATCGATGAGTTATTTGCTTATATGCATTTTGATATTTGATTCTATAAATAAGAATTGTGCTATATTAGGTTCAGGATGGCATATGTTTTCATGATGATTTTCAAAGAACATTTATTTGCACTTCAATAGAGAAAAGCTATGTTCTTATGAGATATTGTTACTTAAAGCATGTTTCATTCTCATTGAGTATTGAACTATTATTTTGATGTTTTATATCGATTTAATCATACTTGAACTATAGTCCATGACTAACCCATCACTGAGTAACTTAGTTACTCACCCCCCCTCTTTTCCTCCTCCCAGGTGATAGCACAGTGCAGGGGTGAAGATGTGAAGTGCTTGGCTAGAGTTATCACAGTCTTTACATTTTGGGTTGTGTATGTTATCTTTTGTCTTGGCACGTATTAATAGGGATCCACTATGTATTATTGAACACTTTCATGTTTCTCCATACTCAGAATATTTTGTATGCCAGTCTAGACTATGTTTTGTATGAGGAGTGTATCCTCTATTTGGAGTGGTTGTTATTATCTCTCTTTGGTACTCCTTGTCATGAGTATCAGTGTGTGGTACTTTGTTGAGAAATATAAGTATTTGAATGTTGAGTTATGTATTGTGGTTATAGATGCATTGTACAGGAAACATTTTAGACTTACGGCTACCTAGGGTTGAGGCAGTGTTAGACCTCCCCTGGGTTGTCGTGGCGGTATGTCGTGCTTGGGACCCGCGGGTCGGGGCGTGACACTCCTAGCGATTAAACCTGTTCCTATGTGTAGTTCTAACCCTTTGGTCCAGGAGGACGAACCCTAACCTAGATTAAGCCCAGTGCATAGGATTCACTTCAACCCTTCACTCCGTTACTCGCGTAACTAAGCCCCAGGGGAGTTTATCTACCTAGCACTTCACTCTATCTTGACCGCTATTATATCAAGGAAACGGAGGTAGGGAGAAATCAGACCGGAGGCGAAAGGGGTACATCGCTACCTCACAACTCTCCCTCTCAACCCTCTTCAATCTTAAAGAGTCTAATTCTATAGGAGTTGTCACACCTCCAAAGGAAAACCTAGATTGCTCTCAACCCTAGTGTCACATCTAAGGGAAAACAATAGCAAGATAAAATTAAGATTGAAACTCAATTCTTATTCATCAATAATGGAAAAGCATAGTAACAATGTCAAAGAAACATAATAACCCTAGAGTTTTACAAGTCCGAAAACCCACAAGGGGTTTAGCTCCTCATGGAATACATGTTCATCAATGTATATAATAAAACAAGAAGTAAAGACATAGATGAAAACCCCTTTGCGTATGGTGTGGCCGTGGTCTTGTGCGGCCACTGGACGTCGATGACGATGCCGATGACGCGCTCCAAACCTCCACGAAGTCCTCTCCAAAACCCTAGCCACCCTCTCCAAAGTTGAGGAGAAAATTAGGTCAAAGATCCTCTCAAAAAGTCTCCAAATCGGGCTTTTATAATGTGGAGTCGCGGCTTTAAATTTGCTGAAATCAAGATTTCACACGGCCGTGTGGAATTTCCACACGCCCGTGTGAAAATTCTGGAAAACTGATTTTCGGCCTACTGAGAACAGTAACTTGCTACAGTGTTTTGCACCAGTAATTTTCTACAGTGCTGCTACAGTAATTGTGCCGAAACGCTCCCGAATTCGTCGTTCTTCATCGAGGCCGTTGAATTGGGCACACAATCAACGGTAGATCGTGTCGATTGCTTCGAATCGCCTAGTTGGTGAAGTTCTCCTTGTTGGCATGAGTTAGACTTATTGTGAATGTGACTGCCTTTGTGCCCCTCCAAAGGAGGTTGGCACACACCCACAAGTCTATGCTTACGCCTTACTCCTTGCTTAGTCCGAAAATCTTCCCAACAACGCCAAACACGACCTAACTTCGTTCCTTTCCTTCATTTTATCTTCACAACCCTACAATTCACAAAAGTAAACAATTGCACACTTTTTAGTGATAAAATCTGATTAAATTAATGCTCATTGCAAGATAATAACACTTCGCATTACTATCACACGAGCACTTATCAATAGACTCCTTTTTTTTTTTTTTTAGATATATATATGTACAGACTAACTCTCAAATCCCCTGGCTAAACCCACTACAATAGTTCACAATAGGCTAGAGAAATAATAAAGGAACACAAGCTCTTAAAAGAGTATTGAAAATAGAATTTAACAATTTAATGCCAAAATCATTAAAATGGGCTGGTTGGAGTGTAGAAGGTAGAAGCTATCGTGTACATGTATAGGGTTGCACTAAAGGTGAAATAGAACTACATTCAAGCACATGTAAAGGTACAGCTCACAACTATCATTCTACCAAGCCAGGAAATTCTAAACATGTAGATCATAGCTATCATAGGTAATCAAAGCATGCACAGAATAAAAATACTCCAAAAATCCATCCCCACACCTAAAGCTGTACATTGTCCCCAATGTACATAAGTCAGCAGAACAGGGTGGGACAAACATGGTAAGCACAAGTAAATAGAGTAAAAGAAACTTCCCCAACAACTAATAAAGAATGTCATGCGGTTCTCAAGGTTGGTGGGGCGAAAGAATACTGAGGGCGTGGAGTGTGAAACTGATAAGTGCTCGTGTGATAGTAATGCGAAGTGTTATTATCTTGCAATGAGCATTAATTTAATCAGATTTTATCACTAAAAAGTGTGCAATTGTTTACTTTTGTGCATTGTAGGGTTGTGAAGATAAAATGAAGGAAAGGAACGAAGTTAGGTTGTGTTTGGCATTGTTGGAAAGATTTTCGAGCCAAGCAAGGAGCAAGGCATGAGCATAGACTTGTGAGTGTGTGCCAACCTCCTTTGGAGGGGCACAAAAGCAGTCACATTCACAATAAGTCTAACTCATGCCAACAATGAGAACTTCACCAATTAGGCGATTCGAAGCAATCGACACGATCTACCGTTGATTGTGTGCCCAATTCAATGGCCTCGATGAAGAACGAGGAATCCGGGAGCGTTTTGGCACAATCACTGTAGCAAGTTACTATTCACAGTCGGCCGAAAATCAGAATTCCAGAAACTTCACACGGGCGTGTGGAAATTCCACACGGCCGTGTGAAATCCCGTTTTCAGCAAATTTAAAGCCGCGACTCCACATTATAAAAGCCCGATTTGGAGACTTTTTGAGAGATCTTTTGACCTATTCTTCTCCCCAACTTCGGGGAGTGCGGCTAGGGTTTTGGAGAGGACTTCGTGGAGGTTTAGAGCGCGCCATTGGCATCGTCACCGACGTCCGGCGGCCGCACAAGACCACGGCCACACCATACGCAAGGGGGTTTTCATCTATGTCTTTACTTTGTGTTTTATTTCATACATTGATGAACATTTATAGCTCCATGAGGAGCTAAACCCCTTGTGGGTATTCGGACTTGTAAATTCTATGGTTATTATGTTTCTTTGACATTGTTATTATCCTTTTCCATTATTGATGAATAAGAATTGAGTTTCAATCTTGATTTTATTTTGCTATTGTTTTCCCTTAGATGTGACACTAGGGTTGAGAGCAATCTAGGTTTTCCTTTGGAGGTGTGACAACTCCTATATGATTAGACTATTCAAGATTGAAGAAGGTTGAGAGGGAGAGTTGTGAGATAGCGATATACCCCTTTCCCTTCCGGTGTGATTTCTCCCTACCTCCGTTTTCTTGATTTATTAGCGGTAAAGATAGAGTGAAGTGCTAGGTAGATAAACTCCCCTGGGCTTAGTTACGCGAGTAACAGAGTGAAGGGTTGAAGTGAATCCTATGCACTCGGGCTTAATCTAGACTAGGGTTCTTCCTCCTGGTCCAAAGGGTTAGAACTACACATAGGAACAGGTTTAATCACTAGGAATCCCTAGAACTTAATGCAATCCCACGTAGTGTGAGGTTTAGGTAGATGTACTCCCCTGGGACTTAATCGTGCGAGCGATAGAGTGAAGGGTTGTTGTGAATCTTAATACCGGGGCATAATGTTGGGGTTAGTCACAGTTGACCTTAGGTTTGGGACCGTGAGTCTTAGGATTTCCTCGACTCAATTAGCATCAATAGGAAGGTATAACAGCATAGTCTTGCACTAGAAGCGTAGATCCTAGAGGTAACTTATCCGGATACCCCACTTCATTCATTGTTGAATCCTCCTTAATCTCTTTTTCTTGCACTCTCTAATCTTTCACCTCTCTCTATTTAATTTCCTATCTTTTAGTATAGTTGTTCTCATAATTCACACACGAATCGATTATTACTTTTCCGTACTTCGCATAGTTTTAATAGTGAAATCTCATACTCTAACTCCATATTCCCTGTGGATTCGACTACCCTCTCACCGGGGTAACTTTTATTACTTCGACAAACCCGTGCACTTTCAGGGAGCCTGTCAGAAACTCAGTAACAATTCTCTTGAAAGCACAAGAAGCATAGATCACAACTCCAGAAATTAAAAATAACAGAAGAGAGCAAATAACAAAAGTCTCAAAACAACCAAAAAAAGTTTAGCAGGGCGAAGCCCTAGCTAACTCAACAGTACAAAGTACAACATGAAACAGAAAATGCAGCGAAAAAAAGGGAATAAAAAACAACAAAGTAACATAGCAAGCATGCAACGTGAGTCTAAGGGCCGGAAGGGAATGACGGTGCTGCACAGGTGGTGGCCGCTGAAGTGGTGCCGACTGACGATGACGAGCTGTGCAAAAACGCTAAAATGTCGGCAGAGGTTGTCTCAAGACAGCTCACGGAGGCAGTCAGCATCTGCAACTGCTCGCAGACCTCAGCACGGAAAGTGTCAAATCTCTCCTCCATCGAATGTCGAGGTGCCCTGGGTGCAGCAGCATCGTCCGACTCGGACTCGGATTGAGACTCAGACTCGGTGTCATGAGATGGGCCGGGATCAGACTGGCGGCGCACTATCCTATGTGTACTGCCCCGCCGCTCAACAAGACCAATGCATACCAATGTCTGCAAACTGAGTGGGACGACTGCACCCACAACTGTCATGCCCTGGGTTCCCTCAAGAAGATCCATACCCTTGATCAAGCGTGTGATGTAGGGCCCGGCGTAAATGGATCCCAGGCGGACAAAATTGCCTTGGTGGGCAAAGACATCGGCAACCAAATGACCCATGTGGAGGGGGTACCGCTGTATAATGCTGTACAGCATCAGTAAGTCCGTGCGCGATACTACCCCAGTAGAATCCAGTCGACCCCCAATGCTCCGAGTCAGTAGGGCGTGAATGTATTTGTGGGCGGGGTCTTTCAACTGGGAGGCCTTCTTGGTACGTGACCGGTTAGCAATAGTGTTGCAATATGTAACATTGGTCACGGGATAAGGGAAATCCCTGCCTAAATCCTTGAATTCCGGCCTTTGGGTGAATGCTTCTGTGTAGAATCCCATGTAAATGCCCAATTGATCTTGAGTGACTCTGTGGCTCTTCCCGAAGGCACGAAATGACACATATCCGGGTTGGCGAGAAAATGGATTGAAGTGATAGATTTCAAAGGTGCTTAACACTTCAAGAGTTAATTCCTTGTATGTGGGTTCGTCAATGGAGAAAAATTTATCCCAACCATCGTGTGTGATGAGCTCCAAAATTGTTTCATCCAAACCCAGGGTTTTTAGAACATCCCAATTAATCTTCTTGATCGTCCCAAAATTCTTGCGCGAAAGGAGCGCAAATCGATTCTTGTCTTCTTCTTTTTTAAACTTGGGTTGCTTGTGAGGCGGAGGAGGGTCATTCTGGGCTCGCTTGTAGGCAACCTTCTTAGTTCTCATCCTACAAAATTAATGGAAGCTCAATTAGACAAGCTACAAGCAACAAAAGTCTTGAAAAATGAAGGAATGATGAAAAATTCTCAGTGCTGCAGTAATTCCGAAAATTTTTTTCAAGAACCTTGTTTGAAAACTTGATGATCTCAAAATTCAACCATTCCAAAATAATAATACAAGCTTGTAGAAGCCAAAGAGAGAATAAACCACGGGAAAATCAGCCCACACAACCATGGAAATACCAAGTTCATGAGATAAAAAAATCACCTCAAAACCTAGGGTTTTTGGAGTGAAACTTGGGTTGAATCCGGCCAAAAGAGTGGTTTTTCTTCAAATCTTAAGCACCAAATGTTTTTATAGGAGAGTGAGAGTGTTTTAAAGCAAGAAAAATGGAAGAAAATGGAGGAGAAATGAGAGGGAAGTGAGAATGTTAAGTGGAGAGGATGATGAATAGGAGAAATGGCCAAAAGTGGTTTAAAAACCTAAGTCCCGAAAAGCCTCACGGGTGAGCTCATGGGCGTGAGCTTGGCCATGAGAGCTCTCGGGTTTGCTCACGGCCAAGCTCACGGCCATGAGCTTGGCCGTGAGAGCTCTCGGGTTTGCTCACGGGCCAAGCTCACGGGCGTGAGCTTGGCCGTGAGTGCTCTCGGGTTTGCTTGCGGGCAAGCTCACGGCCTTGAGCTTGCCCGCAAGGGTTCTTTCCCTTGCTTAAAGGCACACTTGTGAACAAAAATTGGCTCTCAACTTGATTTAGCAATGAAGAACACTCCTCTAAAGCTTAAAAACACTCAAATTAAAGCCGAACAAAGCATGAAAGCAATCAAAATATGAATCTCATGAAATCTGATCATTAGACAACTCATAACAACATACAAGCATGAAAATATGAATTAAACAAAACGATGAACAATAAGAGCACACAAGAACAAACCCTAGGGAGATAACATGCTAAAACACAACAAAAATACGAAAAAGAGAAACACAAACACTCAAACGACAAAAGAATGAAATTGCAATGAATTTAAACTTGGGTTGACTCCCAAGAAGCGCTTGGTTAATGTCGTTAGCTTGACGTGTTTTACTTCAACAATCATGGTGGGACAAAAGGAGGAAATTTACCTCTGACCTTTGATGATGCATTGTTACCCGAAAAGTTCATGGAGAGGCATGAAAAGATCTTGAACTTCCCTTGGTTTTCCATGAGTATGTCATCTACTTCCTCGGGTGATGCCGTCGCAATCTTTACAACTTTATTTGGTTTTTCCTTTGTTTTTCTCCACACCTTTTTCATGGGTTTCTTCTCCTTGTCATGTAGTGGGGAGTCAAACATCACTTGAGCAAATTGTTGCATTGGTGGAGGAGGGGCTTCATTTTCTTCTCTTTTTTCCTCCTCTAGCTCATCCAAAATTTCATCAAGTGGGTTCAAAGCCAGAACCTCCTGCACGCAATCAGAAATAATTGCATCAGTTTTATCCATGAAATAAAGACTATCATCATGGTCAAGTGTGTGCCGCATTGCATCGGGAAGAGTAAAGACCACTTGTTCATCACCAACTCTTAATGTCATCTTTCGGCCCTTGACATCAATCAATGCTCCTGAAGTGTTTAGGAATGGGCGACCGAGAATGATGGGGACCTCAACATCATCATCCACATCTAAAATCACAAAATCCACGGGAATGATGAGTTTGTCAACCCTTACAAGGACATCTTCAACAATACCCCTTGGTCTCCGCATAGAACGGTCGGCTAGTTGTAGAGTCATTCGTGTAGGCCTTAAATCTTCCAATCTCAGTTTCAAGAACAACTTGTAGGGCATCACATTAATACTTGCACCCGAGTCGGCTAAAGCATTCTCTTGTATTCCTTCACCAAGTAAGCAAGGGATGATGAAACTACCAGGATCATTGAGTTTCTTGGGCAACTTCTTTTAAATTAAGGCGGAGCAATTCATTGATAGTGTCACCGAGTTCACATCTTCTAGTTTTCTTTTGTTTGTGATGAGGTCTTTCATGAACTTGGCATACTTGGGCATTTGTGAAAGGGCCTCAACCAATGGAATATTAATGTGGAGTTGCTTGAATATGTTAAAAAACTTTTTAAATTGAGCATCCTCCTTATCATGTTTCAATCTTGTCGGGTAAGGTACCACGGGCTTGTACTCGTTCACCTTTGGGACCGGGGATTTTTGGACATCATCACTACATTCCCCCTTATCATCCTTGCATTCTTTCTTGTTCAAATGAGGGTCTTCCCGATCGGTTACCCTACCATTAGAAGCACTTGGACTCGTCTCGCCCCTTGCATCCAATTGCTTTCCGCTACTTAGTGTAACAGCTTTTAAGTGTTCCCTCGGGTTACTTTCAGTGTTGCTTGGCAAGCTACCCGAAGGAGGATCAGACTGTGCTCGAGCAAGCTGTCCCACTTGGTTCTCAAGGGATTGCATAGATGCTTGAACATTCCTCAATACAGTGCTGAACTCATCCAATCTTTTCTCAATACCCTGAAACCGTGTTTTGGTATTAATCATAAATTTTACCAAAACATCTTCCGTGGTATACTTCCTTTCTTGTTGCGGTGGTGCTTGGTAATGGCTTGCTTGAGGTGGAGGGGGCCTCTGTTGAACTTGGCCTTGACCCTAGGGCATGTTCGGGGGATTCCTCCAACCTTGATTGTATGTATTACCATATTGATTTCCCGGTCCTCTAGATCCACCTCCAACATAATCAACAGACTCCACAGGTGTAGATGGGGCAATGAATATAGGGCATTGTGACGTTGCATGCCCCGCTCCACATGTGTCACAAGACATCACGGCCTTAGGGGTGGAATTAGACCCCAACATCAATTGCTCAACTTTATGTGCCAATGAACTGACCAAAGCATTACTGTCCGAGAGATTCTTTGACAAGGCCTCAACCTTAGCTGTCAATGCTGTGTTTTCATTCACCTCAAATAGGCCTGCAGCCTTTGGTGCTTTCTGCCTAGTACTCCAGTGACACTCATTACTGGCCATGCTTTCAATTAAAGCTTCAGCTTCTTCAGGCAGTTTGTTACCCAAGGATCCACCTGCTGCGGCATCAATTAGTTGCCTTGTTGAATAGTTCAGCCCATTGCAAAACATTTGCACTCTAATCCAAGACTGAAATCCATGGTGAGGACATTTGCGCAACAAGTCTTAAAACCTTTCATGTGCTTCAAAGAGTGTCTCCGAATCTCCCTGCCTGAAGGATGATATTTCTTGCCTCAACCTCGCTGCTTTGCTAGGAGGAAAATATCGGGCCAAGAATTTTTCCACCATATCCTTCCAAGTGGTGATGGAGCCGGGAGCCAAGGATGTGAGCCACCTATAAGCTGCTCCCCTCAAACTAAATGGAAAAAGTCTCAGCCGGATGGCATCATCAGATACCGACTTTATCTTGAAGGTTGAACAAATTTGCAAGAAGCGAGATAGATGAGCGTGCGGGTCTTCATCTGCCAACCCGTCAAACTGAACCGAATTCTGAATCATTCCAATCGTGCTCGCTTTAATTTCAAAATTGTTAGATGAAACAGCCGGTGCCTGAACACTGAATTCTTCACCGATGATTTGAGGCCGCTCATAATCAGACAGGGTCCTTCTTGGTTCGGCCATAACCATAGGTTCACTTGATTCCACAACAAACTCTTGTCCTTTTTGTCTCGAACTCTCACCCAACTCTCTCAACCTTTGATGCAGAGTTCTCTCTACTTCGTTGTCGGGTTCAACTAGGTTTGCTTGACTCGAACGTGTCATAAAATAGGTACCTTGCAAAACTGGACTCAAGAATTAGCAATCGACGAGACGTAAGAAAATAAAAAAAATACAAAACGATAGATAATGGAATATATACAAAGGATGATAAATGCAAAACAAGAAAGTGGTCAAATCAACACGTGCAAAGTTTTCCGAGTATTTCTCATGGTTCCCCGGCAACGGCACCAAAAACTTGATGAGTGCTATCCCGCAAGTGCACGGGTCGTCAAGTAATACCCTGTGCGTGACACAGGGGTCATATTCCCTGGGGCCCGAGAAGCTACCCTTACTTCCCTTTTACAATGTTGTTTGACCGATACAACTCAAGATTGTGAATATAATGCAAAGAAGCTAGATAAGCAAATAACCGAAGCTAACATACGAGGGCAAGATACGGGGTAAAATAGGGCTAGGAGTGGTCAGAGATGAGGATTCCTTTAGGGCCTACTAAAGTGAGTAGGATGCTTGAACTAACATGCAAGTGGCTAATTGGTCCGAGAACACCCTAGACTAGCCCAACCCGATGGTCACGGAAGTCGGCCCCTAATCCGGTATGGGTATTAGATACGGTACGTATACCACCCAAGATTACCCCTATGACTGCAAAGGGTGAAGTGGTTTTCTCAAACTAGGGTTACAATACGAAAGAGTACTAAACCCTAGGAGTGGAGGGGTACAAATACCCGATGGTCACGGTGTATTTATACGTATTTCCCTTCCAAGTTTGGTGAGTCTAACACTAGGGCAATGGTCATGCCACCTAGCATTTCCTAAGTCTTTTGATACATAGAGTTCTCATACATACCAAGCATGTAATACACCAAACAATGGATCACAAACAAGCCACAAACAATAAATAGAACAAAATCATCCAAAACATCACAAGTTCACCCCCAAGGTTCACCTACATCTGGTGACCTTCGGGTTTAAGTGCTCATGTTCACTAAATATAACAATAAATGCATGGAAACAACCAACAAAGGCATGAGAAGAACTCCCTCAAAGGATGAAGGCCGGAGAAGTTCCAAAGACGCCACTCCAAGGGGTGGCTTTCCTAGTCTTCAACCTCAAAATGTAAGCCCTAGGATGTAGAATCTTCCCAAAACCTTGCTCTCCTCGCCAAATCCTTGCCTAGATCGCCCTCCAAGAGCTTCTTCTTCCTCAATTCGAAGGTGGTGGTGAGAGGCCCTAAGAAGAAAACTCCAGATGCATTTCAAAACCCAAGCCAAAGTCCTTTAAAAGATGAGTTCGGGCAAGCTCACGGGTGGCCTCACGGTCCATATATAGCCCGTGAGGGAGCCTGTAATACGGGCTACAGGAAAACGCAAAGTTGTGATTTTGCATAGTAGACTGCTACAGTAGACTGCTACAATACTACTCGTGGATGACCTCACGGCCGTGAGCCTGCCCGTGAGGGTTTCCAGACTTCATTCTCCTTCCAACTCTTCGCACTTCGGGCAGCTACAGTAATGCTACAGTACTCGAGAACGTAAAACGACAGTTTCGGTGCAGATTTCCTCTCAAATCACGTCGTTAGGGTCACCAAAGCATATAATGTACCTAAACCACGAAATAAAACAATTTAGACCACAAAAGGGCATCGAATCATCAACAAAATACGAAAAGCATGCGCAAGTATACGTATAAAATATGTACATTTAGACGTTTATCACAAGGGCAATCACATTCACAATAAGTCTAACTCGTGTAACCTAGGAGAACTTCATCAATAAGGAGATTTGAAGCAATCAACACGATCTATGATTGATTGTGTGCCCAATTCAATGGCCTCAATCAAGAACAACAAATTTGGTAGCATTTCGTCAGGAGCACTGCAGCGGAACTATAGCAAGTACTGTAGCAAAAATACTACAGCAAGTTACTGTTCACTGTCTGCCGAAATTCAGCAAACCAAAGACTTCACACGGGCGTGTGGAAATTCCACATGCCCGTGTGAAATTCCGATTCTAGCATTTTAAAACCACAACTCAACATTATAAAAGCCTGTTTTGGAGACTTTTTAAACATCTTTTTGCAAATATTTTCTCCCAACTTCTGGAGAGCGTGGCTAGGGTTCTGGAGAGGACTTTGTGGAGGTTCGGAGCATGTCATCGGCATCGTCATCAGCGTCCGGCAGCCGCACAAGACCACGGCCACACCATGCGCAAGGGGGTTTTCATCTATGCTTTCAATTTTTGTTCACTTTTATATTTTGATAGATTTGTATAGCTCCATGAGGAGCTAAACCCCTTGTGGTTATTCGGACTTGTAAACACTAAGATTATTATGTTTCTATGACGTTATTATTATGCTTTTCTTCAATTTATGAATAAAATTGAGTTTCAATCTTAATTGCATCTTGTATCGATTGTCGCATAGACATGACACTTGGGTTGAGAATTGTCTAGGTTATGATTTGGAGGTGTGACAATTGCTATAGGGTTAGACTACTTAAGATTGAAGAGGGTTGAGAGGGTAAGTCATGAGGTAGCGAAACGTCCACTTTCCCTTCCGTGTGATTCTCCCTACCTCCGTGTTCCTAGAGTCATTGGCGGTCGAGATAGAGTGAAGTGCTAGGAGACGAACTCCCCTGGGCCTTAGTTGCGCGAGCAACAGAGTGAAGGGTTGAAGTGAATCCTAGTGCTGGGGCTTAATTTAGACTAGGGTTCTTCCACCTGGACCAAAGGATTAGAACTATACATAGGAACAGGGTTTATCACTAGGAATCCATAGAACTTAAAGCAATCCCACATAGTATGAGACTTAGGAAGACGGACTCCCCTAGGGCTTTGACAGGTCAACGATAGTCAAGGGTCATAGTGAAATAGCAATTAAGTCCTAGGGGTAGCTTGTCCGGGTACCCTATTTCATTCATTGATTGTCCTTCTCTTATTACTCTTACTTGCACTCTCCTACCTTCTATATTTCCTTTATTTTCGTGTTCATTTAATTGCTTTGCAACCATACATTAATCCTATTCTCACTTTCTGTATTCGCATTAGTTAAATAGCAATTATTTGTGTTTTTGATCCCTATTCCCTATGGATTCGACTACCCACTCACCAGGGTAATATTATTACTTCGACAAGCCTGTGCACTTGAGGGATACAAGCAAGGGGTTGTGTCAAGTTTTTGGCGTCGTTGCCGGGGAATAGGCGTATTTTAGATATTTGTTTTTGCTATTTTAGCTATTCACTTCGTTTTCTATTTCACACATTTTTTTTCTATCATCATTGTTATTTTTCCTTTTCTTTGTTTTGGCTCCAGGTTATGACCCGCTGGAACCCTTCGATTCTTGTTGAAGGAGACCCAGACATTGGAAGAAGAACACATCGAAAAGGGAAAGAACCTGCACAAAAATCTTCAAATCAAGCCAATATAGAAACATAAGGGTCAGAAACAATGGCAGAGCAGAATGAACAGCAGAGGACGTTGTCTGATTTTGCTAGACCCGCTGTGATGGGGACTCAATCGAGCATTGTGAGGCCACTGATCACAGCAATGAATTTTGAGTTGAATCCATCGTTTATTCAGATGTTGCAACATTCTGCACAATTTAATGGGTTGGCCGATGAAGATCCCAACAACCATATAGAGAACTTCCTTGAAGTGTGCGACATGCTGAAGATTAATGGAGTAACGGACGACACAATTCGTTTGAGAGCCTTCCCATTTTCATTGAAGGGGAAAGCAAGACATTAGCTACATTTATTACCGAGAGCATCTATCACTACTTGGGAGGAGATGGCCGAGGCATTCTTGGCTAGATATTTCCCTCCAGGAAAATCAGCAAGGCTCCGGAATGAGATCTCATCCTTCATGCAAATGGAATTGGTGTCTCTATTTGAGACATGGGATAGGTTCAAAGAGCTCCTCTGAAAATGGCCGCAACATGGATTCCCCGAGTGGATGATCATTCACACCTTTTATAATGGGCTAAATCCAAGTACCAAGCAACTCTTAGATGCAGCGGTAGGAGGAACTCTAGGAAGCAAGACTCCCAGTGAAGCCCGACACCTTATTGAAGAGATGGCTATGAATAGCTATCAATGGAACACAAGGGACCGAAAGAAGGTGGCCGGAATTCTTGAAGTTGACTCGGTTACATCGTTGGCGGCATAGGTGGAATCATTGAGTAAGAAGCTAGATGCTCTAGCTTCACCAAGAGTTGCATCCATCACTAGTTGTAATGGTTGTGTGGGAGGTCACGCTTAGAGTGATTTCCCTATTTATATTGGGGGCACAAGTGCGGTGGAACAGGTCGATTTTGTTGGCAATGCATACAGAGGACAAGGCCAAGGCAACCCGTAGAGTGGAAATGATAACTGCTTGTGTTATAGTAACACGAAGCGTTATTATCTTACAATGAGCATCTCATTTATCAGATTTTATCACTAAATGGTATGCATTTGTGTACTCTTACGCATTGTAAGTTTGTGGAGCTATTTTGAAGAAGAAGAACGAAGTTAGATCGTGTTTGCCATTGTTGGGGAGTTTTCGGACCAAGCAAGGAATAAGGCACGAGCTTATACTTGTGAGTGTGTGCCAACCTCCTTTGGAGGGGCACAAAGGCAGTCGCATTCACAACAAGTCTAACTCGTGTAGCTTAGGAGAACTTCACCAAGAAGGAGATTTGAAGCAATCGGCACAATCTACCATTAATTGTGTGGCCAATTCAATGGCCTCGATGAAGAACAATGAATCTGGAAGCATTTTGGTGAGTTACTGGAGACGCACTACAGCAAGTTACTGTAGCAAACACTATAGCAAGCTACTATTTACTTTCAGCTAAAAATCAGCATTCCAAAGAGTTCACACGGGCGTGTGGAAATTCCACACGGCCGTGTGAACAAAAATTCCAGCAACCCAAAAACTTCACGCGGGCGTGTTGAAATTCCACACGGCTGTGTGAAGCCCCGATTCACCCGATTTAAAGCCGCGACTCAACATTATAAAAGCACGATTTGGAGACTTTTCACATATCTTTTGACCTATCTTTCTCCCCAACTTCTGGAGAGCCCGGCTAGGGTTTCGGAGAGGACTTCGTGGAGGTTCAGAGCGTGTCATCGGCATCGTTACCGATGTCCGGCGGCCGCAAAAGACCACGACCACATCATACGCATGGGGGGTTTCATCAATGCTTTCAATTTGTGCTTTCTTTTATATTTTGATGAATTTGTATAACTCCATGAGGAGTTAAACCCCTCGTGGGTATTCAGACTTGTAAACCGTAGGATCATTATGGTTTTACGACATTGTTATTATGCTTTTCCATTATTGATGAATAAATTCAAGTTTCAGTCTTAATTATCTCTTGTAATTGTTTTCCCTTAGCTGTGACACTAGGGTTGAGAACAATCTAGGTTATCCTTTGGAGGTGTGACAACTCCTATAGGGTTAGACTACTTAAGATTGAAAAGGGTTGAGAGGGTGAGTCGTGAGGTAGCGGAACGTCCCCTTTTCCCTCCGGTGTGACTCTTCCTACCTTCAGGTTCCATGATTTCTTAGTGGTCAAGATAGAGTGAAGTGCTAGGAGAGGAACTCCCCTGGGGCTTAGTTGCGCGAGCAACAAAGTGAAAGGTTGAAGTGAATCCTAGTGCTGGGGCTTAATTTACACTAGGGTTCTTCCACCTGGACCAAAGGTGATAAGTGCTTGAGTATACATGTTTTACCTACTTGTTTTACATACATTGAGCATCATTTTACCATGGATTATCTCTCATAAACTGTATTTTGGTGTTCTTTTATGCAATTAGGTTGTGAAAGTGTTAAAGGAGGAAAAGGAAGCAAAGATGGGTTATAAAGACATATTGTTGGGAGCTTTTGTACAATACAAGTGTCAAGGCACAAGAGGGGATCATGCACATGAGGGTGTGTGCCAACTTCCTGAAGAATTCATGATGATTTGTGTGATGGAAGGACACAAAGGCAGTCATACCTTCATGTCCCAACTTGTGTGAAGATAGCTAAAGCTTACAAATGATAGTTGGATGGAGGAGAAGTCTTATAACTCACCACATGGACGTGTGCCCGACCATGTGGCCTCAAGATAAGAGAGTTTGGATCACGTTTTATGAAGAGTACTATAGCAAAACAATGTTTATTTCACTGTAGCAAAATCCCACGCGGCCGCGTGGGAATTCTGCAGCCCACGCGACCGCGTGGGATCTCACGTGGTCGCGTGAAGACACGTGACTGGCACATTTTCAGATTTATAAATACCCCGATTTGCCGATTTTTAAAGGATTTTTTGCGCACGTTTGAAGGCAAGAGCGGCTAGGGTTTCAAGGACGAGGTCTTTGGCGATATTGGGAGTCGTTCTTCACCAACTTCGATAGATCTTTTGACGAGATAGCATCATGGAGCCATTGGCGACCTAGCTTCGGAGAAGGTTCCTTCGAGACGTTGAACGATTCATCAAGGCCATCATCACGAATTCAAGGGGGTTTACTTTCATGGATTACATTGCTTTTTATTTCATTATCTTTTGCTTTGTAATAAGCCCCATGGAGGGCTAAACCCTAGTAGATACTTGGGCATGTGAACCCTAGGCTTCGATTCATGTATTGACTTTCTTATTGCTTTCTTTTAATTCTGTGTTAATTTGAGTTTTAATCTTGTTTAATCTTTGGTTGCATGCCTTATTGATTCGTATGGTTGTTTGGTATGTTGCGTTGTTACCTTAATGAGAGAGAGGTCTCCATTAGGGATTAGAACATACAAGGTTAAAGAGGGTTGAGAGGGTGAGTCTTGAGATAGAGGAGTGTCCCCTTTCCCTTCCGATTGAGTGTTCCTATCTCCGTATTCCCTAAGTTTTATGCAACCATATGGGGTGTGACGCGTAAGATTGATAGATTTCTCCGCCGGGACCTTTGTAGGGGGTTAGGGATCTTTCGCCTAGAAGTAGGGTTAGATCTAATTTTAGGAATCGGTTTCACTCTTAGGTATCCCTAAAACTCATTGCGGTCATATGGGGTGTGAGGTGTTTAGATTGAGCGATTTCTCCGCCGGGACCTTGTAGGGGACTAGTATCGGTGGCCTGGAAGTAGGGATCGATTGTTCATGGATTACCTCGACTCATAGAACTCGGTTGAGAAGCATTTAGTTAGTCTTGCACTTCATGATAGAGCCTAGGGGGATCATTGCCCGGGTATCTCATCTTCATTGATAGAGATCTCCTTTACCTTTCCCTTTTACTTGCTTTCTGTCTTGTGATTTTCTTATTTTACACATTACATCCATTGCTTCATATTATTGATTCGACTAGATAACTGGGAATCAGTCATTACTAGTACTTCCGTTCCCTGTGGATTCGACTACCCACTCACCGGGATAATTATTACTTCAACAACCCGTGCACTTGCAGTACACACACGCAAGGGGTGTGTCAAAAGGGTTAGAACTATACATAGGAACTGGTTTTATCACTAGGAATCCCTAGAACTTAAAGCAATCTCACGTAGTGTGAGGCTTAGGAAGACGTACTCCTCTAGGGCTTAGTTGACAGGTCAACGAGAGTCAAGAGTCATAGTGAAACCTAATGCCGAGGCATAGTGTTAGGGTTAGTCACGGTTGAGCTTAGGTTTGGGACCGTGTGTTTAAGGATATCCTCAACTCAGTGAACATCAATAGGAAAGTATAATAGCATAGTCTTTTACTAGAAGCATAAGTCCTAGGGATAGCTTGTCCGAGTACCCTATTTCATCCATTGCTATTCTTTCTCTATTTACTCGTTCTTGCACTCTCTTACCTTCTATCTTTCTATTTAATTTCTTGTTTCTTTATATTGCTTTCATATTCACTCAATAATTCTCTTCACAGCCACCGTACATCGCTTAGCTAATTAGTGAAACCTCGTGTCTTAAGTCTCTATTCCCTGTGGATTCGACTACCCACTCACCAGGATAAATTTATTACTTCGACAAGACTGTGCGCTTGCGGGATACACGCAAGGGGTCGTGTTATGTTTTTGGCGCCATTGCCGGGGAATAGACGTATTTGCAATACTTGTTTTTGCTATTTTAGCTATTCACTTCGTTTTCTATTTCACACTTCTTTATCTATCATTGTTCTTATTTTTTCTTTTCTTTTTTTTGCCTTCAAGTTATGACCCGCAGGAACCCTTCGATTCTTATTGAAGAAGACCCAAAGATTGGTAGAAGAACAAACCGTAAAGGGAAAGAACCTGTGGAAGAACAATCCAATCAAGCCAACATTGAGTCAGAAGGGTTAGTAGCAATGGCAGAATAGAATGAACAACAGAGGACATTATCCGATTTTGCTAGACCCGCGGTGATGAGGACTCAATCAAGCATTGTGAGGCCCCTAATTACCGCAAACAACTTTGAGTTGAAGCCGTTGTTCATTCAAATATTACAACAGTGCTTACAATTTAATGGGTTGGCCGATGAAGATCCCAACAACCATATAGAGAACTTCCTTGAAGTGTGCGACATGTTGAAGATCAATTGAGTAACGGATGAGGCAATTCGTTTGAGAGCCTTCCCATTTTCATTGAAGGGAAAAGCAAGGCATTGGCTACATTCATTACCGAGAGCATCTATCACTACTTGGGACGAGATGGCCGAGGCATTCTTGGCTAGATATTTTCCCCGGGAAAATCAAGAGAGGAAGTACACTACCGAGGATGTATTGGTCAAATTCATGATCAATACTGAAGCAAGGTTTCAGGGTGTAGAAAAAAAGTTAGATGAGTTCGGTACTGTATTGAGAAATGTCCAAGCCTCTATTCATTCTCTTGAGAACCAGGTTGGACACCTTGCTAGGGCCTAATTTGAACAATACTCGGTCCTTGATGCCAAATATGAAGCTAGATTTGAGGTCATCCATGCCACACTTTCGGCTATGCAAGCATCTCTTCACAAGCTAGAGAGCCGGGTTGAAAAACAAATTCGTGAACCAATAATGGAAGGCCCAACTACAACCTATAATGAAAAAGAAGAGAACTTTGGTATATTGGAGGTTGAAGGAGTCGAAACAACACCATTGATAGCACTTGAGCAAGCCATTTGCATAAAAGCTAACAAGAAAGCCAAGCACAAGAAAGAATTATTTGGGACAAAAGAAATTGTGGGTTGGGGGTTGAAGCCATCCAATGACCCACCTACGCCGAGGTTAGACACGTCCCACCCAAAACTATTTCCTTGGAGGCCCAAACAATTTTTGTGGGTAATTAAGGGAAGATTGACATTGGTTGAAGAAGGAGATGTGGGTAGGAGGTTTACGCCCCCCCCCCACCCAAGGACCCACCCATGCCGAGTTTGAAATTTTTTCAACCTTACCTATTTCCTTGGAGGCCAAAACAAGCTTTGTAGATGCTCCAAGGAAATTCAGCCGGGACCAAAGTAGAGGCGGGGAGGAGATTAAAGCCATCCAAGGATCAACCAAAGTTTAAATTGTGCAATGCCGGCCCAAGCTTTTTCCATGGAGGCCAAAAGGTAACTCATGCTTGGTCTCCACTTTGACATCATCCCGGAAGGTACGCTTCACTTTTCTTGGTAGTTCTTATGCCACTTCTAGCCGGGAGGAACACACCGTCTTCAAGCCCCCCTTGAGGTAAAACACATCGAGCTAACAACGTTAAACAAGCGCTTCTTGGGAGGAAACCAAAGCATTAAAATTCATTGCATGTGTGTTTTCATATTTTTGGTGTGTTTGCTTGCTTGAGTGTTCTTTGTTTTCAAGTTTGTGATTGTGGTTAGTTAGTCATTTTTCATAATTTATTTACTCACGTTCATTCATGGTACTTGTGAGTTCTTTGTGTTATCATTCATCTTCATGCATCAAATATTATGTTTTGGTTATTGTGGGTGAATTCGGCTTTGTTTTTATGTGATTTTTGGGTGTTCGGATGAGTCATTGATGAAAAATCTGGAAACAGGCCGTTTCTTGAGCATATGCATGCCCATATACAAATCCAGAACCTTATACGGGCATGCATATAGGCATATGCCTGCCCATATGGACAATCAGCAGGTTATGCGGGCATGCATATGGGCATATGGATGACCGCATGGATGCTCGGGCTGAAAGTTAAGTTGTGTACCCCTTCACTATTTTCCTCATATCTCTCTCATTTCTCATCCGTTTTCCCTCATTATTTCACTGTTTTTCCCCATTTTTCTTCCTATACACGAATCTCCTACTTCCATGGACTTAATTTGCATGATTTATGGGGGGTTTCACCATCATCTTCACCGATCTTTGCCGATTCAAGCTTTGGAGCCCTAACTTGTGTTTTGAAGCAAATGTGTTTCTTTTTCTTGATTTTCATGCTTATCTTGCTTCAAAATTTGGGGAATGATGTATGAATGTGTAATATTTGATTTATTTGTATTTTGTGACAATATTTGTAAATTTTTGGGCTTCAAAAACAAGGGGAAACTCTACCTCTTTCAACATTGTGCTACAGTAACTTTGGCCTGAATTTCTCTTGAATTTATTTGTTCACTTGTAGCAAACATGAATTGCAAATCCACATTACTTGGAGCTTTGAACAATCGTATAAACACGCCCATGCCCTATTTTCTTTTGGTGAGAGGAACACTCTGGTTAGGAGTGAGAATCACAGGTTACTTTGCTAGTAGGGCAGAGGGGCACTGTCCACCAAAAGACCCCCCCCCCTTTTTTTTTAACCGTGTTGAGAAAAAACAAAGAGGAAAGTACTTAAGAGTCTATTAGGAGAAATATCTAACACTTCAAGGCGCACAACCCCACTAGTGTGTTAGCAATAAGAGGGCTATGAGAGTCACTGTTGTTCCTAACCTAGGTGTTAAGGGTTCTACATAGGGGGTCAGTGAGAGGAATGCCGAGAATGACATGAAACGCTTGAGAGTGTAGGATCACAGGTAGCTTAGTGTCTATCACGGCCTACACTATGATTAACTAACTATTAAGCATGCCTTCCTCGGTTCAACAATCATGCAAAAAGTCTAATCTACCCCAATTATATTTACAAAATTTAAAATCATCAAGAAACACGCCCACCACCACTTAGAGTAGTACATTGCCCTCAATGTGCCTAAATCAGTAGTGGATAAAGAATGAACAAGAAACATAAGGAAGGTGGGTTTGTGAACTTTCCCAAAACATGTGATGCAATTCATGTGGATGATGAGTTCGAGGTGGTCTTGCAAAAGCATCATCAAGGTTGGAGAGAAGAGATCATGTGACATCTAATTCGACCTACAAGGAGAATAGACATCGAATCAAGCATCCATCATTCCCATAAAATCAAAATACAGAATTGAAAAACATTAACACAAGTTCGCAAAACAAAGTGGTACAACACAAGTGGTAGGGATAAGCCCAAACCCACTATACCACAGCAAAAGGCAAACAACAATAAAAAAGCACACCAAAGACAAGAAAAGAAAACACTAAAGGAAAGCGAGCTCTAATCCCAGTTGTCCCAATTATCGGTGGAAGCAGGCAGTGCTGAGGTGTTTTCTTGAAAATGAGATTTTGATGAAGGCCTATTTTAACTCTCTTATGTTTGCTCCAAGCATTTTGATCGACATTTTTCCTTGAAAGCTAGAAGAAAATCTGAGTTCTCAAAGGTTTGAAGAAGCTTTCAAGGGTGGATGATGTCACGGGAGGTGAAAAGATCTAGCTGAGGGTCTTAGGATGGAGAAAAATGTGCAACAAGCAAGTGTCAGCCATGTTTTAAAGGATCATGTGAGGGCTGCACATGTCATTGTCAAGAGTGTGCTTAATTTCTACTTGTGTGCAGGAGATGTGCTTAATTTCTACTTGTGTGCCATGAAACATTCCCTTGAACATGATGATATGCTTTATTTCATTGATGAAACTGATCGCTTAATTTCTACTTGTGTGCAGGAGATGTTGTCATTGAACCCCTTGGACGAGTACTTGGAGGAACAAGGGAATGAAGAACAAGAAGAGCCCCACCCTCCCCTTTCAAGTCATAATTTAAAGCAACCAAATGAGAAGGTTATATGCACTAACGCCAAGGAAAAGAAAAGAAAGAATCGATGTTGAGGAAAATTTGGAGGGAGGTCAGTGGAAGGAAAAAAAAAAAGGTATCAACCCTTATTATCCAACATCTTAAGCAGGGAAGGTAAAATTCTTTCCCCTCTTTAATCATGAAGAATGTGAAATTCACTCATTGATGTCTTTGAATTTACCAGGAAACAACAATAGTGTTCAAAAGATGACCGGGGGTAACTTCAAGCTTTTGAACCCCCGTGAGGTGAATGAAAAGCAACGTCAGGCTCATGACGTTTAACAAGCACTTCTTGGGAGGTAACCCAAGCATTCGGGGTTTCAATTCTCAATTTTCGTACTCTTACTGTTAGTTTTATTGTTCTTGTCATATTTTTTTAGTTGTTATAAATTTCAATAAGTCAATGTTCACATGCTTGTTTTTGAACTTATTTCATGCATTAGATCAAGTTTTTTTGCATTTCTCGTAAGTTGGAGGTGTTCTAAATCATTTTGCAACCTTTCTTATTCATGTGGAGAAGCAAATTTTGGACTTAAAATGATTTCCAGGTGCATACGTCCTCAATGAGGGCCTCATCGAGGCCCTCTGCCACCATCCAGCAAAGATTGCCTAGGGCATACAACCTCAATGAGGACCTCATTGAGGCCGTATGCCCTAGGCCGTATGGCTCGTGTAGCTTCATAATCCTTTGCCACCTTCTCTTTCTCTCTTTTCACTTCTTCTTCTGCACACTGAATTTCTCTCTTCTTTCTCCATCAAATTTTAGCCAAATCATCCCATTTCTTCTCCTAGATAACCTCCTTACCTCTTTGAGAAGTCGATCTAATGGTTTTTCTGGAGCTTTGCTCAAGTTTTAGCAAGCTTTTGTCGGTATGTGTTTTGGTGCCCTAGTGTTATTGTTTTCATTTACCTTGCCTTTTTGGTGCTTTTTTGGATTTTCTCAAGCATTTGGCTTGCCCTTTGTGATGAGAACAACATGGCTGGAGTTTATTGTGAATTTATGTACAAATTTTTGGAGTTTCATGATGTCAAGAAAGTTCTTGCAAGTTGAATAGTGTCCATACGGCCTTATGGACCATATTCATCAATTTTTTCAATTCTTCCCCAATTGTTTTGCACTTTAATTTGGATTATTTCAGATTTCTTGAAGCTTGATTGGCTAGGGTTCATCCAAATCCAAAAACAACAATAAGTTAATCCCTTATGACAAAGGTTGCTTATACAACATACAAGGAAGACAAAACCATAAAAGAAGTAATGAAAACATCCTCTAGATCGTGATCCCCTTGAATGGATGAAGCTTCACAAGTTTGCCGATGATGGATTAGATCTTCACTCCAACTCCTCCTACTTTGCTCATCTCCCTCTTGGTGATGATGTGTTATTGTTTCCCATAAAGATCACCTCCGAAAGATGGCCGAAAAGTCTCAATAAGTTATTGTGGCGGCGCCCTCAAAGGCCAAGAAAAAGTCCTTTGAAAAGCCATAGAAATGTTCTTTTATACCCCCAAAGGCATGTGAGTCATATGGGGGCTGTATGGAAGTAAACTGGAGCTCAAAATCCCCAAATCCCATGCCAAACCACCCCCAAAACAGGGTCAGTGAGGGTGGTATGAAGCAGGCAAAGGATTCTGATTTTGGGGTAGACGGCCTCCCATACGGCCTTCTTAAGGCCATATGCCTCGAATTGACTTCCTACCATGAAAAATCCCCATGTCCTACAGTGATTGCTATAGTGAATCTACTATCGTGGCCTAGCTACAGTAGATACACTATAGTACTTCAGCTACAAAAAATACGCTACAGTGCTGTCCCTGGTTTTCTTCTCTATACACAAATACGCTATAGTAAATACGCTACAGTCGCATAGTTCAATGGATTAGCAGATGAAGATCCGAATAGTCATATTGAAAGTTTCCTTGAAGTGTGTGACATGCTGAAAATTAATGGGGTTTCGTACGATGCAATTCGCTTGAGAGCTTTTCCATTCTCACTTAAAGGAAAAACCAAACAGTGGCTCCATTCTTTACCAAGAGCTTCCATCACAACATGGAATGAAATGGTAGAAGCTTTCCTTGCAAGATACTTTCCACCGGGGAAATAACCAAAGCTCCGGAAAGAGATCTATTTATATGTTCAGAATGAGTTAGAATCATTGTTTGAGACATGGGAGCGATTTAAGGACTGATAAGTGCTTGAATATACATGTTTTACCTACTTGTTTTATATACATTGAGCATCATTTTACCATTGATTATGTCTCATAAAGTGTATTTTGGTGTTCTTTTATGCAATTAGGTTGTGGAAGTGTTAAAGGAGGAAAAGGAAGCAAAGACGGGTTATAAAGACCTATTGTTGGGAGTTTTTGTACAACACAAGTGTTAAGGGCACAAAGGCAGTCACACCTTCATGTCCCAACTCGTGCGAAGATAGTTAAAGCTCTCAAATGATGATTCGAAGAAGGAGAAGTCTTATAACTCACCACATGGACGTGTGCCCGACCATGTGGCCTCAAGATGAGAGAGTTTGGATCATGTTTATGAAGAGTACTGTAGCAAAACACTGTTCATTTTGCTGTAGCAGTATGTAGCGGAATTTACTGTTCACGCGACCGCGTCAAAATCCCACGCGACCGCGTGGGAATTCTGCAGCCCACGCGACCGCGTGGGATCTCACGTGGTCGCGTGGAGGCACGTGACTGACGCGGTTCAGGCTTATAAATAGCCCTTTTCGCCGATTCTTTTGATATCTTTTGTGTGGCTTTTGAGAGGAGAAGCGGCTAGGGTTTGAGGAGGAGGTCTTTGCCGAATTGGAGGGCTGTTCTTCACCAACTTTGATAGTTCTTTCCTCCGTCATAGCATCGAGGGAGTCATTGGCGACCTAGCTTCGGAGAAGGATCCTTCAAGACGTTGAGCGACCCATCAAGGCCATCGTCACGAATTCAAGGGGGTTTATTTCCATGGTTTACATTGCTTTTCATTGTGTTATGTTTTGCTTTGTAATAAGCCCCATGGAGGGCTAAACCCTAGTAGATACTTGGGCATGTGAACCCTAGGTTTCGATTCATGTATTGACTTTCTTTATGCTTTCTTTTAAATCCGAGTTTATTTGAGTTTCAATCTTGTTTTATCATTGCTTGCATGCCTTATTGATTCGTATGGTTGTTTGGTATGCTTGATTTGTTGCCTTGGTGAGAGAGAGGTCTCCATTAGGGTTAGAACATATGAGATTGAAGAGGGTTGAGAGGGTGAGTCATGAGATAGTGGAGTGTCCCCTTTCCCTTCCGATTAAGTGTTTCCTATCTCCGTATTCCCTAAGATCTATGCAACCATATTTGGTGTGAGGTGTGAGATTAAGAGATTTCTCCGCCGGGACCTTGTAGGGGGTTAGGGATCTTCCGCCTAGAAATAGGGTTAGGTCTAATTTTAGGAATCGGTTTCACTTTTAGGTATCTCTAAAGCTTATTGCGGTCATATGGGGTGTGATGTGTTGAGATTGAGCGATTTCTCCGCCGGGACCTTGTAGGGGACTAGTATCGGTGGCCTGGAGGCAGGGACCGATTATTCTTGGATTACCTCGACTCATAGAATTCGGTTTAGAAGCATTTAGTTAGTCTTGCACTTCATGATAGAACCTAGGGGGAGCATTGCCCGGGTATCTCATCTTTATTGATTGAGATCTCCCTTTATTTACCTTTTGCCTATTCATCTCTGGTATTAATTTCTATGCACACTAGATCACCACAAAATCACAGTGGTCATTAGGCTAGATTGCAGAGAAGAAGTTAGTACTAGTAGCCCTGTTCCCTGTGGATTCGACTACCCTACTCACCAGGGTAATTATTACTTCGACAACCCGTGCACTTGCGGTACACACACGCAAAAGGGGTGTGTCAAGGACCTCTTGCAGAAGTGTCCTTAACACAGGTTCCACGAATGGATGATTATTGGTGAGAATGCGTTTGAATCGCTCACCCGCAAGTGCACAGGGTCGCCAAGTAATACCCCTCGCGCGAGCACGAGGGGGTCGTATTCCCAAGGGCCCGAGGAGCTATTCTTACTTCCTTATCACAATGTTGTTTAACCTAGCAATCACTCAAAGGAGATAACTACAAATAATCTACGGATGTATGAAAAGCATACAAATAATGAATACAAATACTGAGGGAAATCAGGGCGAGGGAATGGTCACGGATGAGGATTCCCTCGGGGGCTACTAAAGTGCTAAGGATACCCTAACTAGCATGCACGTGGGTGGTTTGGACCGGGAAACCCTAAATTAGACCAACCCGATGGTCACGTTGTTTGGTCCCTAATCCGGTACAAGTATTGGAATACGGAATTTCTTCCGCCCAAATCCTTGTACGATTGCAATGGGTTTAATGGATTTCCCCAAGCTAGGGTTGAAACACAATCAAGGACAACCCTAACAATTGGAGGGGTACAAATACCCGATGGTCACGGCGTATTCGTACATGTATTCCCTTCCAAGCTTGGTGAGCCTAATACTAGGGCAATGGTCATGCAACCTAGCATTGTCTAGGAATTGACATATAGAGTTCTCATATATATCAAGGCATTCAAGAACCACCAAACAAGGATCTCAAACCAACACACATGCATAAACTAGAAAGGAATCATCCAAAATACACAAGTTCACCCCCAAGGTTCACCTACATCCGGTGACCTTGGGGTTTAGTTGCTCATGATCACAAAGTATGCAAATAAATACATGGAAACAACCAAAAGCATAATAAGAACACTCCCTCAAAGGATCAAGGCCGAATGACGCTTCCAAGGACGCCACCCAAGGAGTGGCTTCCCTTGTCAAACTTCCTCTAAAATCCAAATCGAAGGTGTGGAGTCGTCGTCTCGTGCTCTCCCCGTCGTCCTCTCCTCAAGAATCGCCTCCAAAAGCCGGCCTCAAACTCCCAAAGAAGGTGGTGAAGTCAAGCTTGCTCAAGGTCTAGGGCTCTTACTCAAAATGACTTCCCAAAACCCTTAAAAACATCATCCAGAGCGTTATGCGGCCCCGTATGCGGCCCCGTATGCGACCCCGCATGCGAGGAGAGAAAATCCAGAGAAAACCCGAAATCGTGTAAGTTGCTACAGAGCCGCTACAGTAAACAGCTACAATACCGTATGCTACAGTAAACTGCTGCAGTACCGTATGCGGCCTCTGTAGTGCCCGCATGCCAGACCGCATGAACCTCCAGACTTAGCCATTTCGCCAAAGGGTTCGTGCTACAGTACCCCCCCTCAGAAACAGTGTTCTCGTCGCCGATTTCTTCTCAAATTCTATCAACGAGCTCGAAGGGGTCACATCAGTACCTGTAACACGAAAGAAACCAATTCAGACCAAAAACGGGTGTCAATTCATAGAAAAAATACGTAATACATACACCCGAATACATGGAAAATACGTATGTTTAGGCGTTTATCAATTATTCAAACATTCTACAATGGGCTGAACCCGGGTACCAAACAGTTACTTGATGCCGCCGCGGGAGAAACATTGGGAAACAAGACTCCAGAAGAGGCCCGACAACTAATCAAAGAGATGGCACTCAAAAGCTATCAATGGAATGCAAGAGAGAAGAAGAAAGTGGCCGGGATTCACGAAATCGATGCAGTTACGTCATTGGCAGCCGAAGTTGAGGCAATGAGCAAGAAATTGGACACTTTAACTTCTTCGAGAGTTGTTGCAGTCACTAGTTGCGATGGTTGACACGACCTTTTGCGTGTGTACCGCAAGTGCACGGCCTTGTCGAAGTAATAAATTTACCTTGGTGAGAAGGTAGTCGAATCCACAGGGAATAGGGAGATAGAATATAAGGTTTCACTAATTAAGCTATGCGAAATACGGGAAACGATAATAGGATTGATGAGTGAAAAATAATGCAAAGCAATAAACTAAATAGAAGGATGAAAGTAAGAGGTGCAAATAGGAAAATCGAGAAGGACTTGCAATGAGTAAAAGGGGGTATCCGGACAAGCTACCTCTAGGATCTATGTTTCAAGTGCAAGACTATGATATTATACTCTCCTATTGATGTCAATTAAGTCGAGGAAATCCTAAGACTCACGGTCCCAAACCTAAGGACAACCGTGACTAACCCCAACGCTATGCCTTGGTATTAGGATTCACAACACCCTTCGCTCTGTCACCTAGATGATTAAGCCCCAGGGGAGTCCATCTACCTAAACCTCACACTATATGGGATTGCATTATGCTCTAGGGATTCCTAGTGATTAAACCTGTTCCTACAAAAATAGTTCTAACCCTTTGGTCCAGGTGGAAGAACCCTAGTCTAGATTAAGCCCCAGCATATAGAATTCACTACAACCCTTCACTCTATTGCTTGCGCAATTAAGCCCTAGGGGAGTTTATCTACCTATTGCTTTACTCTATTTCGACCGCTATTAAATCAAGGAATCGGAGGTAGGGAGAAATCACATCGGAAGGGAAAGGGGTACATTGCTACCTCACAACTCTCCCTCTCAACCCTCTTTAATCTTAAGTAGTCTAATCCTATAGGAGTTGTCACACCTCCAAAGGAAAACCTAGATTGCTCTCAACCCTAATGTCACGTTTAAGGGAAAACAATATCAAGAGATAATTAAGATTAAAACTCAATTTATTCATCAACGATGGAAAGCATAATAATCAATGTCAAAGAAACATAAGAACCCTAAAGTTTACAAGTCCGAATACCCCGCGAGGGGGTTTAGCTCCTCATAGAGCTATACATGTTCATCAATGTGAAAATTAAAGCATAAAACATAGACATAGATGAAAACCCCCTCGAAGTTGGTGTGGCCGTGGTCTTGTGCAAACGTCGAACCTCGGAATCGATGCCGACGATGTGCTAGAACCTCCACGAAACCCTCTCCGAAACCCTAGCCGCACTCCAGAAAGTTGGGGAAAAGTTCGGTTCCAAGATCCCCCAAAAGGTTGCAAAAATCCCCTTTTATAATGTTGAATCGCGGCTTTAAAATTGGACTTATCGGGGGCTTCACACGGCCGTGTGGAATATCCACACGCCCGTGTGAAGCTTCTGTCTCGGCTGAAAAATTAATTTCACACGGCCGTGTGGAATTTCCACACGCCCGTGTGTCTTCACTGGATGGCTGAAATTGCAAAACACACGGCCGTGTGGAATTTCCACATGCCCGTGTGACTTCTCTGGAACACTGGTCTTCAGCTGAACAGGCTTGGTAACTTGCCGAAACGCCTCCCGGGTCCATTGTTCTTCATCGAGGCCATTACTTGGGCACACAAGCAACGGTAGGTCGCGCCGATTGCTTCAAGTCTTCTTCTTTCGCGAAATTCTCCTAAGTAACACGGATTGGACTTGTTGTGAATGTGACTGCCTTTGTGCCCCTCCAAGGGAGGTTGGCACACATCCACAAGTCCAAATACGTGCTTCGTTCCTTGCTTGGTCCGAGAACATCTCAACATTGGCAAACGCGACCTAATTTCATTCTTCTTCTCCAATTAGGCTCCACAATACCTTCAATGCACAAGAGAACACAAATGCACACATTTAGTGATAAAATCTGATAAAAGGTATGCTTAATGTAAGATAATAGCGCTTCGCGATACTATAACACAAGCACTTATCAATGGTTGTGGGGGTTCACATATGGCAACTGATTGTCCTATCTCAATTATTACTTTAGCACCAATAGAACAAGTTGATTTTGTGGGGAATTCGGGTAGAGGACAAGGTAATCCTTTTAGCAACACTTACAACCAAGGGTGGATAAACCACCCCAATCTCTCATGGAGTAATCAAGGGCAGCAAAGGCCTGCTGCCCCACAAGGATTTCAGCAACCACCTCCGATTTCGGAGAGAGTTTCAAAATTAGAAAAGGTTTTGTCAAAGTTTATTCAATCAACAGACACAAGATTTCAGAATATTAAGGCAACACTCCGAAATCACACCGCTTCGTTAGCTTAGAGACCTCAAGGAAGCTTGCGAAGTAACACCGAGACAAATCCAAGAGAGCATGTAAACGCGATCACTTTGAGGAGTGGTCGGGAGCTCCAAGAAAAGCTCACTGCTGAAAAGAATTCTGAGATTCCTCATGAGTTACCCCCCACTGGGAAGACTGTTGAAAATCCTCAAGAGAAGCTAATTAGTAAGGTGCACGACAAGGAGAAGGGGGCAGCTATACCATCCCCATCATTTACTCCAAGAATTCCTTATCCGGCACATTTGAAGAAAGATCAAACTGATGAGCAAAATAGAAAATTTCTGGATCTATTTAAGCAACTACACATCAATATACCATTTGTTAAGGCGTTGTCGCAAATGCCTGGGTATGCAAAATTGTTGAAGGACCTCTTGACCAACAAGAGGAAAATTGAAAAGAGTGTGGCAGTGGTCTTAGAAGGAAATTGCTCGGCATTGCTTCAAAAGAATTTGCTGAATAAGATGAAAGATCTGGGAAGTTTCATCATACCATATGTGATCGTAGGTTTGGGGGAAGAAAAATCATTGGCCGATTCGGGGGCTATTATTAACGTCATGCCATACACTTTGTTTCAGAAATTGGGATTGGGAGAGCCAAGGCCAACCCGCATGACTCTACAATTAGCCGACCATTCAGTTCATCATCCTAGAGGTATAATTGAAGATGTTTTGGTAAAGGTTGACCAATATATTTTTCCTGCAGATTTCGTGGTACTCGATGTGGATGAAGACGTGGAGGTTCCATTAATTTTGCTAAGACCATTTCTATGAACCTCTAAGGCACTCATCGACATTGATGGAGGCGAAATGACACTTAGGGTTAGAGAAGAAAAGATTACAAACCGCCTCGCCGAAGCAATGAAGCATTCTCTAGACTTTGATGATTCATGTTATTTTTTAGATGTTAATGATGAGATCGCTAATGAATATTTGCAAGAAATGGTGCACCCGGACCCATATGAAGAATGGTGACAAGTGCTCGTGTTATAGAAATACGAAGTATTATTATCTTACATTGAGCATTACTTTTATCATATTTTATCGTTAATTTGTGATCATTTGTGTGCTTTTGTGCATTATAGGGTTGTGGAGCCAATTTGGAGAAAAAGAAGCAAGAATAGGTTATGTTCGCCATTGTTGAGGAGTTTTCGAACCAAGCAAGGAACAAGGCACGAGTCTAGACTTGTGGGTGTGTGCCAACCTCCATTGGAGGGGCACAAAGGCAATCACATTCACAAAAGTCTAACTCGTGTAGGATTGGAGAATTTCGCCAATGAAGAGAAATGAAGTAATCGATATAATCTATAGTTGATTATGTGCCCAATTCAACGGCCTCGATGAAGAACGATGAATTCGGAAGCATTTCGGCAAAGTACTGTAGTAGTCAATGTAGCGAAAACACTGTAGCAAGTTGCTGTTCACAGTATGTCGAAAATCAGCAAAACAGAATTTTCACACGGCCGTATCTAATTAACACACGGGCATGTAGAAATTCTGCAGGCCGTGTGGAAAATTGATTGAATCGATCCGCAAGCGCACGGGTCGCCAAGTAATACCTCGCACAAAAGCACGAGGGTCGTATTCCACGGGGCTAAGGAGCTACTCTTACTCCTCCATCGCCTATTATCTAACCTAACCAAACAAGCATTGATGTATGTTCTTTTGAAGCAAAGAAATAAATACGATGTAATTAGACAAATTTAAAAGCATACAATATGGTTGCAAGTGCTACAATGAAGAGTAAAGGCCTATGGATGTGGATCCCCTTGAGGGGTCATCATGATACATGGATGAAGGATGAAAGGTAGCTTGGTTGATTTAGACCAAAGGATCTCAAGATTAGATCAACCCCAATTTCTCGGCGATTGAACCCTAATCCCATATGGATATTGGTTGGAATCTCTTCCTAACCAACAACCCTACAATTGCATTAAGTATAAGGAGATCCCAAAATAAGGATACACTAAACCCTAGTCTATCCTTAAAGCTCGGAGGGCTATCGACACCCGATTTCTCGGTGTGCCGATACAAGTAACCCCTTTTAGTTCATTAATGACCTAATACACGTGAGTAGGTCACATCTACGTGTATAATTCAAGAAAGAACTACGGATCTCTCCATATGGTAATTCTAGACATGAAGCACAATGAACTAAATCTTAAACCAAACCAAGCTTGCAATTAAGTATAGATCATCCAAAATACATGATGAACCCCCCAAGGTTCACCAACATCCGGTGGCCTTGGGGGTCTAGTGTGCCATCAAGCAAGTAACAACAAGAATACAAAGTAAATCACTTAAAAAGCTCATAAATGACACTCCCTAGATGAAATGGTGAAGGAGGAGGTGGAGGTCCTGCCGAATGACGCTTTCCCCCGTCCAAGAGATGCCGAATGACGCTTCCCTTGACTTGGATCCTTGCCCCCTTTCTTGGTGAAGCTTCTCCCCTTTAAAATGATGTTCTTGCCCCCTTTCTTGGCTCCAAATCGTCGTCTCCTAAAGATTTCTTCGTTTCTTTTCTTTTTGATGCCGGCCAAGAAGTTTTCTTGTGTGCCCTAAAAACCTCTATATATACTCCCGCAGGATCCCGGGGTGAATAGATCCATCCCGGGGTGGATAGATAGGCAAAAATAGGGCAAAAACCTGTCTCACGTGGGGGTGCATCCCGGGATGGATGGATGGATCCCGGGGTAGATAGGGGGCCGTGAGGGCTAGTTGAAAATTACTGTCTTTTGATGCTCACGGCCCCTTATACTGCCCCGTATGCTGCAGTACTCCAGCACCTTGATTCTTCATCCATTTTTGCCCAAATCGTATTATCATGTTCCTCATGGCTCCTCCATGCCCTACAACATAAATAATGCTTAATTAAGCATAAAACGGGCATCCATTCATATAAAAACACATGCTAAGTGAACAAAATATGTATGTTAAACACATACATTTAGACACTTATCAAACATCCCCACACCTAAGCGTTTGCTTGTCCCCAAGCAAACAAATCATGAAAAACAAAGGGAATGATAAGTGGCTAAATGTACATCTCCGGCTCAAACAAATACGAGATTATACAAGTATAGAATAATGATATAGAGATGTTGAGTTACAGTCAATACGTACAACAAACAGATCCTGTCTCACCTCTTATATGTCTGTACAGTGTAGGTGAATCTTTCATCTCATTTGCCCTGACATGGTCTAGCCCTATGACTTCAATCAGTACAGCTCTATATGCTAATCACTCCACAAGTACAGAGTACTAAGTCTTAGAAAGCTAAGTGCCACTCCAATGAACAATTAAGATCCTTCTAATTCTACAACTTGAAACTAAATCCCATTTCTACTCACAAACTCAAGTAGGCAGTCTAAGTGATCACTAGGGTTATTTTTATTTATATATATATACACTTTTTGTCTCTTTTTTTTTTTCGAGTCCGCCTAACGTAGACTGCACAAAAATCTTTCTGGAGGATGCACATGCTGGTTAGGCACAAGAGTCACCCAACTACTCGATTACAGTCTACATAGACTCTTTTTTTTTTTTTTTTTTTTTTTACATACCCTAGATCAAACCTTTAGACTGCACTACAAGTAACAAACCTAGGATTAGCTCAACAAGACTTAGAAGTTCTTAAGAGTTCATTGAAGGATAGAACTTAGTAGTCTAAGGCTAAGTACTCAAAATTGTGTGTTAGGCATACAAGAGAGTTAAGAAAGTCAAGCAGGCTATTCCTAGGGCATCAACAAAAGACTCAGTGCACAGAACAATACTAGAGGTGAAACAGGATTCAATAGAGCACAACAAAAAAGTAAGTAACTCAAATCAATCATTAACTCATACTTGAATAATCTCACAAGAAAGTAACAAACCATCATTGATGACACAAGCATGTAAAGTTGACCTAATACATGTAGATACACCCATCCCCACACTTAGTGTTGTACATTGCCCTCAATGTACACTAATCATGAAAATAGAGGCAATATACACAATAATAACAAAGGAGGAGGGTGAAAACGAACTTCCCCGGTTTATTTGGTAAAAATGGCGAAGCGTGACCCGACAAAAGTGTACGGTGAGCTTTAAATGTCGAGTCCGGCTCCCACAAAATGTGGAGATGCTCACCAAATTCCCATCAATGCCCTGCAAAGCGCAAGGGCAAAACCATCATTCCAAAAAAAAATAAAACAGAAAAGATTAATACTAGGGAGCGGTCAAACACACAACTAAACAAGACAACCAGAGTTCTACAAAGTGTTGTTCAGGGTATAACCCTTCCCAACTTATTCAAGACAAACAAACACACGTGCAGAAAATAAATAAAACAACAGTAAATAGAACAATATGCTGATAAAAGAGAAATAAGTGTCCATGCTCAAGAATGAAACGGCTCGTCGATAATAGGTGGGACAGGTGTGTCGGCGCAGGATGCGGTGCCAGTCCGTGAAGATGAACCGCGAGCAGAGATGGTAAACTGGCGAAAGTCCTCGTAATGTGCCATGTGAAGGGGGTGCGTGAACGTAGGTTCCTCGGGAATTTGTGTTGAAGCTCTTGGACGTTTTGAAGCAACCCTCTTGAAGTTTGGCATCCCTACAACACATAAGATCCTCATCAAGCCTAAACCAATCCAATACAACACCGAAAATAACACAAGAAGCAAGGAATAAATGAAAAATGGCTATGAATAGGGTCCATACGGCCGTATAGGGGGCCGTATGGACACTATTCATGGTGGAGCATTTCATTACCATCATGAAAATCAAAAAAATTTTACAAGAATTCAATGGAAATTGAGCAAACAACAATCACACCACCAACACATGATAAAAGCATGAATTAATCCACCAAAAAGCTCCATGAACTCAAGAGAAAATGAGAAAGAGAAATCTAGGGCATCAAAAAGCTTACCGGTGAATCCTTGGTGGAACTTGCTTGAAGCTCTTGGTAAATCACTAGATCGATGTCACAAAATGCCTAGGAGGTGATCTAGAACGAAAAATGGAGAGATTTGGTTGAGAAATGATGGAAAGAGGGGAGGAGAAATGGTGGAGATGAAGGGAGAATGGAGAAAAAGACTTAAAGGGCCAAATAATGGGGGGGTTAAGGTGCTAGGCCGAGCCTCACGGCCCCCCCTCACGGCCGTGAAGGGGGCCGTGAAGGCTAGTACAAATTCCCAGCCCATGAGGAAAATGCACTCACGGCCCCCTATACGGCCGTGAGGGGGGCCGTGAGCTCTAGTGTATTTTCACTGGAGAATGGCTCACGGCCTCCCTCACGGCCCCTTTAGGGCCGCGAGGACCTGGGGAGGCTGGTTTTGGGTCTTAACGCAATCTAAAACTCTCCGGGAAAGTAATAACATGATCCAAAACACCTCCTACTCGGAAGAAATACGCAAAAGACTCGAATAAACTCATAAATTGACAACACAACAAGTAGGCACAACAAGGAAAAATATAAAACAACACACATGATGAGAGCAAAGATTTTGAGGATGGACTTATTCAAATGCAAAACAAATAAGGAAACTAGCACATCGCAAGGTAGATATGAACAACTAAAATATGAAAATGAATTTAAAACCCCCAAACACTTGGGTTGCCTCCCAAGAAGCGCTTGTTTAACGTCACGAGCCTGACGTACCTTCTTTCTTACCTCAAGGGGGTTCAAAAAGTTTGAAGTTACCCCCGGTCGAGCTTGAAATATCATTATGGTTGAAGTACAATTTCAATCTTTGTCCGTTCACTTTGAAGGTACCACGATCCGGGTGGGTCACCTCAACTGCTCCATGCGGGAAAACCTGAGTGACAACGTATGGACCAGACCATCGCGATTTGAGCTTCCCAGGGAATAATCTCAACCTGGAATTAAACAATAACACTTGATCTCCCTCTTGGAATTGTTTTGGGTGCTTGATATGCCTATCGTGGTACTCCTTTACTCTTTCCTTGTAAAGTTTCGAATTCTCGTATGCATTGGAGCGCCATTCATCCAGTTCATTCAGTTGTAGCTTCCTCTTGTTACCTGCAAGAGTGGAGTCAAGATTTAGGAATTTGATGGCCCAAAAAGCTTTGTGTTCAAGCTCAACCGGTAAATGGCAAGCTTTTCCATAGACTAGCCTATAAGGGGTAGCCCCTATAGGAGTCTTGTATGCAGTTCTGTAGGCCTAGAGAGCGCCATCCAAGTGTTCCGCCCAGTCTCTTCGGTTTTGACTCACCATTTTCTCAAGTATTCGCTTTAAGTCTCGATTGGACACTTCTACCTGCCCACTAGTTTGTGGGTGATAGGGTGTCGCCATTTTGTGGTGCACACCATATCGCTTCAAGATTTTTGTGAATTGGGCATTGCAGAAGTGTGTGCCTCTGTCACTGATGATTGCGCGTGGTGTGCCAAACCTGGAGAACAGTTTCGTCAAAAATTTTACCACCACCCTAGCATCACTTGTTTGCAAGGCTTGTGCTTCCACCCATTTGGATACATAGTCTACTGCCACAAGGATGAACTTAAACCCATGGGAGCTAGGAAATGGTCCCATAAAGTCAATCCCCCAAACGTCAAAGACTTCACAAGCTTGATTCCAATTCTGGGGCATCTCATCCCTACGAGATATGTTGCCAACCCGTTGACAACGATCGCAAGATTGTATGAATTTTTGGGTATCTTGAAATAATGATGGCCAATAGAAACCTGCGTCAAGGATCTTCTTTGCAGTCCGGTTCGCATTGTAGTGGCCTCCAGTAGGCCCTGAATGACAATGTTTCAAGATGCTAAGGCCCTCCAGTCGGGATACACATCTTCGAGCAACTTGATCGGCACAAGTTCGGAATAAGTAGGGATCTTCCCATATGTAGTGCTTGGCGTCCGAAAAAAATTTCTTTCGTTGTTGATAGGTGAACCATTTTGGGATAACCCACGTAGTGTTAGGCTTAGGAAGATAGACTCCCCTGGGGCTTAGTTGACAGGTCAACGAGAGTCAAGGGTCGTAGTGAATCTTAATGCCGGGGCATAATGTTGGGGTTAGTCACGGTTGACCTTAAGTTTGGGACCGTGTATCTAAGGATATCCTCGACTCAATTAACATCAATAGGAAAGTATAATAGCATAGTCTTGCACTAGAAGCATTAGTCCTAGGGGTAGCTTGTCCGGGTACCCCATCTTTATATCGATTATCTCTCCTACCCTCGTTACTCTTCTTGCAGTCTTTTATTTTCTTTTACATTTATATATATATATATATATATATATACTTATCTCATCATCGACTTCTTTCTTAGCTAAATAGCGATAATACTTATTCCTGAACACTATTCCCTATGGATACAACTACCCACTCACCAAGGTATTTTATTACTTTGACAACCCGTGCACTTGCGGGATACACGCAAGGGGTCATGTCAAATGGCCGGTTATTGAGGAGAAGAAACTTCATAATCAAGTAGCATGTCTTCTCAAGTATCAATCGGAAGGAGGATTGCTTAAATAGATTTTCCGCCGTGTCGAAAGAGCAAGGCGTCTTCATAGGAAGCATTCTTGTGCAGCTTGAGACAAGCACACAGATGAAGAGAGTTGTACTTCCTCAATTGGTAACATATTTAAGTGATAAACATCTAAATATACATATTTTATACATATACTTGCTCATGCTTTCCATATTTTGTTGATGAATCGATGCCCTTTGTGGTCTAAATTGGTTTATTTCATGTTTCAGGTACAAAAGAAGCCTAGGTGAGCTCAATGACGCAATTTGAGAACAAATTGACACCGACATCATCATTTTAGGGTCCAGGCACTGTAGCTACCTGAAGCACGAACATTTGATGAAGTTTCTAAGTGTGGGAACCCTCACAGGCAACCTCACGGCCGTGAAGTCAAGCGCAAGCTGATAATTGTATCATGGTACTGTAGCAATCACTATAGCAACTTACGCGTTTTTCGGCAGAATTCAGAGGATCCTCATGGCCCGTTTATGGACCATGAGCTAGGCCGTAAGCCATCCCGAGAGGGCTTTAAATCAAGGGTTAGGGCATCATTTTGAAGGGTCTTTGGTCACCTCTTCTCCTCCATCATCTTCTAGGACATCAAGGCTGCTGGAGAAGGCATTTTTGAGGAGCAAATCAAAGGGAGAAGGAGATCATACTCGAGGGAAAGCATCTAGGAGCTTGCCGGTGTGGATCCGACAAGTTCTCATCACCATCTTCTAGTCTTCATTCGAGGGAAGTTGTTATGAGCTTCATCTTGTATTTCTTATTTTGTATACATTCTCCTTTGTTGATGATGAACTAGACTCCCAAGGTCACCGGGCATCCGGTGAACCTTCGAATGAACTTGCTTGTTTGAATGTTTTGAGTATATTTTTGGTATTTGGTTTGGTTGTGGTCTAAGCTTTGTGTTCTTTATTGTATCAAATTGCATGAGAACTCTGTGGTTTGAATTCTAGGTTGTACTTGGTTGCGTGACCATCATCCTTGTACTAGACACGCTTGGCTTAGAAGGGATACATGTACGAATACGCCGTGACCATTGGGTATTTGTACCCCTTCACCCATTGGGGAAGAACCTAGATATTGAGTTTGACCCTAATTAGAGATTTCCCTAAGCGTAATGTGATCGTAGGAGGATTTGGGCGGAAGAGATTCCGTGTTCCAATACTCATACCGGATTAGGAGTTATCACCGTTATCATCGGGGTGACCTAATTTTGGATGTCTCTTGGCCTAACCACCATTGCCTTCATTACTCTAGCATCCTTCTAGCTTTTGTAGTCCGGAGGGGACCCTTGCCCGGGGACCTCGCACTTTTATTGCTAATTGTTTCCTTAATGTGCTTATGTGGTGTGCCTTAGTCCATTTGTTTATAGCTTTGCTTTTGTTTGCTTTGTTATCTTGTTTTAAATCTATAGTTGGTAGACTAGACAGTGCCGTCTAGGGGGAAGTAATAGCAACTCTGGGGACCCTAGGGAATACGACCCCTGTGTCACGCACAGGGTATTACTTGACGACCCATGTGCTTACGGACCATGCGTATCATTAAGCAATTCTCCTTAAACATGAAATAATTCTTTCGCTCATGTGTGCAGGTTGCAAAGAAGGGAATTTTCCATTTACATGAGCCACCATGAGGTAAGAACAGGTACGTCAAGCTTAGTAACGTTAAACAAGCACTTCTTTGGAGGCAACCCAAGTTTTTACATGTTTTCTAGTCTTAGTTTTCAATTCTGCAGTAATAAATTTTACTTGGTGTTGAGTTTTCATGAACAATTTTTCGTGATTGTAAGTGTTTTTCATATGTTGGGCAAGATTCGGGTTTTAAATTCATGATAATTGTTGAAGAAATGGGTTAATTCTGAAGTTTGGAGAGCTGTGTGGACTGTCTGCAGAAATTTTGTAGCTCACGTGGCCGCGTGAGATTCCCACGCGGCCGTACAATGCCCACGCGGGGGTGTGGAATTTTGACACCACCATGTGGCTTATATAATGACTTGAAGAGTCACTATTCATCATCTTTAGTTTTCATCTCTTCATCTCCAAACTTCCTTTCCATCAAGCTTCAAACCCATTTTTCTTCAACTCATTGAGGATTTAAGAGTGTTTTGCCAACATTTGCATCAAGTTTCATCAATTGAATTGCATCGGTAAGGCTTCTCCCCTCCCATTCTTGCCCTAGTTTTCCATTTTCAATCCATGGTGTATCTAGTTCTTAAATTCTGTTTTCCATTGATATTTTCTGTGGAAATCAATTAGATGTTGTAGATCCGAGGCAGAATGTGGCGTTGGAGGTCGCCCATGGCCTTTTTGCCATAGACGATCGCCCACGCGCGCGCGTGGCAGAACCACTCGGCCGCGTGGACCGGCCAATAGTCCACGCAATCGCATGGACCAGCCCACGTGACCCTGTGGGCTGGTGCTAGCTAAAACCAACAAGCCACGCAACCGCATGGCTGGGGCCATACGGTCGCGTGGCCCTTGGCCGAGACCCAGCTTACTACCGCACGCCCAAGTGGGCGTGCGAGCAGGCCACATGACCGTGTGGCCTGCCAAGCGGGCTAATCCAGAAGCCACGCGACCGCGTGGCTGACTCACGTGGTCGCATGGGTTTTCTGCCAAGCAAACACGCGCCCACGTGGATTGGAAACACACTATGTGATGCTATCTTTCACATTTTTGCACGCGGGTACCTTTTACACTCATAGAAATCATGTCGAACTGATTTATTTTGATGTTTTCTTGCAGGTATGGCACCTAGGACAAAGAAAGTAGCACAAAAATGCCCTCGTCAAGACAGGGAGCCGTCACTACCACCTGAGGTTGAGGTTACTGATCCTACACATCGGCAGAGGTTTGAGCGTCTCCAGAAACTTAAGTTTGGGTAGTCACGCTACATTTGTTTTGAGACACTCAATGCAGTTGGACTTATAGAGGAAGTTTGAGGATTAGTACAGGTTGGGGGTTGGGATTGACTTCTTTCTATTTATGAGCCTGTCTAACGAGACATTACCTTGGAGGTTTTGTCGACGTTCTCTTTTAACCGTGAGCAACCAGATGCAAGTTTTTATGTGGAGAATGTCATTCGATTTATGCCTTTCTGTCAGTTTCATGGGATGTCACTGAAGCAGTTTGCGACATTACTCGGATTATATGATCAGGATTATGTGGACACATTAGAGTACTGGGTGCTTTTTGACTGATTTCCCTCCTGACATCACTCCAAGCCAGGTTTTCCACGATTTATGCTGAGGTGCTCGGTATGTTCCTCGTCATTCGAAGGGCTCTTCTCTCTTATGTCCTTGATAAGTGCTTGTGTTATAGTAACGCGAAGCGTTATTATCTTACAATGAGCATCTCTTTTACCAGATTCTATCACTAAATGGTGTGTATTTGTTTACTCTTATGCATTGTAGGTTTCTGGAGATATTTTGAAGAAGAAGAATGAAGTTAGATCGTGTTTGCCATTATTGGGGAGTTGTCGGACCAAGCAAGGAACAAGGCACGAATTTAGACTTGTGAGTGTGTGCCAACCTCCTTTGGAGGAGCACAAAGGCAGTCACATTCACATTAATTTTAACTCGTGTAGCTTAGGAGAACTTCACCAAGAAGGAGATTTGAAGCAATCAACACGATCTACCATTGATTGTGTGCCCAATTCAATGGCCTCGATGAACAACAATGAATTCAGGAGTGTTTCGGCGAGTACTGTAGCAGCAATGTAGCAAGTGTTGTAGCAAAACACTGTGGCAAGCTACCGTTCACTTCAGCCGAAATTCAGAAATCCAGAAAGTTCACATGGGTGTGTGGAAATTCCACACGGCCGTGTGAAATCCCGATAAGTTCAATTTTAAAGCCGCGACTCAATGTTATATTGACCCATTTTGGAGACTTTTTACACATCTTTTAACCTATCTTTCTCCCCAACTTCTAGAGAGTGCGGCTAGGGCTTCGAAGAGGACTTCGTGGAGGTTTAGAGCTTGTCATCGGCATCGTTACCGATATCCGGCGGCCGCACAAGAGCACGACCACATCATACGCAGGTGGTTTTCATCAATGCTTTCAGTTTGTACTTTCTTTTATATTTTGATGAATTTGTATAGCTCCATGAGGAGCTAAACCCCTCGTGGGTATTTGGACTTGTAAACCCTAGGATTATTATGTTTCTATGACATTGTTATTATGCTTTTCCATTATTTATGAATAAATTCGAGTTTCAATCTTAATAATCTCTTGTAATTATTTTCCCTTAGCCGTGAAACTAAGATTGAGAACAATCTAGGTTATTCTTTAGAGGGGTGACAACTCCTATAGGGTTAGACTACTTAAGATTGATGAGCGTTGAGAGGCTGAGTCGTGAGGTAGCGGAACGTCCTCTTTCCCCTCCACTGTGATTCTTCCTACCTTCATGTTCCATGATTTCTTAGCGGTCGAGATAGAGTGAAGTGCTAGGAGAGAAACTCCCCTGAGGCTTAGTTGCGCGAGCAACAGAGTGAAGGGTTGAAGTGAATCCTAGTGCTAGGGCTTAATTTAGACTAAGGTTCTTTCACCTGGACCAAAAGGTTAGAACTACACATAGGAACTGGTTTTATCACTAAGAATACCTTGAACTTAAAGCAATCCCATGTAGTGTGAGGCTTAGGAAGACGTACTCCTCTAGGGCTTAGTTGATTGGTCAACGAGAGTCAAGAGTCATAGTGAAACCTAATGCCGGGGCATAGTGTTGGGGTTAGTCAAGGTTGACCTTAGGTTTGGGACCGTGTGTTTAAGGATATCCTCGACTCAATTAACATTAATAGGAAAGTATAATAGTGATGACTTAACCGCAAGCGCACGGGTCGCCAAGTAATACCCCTCGCGCAAGCACGAGGGGGTCGTATTCCCAAGGGCCAAGGAACTACTATTACTTCCCCTTCATCTATTTCCTAACCTAGCAATTATATGATAAAAGTAAGATAAGAAGAATAACAAAGAGAAAACTATAAACACATGGACTAAGGCTCACCACATAAGCATTGACACACCCCTTGCGTGTGTACCCTGCAAGTGCACGGGTTGTCGAAGTAATAAAAATACCCTGGTGAGTGGGTAGTCGTATCCACAGGGAATAGTGTTCAGAAACAAGTGTTATCGCTATTTAGCTATGAAAGAAGTCGATGATGAGAAAAGTATATATATATAAATGTAAAAAGAAAATAAAAGAGTGCAAGAAGAATAATGAGGGTAGGAGAGGTAATCAATATAAAGATGGGGTACCCGGACAAAGCTCCCCCTAAGACTAATGCTTCTAGTGCAAGACTAGTATTATACGCTCTAATTGATGTCTAATTGAGTCGAGGATATCCTTAAACACACGGTCCCAAACCTAAGGTCAACCGTGACTAACCCCAACACTATGCCCCGGCATTAGGATTCACTACGACTCTTGACTCTCGTTGACCTGTCAACTAAGCCCTAGAGGAGTATATCTACCTAAGCCTCACACTACGTGGGATTGCATTAAGTTCTAGGGACTCCTAGTGGTAAAACCTGTTCCTATGTGTAGTTCTAACCCTTTGGTCCAGGTGGAAGAACCCTAGTCTAGATTAAGCCCCAGTGCGTAGGATTCACTTCAACCCTTCACTCTGTTACTCGCGTAACTAAGCCCCAGGGGAGTTTATCTACCTAGCACTTCACTCTATCTCGACCGCTAATGAATCAAGGAAACGGAGGTAGGGAGAAACCACACCGGAGGGGAAAGGGTTACATCGCTACCTCACAACTCTCCCTCTCAACCCTCTCCAACCTTGTGTAGTCTAATCCTATAGAGGTTGTCACACCCTCAAAGGATAACCTAATAGATTCTCAACCCTAGTGTCACGGCTAAGGGAAAATCTCATACAATCGGCATGCAAGATTGGAACTCAATAATAGAACATTAAATTAAGAAAGCATAATAAAAGTCATAGAAACAATATCATCCTAGGGTTTACAAGTCCGAATACCCACTAGGGTTTAGCTCTCCATGGAGCAATACAAAGTCAATAAATAGTTTAAGAACATATGCATGAAAACCATAAAGAAAACCCCCTTGTAGATCGTATTGATGGTCTTGTGTAGTCGCGTGTCTTCTCCAACGAATCCCTTGTCAAGCCTAAGGCACACCTCGACAAATCAATGCCGATGAGAGCTTCCCCAATAGCTTTCTTCCAAAGGATGTCGATGTCGATGCCGTTTAATCGCCTCCAAAGATATGAAAACGGGCTATTTATAGGCTGAAGTCGGGCTGAATTCGGGCTGAAATCGGACTTCTGTGAAAATCCAGAAATTCCACACGCCCGTGTGGAAATTCTGGAATCGTGATTTCTCGGCACCTGTGAACAGTGTTTTTGCTACAGTGTTTCTGCTACAGTACGCGGCCGTGTGGAATTTCCACACGCCCGTGTGAACTCTCTGGAATTCTGAATTTCGGCAGAATGTGAACAGTAGCTGATACAGTATTTATCTACAGTACTTTGCTACAGTGCCTGATACAGTACTTTCCCGAAATACTCCCGAATCCATCGTTCTTCATCGAGGCCATTGAATTGGGCACACAATCAATGGTAGATTATGTCGATTACTTCATTTCTCTTCTTTGACGAAATTCTCCAATGCTACACGAGTTAGACTTTTGTGAATGTGACTGCGCTTGTGCCCCTCCAATGGAGGTTGGCACACACCCACAAGTCTAAACTCGTTCCTTGTTCCTTGCTTGGTCCAAGAACTCGTCAACAATGGCGAACATAACCTATTCTTGCTTCATTCTTCTCCAAATTGGCTCCACAACCCTACAATGCACAAAAGTAAACAAATGCACACTTTTTAGTGATAAAATCTGATTAAATCAATGCTCATTGCAAGATAATAACACTTCGCATTACTATAACACGAGCACTTATCAAGCATACTAAGGAAGCAAGTAACAATGAATGTTCGAGGTCCCCGGGCGAGGATCCCCTCGGGACTACTAAAGCTAGAAGGATACTCGAATAACATAGGCAAAGGTGGTTAGGCCAAGACATGTCCAAAGATAGGTCACCCCGATGGTCACGGTGATAACCCCTAATCCGGTATGAGTATTGGAAAACGGAATCACTTCCGCCCAAATCCTCACACGATTTCAATGCGCCTAGTGAAATCCCTAATTAAGGTCAAACACAACGTCTAGGTTCAACCCCAATGGTTGGAGGGGTACGAAATACCCGATGGTCACGGCGTATTCGTACATGTATCCCTTCTAAGCCGAGCATGTCTAGTACAAGGGCGATGGTCACGCAACCAAGTACAACCTAGAATTCAAACCACAAAGTTCTCATGCAATTTGATACAATAAAGAACACAAAGCTTAGACCACAACCAAACCAAATAGAAAAAATATACTCAAAGTATCCATACAAGCAAGTTCATCCCAAGGTTCACCGGATGCCCGGTGACCTTGTGAGTCTAGTTCAACATCAATAAAGGAGAAAGTGTAAAGAACACAGGATACAAGCTAAAGCACATAACAAAGTCCCCTAAGATGAAGACTAGAGGTGGTGATGAGAACTTGATGGATCCCCACCAACAAGCTCCTAGATCTTTTCCTTGATCGCGCTCCTCTTCTCTCCCTTCGATTTGCACCCTAGATCAGCCTTCTCCCGCAGCCTTGAAGCTCTTGAAACCCTAGATGGTGGTGGAGGAGAAGTGGTGGCCAAAAATCCCCAAGAAAAATAACCTAAAGGCCTTTAAAACCTAATTCCAGCAAGTCATGCGGCCTAGCATACGGGCAGTCATACGGGCACTGTAGCTCCCCGAGTTTTGTGTAAGTTGCTGCAGTGGAGTGCTACAGTGAAATGCTACAGTCTGTTACATTGCTGCTACAGGAACTGTATGCGGTCAGTCATGTGCCAGTATGGGTGCCCGTACGAAACTCCAGACTTAGCCATTTCACCAAATTCTCGTGCTGCAGTGCTGCTACAGTTTTGCTACAGTGCCAGGGACTAGAAAATGTTGTTTTCTTTGCCAATTTCTTCTAAAATCTCGTTGTCGAGCTCCCCATGGTATCTTTTGTACCTGTAACATGAAATAAACCAATTTAGACCGAAAACGGGCATCCACACATATAAAAATACTCGAAAAATACGCAAACATACATAAATAATACGTACAGTTAGCCGTTTATCAAATAGCATAGTCTTGAACGAGAAGCATAAGTCCTAGGGGTAGTTGTCCGGGTACCCCATTTTTATCCATTGCTAGTCCTTCTCTATTTACTCGTTCTTACATTCTCTTGTCTTCCATCTCTCTATTTAATTTCTTGTTTCTTTATATTACTTTCATATTCACTCATTAATCTTTTCACACCCACCATGCATTACTTAGCTAATTAGTGAAACCTCGCGTCTTAAGTCCCTATTCCCTGTGGATTCGACTACCCACTCACCAGGGTAAATTTATTACTTCGACAAGCCTGTGCACTTGTGGGATACACGCAAGGGGTCGTGTCAGTCACGCACATAGGTATGTACATGTTGTACTTAGCAGGTCAATTACTGGACGGGGAGATGGTACAGGTGCACTTAGCCGTACAGATCTACTTTACCTATACTCCATGACTCATAGAGTTCCCCTTCATCTTGGGTATGTCGTCGCAGACTTCTTTCGGCACCAGAGTCAATATTTACGTATTGGCGCGCTATTCGTGGGAGCGTATGTTACTCGACTTATGTTCCAGATCTGTCTTATGCGTTCGGTTAGAGGCGAGGAGAGAGTTAGTACTCCGTCACCTTTGGGTCTAGTGACTCTCCGACTGATGGGGGTAGTGCGGCGTACAGGATCAGGTGGATATGCATTAGTAAAGTTGTCATCCGACGATGACGAGTCCGCTGGGGCTCTAGACGCACCATCTCCCGCAGAGCCCACAGTTACTCCGATAGCACCGATTTCATCGGCCGATCCTGGCACATCTTCCGATCGAGTACACAAGCGACTGGCTCGACTCGAAGCTGCCGTCACCATCATCCTCGAGAACCAGGCATGGATCATGGAGCACCTTGATCGCATTCAGCAGACACTTGACGAGGAAATTGAGTCAGATTCACCAGCAGCACCAGCAGCACCAGGCGCCGATGCTTGAGGTGTTTCACTCATGATACTATCTTTTAGTTTTCGTTTTCATTTTACTTGAACTATTTTATTTTGTGGACTTGTTTACTTGGAAAGGTTTTTCCTTCTGAGAGTTATGTTCATATCTTAGCTTTTGTTACGAGTTTATGCTTCAGTGTTGTATAATGAACTCGTGTATCTTTTATATTTCGTTGAGCTTCAGTGAACCACTTGTATCTGTGTAGATGGCCTTGAGAGTGATGATGATGATGTTTTTATCATAAACACAACCATGTGACTTGGTCGTCTAAGCTTCACAACCCATTGAACAATAACACGCCCTCGAGTTAGCTTCACCGATCGATTAATAAGGAGTTCAGGGGAGTATTGTTTTAATTGCATTTTCACCCACATCATGTTTTTATTGATTATATTTTTATTGTGCTTACATGTGTACATTGAGGACAATGTGCATCTTAAGTGTGGGGGAGGGTTCACCTTATACATGGCCTTTACTTATGTTTTCATAATCATGCTCATGTTGCCCATGAAGGTTCACCTTAGGGTTGAGAGTTTAATTCTTAGTTTTTGGAGGCTGTAAATGACAGGCGCCCCGAAAGTGCACGGGTTTGTCGAAGTAATAAAAGTTACCCCGCTGAGAGGGTAGTCGAATCCACAGGGAATAGGGAGTTAGGATACGAGATTTCACTATTAAAACTATGCAAAGTACGGAAAAGTGATCAATTGATTTGATGAGTGAATTATGGAAATAATTATACTAAAAGACGAGAAATTAAATTGAAAGATGGAAGATGAGAAAGTGCAAGTGAAAGAGAATAGAGAGGATTTAACAATGAATGAAGCGGGGTATCTTGACAAGCTACCTCTAGGATCTATGCTTCTAGTGCAAGACTATGCTATTATACTCTCTTATTGATGCCAATTGAGTCGAGGAAATCCTCAGACTCACGGTCCCTAACCTAAGGACAACCGTGACTAACCCCAACATTATGCTCCGGTATTAGGATTCACATCGACCCTTCACTCTATCGCTCGCACGATTAAGCCCCAGGGGAATACATCTACCTAAACCTCACACTACGTGGAATTGCATTAAGTTCTAGGGACTCCTAGTGATAAAACCTGTTCCTATGTGTAGTTCTAACCCTTTGGTCCAGGAGGAAGAACCCTAGTCTCGATTAAGCCCCAGTGCGTAGGATTCACTTCAACCCTTCACTCTGTTACTTGCGTAACTAAGCCCCAGGGGAGTATATCTACCTAGCACTTCACTCTATCTCGACCGCTAATAAATCAAGGAAATGGAGGTAGGGAGAAATCACACCGAAGGGGAAAGGGGTACATCACTACCTCACGACTCTCCCTCTCAACCCTCTTCAATCTTAAAGAGTCTAATCCTATAGGAGTTGTCACACCTCCCAAGGAAAACCTAGATTGTTCTCAACCCTAGTGTCACATCTAAGGGAAAACAGTAGCAAGATAAAATCAAGATTGAAACTCAATTCTTATTCATCAATAATGGAAAAGCATAATAACAATGTCAAAGAAACATAATAACCCTAGAGTTTACAAGTCCGAATACCAACAAGGGGTTTAGCTCCTCATGAAGCTATACATGTTCATCAAGGTATATAACAAAGCACAAAATAGAGACATCGATGAAAACCCCCTTGTTTATGGTGTGGCCGTGGTCTTGTGCGGTTGCCGGACGTCGGTGATGATGCCGAAGACGCGCTCTAAACCTCCACGAAGTCCTCTCCAAAACCCTAGCCGCACTCGAGAAGTTGGAGAGGAAGATAGGTTAAAAGATTTTTTCAAAAAGTCTCAAAATTGGGCTTTTATAATGTTGAGTCGCGGCTTTAAAATTGCTGAAATCAGGATTTCACACGGCCGTGTGGAATTTCCACATGCCCGTGTGAAATTTCTGGAATGCTGAATTTCTACACGAGCTAGACTTATTCTGAATGTGGCTGCCTTTGTGCCCCTCCAAAGGAGGTTGGCACACACTCACAAGTCTATGCTCATGCCTTGTTCCTTGTTTAGTCCGAAAATCTTCCCAACAATGGCAAACACGATCTAACTTCATTCTTTTCCTTCATTTTATCTTCATAACCCTACAATGCACAAAAGTAAACAATTGTACACTTTTTAGTGATGAAATCTGATTAAATCAATGCTCATTGCAAGATAATAACACTTCGCATTAGTATAACACGAGCACTTATCAGTAAACATTAGGTTTTATCATGCTTTAGTTTTTATCCAATTTTCTTGAAATTTTTGTCCGATTACTCTTTAATGCACTTCTCTCACTCATTAAACCTATGGAAACTTACTCTAGTTTATTATTGTGGAATTTTCTAGTGTTAGTTTTATTCGAAAATATATATATATATATATATATATATATAATTCTAGTTTTGTTTGTTTGTATATAGGGGGTGAAAAGAGCTACCACCTATGTTGTATGAAGCTACTCTCATAAGTCGGATACTTGTTATGCCCTAATAAGAGAAAGAGCTATCTCATAGGATGCATGAAAGCTACCACCTTCGGTGGAAAGAGCTACCACCTCGAAAGTGTGAAAGCCACTCGGAATGCATCTCGGGAAAGGGCTACCTTAGAGGATGTGTGAAGCTACTACCTATTCTTTTTCTTTATAAATAAGTCCCATTGCTAATAAGGACTTTGAGTAGTGGATATAGTGTTAACATGAGTTGAGCTTTCACACACACACGCTTTCGGACTTTAGTACTTTCATTTTTGATTGGATTATTTGCTAGAGTATTGATTGTTTTATCTAGTGTTTGTTTCTCTCCATGATTTTAGAATTTTATTCTTGTACCCTCATGGTGAACCTAAGGCCAAGCATTTTTTTTCCTTTCCATGAGTTTAATGTTAATTTTGCTTGAGGATAAGAAAATGCTTAAGTGTGGAGAAGTTTGATAAGTGCTTGAGTAGACATGTTTTATCTACTTGTTTTACATGCATTGAGCATCATTTTACCATGGATTATGTCTCATAAAGTGTATTTTGGTGTTCCTTTGTGCAACTAGGTTGTGAAAGTGTTGAAGGAGGAAAAAGGAAGCAAAGATGGGTTATAAAGACTTATTGTTGGGAGCTTTTGTACAACACAAGTGTTAAGGCACAAGAGGGGATCATGTACATGAGGGTGTGTGCCAACTTCCAGAAGAATTCAAGCCGATTTGTGTGATGGAAGTGCACAAAGGTAGTCACACCTTCATGTCCCTAGTTGTGTGAAGATAGCTAAAGCTTCCAAATGATGGTTTGATGTAGGAAAAGTCTTATAACTCAGCATATGGACGTGTGCCCAACCATGTGGCTTCAAGATAAGGGAGTTTGGATCGCGTTTTATGAGAAGTACTATAGCAAAATACTGATCATTTTTACTGTAACAGTACTATAGCAGAAATTCTGTTCAAGCGACCACGTGAAAGTCCCACGCAACCGCGTGGGAATTCTGCAGCCCACGCGACCGTGTAGGATCTCACGTGGTTGCGTGGAGGCACTTGACTGGCGCGTTTCAGAATTATAAATAGCCTTTTTTGCCAATTCTTTGGGGGACTTTTTGCGCACTATTCAAGGCAAGAGCGGCTAGGGTTTCAAGAACGAGGTCTTTGGAGATATTGGGGATCGTTCTTCACCAACTTCGATAGATCCTTCGACGAGATAGCATCGAGGAGCCATTTGTGACCTAGCTTCGGAGAAGGTTCCTTCGAGACGTTGAACGATTCATCAAGGCCATCATCACGAATTCGAGGGGGTTTACTTTCATGGATTACATTGCTTTTTATTTCATTATCTTTTGCATTGTAATAAGCCCCATGGAGGGCTAAACCCTAGTAGATACTTGGGCATGTGAACCCTAGGTTTCGATTCATGTATTAACTTTCTTTATGCTTTCTTTTAATTCCGAGTTAATTTGAGTTTTAACCTTGTTTAATCATTGCTTGCTTGACATGTTCATCATTGTGATTGATTGTTTATGCTTGAGTAGTTACCTTAATGAGAGAGAGGTCCATTGTGGATTATAACATACAAGGTTAAAGAGGGTTGAGAGGGTGAGTCTTGAGATAGAGGAGTGTCCATTTTCCCTTCCGATTGAGTGATTCCAATCTCCATTTTTCCTAAGTTTTATGCAACCGTATGGGGTGTGAGGCGTGAGATTGATAGATTTCTCCGCCGGGACCTTGTAGGGGGTTAGGGATCTTTCACCTAGAAGTAGGGTTAGATCTAATTTTAGGAATCGGTTTCACTCTTAGGTATCCCTAAAGTTCATTGCGGTCATATGAGTTGTGAGGTGTTGAGATTGAGCGATTTATCCCCCAGAATCTTGTAGGGGACTAGTATCGGTGGACTGGAGGTAGGGACCAATTATTCTTGGATTGCCTCGACTCATAGAACTCGATTTAAAAGCATTTAGTTAGTCTTGCACTTCATGATAGAGCCTAGGAGGAGCATTGCCCGGGTATCTCATCTTCATTGATAGAGATCTCCTTTACCTTTTCCTTTACTTGCTTGCGATTTTCTTATTTTACACATTACATCCATTGCTTTATATTATTGATTCGAACTAGATAACTGAGAATTAGTCATTACTAGTACTTCCGTTCCCTGTGGATTCGACAACCAACTCATTGGGGTAATTATTACTTCGATAACCCATGCACTTGCGGTACACACACGCAAGGGGTGTGTCACTAATCCTATAGAAGTTATCACACCTTCAAAGGATAACCTTGATGACTCTCAACCCTAGTGTCACGTCTAAGGGAAAATCAATGCAATTAACATTCAAGATTGGAACTCAATTAAAAGCATCAATTAAGAAAGCATAATAAAAGTCATAGAAACAATGTCATCCTAGGGTTTACAAGTCTGAATACCCACTAGGGGTTTAGCCCTCCATGGGGCTATAAAAGATCAACAAAGTGTTTGTATTAATAAGCATAGAAAACATGAATAATATACCTTTTTGGTCCGTGTCGATGGTCTCGTGAAACCGCCTCGAATTCTCTAATGAATCCCTTGTCGAGCCTAGGGCACACCTCGCCAAATTGATGCCGATGAAAGCTCCCCGAATAACTATCTTCCAAAGGATATTAACATCAATGCTATAGACTCGCTTCAAAAGCCTCGCAAAATCCTCTCCAAAGTTGGGGAAAAGATAGGTCAAAAGTCCCAAATAAATCTGGAGTCATGGTATTTAAAGGGCTGAAATCGGGCATTGATGCACGATCCGCAAGTGCACGGAGTCGTCAAGTAATACCCCTCACGCATGCGTGAGGGGGTCGTATTCCCAAGGACCCAAGAATCTACCCTTACTTCCTCTTCGTATGATTGTTTAGCCGATCAATACAAGTGTTGTGCAAAGAAAAGTAAAAAGACAATTAACATGCAAGAGAATTACTTTAGGGCGGAGGCAATAATCGGAGGGTAAGAACAATATAAAGAGATGGTCACGGATGAGGATTCCCAAAGGGGCTACTAAAGTGCAAAAGTTGCCTTAACTAGCATGCAAATGGGTAGTTTGGACCGAGAAACCCTAAATTAGACCAACCCGATGGTCACGGAAATTTGTCCCTAATCCGGTACAAGTATTGTGTACGGAATTCCTTCTGCTCGAATCCTCACACTATTGCAAAGGGCCCAGTAGGTTTCTCAAGTTAGGGAGAAGACACAATCTAGGTCAACCCCAACAATTGGAGGGGTAAGAATACCCGATGGTCACGTTATATAAGTACATGTGTCCCTACCAAGCTTGGTGAGCATAATACTAGGGCAATGGTCATGCTTCCGAGCATTTTCTAAACATTGATACTGATAAGTGCTTGTGTTATAGTAATACGAAGTAATATTATCTTACATTGAACATTACTTTTCTCAGATTTAATCAGTAATTAGTGTGTACTTGTGTTCTTTTGTGCATTGAAGGGTTGTGGAGAAGATCTAGAGAAAAAGAAGCAAGAATATGTTATGTTCGCCATTGTTGAGGAGTTCTCGGACCAAGCAAGGAACAAGGCACGAGTCTAGACTTGTGTGTGTGTGCCAACCTCCATTGGAGGAGCACAATGGCAGTCACACTCACAAAAGTCTATAACTCGTGTAGGATTGGAGAATTTCGCCAATGAAGAGAAATGAAGTAATCGACATAATCTACTGTTGATTGTGTGCCCAATTCAACGGCCTCGATGAAGAACGATGAATTCGGGAGCATTTCACGAGTATTGTAGCAGCACCGTAGCTTTGTTACTGCAGGAAACCACTGTAGCAAGCTACTGTTCACTTTCTGCCGAAAATCATGATTTCAGAGAGTTCACACAGGCGTGTGGAAATTTCAGACGACCGCGTACTGTAGCTAAAGTACTGTAGCAAGCTACTGTTCACAGGCTACCGAAAATCAGCAAAACAGAATTTCCACACGGCCATGTGGAATTAGGACATGGGCGTGTGGAATTTCTGGTTTTTCACAGGGCCGTGTGGAAAATCCACAGGGGCGTGTGGAACTCCGATTTCAGCCCGATTTCAGCCTATAAATAGCTCGTTTTCATATCTATTTTTGATCCCCCTTCTATCTCTCGCCTTTCTATTGGGGGGCTTTCGGCTAGGGTTTGGAGAGGTTCTTGGAGGTCTTTGGAGGCGATTATACGGCATCCACATAGACATCCTTTGGAAGAAAGCTATTGGGGGAGCTTTCGTCGGCATCGATTCGGCGAGGTGTGCCCTAGGCTTGACAAGGGACTTGTGGAGAAGACTAGGCGGCTCCACATGACCATCGATACGATCTACAAGGGGGTTTTCTTTATGGTTTTTATGCATATGTTCTTAATCTCTTTATTGATTTTGTATTGCTCCATGGAGATATAAACCCTAGTGGGTATTCGGACTTGTAAACCCTAGGATGATATTGTTTCTATGACTTTTATTATGCTTTATTTATTGATGAATTTAATTGAGTTTCGATTATAATTATCTTGTGCTATTGTTTTCCCTTAGCCGTGACACTAAGGTTGAGAGCAATCTAGGTTATCCTTTGGAGGTGTGACAACTCCTATAGGGTTAGACTCCTTAAGTTTGAAGAGGGTTGAGAGGGAGAGTTGTGAGGTAGCGATGTACCCATTTCCCCTACGGTGTGATTTCTCCCTATCTCTGATTCCTTGATTTATTAGCAGTCGAAATAGAGTGAAGTGTTAGGTAGATAAACTCCCCCAAGGCTTTGGGGTGACGTGAATCCTATGCACTGGGGCTTAATTTAGACTAGGGTTCTTCCACCTGGACCAAAGGGTTAGAACTACTACACAGAGGAACAGGCTTTATCACTAAGAATCCCTAGAGCTTACAGTAATTCCATGTAGTGTTAGGCTTAGGTAGATATACTCCCCTGGGGCTTAGTTGCGTGAGCGATAGAGTGAAGGGTTGACGTGAATCCTATTGCCGGGACATAGTGTTGGGATTAGTCACGGTTGACCTTAGGTTTTGGACCGTGTGTTTAAGGATATCCTCGACTCAATAGGCATCAATTATAGAGCATAATACAAGTTTTGCAATAGAAGCATTAGTCCTAGGGGGAGCTTTGTCCGGGTACCCCATCGTTATATCGATTACCTCTCCTGCCCTCATTATTCTTCTTGCACTCTTTTATTTTCTTTTACATCTATACATAAATACTTTTCTCATCATCGATTCCCATCATAGCTAAATAGAGATTAACACTTGTTTCTGAATACTATTCCTTGTGGATACGACTACCCACTCACCAGGTTATTTTATTACTTCGACAACCCGTGCACTTGTGGAGTACACACGCAAGGGGTGTGTCAGATACACAAAGTTCTCATGCATACCAAGCATTCAAATACACCAAACAAGGATCAGAAATAAGTCCCAAAATGAATAAATCAAGTCAAGCAATCATCCTACACAAGTTCACCCCCAAGGTTCACCTACATCTGGTGACCTTAGGGTTTAGTTGCTCATGAATACAAAATACTCAAGATAATACATGGAAATAACCAAATACAAAGACAAGAACACCCCCCAAAAGGTAGAAACCGAATGACGCTCCAAAGATGCCACCAAAGAGGTGGCTTCCCTTGTCAATTCTTCTCTCAACTATGGATCAAGAAGATGTATCTCGTCGTATATCGCTCTCCTTGTCGTTCTCTCCTTGGAAATGGCCTCCAACGACAGCTCCTAGCTCCGATTTGAAGATGGTGGCCAGTGTGCTCAAGACCTAGGGCTTTTTCCTCTAAGAAAATAAACTTCTCCCCTTTAAAAACTCATTTCCAGCAAGTCATGCGGCCTGGCATACGGCCCGCATAAGGGCACTGTAGTACCCCAAATTTTGTGTGAGTTGCTGCAGTGGAGTGCTATAGTAAAATGCTGCAGTACTGCTACCACAATGTTACAGGCTGTATGTTGTCAGTCATGTGCCCGTATGGATCTCCAGGCTTAGCGGTTTCACCAAAGTTCCCGTGCTACAATGCTGCTACAGTGCTAGGGCTCGAAAATGGTCTTTTCTTGTTGATTTCTTCTAAAAGTCTCGTTGACGAGCTCCCCATGGTAACTTCTGTGCCTGTAACACGAAATAAACCAATTTAGACTGAAAACGGGCATCCACACATATAAAAATACTCGATAAATATGCAAACATACATAAGTAATACGCACAATTACCCGTTTATCAGGCATCCACACAGCTATGTGGATTTTCTGGAAATTTGATTTTCGGCGCGTAGTGAACAGTAACTACTACAGTACTCATGCCCACGTTGCTCCCAACTTCATTTTCTTCATCGAGGCCGGTAGATTGGGCACACAACCACATGGTGGATCATGTCATTTCTTCTTTTCCCCGCAATGATGAAGTTCTTCAATGTTACTTGAGTTATATTTTATGAGTATGATTGCCTTTGTGCCCCTCCAAGTTATAGAATAATTTGAGCACATTGGAGGTTGGCACACACCCAAAAATCTATAACCCATGCCTTGATCCTTGCTTGGTTCAAGAAACTACTCAATAATCGTGGACATGACCCAATTTTGCTCTTTTTTCTTAAACTCTTCTGTACAACCCTACTTGCTTAAAAGAACACAAATACACACAAATTAATGATAAATCTAAGAAAAGTAATTCTCAATGTAAGAAAAGAATACTTCGTATTACTTATACATCAGCACTGATCAGGTAGGATAAATCACGTCAGAATTGAAAGGGGACGTTCTGCTATCTTTCAACTCACCCTCTTGACCCTCTTCAATCTTGCTTAGTCTAACCCTAATGAAGTTGTCACACCTTCAAAGCATTACCTAGATGGATTCTCAACTCTAGTGTCACATCCAAGTAAAAATCATGCAGTTGACATTCACGATTGAAACTCAATTAAAATCATCAATTAAAGAACCATAATAAAAGTCAATGAAACAAAATCATCCTAGGGTTTACAAGTCCAAGCAGCCACCAGGGGTTTAGCTCTCCATGGAGCAATACAAAATCAACAAAGAGTTCAAGAACATTTTGATAAGTGCTCATGTTATAGTAATGCGAAGCGTTATTATCTTTCAATGAGCATTAATTCAATCAGACTTTATCACTAAAAATTGTGCATTTGTTTACTTTTGTGCATTGTAGGGTTGTAAAGATAGAGTGAAGGAAAGGAATGAAGTTAGATCGTGTTCGCCATTGTTGGGAAAATTCTTGGACTAAGCAAGGAGCACGGTATGAGTATAGACTTGTAAGTGTGTGCCAACCTCCTTTGGAGGGGCACAAAGGCAGTCACATTCACAATAAGTCTAGCTCGTGCTAACAAGGAGAACTTTACCAAGTTATTAGATTTGAAGGAATCGCCACGATCTACCGTTGATTGTGTGCCCAATTCAACGGCCTCGATGAAGAACGACGAATTCGGGAGCATTTTGGCAAGCTACTAATCCGGTAATTTGGACCGATAAACCCCTAATTAGACCAACCCGATGGTCATGGAAATCGGTCCCTAATCCGGTACAAGTATCGAGTACGGAATTCCTTCCGCTGGAGTCCTCACACGATTGCAAAGGGCACAATAATTTTCTCAAGTTAGGGAGAAGACACAAACTAGGTCAACCCTAACAATTGGTGGGGTACAAATACCCGATGGTCACGGCGTATAAGTACATGTGTCCTTACCAAGCTTGGTGAGCCTAATACTAGGGCAATGGTCATGCTTCCTAGCATTTTCTAAACATTGATACACAGAGTTCTCATGCATACCAAGCATTCAATTACACCAAACAAGGATCACAAACAAGGCCCAAAATGCATAAAACAAGTCGAGCAAGCATTCTACACAAGTTCACCCCCAAGGTTCACCTACATCCGGTGACCTTGGGGTTTAGTTACTCATGAACACAAAATACTCAAGATAATACATGGAACAACCAAATACGAAGACAAGAACACCCCCTCAAAAGGTAGAGGCCGAATGACATTCCAAAGACGCCACCAAAGAGGTGGTTGCCCTTGTTGATTCTCCTCTCAACTATGGATCAAGAAGGTGGATCTCGTCGTATGTCGCTCTCCTTGTCATTCTCTCCCCAGAAATGGCCTCCGATGGCATCTCCTCGCTCTGATTTGAAGATGGTGGCAAGTGTGCTCAAGACCTAGGGCTTCCTCCCTTAGAAAAAATGAACTCCCCTCCTTAAAAACCCAATTCCAGCAAGTTATGCGGGCTGGCATACGGGCACTGTAGCTCCCCGAAGTTTTGTGTAAGTTGCTGCAGTGGAGTGCTACAGTACAAATGCTACAGTGCAAACCTGCGGGAAACCTGCTTCAGTGCCGCTGCTACAGGAGTTGTATGCGGTCAGTCATGTGCCCGTATGGATCTCCAGACTTAGCCGTTTCACCAAAGTTTCCGTGCTACAGTGCTTCTACAGTATCGGGCTCGAAAATGGTCTTTACTTGTCGATTTCTTCTAAAATCTTGTTGTTGAGCTCCCCACGATATCTTCTGTGCCTGTAACACGAAATAAACCAATTTAGACCGAAAACGGGCATCCACATAGATAAAAATACTCGATAAATACGCAAGCATACATAAGTAATACGTATAGTTACGCGTTTATCATGGCCGGACCAAGACGTGGAGATTGAAGAAGATGTACTTTCCCTTGGTCTAGTCGAGAACGACTTCAAGCTAGAAACGGAGCGTATGAAGAAGATGCTTCGGAGGATGAAGAGGTCGAAAAGACACCACAAGAAGAACCCCAACAAAAACGTGGATGAGCATTCACGGAGTAAGGGTGTTTCACCCTTTTGTGGTAACAAATTCGACAACTCCCCCTCTACTGTACAAAGGTTATTTAATGCATGCTTTCAGGTTGTAGGGAAAAGGGCAACCTCCATTCATGAACCTCCGTAAGGTAATACAGGTACGTCAAGCTAAGTGACGTTAAACAAGCGCTTCTTGGGAGGTAACCCAAGGTTTTACATGCTTTTCTAGTGAGTTTAGTTTTAGCATGAATAAAAGTCTTAGTTTTGGTGTCCTAATATTTTCAATGCATGTGCTGCGATATTTCTGTGAATTGTTGATGTTTTTATTTTTGTGCCTAAACGATAGTTAATTAAGTTTGAGTCAGTTGAGCATGTTTTCCATGGTATCTGGTCGTGTTTTAATAGTTTTTACAGGCTTCAACTATCGTATTTATGTTTCTGAGTTTTTCTGTGAGTCTGTGAATTTTTCTAAGTAAACCAGAGAAACCACACGGCCGTGTCTTAATTCCACACGGGCGTGTGTTGCCAATTATGGCTCAACCAGAGAGGACACAGGGGCATGACCCAGCCCTTGTGAAAAACCTCAGAAGAGGCACACGGCCGTGTGGAAATTCCACACGACCGTGTGAGATCCTGCAAAACTTAAGCTCTCGTTCCAGAGAGTCCACAGGGGCGTGTGGGTGCCCTTGTGAGAAACCCTGTGTTAAGGCACACGGCCATGTGAAAACTCTGTAGAGACCCCCTTTCTTCCCGAGAATACACAAGGGCGTGTGACTGCCCTTGTGAAGTGCTTGTGCATGACACACGGCCGTGTGGATATTTCACACGACCATGTGAAATACTTAGGGTTTCTCGGGTAAGTCAGAAAGACCATAGGGGCGTGTGAGGTGCCCCTGGGGCCGGCCTTGTGTTCTTGGCCAGGTTGGGCACACGCTCGTGCGGAATTTTCACACGGCTGTGTGAAATTTTTCAGAGACCTTCGGTGATTCCCCGTGAATCCACAAGGGCGTGTACCAGCCCTTGTGGAACTCCCTTGTGAAGGCACACAGCCGTGTGGGGCTATCACACGGCCGTATAGGGTAGTCCAGAGAGTGACCAGAGTGCACACAGCGGCGTGTGTGAGCCCCTGTGAACCCTAATTTAAGAGGCACACGGCCGTGTGGATTCCCTGAACTTCAAAAGCCGCGCGTTTGCTTATAGAGTTCACTTGTGCCTTTTCATTCTTCCACTCTAAACACTCTCCGACTCTCTCTATTGCTCTACCGACCTTCTCCTCGTGTTTTTGAAGGATTTAGACAAGTTTTTCGGCTGATTTCTAAGCTTTTCATTCTCACACCGTCGAGATGACTTCTAGGTCTAAGAAATCGGCAGGGAAGCACCCATGACAGCCCATCCCACCCACCGAAGAGATGGGGTACGCGGGGCGGAGAAGGTTGCTACACCAACTCCGCTTACGAGAGATACATTGAGACTGATGGGTATGGTCCGCAGATTAGGGCCAGGAGTATATACCATGATCATACCCTAGTCAGATCAGGCCGAGGTGTCCCAGGCAGCGATAGAGCCACCTCCGACAGAGATAGAGGCCGAGGTACCACCCACAGCATTTGGTGCTCATGTTCTCGCCCTCTCGAGGCCAGGATAGACTAGAGCGCCTCGAGAGTGCTGTGGGTGTCCTGCAGAGCGAGGTGGCAGAGGTCAGGGCCACTCAGACCACACAGCATCAACAGGTGATGGCCCAGCTCCAAAGATTGCAGCAGATATTTGAGCAGCCCATTACCTCCCCTTTTATAGTCTGACCTCGAGTCTCTACTCCACCACCCCCGTTTTCTCTAGCAGTAGCAGATCCACCAGCACTAGCACCAGCAGCACCAGAGCCCCCAGCACAGGACACCGACGCTAAGGCGTCGTAGTTTTATTTTTATTTTACTTTATTTTGTACTTTTTATCATATTTTGGACTTGTAGCACTCAGAAAGGATTTTCCTTCTGAGTTTATCTTTTCTGTTACTTTTCTTTTATCTCGAGTTGTATTCATTGCTTTATCTTTATATACTCGAGTTTTATTTTATCTTTGTTGAGCTATCTTGAACCCTTGTGTGCGTGTGCGCGCAGATGGTCTTGGATGAAAGGAATCTAAGGAATAGTCATAGGCACGGTCATGGGACCGTGTGTGCTCCACAACCCATTCAGACTCAACTCTCAATGCACCTAGCTCCATCAAACGCAACACTTGGAGTTCAAGAGAGTAATGTTTCAATTGCCTACTTCCACACTAATTATTTTACAATTCTTCACTTTTATTGTGCTTGCATGCATACATTGAGGACAATGTACATCTTAAGTGTGGGGGGGAGTTCACATTGCACACACCTTATACTTGTGTGTTCAATTGCTTATGCTCATGTAGCCTATGGCGGTTCATCTTAGTTGCAACGGTTGTATTCTTAGAGTTTAGGAGAATTTTTAACATTGTATCCTATCATGCTCTAGTTTTTACTTGAATTTTTAGGGAATTTTGTCTCGATTACCTTATATTGCACAACTTACTCTTGGAATCTTTTGGAAACTTGATCTTGAAGTTTTTAAGGACAAGTTTATCATCGTTCTTAGTTTTACTTTGGAAAATGCATAAAAAAATATGGAAAATGAGAAAAAGAAAAAAAAAATATATATATATATATATATATATAAGTTTGTGAATATGTGCTTTGTTTTATTTATGCATTTGGGGTGGAAAGAGCTACCACCTATGAAGTATGTAGCTACTCTCATAAGTCGGATACAAGTTATGACCAAATGAGAGAAAGAGCTACTGTAGCAGATCCTGTAGCACGAACCCTTTGGCAAAATGGCTAAGTCTGGAGCTTCATGCGGGCTGTGATGCGGGAACTGCAGAGGCCGCATACGGTATTGTAGCAGTTCACTGTAGCGACACTGTAGCAACTTACGCGATTTCGGGATTTTCTCGGAAATTTTCTCTCCCCGCATGCGGGACCGCATAGGGGTCCGCATAACTCACTGGAAATGGTTTTTAAGGGTTTTGGGAGTCCATTTTGAAGAGGAGGCTAGGTCTTGAGAGAAACTACACTTCACCATCTTCTTTGGGAGCTTGAGGCCGGCTTTTGGAGGCATTTCTTGAGGAGAGGACGACGGGGAGAGCACGAGACGACGAATCCACGCCTTCGATTTGCATTTGAGAGGAAGTTTGACAAAGGAAGCCACTCCTTGGGTGGCGTCCTTGGAAGCGTTATTCGGCCTTGATCTTTTCAGGGGGTGTTTTCATTATGCTTTTGGTTGTTTTTATGTATTTGCTTGCTTACTTTGTGATCATGAACAACTAACCCCAAGGTCACCGGATGTAGGTGAACCTTGGGGGTGAACTTGTGTATTTTGGATGCTTCTTTCTATAGTTTATGCATTTGGTTTGGTTTGTGATCCTTGTTTGGTGGTTCTTGAATGCCTTGATATGTATGAGAACTCTATATGTCAATTCCTAGATGATGCTAGGTTGCATGACCATTGCCCTAGTATTAGGCTCACCAAGCCTGGAAGGGAATACATGTATGAATATGCCGTGACCATCGGGTATTTGTACCCCTCCAATTGTTAGGGTTGTCCTTGATTGTGTTTCAACCCTAGCTTGGGGAAATCCACTAAACCCTTTGCAATCATACAAGGATTTAGGCGGAAGCAATTCCGTATTCCAATACTTGTATTGGATTAGGGACTAACTCCGTGACCATCGGGTTGGTCTAATTTAGGGTTTCCCGGTCCAAACCACCCACGTGCATGCTAGTTAGGGCATCCTTAGCACTTTAGTAGCCCCCGAGGGAATCCTCATCCGTGGCCATTCCCTCACCTTGATTTTTCCCCTCCGTATTTATTCTTGCTATTTGCATGCTCTCTGTTTTAGTAGATTATTGGTAGTTCTTATTCCAAGTGATCGATTATGTCAAACAACATTGTGATAAGGAAGTAAGGATAGCTTCTCGGGCCCTTGGGGATACGACCCCCTCGTGTTCGCGCGAGGGGTATTACTTGGTGACCCCGTGCACTTGCGGGTGAGCGATTCAAGCGTGATTCACCAAGTTTTTGGCGCCGTTGCCGGGGACCCACGAGGAGTATTCGGAAAACTTAAAACGTGTTGATTTGATCATTTCATTTTGTTTGTTTTACCATTCTTGTGTATATTCTGTCATTTATTGTTTATTTTGTTTCTCTCTCTAAACCATGGCTTCGACTAACAGTTGGGTCTACAATCATTATCCACAGGAACCATTCTTCCCTTATTCGAATGCACCATATAGGTTGGATGAGTTGTGCCCCAACACTGAACTGTGGATAAGAACGGCGGGTGATGCCAGTGCCGCTACATTTGTTAAAGAACATGGGGCTCAATTTGTGTTTGGCAAATATTTGGAATCTATCGGGGAATGACCGGTCACAGAAACTTGCTCACCAAACCACCAACCTGAATCCTTTAATCGTGAGCTAAGAAGAGATGTTGAGTATCCTGCTGATTTTTTGATGCCTCTTGAGGGTGTGTCAGATCAAACTCGAACCGGAAATTCAGGGGCAAATCCCCATGCGCGAGAGAATAATGCTGGTGTGATTCAAAATGCGCGTCAATGTGTGGAAGAAGTGTTAGGCGTTGTTGTCCTAGGTGCAGGGGACTACTGTGACGCCGAACAGTTTGATCTTGGGAATTATGGGAAGCAGAAGTCATCAATCGAGGAACCCCCAGAATTAGAGTTGAAGCCTCTCCCCGAACATTTGGAATATGCTTTCTTGGAAAAGGGGTCCAAGCTTCCAGTCATTATTGCCTCAGATCTCACTGTTAGGCAGAAGGAGCAGCTTCTTGAGGTGCTTAAGAGACACAAAACGGCTATTGCATGGAAAATCTCGGATATTAAGGGAATTAGTCCATCTTTCTGCATTCATAAGATCCTCGTGGAGGACAACCATAGGCCTCGAGCAATTCCCCAACGGAGACTCAACCCTAACATGAGAGAGGTTGTAAGGAACGAAGTCATCAAACTTTTGGATGCAGGCATTATTTATCCCATCTCTGACAGTGCATTGGTAAGCCCAGTGCAGGTGGTACCAAAGAAAGGAGGGATGACGGTTATTGCTAATGAAAAGAATGAACTTGTTCCTACCAGGACTGTCACAAGTTGGAGGGTATGCATTGACTACAGGAAACTCAATGATGCCACGAGGAAAGACCACTTTCCCTTACCCTTCATTGATCAGATGCTTGAGCGACTAGCGGGACATTCTTATTACTGTTTCTTGGATGGTCTCTCCGGATATTTTCAGATTCCCATTGCCCCAGAAGATCAAGAGAAAACAACCTTCACTTGTCCCTATGGCACATTCGCATACCGTCGTATGTCTTTCGGGTTATGCAATGCACCGGCGACATTTCAGAGATGCATGATGGCAATTTTCGAAGATATGGTGGAGGATATCATGGAAGTATTTATGGATGATTTCTCGGTCTTTGGTGACTCATTCGAGCTTTGCCTTAGAAATCAGGAATGAGTTTTGGACAGATGCGAAGAAACTAATTTAGTGCTCAGTTCGGAAAAATGTCACTTTATGGTCAAGGAAGGCATAGTGCTCGGGTATAAAATCTCACAAAATGGGATCGAGGTAGATAAAGCAAAAGTTGCAACCATCGAAAAACTTCCTCCTCCCACTTCAGTTAAAGCTATCAGAAGTTTTTTAGGGCACGCTGGGTTTTATCGAAGGTTTGTGAAAGACTTTTCATCAATTGCTCGACCGCTCACAAAACTGCTTGAGAAGGATGCCCCTTTTGAGTTCAATGACGATTGTATGAATGCCTTCCTCACCCTGAAGAAGAAGCTTGTAGAAGCACCGATCATGGTCTCCCCGGACTGGAATCTGCCGTTTGAGTTAATGTGTGGTGCAAGTGACTTCGCCGTGGGGGCCGTACTTGGGCAGCGACGTGATAACCATTTCCATCCTATTTATTATGCAAGCAAAACTTTGAATGATGCTCAGGAAAATTACACCACCACTGAGAAAGAGATGCTCGCGGTCATTTTCGCATTTGACAAATTCCGGTCATATTTAGTGCTATCCAAGGTGATTGTGTATACTGATCATTCGGCATTGAAGTACCTGTTGAGTAAGCCTGACGCCAAGCCTCATCTAATCCGTTGGGTTCTCCTGTTACAAGAATTTGATTTGGAGATAAGAGATAAAAAAGGGGCAGAGAACTTAGCTGCTGATCACCTCTCACGCCTTGAGAACCCATATAAGAGTGTCTTGCAAAAAGGAGAAATAAATAACACCTTCCCTGGGGAGCAGCTCTGCAGCATAAGTGTGATTGAGCAGGATGAGACTCCGTGGTTCGCTGACTTTGCGAACTATTTGGCAGCAGGAACCTTCCCAAAGTGGCTCACATCTCAACAACGAAAAAAAATTTTCGCCGATCTGAAACATTATACTTGGGAGGATCCATTCCTATTCAGGACTTGCTCCGATCAAATTGTTAGAAGGTGTGTCTCAAAGGACGAGGGGCATGATATCCTGTTACATTGTCATTCAAGCCCTGCTGGGGGCCATTACAGTGGGACCAGAACAGCTAAGAAGGCACTTGATGCAGGATTCTACTGGCCCACCATGTTCCACGATGCACAGTCATTGGTACAGCATTGTGATCGGTGTCAGAGAGTGGGTAATTTATCAAAACGTGATGAAATGCCTCAGTCTTGGAACCAAGCTTGTGAAGTTTTTGATGTGTGGGGAATAGATTTCATGGGTCCGTTCCCTAGTTCCCAGGGCAACAAGTACATCTTAGTCGCAGTGGACTATGTCTCCAAGTGGGTGGAGGCCCAGGCCTGCTTGTCTTGTGATGCAAGGGTGGTTGTGAAATTCTTAAAAAAATTGTTCTCTCGGTTTGGAACTCCCAGGGCAATCATAAGTGACAGGGGAACACATTTTTGCAATTCTCAATTCGAAAAAGCCCTTAAACGATACGGGGTATCTCACAGAACATCGACCGCCTATCACCCTCAGACGAGTGGTCAAGTTGAAGTGTCAAACAGGGAGTTAAAGTGGATCCTGGAGAAGACTGTCAGTCACCACCGGAAAGATTGGGCAGACCAGCTCGAGGATGCGCTTTGGGCGTACAAAACTGCGTTCAAGACCCCTACTGGGTCGACGCCCTACCGACTAGTCTATGGAAAAGCATGTCATTTGCCTGTGGAACTTGAGCACAGAGCATATTGGGCGATAAAGCAACTTAATTTTGACCCCCATCTTTGTGGTCACAAGAGAAAATTTCAACTAAACGAGTTAGAGGAGTGGCGTGCTTTGGCATACGAAACTTCAGTCCGGTACAAAGAGAAGATGAAGGAATACCATGACAGACACATAAAGCAACCTAAGTGCTTCCAAAGTGGGGATCATGTTCTTCTTTTCAATGCGAGGTTGAGACTTTTCCCGGGGAAATTAAAATCGCAATGGCATGGGCCATGTACGGTCACGCAAGTATTCCCTCATGGCGCCGTCGAGATATCTCATCCACAACATGGGACATTTAAAGTCAATGGACACCGGTTGAAACATTACTTTCCGGGTAACAATTCTTCATCGAAAATTGGAGGTATTTCTCACCCCTTTGTCCCACCTTGAATTTAGGTAAGTCATGTCGAGCTAAAGACATTAAAAAAGCGCTTCTTGGGAGGCAACCCAAGTCTTTCAATTCATTGCAATCATTCTTTCTTTTTATTTTTTGCTGTTGTGTTTAGTTTCTTTTTCGTATTTTTGTGTAGTGCTTATGAGTTTGAGTCTTGTTGATTTTTGTGCTTGTGGTTGTTGTTTAGTCGAATTCCATAATTTATTTCATCTTGTTGCACCATAGATTTCATGATCTTTGTATTTTTCCTTGAATGTTGGTGCCTCATTCTCCATGTTTTCAATGATTTTTGAGTGGTTTCGGCTTTGTTTTCATGTGATTTTTGAGTGCTAGGTTGAGTACTTGAGCTCACAATTTCCTGGGCCTTGTGCGGCCTGTCATGCGGCCGCACAAGGGGCCGCATATATTTTCCAGAGAAGTATGCGGCCTGCTATGCGGCCGCATAGCAGGCCGCATGATTTTTCCCGAGGGGTATGCGGCCTGCTATGCAGCAGCATAGCAGGCCGCATGTTTTTTCCCGTGAGCTATGCGGGGTACCATGCGGCCGCATAGGGGGCCGCATGGTCACCCGAATTCCTCTTCTACCTCTCTTCACTCCACTCCCTCACTATTCACTCCATTTTCATCAAACTTCTTCTCTTTTCTCCTTCATCCCTCCACCATTTTTCTTCATTTTTTTTGCATCCAAACACTCTCTTCATCCTAGCAAGCATAATTTTGGAAGATTTTCAAGGTTTTATCAAGGTTTAAGCCGATTTTCACTTCATCTTCTCATTGGTACCCTAGTTCAAGGTTTGTGTTCTTATCATTCATTCTTTGGTTTTTGGTGATTGAAATGATGGGAAAACATGATGTTTTTCATGGTGAATGCTTCTTGTAATTATTTCTCTTGAATTCCAAGCTTTGTACATTTAGATTGTCACTTTTACAAGAAGAAACTCTACCAAAATTTCCCCGAAATTACTGTAGCACTAGCAAAAAATCAGCCTTTGCTCTTCATTAACCAATTTTCTCAAGTTTTTTTTGGCTTGATGAAGGTTCTCTTGTCTTGTAGGGATGCCGATCAAACACGTGGCTTCCAAGCGTGTTAGGAGAAGCTATCCACCACCCGTTTGCGAGCCTACATTCAAGAATGATGCCCACAAGACAGGATTTGCTTTCTTGTCGAAGAGGAGGTTTGGCACGGTGCTTCATCTTCTGTCGGCACTGATAAGTGCTTGAATATACATGTTTTACCTACTTGTTTTATATACATTGAGCATCATTTACCATTGATTATGTCTCATAAAGTGTATTTTGGTGTTCTTTTATGCAATTAGGTTGTGGAAGTGTTAAAGGAGGAAAAGGAAGCAAAGACGGGTTATAAAGACCTATTGTTGGGAGTTTTTGTACAACACAAGTGTTAAGGCACAAGAGGGGATCACGCACATGAGGGTGTGTGCCAACTTCCTGAAGAATTCAAGATGATTTGTGTGATGGAAGGGCACAAAGGCAGTCACACCTTCATGTCCCAACTCGTGTGAAGATAGTTAAAGCTCTCAAATGATGCTTCGAAGAAGGAGAAGTCTTATAACTCACCACATGGACGTGTGCCCGACCATGTGGCCTCAAGATGAGAGAGTTTGGATCATGTTTATGAAGAGTACTGTAGCAAAATACTGTTCATTTCACTGTAGCATCGTCACGAATTCAAGGGGGTTTATTTCCATGGTTTACATTGCTTTTCATTGTGTTATGTTTTGCTTTGTAATAAGCCCCATGGAGGGCTAAACCCTAGTAGATACTTGGGCATGTGAACCCTAGGTTTCGATTCATGTATTGACTTTCTTTATGCTTTCTTTTAAATCCGAGTTTATTTGAGTTTCAATCTTGTTTTATCATTGCTTGCATGCCTTATTGATTCGTATGGTTGTTTGGTATGCTTGATTTGTTGCCTTGGTGAGAGAGAGGTCTCCATTAGGGTTAGAACATATGAGATTGAAGAGGGTTGAGAGGGTGAGTCATGAGATAGTGGAGTGTCCCCTTTCCCTTCCGATTAAGTGTTTCCTATCTCCGTATTCCCTAAGATCTATGCAACCATATTTGGTGTGAGGTGTGAGATTAAGAGATTTCTCCGCCGGGACCTTGTAGGGGGTTAGGGATCTTCCGCCTAGAAATAGGGTTAGGTCTAATTTTAGGAATCGGTTTCACTTTTAGGTATCTCTAAAGCTTATTGCGGTCATATGGGGTGTGAGGTGTTGAGATTGAGCGATTTCTCCGCCGGGACCTTGTAGGGGACTAGTATCGGTGGCCTGGAGGCAGGGACCGATTATTCTTGGATTACCTCGACTCATAGAATTCGGTTTAGAAGCATTTAGTTAGTCTTGCACTTCATGATAGAACCTAGGGGGAGTATTGCCCGGGTATCTCATCTTTATTGATTGAGATCTCCCTTTATTTACCTTTTGCCTATTCATCTCTGGTATTAATTTCTATGCACACTAGATCACCACAAAATCACAGTGGTCATTAGGCTAGATTGCAGAGAAGAAGTTAATACTAGTAGCCCTGTTCCCTGTGGATTCGACTACCCTACTCACCAGGGTAATTATTAATTCGACAACCCGTGCACTTGCGGTACACACACGCAAAGGGGTGTGTCAGGCACCTCCTCCACAGCTACAACGTGCCTTGCGCCATCACTCCCGCCAGATTTCTAGACTCGCAGCACCACTTTAGTTTTTTATGTTGTTTGTACTAGTTTTTATTTCTAGACTTGTTGGTTTGTATTGTTGTACTTTTCAGTTAGTGAGGGTCCTCACCCTCCTAAACTTTACTTCCCCGTTTTTGATTCGTGCTTACTTGTCCCACTCTCTATTGTTTCTTGGGGTGTGATTTGCTTTCTCTCTATTTTCAGGACTGATCACTGTAGAAGCTCCGCACCCCTTGCGCCCCTCAGCTTTCCCCAGTTCATGTATATTTCGATGTTCCTTTCATCAACCACTTGGGGAAGTTTCTTTACCTCATTCCTTTATTTTTTTCTGGCATGTCTCACACCTTATTCTGCTGATTTATGTACATTGAGGGCAATGTACAACTTTAGGTGTGGGGATGGGGTACTTTACTAGTTTTGCATGCATGAGTACCGATGATAGCCATGATTTTAATGTTTAGCACTTCCTAGCTTAAAAGAATGATAGAAATGAGCTGTATTTTTATACTGTGCTTGAATGATGCCCTGTTTTATTTTTAGTGCTTTCTCATGCTCTATCATGATTGCTCCTACCTTATACACTCCAACCAACCCATTATGATGATTTTGGTATTGGACTGTTAAATTCTTTCTTCAATATTCTTTTAAGAGCTTTTGAGTTCCTTTTTTGTTTTCTGTAGCCTTAAGTGAACTTGTGTGACAGGTTTCCAAGGGACTGAGATACAGTGTGTACAGTTGAAAAAAAAAAAGTGGAGTCTATGGCAATATTCCTCTGCTGGCACAGCATGAATGCGTCTATGTAGGCTGTAATTGAGTAGGTTGGGTGACTCTTGTGCCTAATCAGCATGTGCATCCTTCTAAAAGATTTCTTGTGCAGCCTATGTTAGCCGGACTCAGAAAAAAAAATGTATATTTGTAAATAGGTAAATAAGTATCTCTGTTGCGTCCCCTGGAACTTCTTACACAGTCGCTTAAGTGCTAGAGTTTTATTCAGGAACTCAAAAGACTTTTAACTGAGTATTGAAGAGGTCTTTAACTGCCTAATACCACTCTCACCATATGTGGGGTGAATGGACCCCTGGGGTAATCCAGGGTGTGGAGGTTAAGGTTGGGAGCCCGCACACACTCACGGAAGCACTTTGAATAAAACAGGGCTACCATTACTCGATCACTCACTGTACAGCTCACTTTCTAGATTTCTTTTCACTTGTGCTAGTGGAGTGCTTTACCGTTGAGCTTGAGGTCGTATGTTTAGTCGTTTATCATCGTGCCCCTATTCTTCATGTGTGTTTGCTTGAGGACAAGCAAACGCTTAGGTGTGGGGATGTTTGATAAACGTCTAAACATACGTATTTTCCATGTATTCGGGTGTATGTATTACGTATTTTTCTATGAGTTGACGCCCGTTTTTGGTCTGAATTGGTTTCTTTCGTGTTACAGGTACTGATGTGACCCCTTCGAGCTCATTGATAGAATTTGAGAAGAAATCGGCAACGAAAACACTATTTCATAGGGGGGTTATTGTAGCGACTACTGTAGCAGATCCTGTAGCACGAACCCTTTGGCGAAATGGCTAAGTCTGGAGCTTCATGCGGGTTGTCATGCGGGAACTGCAGAGGCCGCATACGGTACTGTAGCAGCCTACTGGCAGCAGGTCACTGTAGCGACACTGTAGCAACTTACGCGATTTCGGGATTTTCTCGGAAATTTTCTCTCCCCGCATGCGGGACCGCATAGGGGTCCGCATAACTCACTGGAAAAGGTTTTTAAGGGTTTTGGGAGTCCATTTTGAAGAGGAGGCTAGGTCTTGAGAGAAACTACACTTCACCATCTTCTTTGGGAGCTTGAGGCCGGCTTTTGGAGGCATTTCTTGAGGAGCGGACGGCGGGGAGAGCACGAGACGACGAATCCACGCCTTCGATTTGCATTTGAGAGGAAGTTTGACAAAGGAAGCCACTCCTTGGGTGGCGTCCTTGGAAGCGTCATTCAGCCTTGATCTTTTTAGGGGGTGTTTTCATTATGCTTTTGGTTGTTTTTATGTATTTGCTTGCTTACTTTGTGATCATGAACAACTAACTCCAAGGTCACCGGATGTAGGTGAACCTTGGGGGTGAACTTGTGCATTTTGGATGCTTCTTTCTAGTTTATGCATTTGGTTTGGTTTGTGATCCTTGTTTGGTGGTTCTTGAATGCCTTGATATGTATGAGAACTCTATATGTCAATTCCTAGACGATGCTAGGTTGCATGACCATTGCCCTAGTATTAGGCTCACCAAGCTTGGAAGGGAACACATGTACGAATACGCCGTGACCATCGGGTATTTGTACCCCTCCAATTGTTAGGGTTGTCCTTGATTGTGTTTCAACTCTAGCTTGGGGAAATCCACTAAACCCTTTGCAATCGTACAAGGATTTGGGCGGAAGCAATTCCGTATTCCAATACTTATATTGGATTAGTGACTAACGCCGTGACCATCGGGTTGGTCTAATTTAGGGTTTCCCGGTCCAAACCACCCACGTGCATGCTAGTTAGGGCATCCTTAGCACTTTAGTAGCCCCCGAGGGAATCCTCATCCGTGGCCATTCCCTCACCTTGATTTTTCCCCTCCGTATTTATTCTTGCTATTTGCATGCTCTCTGTTTTAGTAGATTATTGGTAGTTCTTATTCCAAGTGATCGATTAGGTCAAACAACATTGTGATAAGGAAGTAAGGATAGCTTCTCGGGCCCTTGGGGATACGACCCCCTCGTGTTCGCGCGAAGGGTATTACTTGGCGACCCCGTGCACTTGCGGGTGAGCGATTCAAGCGCGATTCACCAGCTACCTTCGAGGTTGTGTGAAGCTACTACTTCCTTTCTTGCTTTTCGTATATAAATAAGTCCTTGTTAACAAAAGTTTGAGGAGTAATCATTGGGTTGTCTTGAGTGAGTTCACACACACTTACACATTTTCGAGTTGATTGACCCTTTCTATTCATGTTTTTAGCTATAGCATTGGTAACCCTATGCAATGTTTTGATTTCTCCTTACTTGTAGAATGCTTCTTTTGCATACTTTTGGTGAACCTAAGGCCGAGCACTTTCAATTGTTCTTCCCAAGTACTTTCACGTTCTATTTTGCTTGAGGATAAGCCAAAGCTTAAGTGTGGGGGGATTTGATAAGTGCTCGTGTTATAGTAATGCAAAGTGTTATTATCTTGCAATGAGCATTAATTTAATCAACTTTATCACTAAAAATTGTGCATTTGTTTACTTTTGTGCATTGTAGGGTTGTGAAGATCAAGTGATGGAAAGGAACGAAGTTAGATCATGTTCGCCATTGTTGGGAAAATTCTCGGACTAAGCAAAGAACACGGCATGAGTATAGACTTGTGAATGTGTGCCAACCTCCTTTGGAGGGGCACAAAGACAGTCATATTCACAATAACTCTAGCTCGTGCTAACAAGGAGAACTTCACCAAGTTAGGAGATTTGAAGCAATCAGCACCATCTACTGTTGATTGTGTGCCCAATTCAACAGCCTCAATGAAGAACGATGAATTCGGGAGCATTTCGGCAAGTTATTGTAGTAGCACTGTAGCACAAGACCATGGCCATATCGCACATAAGGGGGTTTTCATCTATGCATGCAATTTGTGTTCTTATTATTACTTTGATGGATTTGTATAGCTCCATGAGGAGCTAAACACCCTTGTGGGTATTCGGATTTGTTAACCCTAGGACTATTATGTTTCTTTGACATTGCTATTATGCTTTTCATTATTGATGAATAAAAATGAATTTCAATCTTGATTTATTTTGTTATTGTTTTCCCTTAGCCATGACACTAGGGTTGAGAACAATTTAGGTAATCCTTTGGAGGTGTGACAACTCCTATAGGGTTAGACTGCTTAGGATCAAAGAGGGTTGAGAGGGTGAGTCTTGAGGTAGTAGAACGTCCCCTTTCCCCTCTAATGTGATTTTCCCTACCTTCGTGTTCCATGATTCATTAGCGGTCAAGATAGAGTGAAGTGCTAGGAGATAAATTCCCCTGGGGCTTAGTTGCGCGAGCAACAGAGTGAAGGGTTGTAGTGAATCTTAGCATTGGGGCTTAATCTAGACTAGGATTCTCTCACCTGGACCAAAGGGTTTGAACTACATATAGGAACCAGGTTTATCACTAGGAATCCCTAGAACCTAAAGCAATTCCACATAGTGGGAGGCTTAGGAAGACAAACTCCCCTAGGGCTTAGTTGACAGGTCAACGAGAGTCAAGGGTCGTAGTGAAACCTAATGCCGGGGCATAATGTTGGGATTAGTCACGGTTGACCTTAGATTTGGGATCGTGTGTTTAAGGATCTCCTCGACTTAATTAACATCAATAGGAAGGTATAATATCATTGTGTGGATTTTCTGAAATTGTGATTTTTGACGGGCAATAAATAGTAGCTTGCTACAACAAATTCTTATATTGTTTTGCTACAGTAACTGCTATAGTACTCATGCCAAAGTTGCTCCCGACTTCATTAGTTCATCGAGGCCGCCGAATTGGGCACACAATCGTACTGTAGATCACGTCGCGTCTTCAAGTTACCCGCATTGATGGAGTTCTTAATGATGTTGCACAATTCGAAACATGTGAGTTTGACTGCCTTTGTGCCCCTCCAATTCACATATTCCCTTGAACTTAGTTGGAGGTTGGCCCACACTCACATGTCTTTGAACACAAATTGTGCCTTGTTCCTTCTCTGTTCCAAGAACTCCCTCAACAATTGCGTTCATAACCTATTCTTGCTTCTTTTCTCCTGAATTTTCCTCCACAACCCTATATGCACAAAATAACACAAATACACACATATAAGCAATAAAACCTGAATAAAGCGATGCTCAATGTAAGAAAAGTATACTTCATATAGCTTATACATGAGAACTTATCAAACTTCCCAACACTTAACCTTTTGCTTGTCCTTAAGCAAACTAAACATTAAAGAACTTAAGAGGTTCAATTGAAAGTGCTCGGCCTTAGGTTCACCAAAGCATGCAAAAGAAGCATTCTACAAGCAAGGGGAAATTAAAACATTGCATAAAATGTATCATTGCTCTAGCTAAAAACTTGAATAAAAAAGGACAATAAACCCGATATTGTGTAAGTGTGTGTAAACTCACTCAAGTCAACCCAAAAAGTATTCCTCAAAGCTCTTATTAAGAATGTGGTATTTTGGTCTTTCTCTTAGCTAGGTTGTTGCTTGATCATTTTAGTCTTTTGGTTGTTTTTCCTTTTTCATTTGTTCGAGGCACCTAGCCGAGTTTTGAGGCCTTGGCAAGTGTGTATGGGTGTTTAGAGGTTTGTGGGTGTGTGTGGGTGTCTGTTAGTGTGTGTTTGAGTGTGTGTGAGGCTGTGTGTGTGTGGGCTGTGCACAGGCCACACACCCCAGGCAAAGGGGTGTGCGGCTTGTCTGCGGGCTGCACACCAGCCGCACACTCCTCTGCCAAGGGTGTGCTGGCACTGCACAGCCCGCACACGACCAGCACACCGTTGGGTTTTTGCATACAAAAGTTTCGTTTTAAGCCTTTTCTTCATTCTTTCTTCTCCCCAAACACCTCTGTTTCATTCTCTTCTCATCCTCCATTGTCCCTTGGGGTTTTAAGGTTGATTTGGAAAGGATTTTTGAGCTTGAATCTTGGATCATCAAGTTGCTTATTCTTTAGATCAAGGTAAACTTCCATCCTTTTTGTTCCTTCTTCCTTGTTCTTTGACACACCCCTTCCGTGTGTACCCCGCAAGTGAATTTGTTGTCAAAGTAATAAAATACCTTGGTGAGTGGGTACTCGTATCCACAGGGAATAGTGTTCAGAAACAAGCGTTATCACTATGTTAGCTATAAATGGAATAGATGGTAAGAGAAATCAATATATATATATATATATATATATATATATATATATATATATATATATATATATAAGAAAGTAAAATAGTGCAAAAAGGGCAATAAAGGTAGGAGAGGTAATCAATATAAAGATAGGGTACCCAGACAAAGCTTCCCCTAGGACTAATGCTTCTAGTGCAAGACTAGTATTATACCATCTAATTGATGTCTAATGAGTCGTGGAAATCCTTAAGCACACGGTCTCAAATCTAAGGTCAACCGTGACTAATCCCATACTATACCCGGCTCTAGACTTCTCTACGACCCTTGACTCTCGATGACCTGTCACCCAAGCCCCAGGGGAGTACATCATACTAATGCCTAGCACCGTGTGAAATTGCATAGAGTTCTAGGAATTCCAAGTAAAAGTGATGATTACCGCAAGTGCACCGGTCGCCAAGTAATACCCTTCGCGCAAGCACAAGGGGGTCGTATTCCCAAGGGCCAAGGAACTACTATTACTTCCCCTTCATCTATTTCCTAACCTAGCAATTCGATTGTCAAGTAATAATTACAAAATGGAGAAAGAAATAACTATAATGAAATCGGGGCTACTACTACACACATTTAGCAAACAAGGGAGAATCAAACATGCGAAGGCATGATTTGGACAAAGAATCCCTTAGGGTTGTCATTAAGCCCTGAATTTAGGATGAAATGTTATGATGGTAGTTGGGCCAAGAGATTCCAAAACTAGGTCACCCCGATGGTCATGGTGATAACCCCTAATCCGGTATGAGTATTGGAATACGGAATCACTTCCGCCCAAATCCTCACACGATTGCCTTACGCTTAAGAAAATCTCAAATTAGGGTCAAACACAATATCTAGGTTCAACCCTAATGGTTGGAGGGGTACAAATACCGGATGGTCACGGCGTATTCGTACATGTATCCCTTCCAAGCCTATTGAGTCTAGTATAAGGGCGATGGTCACGCAACCAAGTACAACCTAGAAGTTGAAATACAGAGTTCTCATGCAAATCAACACATCAAAGTACACAAGGCTTGAACCACAAACTATAAGATTCCATAAAAGAAATACAACATCACACAATGCATCAATAAAGATGATCATCCAAATTACAAACAAACAACCCCAAAGTTCATCATGTCCAAATCACAAATAAGATACTTCCTCATGAAAGAAGAAAACTCGTACAACTCCAAGGAATAACAAAACAAGAAATGAAGCAAGAAATACTCCCTCTAGCCTTGGAACCCCTTGGATGGATGAAAACCTTGAAAATATGCCTCAATGCCTTGGATCTTCCCTCCAATCTTCTCCTTCGATGTTGCCTCCCTCTTGGTGAAGCTTTGTGCCGTAGATCGCCAGAAATCGCCGCCAAAAGGGGTGGGGCGGCGGCCCAAAAGTCTCCAAAAGAATCCCCTCTTCAAATACCCTAAAAACCCTTAAAAACTCATTCTAGCGAGTTATGCGGCCTCCCATGCGGCCCCGCATGGGGTGAGAGAAAGTTTCCGAGAAATCCCGAAAATCGCGTAAGTTACTACATTGCCGCTACAGTAACCATACTACAGTACCCTCTGCTACAGTGCATATGCGCCCTGCAATGTGCCCGCATGGTAGCCCGCATCAACCTCCTGACCAAGCCGATCTCCAAGTCTTCATGCTACAATGGTTGCTACAGTGCCCTAGGCTCAGAAACAGTGTTTTTGATGCCGATTTCTTCTCCAATTCTGTCATTGAGCTCGCTGGGGCCTCATTGGTACCTGTAACACGAAATGAAACCAATTCAGACCAAAAACGAGCATCAACTCATATAAAAATACGCAATGCATACGCCCGAATATGTAGAAAATACGTATATTTAGGCGTTTATCAAATATCCCAACACCTAAGCATTTGCTTGTCCCCAAGCAAACACACATGAAGAACAGGGGCAAGATGATAATCGACTAAACATACGACCTCAAGCTCAATTGTAAAGGACCCCACAAGCATAAATAGAAGGAAAGACAGATAATGAGTTGTTCTGTTGGCAACTGGGTAAGGATGGTCCTGTTTCATCTAAAGTGCACCTGTGAGTGTGTGCTGACTTCCAACCTCAACCTATATACTATGGATCACCCAAAGGTGTCCAATCACTCCATACATAATGAAGTTGGCATTAAAATGTTAAAGGCACCATCAATACTCAGTTAAGAGTCCTTCGGGTCCTGAATAACACTTCGGCCCTCAAGTGGCTGTGCAACAGGCTCCAAGGGATACAGACAAGATACTTTATTCTTTACTTACATATATACATAGTTTTTTTTTCCTGAGTCCGACTAACATAGACTGCACAAAAATCTTTCAGACGGATGCACATGCTGGCCAGGCACAAGAGCCACCCATCCTACTTGATTACAGTCCACATAAACGCATTCATGCTATAATAGCAGAGGAATACTGTTGATAAGTGCTTGAGTATACATGTTTTACCTACTTGTTTTATATACATTGAGCATCATTTTACCATGGATTATGTCTCATAAACTGTATTTTGGTGTTCTTTTATGCAATTAGGTTGTGGAAGTGTTAAAGGAGGAAAAGGAAGCAAAGATGGGTTATAAAGACGTATTGTTGGGAGCTTTTGTACAACACAAGTGTCAAGGCACAAGAGGGGATCATGCACATGAGGGTGTGTGCCAACTTCCTGAAGAATTCAAGATGATTTGTGTGATGGAAGGGCACAAAGGCAGTCATACCTTCATGTCCTAACTTGTGTGAAGATAGCTAAAGCTTTCAAATGATGGTTCGATGGAGGAGAAGTCTTATAACTCACCACATGGACGTGTGCCCGACCATGTGGCCTCAATATAAGAGAGTTTGGATCGCGTTTTATGAAGAGTATTGTAGCAAAACACTGTTTATTTCTTTGTAGCAGTACTGTAGCAGAAGTTACTGTTCACGCGACCGCGTCAAAATCCCACACGACCGCGTGGGAATTCTGCAGCCCACGCGACCGCGTGGGATCTCACGTGGTCACGTGGAGGCACGTGACTGGCGCGCTTCAGGCTTATAAATAGCCCTTTTTGCCGATTCTTTTGGATCTTTCTGTGTGGCTTTTGAGAGGCGAAGCGGCTAGGGTTTGAGGAGGAGGTCTTTGCCCAATTGGAGGGCCATTCTTCACCAACTTTGATAGTTCTTTCCTCCGTCATAGCATCGAGGGAGTCATTGGCGACCTAGCTTCGGAGAAGGATCCTTCAAGACGTTGAGCGACCCATCAAGGCCATCATCACGAATTCAAGGGGGTTTACTTCTATGGTTTACATTGCTTTTCATTGTGTTATGTTTTGCTTTGTAATAAGCCCCATGGAGGGCTAAACCCTAGTAGATACTTGGGCATGTGAACCCTAGGTTTCGATTCATGTATTGACTTTCTTTATGCTTTCTTTTAAGTCCGAGTTTATTTGAGTTTTAATCTTGTTTAATCATTGCTTACATGGCTTATTGATTCATATGGTTGTTTGGTATGTTTGATTTGTTTCCTTGGTGAGAGAGAGGTCTCCATTAGGGATTAGAACATACAAGGTTAAAGAGGGTTGAGAGGGTGAGTCTTGAGATAGAGGAGTATCCCCTTTCCCTTCCGATTAAGTGTTTCCTATCTCCGTATTCCCTAAGTTTTATGCAACCATATGGGGTGTGAGGCGTGAGATTGATAGATTTCTCCGCCGGGACCTTTGTAGGGGGTTAGGGATCTTCCGCCTAGAAGTAGGGTTAGATCTAATTTTAGGAATCGGTTTCACTCTTAGGTATCCCTAGAACTCATTGCAGTCATATGGGGTGTGAGGTGTTGAGATTGAGCGATTTCTCCACCGGGACCTTGTAGGGGACTAGTATCGGTGACATGGAAGCAGGGATCGATTGTTCATGGATTACCTCGACTCATAGAACTCGGTTGGGAAGCATTTAGTTAGTCTTGCATTGCATGATAGAGCCTAGGGGGATCATTGTCCGGGTATCTCATCTTCGTTGATAGAGATCTCCTTTACCTTTCCCTTTTACTTGCTTTCTTTCTTGCGATTTTCTTATTTTACACATTACATCCATTGCTTCATACTATTTGATAAGTGCCTAAATACATCATGTTATAGCTATGATGTTCTTGTACATTCATGCAACTTATGTGTATTTTCGATGAGTTTTTGCGCACTTGATGTTTTATTTTTCATTTCAGGGTTTCAAGGACCAAGTGCGCAAGTTTTGACCATATTCGTGTCATTCCGGGGATGATTGAAGAAGGAACGAAGAGTTGGAGCACCCTGGAAGCCGACGCGCCGCACACGGGCACATTCTTCTCGGCCGTGTGCGGCCACTGTGCGGGCTGCGCAGTGGCCGCACACCCTGGCCAGAAGGGTGTGCGACCACTGTGCGGCCCGCACAGTGACCGCACAAGAGAGACAGAGCAGTGTGCGGCCAGTGTGCGGCCCGCACACTGGCCGCACAGCACAGCCAGAAGGCTGTGCGGGCACTGTGCGGCCCGCACAGTGCCCGCACACCTTCGGGCTATATATGCTTGTTCTGAAGAGTTTTTGAGAGAGCTAGTTTTTTTTTCTCATCCGGCCTCCACTTGTCCTAGACTTCATTTCACCATTTCTTGAGGGATTTTGGAAGGATTTTCGGCTAGATTCGAAGGAGAGAAGAAGGGGAAGACGTTGAGAAGCTTCATAGGGCTCGCCGGCGCGGATCCGACGAGCTACGCCATCATCCCTAGTCGACATCTTCGAGGGGGTTTTTCTTGTTTTTATTGGATGGAATTGTTGTATGATGAGCTCCTTAGTTTTGTGATGTTGAACTAAACCTCCCAAGGCCGCCGGGCTCCCGGTGAACCTTGGGAGGAGACTTTGTATGAATGACCTATATTTTGCTTTAAATGAATGCGTTAGTTTGATTGTTTGGTTTTAATTCATCATCATGTTGTTCATTCTACAATGGATGGATTCCGTAGAATTGATTTTGAATGATACTTGTTTGGCGGGATGCTAGCTTGTATTAGGTCCTTTGATGAGTTAAAGAGGGTAACATGTATTAATACACCGGAGGTTCCGGGTGTTAATAGCCTCCCGCGCGATTAGGGTTAATTTAGCCGAGAGCGTGCATTAGATTAACCCTAATCAAGACTCCTTGTTCTCATTGACATCGTAGGGGTATTTTCTGGATAGAGAAACCCGTACTGGATTAGGGCTACACTACGGAGGTTCCGGGGTAGTCGACATCCGAGTCTAGCGGACCGAAACCAAGCTAACCCTAGTTTTATAATTATCTTGGTCATTCGTATTTAGTCTTCTCCCGGGGGAATCCTCGCCCGAGGCCTTCCATAATTATTGGATTCTTCATCTCTATTTTATTCCGGATTGAGTTTTATCTTATTTGCATTCCTTTACTTGTTTTTATTATTTTAATATTGCTTCAACCCTGTTTCGATCGACCAGAAAGTGACTCCCAAAAGGAAGTAATAGTAGATCTCGGGCCCTTGGGAATACGACCCTCCTCGTGAGGTTTATTACTTGACGACCCGTGCACTTGCGGCCGGGGAGTCGCGTGCTAGCTCTGTAGCTAGTCGCGCGCTCGCTCATCAAGTTTTTGGCGCCGTTGCCGGGGAACATCCGAGAATACTAGGAAAACTTTTGGATCATTGCTCTAGTCATTTCGCTTTCATTTGTAATTATCCATCTTTTATTGTTTTTTGTTTTCGTCATTCTTTATATATTCACTAATATCTCTCTCGTTGTCTCTTGTGCATTTCCAGGTACCCCATTTTAAACCTTCACATCGATGGATCAATACTTGAGTGAACCCACTTCTCACTACTTGGATCAATGGAAAAGGCAGTTTCTGGTTCATAATGAAGGCTCTAATTTGAAGACTACGGATCAGGATGATTGTACTCTCAGCAACAACGAATTTTTTTCGCGATTCATGAGTGGAGCCGAGTATGTAAATTCTGTTCAGAACGGAGCTCACAACCGGCAGCCGACCACAGTTCACGAGTTTACCACTTTTTTGCCTCCTAAGCAGTCTGTGTGCGAGGTGCAAGATGAATCTGAATCTGACAACTCTATTGATGATGAGATGGAAGAATTTGAGAGAATACAACGTGATAACATGAACAGACTAAAGCCATCCGTCGATGAACCACCAGAATTGGAGTTGAAGGAATTACCCCCACACCTTGAATACGCATTTCTTGATGGAAATCTTAAGCTACCAGTGATAATTTCCTCTAGCCTGTCAACAGAGCACAAGAATGAACTCTTAAAGGTGTTAAAGAGGCACAAGCGGGCGTTGGCGTGGAAGATTTCAGATATCCGGGGAATAAATCCATCTTTCTGCACTCATAAAATTCTAATGGAAGACAACCACAAGCCGTCGGCCCTCCCGCAATGGAGGTTAAACCCGAATATGAAAGAAGTGGTAAAAGCTGAAGTGATCAAACTGCTAGACGCCGGCATAATCTACCCAATCTCTGATAGTGCTTGGGTCAGTCCCACCCAGGTGGTACCAAAGAAAGGGGGCATGACAGTAGTGACTAACGAGAAGAATGAGCTTATCCCTACTAGGCAGGTCACTGGTTGGAGAGTCTGTATTGATTATAGAAAGCTCAATGACGCCACTCGCAAAGATCATTTCCCTCTTCCGTTCATTGATCAGATGCTTGAAAGGTTGGCCGGACACGAATACTATTGCTTTCTTGATGGTTTTTCCGGGTACTTTCAAATTCCCATAGCCCCTGAAGACCAAGAGAAAACCACCTTCACCTGCCCTTATGGTACATTTGCTTACCGCAGAATGCCTTTCGGGTTGTGCAATGCCCCTGCCACATTTCAGAGATGCATGCTTGCTATCTTCGAGGACATGGTTGAAAACACGATGGAAGTGTTCATGGATGACTTCTCAGTGTATGGGAGCTCATTTGACTTGTGTTTGAAAAACTTGGAGCGTGTTCTGGAACGATGTGAGGAAACCAACTTGGTGCTGAGCTGGGAAAAATGCCACTTCATGGTAAAGGAGGGTATAGTTCTGGGACATAAAATTTCAGGTGATGGCATTGAAGTAGACAAGGCAAAAATCTCTGCCATTGAGAAGCTCCCTCCTCCAACATGTGTCAAGGCAATTAGAAGCTTTCTGGGGCATGCCGGGTTTTACAGGAGATTTATAAGAGATTTTTCTAAGATTGCAAAACCGTTGACTAAGCTCCTTGAGAAGGATGTGCCGTTCAATTTCACCCCGGAGTGTTTGACTGCCTTCACTACACTAAAGAATCAACTTATCCGGGCACCTATCCTCATCGCACCAAACTGGGAGCTACCATTCGAATTAATGTGTGACGCTAGCGATTTTGCAGTGGGAGCAGTTCTGGGGCAAAGGAAAGACAAACATTTCCATCCTATTTATTATGCAAGCAAAACTCTCACGGGGGCTCAAGAAAATTATACTATCACTGAAAAAGAACTCCTTGCGGTGGTCTTTGCTTTCGACAAGTTCAGGCCTTATTTGGTGCTTTCCAAAGTTGTGGTTTACACTGATCATTCTGCACTTCGATATCTCCTGAGTAAGACTGATGCTAAGCCGCGTCTGATCCGTTGGGTGCTCCTGCTGCAGGAATTCGATTTGGAAATCAAGGACAAAAGCGGTGCTGAAAATTTAGCTGCTGATCATTTGTCTCGACTTGAGAACAACTACTCATCATCTACCATAGATGGTGAGATCAATGACTCCTTTCCGGAAGAACAACTGTTTCGTGTTCAGGTGACTCAGGAAGAAGATCAACCCTGGTTCGCAGACATTGCTAATTATCTGGCAGCGGGCATTCTCCCAAAGTGGTTTAGTTACCAACAAAGGAAGAAATTTTTCGCTGATCTGAAGCATTATATTTGGGAGGAACCTTACTTGTTCCGCGTCTGTGCCGATCAGGTGGTTAGGCGGTGCGTATCTCGACAAGAAGGAGTGCACATTATCAAACATTGCCATGAAGGCCCAACCGGGGGGCATTACAGCACCAATCGAACGGCTAAAAAAATTCTTGACGCTGGATTCTTTTGGCCCACTATTTTTCTAGACGCACAAAGCCATATTCAATGCTGCGATCGATGCCAAAGAGCAGGGAACATTTCGCGCCGGGACGAAATGCCTCAGAATGCTATCCAAGTTTGTGAGGTTTTTGATGTGTGGGGGATCGATTTCATGGGTCCCTTTCCAAACTCCCGGGGGCACAAGTTTATTCTAGTTGCTGTGGATTACGCATCCCGCTGGGTGGAAGCTCAATCGTTGCCGTCTAATGATGCCCGTGTTGTTGTGCAATTCTTGAAGAGGTTGTTCTCGAGGTTTGGAGCGCCGCGAACAATTATCAGTGACCGAGGAGCACACTTTTGTAATTCCCAGTTTGCGAAGATCTTGAAAAGATACGGTGTCTCCCATTATACATCTACCGCTTATCATCCACAAACTAGTGGTCAAGTCGAAGTTTCCAACCGAGAACTCAAGCGAATTTTGGAAAAAACTGTGGCTCATCATCGCAAGGACTGGGCAGACCATCTGGATGATGCACTTTGGGCCTACCGTACAGCATATAAAACACCTACGGGGAGCAGTCCGTATCGCCTAGTTTATGGCAAGGCTTGCCATCTCCCTGTTGAGCTGGAACACAAAGCATATTGGGCCACCAAATTCCTGAATTTTGATTTCAACTTGGTTGGGGAGAAAAGGAAGATGCAACTGAATGAACTTGAGGAATGGAGGGTTCTGTCCTACGAGAATTCAAGATTATACAAAGAAAAAGTGAAGCGATTCCACGACAAAAATATAAAACAGGGCAAGAAGTTGGAGGAAGGGGATCAAGTGTTGCTATACAATGCCCGACTTCGCCTATTTCCAGGGAAGCTCAAATCGCGATGGACAGGACCGTACACGGTCATGAATGTCTCACCTCAGGGAGTAGTCGAAATCAACCACCCGGAGAAAGGTCGGTTCAAGGTAAACGGGCATCGCCTCAAGCTATATTTCGGTAAGAGCTCATTTTTGCCCGATCCGTCAGGTAAAATCTTTCCCTTTGAACCTCATTAATTCGGGACACTCATGCTTCGTGCTCGCGGCGCTAAACGAGCACTCTTGGGAGGTAGCCCAAGCCTTTGTTTTCTTTTTGTTCGTATTCTTGTTTTCTTTGTTGTTTTTGTGTGTTTGTTAGAATCTCGAGTTTAATCCTCCTCTCCCTCGTATTTTATCTTGTCGGTGCAATTGTTGTATCCTTGTTTGCATTCCAAAGGGGGTGAAAATTTCCAATTTCCTGAAGCCTTGTGCGGCCACTGTGCGGCCCGCACAGTGGCCGCATGACACAGACAGAAGCCCATGCGGCTGGTGTGCGGCCCGCACACCAGCCGCACACTTCAGACAGAAGCCCATGCGGCTGGTGTGCGGCCCGCACACCAGCCGCACACTTGAGACAGATCCGTGTGCGGTGGGTGTGCGGGCCGCGCACCAACCGCACATATCATATGCGGTTGGTGTGCCCCCCGCACACCAACGAGTGACAAGTGGCTGATTCTTGCCACTTGTCCACCATCTTGCCTTGCTCAGTGTCCTCTTTAGTCTTATCCCTTTCAAAGACTTCTTTTCAGCCCCTATTCTCCATCTTTGACTCTTAAACACTGAATTTCTCCAAGACTCACCTCCATCACCTTGGCCGCCCATCTCCAAAACTAGCTCCCTGATTTCCTTCTTCTCTAGCTCTTCAACCTCATCTTGCTCTTCAACCTCATCTTCCAAGCTCGTCCTCGTCCTCACTAGCTCTTCAACCTCATCTTGCTTGTTCTCCCTTGCCTTTAAGGTTTGTTTTATCTTACTTCTTTTTCTTGAGATCTTGGAGATCTTGCTACTTCATTGTGGTATTTGTTACATTTATTTGTGAGTGTTTAATCTTGGAGAGTTGGATTTCCCTTTTTGGGTGTAATTCTTGTAGCTCATTGTTGTCTTGAGTGGAATGTCTCCTCATGGTGTTGTTTCAAAGTTGTTCACAATTGTACAAATTTCTATGGTGAATTTAGGATGTATGCTTGCTTTTAAGAAATCTTTGTTTCCATCCTCTATTTTGATCTCACATGCCTTGTTTTCATGCTAGTAAACTATTGTACTCACCCTTGTTGCCTTTGTTTGATTTTGTAGTCTCCTTTCTTATCTTTCCATATTGTTAATGTATTAAGATAATATTAATTCTTGTGTCATACCTATCTTGTCGCACTTGCTATTATGGGATGAGATTTGATTTTATCTAAATTGTGTGATTATAGATATGGCACCGAAGGCTTCTAACAAGCGCGCATTGGCCCGAGCTAGCTCTTCATCCGAGATCCAATTCGATGACAATGTATTCCAAGAACGCTACGATTCACTTAGCACAAAGCCATTCGGCCAAACCCGAATAATTGATTGGGAACTACTTGAACAATTGGGTTTGGCCGATGATGTTCGGCAATTAGTTGGGTTTGATCAGTGGCTCACCGTTTTTGATATCAACGAACCTGTTTATCGTGAGCTCACCCTTGAAGTTCTGAGCACCTTTGAATTTAACAAGACCTATGCCCGTCTTCATCGCCCAGGAGGAATTTCATTCCAAGTCCATGGTGAACATAAATCCATTAGTCTCCGTGACTTTGCCAACCACTTGGGCATTTATGACCGGGAGTTTCTGAAAAGTATGGACTACCCCATCTTACCACTGGATTTTCCCCCGCATGTCGAGCCAAGGCACTTTTGGCGTTCTATTACCCTTGCTGCCGGTCAAGATTCCAAGAAAGCGTCACTCCTTCGTAGTCCCGCCCACCGTTATGTACACGCATTGATGAGCTGATCTATCACCGGGCGCGCCGACAGCACTGGGGTAGTATCTCGCATGGACCTGCTCATTCTATACAGTATGATTAACCGTTATCCCATCAATTTGGCGTGTGTGCTAGCAGAATGCATTGCCCGACATAATCAACACCCCCCGATCGGGGTCATCTTCGCCGGACCATATATCACACGCCTTGTGAGGGGCATGCAGGTTCTTGGCCGTATTCGTTCAATGAAGAGGGTTGGGGGAACGATTGCATTGGGGATTCAAACCTTACTCGCGATTGGTATTATCAAGCGCCGAGGATCATCCTATTATGTCGTTTCTCATGAGAGCCTCCTCAATTCCGACGACAACCAGAGTACACCGGATATTCCTCAGGGTGACCAAGCTCAATCGAGTTCCACTCGCACCGTTTCCCCTGCAGAGTTACAGCGTGATATACAAGATTTGCGAGACATACAGCGGCGTCAGGGAGAAGATATTTCTCGGATCATCCAGGGGCAACTTAACCTTCTTCAGGGCCAACAGGACATCCTGGCCCTCCTGCAGCATCAACCCCACTCTCCACCATTTTCTGCACCACCAGCTTCTACTGATGACTGGGATGACTGGGATTGAGGCTCCCAGGCTTTCCTCTGTTCCTGTTCTTTTTATTGCTATTTCCGTTTCTGTTCTTTTCATTGTTGTCTCTTGTGTGCTTGCGTTTGTTGTATTAATCTAGTTGTCTAAGGCTTATCCTTACAACTTAGTTTGTTGAGTGTTGTTTTATTCTATCGCTTAAAAACTCTTGTTTGCTCTTGTAAACCGTGTTTCTTGTCTTCAATCTCTGTGTCGTTGATGGATGCTTGACTCGACGTCTTTTCTCCTTGTAGGTAGAACAAGACGTCCATTTTTCTTCCTCTCCACTTCGCTTGTAGCCATGGTGATGGTCACCCCGAGCTCGTGCCTTGCAAAGCTCATTACCAATTTCTCGGGGAAGTTCATGACACCACCCTCTTTATTTTCCATGCATAAATTTTTCTGTACTGCTGATCAATGTACATTGAGGGCAATGTACTGCTTTAAGTGGGGGGTGGCTATGCATGTCTGATCTTCGTTACTTGTTTCGTGAACTTGTATGAAAATTTTTGATAATTCTTGACTTGTTGCATGATTGTAAACCTAGGATGGCGTACTTAATTGTGATTGTATTATAGCTCGAAATCATGATAAATGCTAAGCTTTTTATGACCCTGCACACTTGAGATTTTCATGTCATTCTAGGCAATTCTCGCACTATTCCCTTAGGTAGAACCCTGGACATCTAGGCGAGTAACCACAGCACTTTCGTGACCCTCTTAGTTGCTAACCCATACTAGTGGTTTCGCGCCTTGACGTGTTAGAATACCTTATAATAGGGTTTTAAGGACCTTCTTCTTGTTCTTTTTTTTTTGCAATACGGTCGAAAAAAAAAAAAAAAAAAAAGGCAAAGTGAATAAAAACGTGGACAGTGCTCCTCTGTCCTAATAGCGAAGTAACCTGGGGTTCTGGCTCCTAACCAGAGTGTTCCTCTCGCCAAAAGCTATAAGGACATGAGCGCGTTTACATGAATGTGCAAAGCTCCAGGTAATGTGGATTTGCAGTTCATGTTAGTCCCGGAAAAGAAAAAGATAAACATATTGCGTACAGAAAAATAAATTTCGACTGGTTATTGTTCGAAAATAAGAGGAAGGATCCTTACGACTCTACTAGAAGTATTTCTACCACCTCAAGGCCGTATTCCACTTGGTGGCGTGAATTGCTTCAAGAAGTGGTCCACGGGGTCCTGTCTACCTTGTTTGGACTACAGGGCTTCGAACTAGGGGACTTGCACACACACAACACGACACGGCCAATGAACGCGTGAATGATCTCAAGTGGTCTTTGCTTAGTATTTTGAGTTTCGCTTTGGTTAGGATACTTTCATCTCTTGCCCGAGGTTGTGTATTTAGTCACTTATCAGTATCCCTGGTTTTCCATGTCCGTTTGCTTGGGGACAAGCAAATGCTTAAGTAGGGGGTATTTGATAAGTGCCTAAATACATCATGTTATAGCTATGATGTTCTTGTACATTCATGCAACTTATGTGTATTTTCGATGAGTTTTTGCGCACTTGATGTTTTATTTTTCATTTCAGGGTTTCAAGGACCAAGTGCGCAAGTTTTGACCATATTCGTGTCATTCCGGGGATGATTGAAGAAGGAACGAAGAGTTGGAGCACCCTGGAAGCCGACGCGCCGCACACGGGCACATTCTTCTCGGCCGTGTGCGGCCACTGTGCGGGCTGCGCATTGGCCGCACACCCTGGCCAGAAGGGTGTGCGACCACTGTGCGGCCCGCACAGTGACCGCACAAGAGAGACAGAGCAGTGTGCGGCCAGTGTGCGGCCCGCACACTGGCCGCACAGCACAGCCAGAAGGCTGTGCGGGCACTGTGCGGCCCGCACAGTGCCCGCACACCTTCGGGCTATATATGCTTGTTCTGAAGAGTTTTTGAGAGAGCTAGTTTTTTTTTCTCATCCGGCCTCCACTTGTCCTAGACTTCATTTCACCATTTCTTGAGGGATTTTGGAAGGATTTTCGGCTAGATTCGAAGGAGAGAAGAAGGGGAAGACGTTGAGAAGCTTCATAGGGCTCGCCGGCGCGGATCCGACGAGCTACGCCATCATCCCTAGTCGACATCTTCGAGGGGGTTTTTCTTGTTTTTATTGGATGGAATTGTTGTATGATGAGCTCCTTAGTTTTGTGATGTTGAACTAAACCTCCCAAGGCCGCCGGGCTCCCGGTGAACCTTGGGAGGAGACTTTGTATGAATGACCTATATTTTGCTTTAAATGAATGCGTTAGTTTGATTGTTTGGTTTTAATTCATCATCATGTTGTTCATTCTACAATGGATGGATTCCGTAGAATTGATTTTGAATGATACTTGTTTGGCGGGATGCTAGCTTGTATTAGGTCCTTTGATGAGTTAAAGAGGGTAACATGTATTAATACACCGGAGGTTCCGGGTGTTAATAGCCTCCCGCGCGATTAGGGTTAATTTAGCCGAGAGCGTGCATTAGATTAACCCTAATCAAGACTCCTTGTTCTCATTGACATCGTAGGGGTATTTTCTGGATAGAGAAACCCGTACTGGATTAGGGCTACACTACGGAGGTTCCGGGGTAGTCGACATCCGAGTCTAGCGGACCGAAACCAAGCTAACCCTAGTTTTATAATTATCTTGGTCATTCGTATTTAGTCTTCTCCCGGGGGAATCCTCGCCCGAGGCCTTCCATAATTATTGGATTCTTCATCTCTATTTTATTCCGGATTGAGTTTTATCTTATTTGCATTCCTTTACTTGTTTTTATTATTTTAATATTGCTTCAACCCTGTTTCGATCGACCAGAAAGTGACTCCCAAAAGGAAGTAATAGTAGATCTCGGGCCCTTGGGAATACGACCCTCCTCGTGAGGTTTATTACTTGACGACCCGTGCACTTGCGGCCGGGGAGTCGCGTGCTAGCTCTGTAGCTAGTCGCGCGCTCGCTCATCACTATTGATTCGACTAGATAACTAAGAATCAGTCATTACTAGTACTTCCGTTCACTTTGGATTCGACTACCCACTCACCGGGGTAATTATTACTTCGACAACCCGTGCACTTGCGGTACACACATGCAAGGGGTGTGTCAACTGTCATAGACTCCATTTTTTTTAACTGTACACACTGTATCTCATGTCCCTTGGTAACATGGCACAATAGTTCACTTAAGGCTATAGAAAACAACGAAGGAACTCAAAAGCTCTTAACAGACTATTGAAGAAAGAATTTAACAGTCTAATGCCAAAATCATCATAATGGGTTGGTTGGAGTGTATAAGGTGGGAGTAATCATGATAGAGCTTGGAAAAGCACTACAGATAAAACAGGGTATCATTCAAGCACAGTATAAGAATACAACTCACTTCTATCATTCTTTCAAGCTAGGAAGTGCTTAACGATAGAATCATAGCTATCATAGGCAATTCAAGCATGCAATTGCAAAAATTTTCAAAGTTCACGAGAAAAACCAAATCCACCCCCCACTTTAAGATGTACATTGCCCTCAATGTGCCTAAGCAATAAAATGCAACAATATAGACAATAAAAACATAGTAGGAGGGTTTCGTGAACTTCCCCGAGTCTCAAAACATTGGTCTTGAATTCCATGAGATTGGGGTGACCACAAACGATTCTTGTAGGAAATGGAGAAAGAAAGGGTGCTTGATGCCCTAATTGCACCCTGCAAGGTAGAAAAAAACATCAACTCAAGGTATCCATCACACACAAAGAAAACAAAACACACAAATAAACAAACAACTAACATCACAAGAACAACTAAACAAGAATGATCCAAGCAAATCCTTTGTGCAATAAAAAACATGAAGTCCAATTTTCTTTAATGCAAGTTTTGTGGAGGATAAGAGTATACAAGGATGCTAAAAAATCAGGACAAATACAAGAGAAGAAATGGTTTCTCATGATGGCATATGAATGAGTTCAAGAAGTGCTACAGTATTCCCAAAAAAATTTGCAAGAGCTTCTCTTGTACATGTAGCAAAATATTTTTACAAAGCTTTCAAATTACTCCAAAAACCCACAAAAACAACAAACAACCAATCTCCCACAACATTATCATCCATTCAATATAAAAAATAGGAGAAAGGAAGAAGTACCAATCATGCTCACAACTAGGGTTTAGAGAAAGGTACCTAGGAAAGTCGGTGAAGATGATGGAAAAACTCCCAATAAATCATGCAAATTAAGTCTTTGGAAGTATAATATTCGTGTAGAGGAAGAAAAATGGAGAAAAATGGTGAAATAATGAGGGTAAACGGATGAGAAATGAGAGAGATATGAAAAAAATGGGGAAGAGGTACCAAACTTAAAGTTCTGTCCGAGGGTCATGTGGGGTCTTGTGCGGCCGCATAGCAGGCCGCACCAGTCTCGGGATTGGGCATGCGGACAGATGGAAGAACCCTAATCTAAGTTAAGCCCCAGTCCTAGGATTCACTCAACCCTTCGCAAGGGAGTTCATCTCCTAGTACTTCACTCTACTTCGATCGCGATTAACTCTTGGGATATGGAGGTAGGGAAATTCACACTAAAAGGGAAAGGGAACGTTCCGCTACCCCTCGACTCACTCTTTCAACCCTCTCCAACCTTGTGTTGTCTAATCCTATAGAAGTTGTCACACCCTCAAAGGATAACTTAATAGATTCTCAAGCCTAGTGTCACGGCTAAGGGAAAATCTCATACAATCGGCATGCAAGATTGGAACTCAATAAGAAAACATCAAATTAATAAAGCATAATAAAAGTTATAGAAACACAAACATCCTAGGGATTACAAGTCCGAATACCCACTAGGGTTTATCTCTCCATGGAGCAATACAAAGTCAATAAAGAGTTTAAGAACATATGCATGAAAACCATAAAGAAAACCCCCTTATAAATCGTATCGATGGCCTTGTGGAGCCTCACGTCTTCCTCAACAAATCCCTTGTCAAGCCTAGGGCACACCTCGCCAAATCGATGCCGATGAAAGCTCCCCCAATAGCTTTCTTCCAAAGGATGTCGATGTTGATGCCGTATAATCACCTACAAAGACCTCCAAGAACCTCTCTAAACCCTAGCCAAAAGCCCCCCAAAAGATAGGCAAGAGATAGAAGGGGGGTCCCAAATAGATCTGAAAACGGGCAATTTATAGGTTGAAATCGGGCTGAAATCGGGGTTCCACACGCCACTGTAGATTTTCAACACGGACCTGTGTAAAATTAGAATTTCCACACGCCTGTGTGAAGCCTCTGTTTTGCTGAATTTCGATGAACATTGAACAGTAATTTGCTATAGTATTTTGTTACAGTAATTAGCTACAGTACTTCCCGAAATGCTCCCGAATTTATCATTCTTCATTGAGGCCGTTGAATTGGACACACAATCAACGGTAGATCACGTCGCATCTTCACTTGAAACACATTGATGAAGCTCTTGATAATGTTGTACAATTCGGAACATGTGAGTGTGACTGCCTTTGGGTCCTCCAAATCACGTATTCACTCGACCCCAATTGGAATTTGGCACACACTGACATGTCTTTGAACATAACTTGTGCCTTGTTCCTTGCCAGGTCCAAGAACTCCCTCAACAATCATGTTCGTGACCTATTCTTGCTCCTTCTTCCCTTAATCTTCTCCACAACCCGACAATGCACAAAAAAACACAAATGCACACAAATTAATGATAAAATCAGAGAAAATTAATGCTCAATATAAGATAATAATACATCGTAATAGTATAACACGAGCACTTATCATTCTTTGATAGAGATGGTTAGGGCTGGTTGTAAACCCTTATGAGAGCATGATTCTTACCTTTTTTTATTCCTCTTTGATGGTAAATCTTGTGAGGATTGATTGTATTATGTTTTATGGCTTTGGCTTTTATTGAGCCTACGGGCTGGGTTATTGTTTAAATTCTTTGATGGTGACATGGGAGCTGAGCTCCAGTACTTACTGTAGTAAGAGGTGGATGGTTTTCACGTGCCGACCTATATAGAAGTGACGTAGAATACTGTCAAAATGATTATACCATGTCAGGTGGGAGCGTAGATCCCTGACATGGATATAGTTGGGTTGTTCGGAGTCACCACACGAACTTCCGAGCGGCCAATGCCAAGATACACGCATCTTGGTAGCTCCAGACCTAACCAAGTCCATGGTTAGTAACGGAGAGTTTTGAGGCCATTTTCGACATTATTGTTGATTTGTAATCAATGAGTTAATTATTTCTAAGCATCTTGATATTTGAAACTATCGATAAGAATTGTGCATATATTAGATCCCCAATGGCATGTATTTTCTTGATGATTTCAAAGAAATTCTATTTGTATTTCATTGAGAAAAGTTATATTCTTATGAGAATATTCGTTATGCAATGTATTTTCAATCTTGTTAAGAATTGAAGCATTTTATGGTGTTTTATTTATATTTGATCACGCATGAGCTATAGTCCTATGCTTAACGCCTCACTGAGTAACCTAGTTACTCACCCCCTCTTTATTCCTCCCAGGTGATAGCACAGCGTAGGGGTGAAGGCATGAAGTGCTTGGCTAGAGTCATCACTTTCTTCTCATTTTGAGTTATTTATGATATCTATTTCTTCTCATTGTTGAACCCTACCATGTCCTTCTCTACTTGAAACACTTCTGTATATCAGTCTGAACTACATTATGTAGGAGATGGTGTATTATGAGTTGAGACTTATTATCGTTGTTATTGTAGTGGTGAATGTTTTTGCTTATACTTCTTACCTTGGTGTTAAAGTGATGTTCTTGAGTAAGATGAGTAATATATGTATTTATTGTTAAGTTATGCATTATGGTTATAGATGTAATGTACAGGAAATAGGTTAGATTTACTGCTACCTATGGTTGAGGTAGTGTTGGACCTCCCCTGGGTTGTCGTGGCGCTATATCATGCGCGGGACCCGGGGGTTGGGGCGTGACATACTTTAGTGGTATGAGAGCCCTGGTTTAGATTTAGGCTTAGGTTTGACAGTATAATCCAGTTCCAGTGTCAGTTACTTGATTTGGGTCGGGATTGTGATTCCTTGTCCTTGTTCCTAGTGGATCCTAGTAAAGTTTGCATATACCATTGTCGCATGTAGGGATTGTTTTTAAAGGTTGTCATGTGTTTCCTTTTCAGTAGAATGCCAGCACAACATTCACTTACACACCGTGGGAGAGCCACTCTGGCTAGTCTTGCTACACAGAGATTTCAGAGAGGTGGGAGGCGAGGAAAGCCATCCCTACCCTCATCTCCATCGCCACCTAGGCAGGATGCCAATTCAGGGCATGATCCTGCAGTGGCAGCTTCAGTGTATGCCCCTGAGGTTTAGAGAGCTGCTCCAGTGCTTGGATCTGTTCCAACTCCAGAGGCACTAGAAGCTTCAGGGCTCATTGGGCTACTAAGGGAAGGCAACCTATGTATCAGGAGTATCAGGACATCCTAGACTATTGGAGAAATTTTGGGGGACAGACTCAGACTGCCCCAGCACCAGCATCACCATAGGCCCCAGCAGTTCAGCATGCACAAGTAGAGGTTAGCTGATCCAATCAGACCTTAGTCTTGTCCAAGCTTTTGAAGGAAGCCCGACAGCTTGGATGCGGTTCTTTTGATGGCCCTAGTGATGCCATGATTGCTAGGGAGTGGATCAAGAGAGTGACTGCTACATTTGATGATATGAGTCTAGGAGATAAGGTGAGACTTGTTGAGCTCCGCGCGATAAGCTAAAAAGCTAGTACGCGACTACCCGGCCGCAAGTGCACGGGTCGCTAAGTAATAACCTCTCGTGCAAGCATTAGAGGGTCGTATTCCCAAGGGCCCTGAGATCTACTATTACTTCTTTTTGGGGTTCACTATCTAGTCGATCGAAATAGGGTTTTTGCAATTTTGTATGCTAAGAACGATAAAGCAAATAAGAAAATAAAAGTAGAACAAAGCTCTATCCGGGCAATGATTGAGGTGAAGAATCCAAGAGTTTAGGAAGGCCTCGGGCAAGGATTCCCCCGGGAAGAGAATAGAAACGAATGACAATGACAATCGAGAAAATACGGTTGACTTGGTTTTGGTCCGCTAGACTCGGATATCGACTACCCCTGAACCTCCGTAGTATAGCCCTAATCCAGTACGAGTTCCTCTATTCAGAAGATACCCCTACGATGTCAATAAGAGCAAGGAGTCTTGATTAGGATTAATCTAATGCACACTTTCGACTAAATTAACCCTAAACGCGCGGAAGGCTACTAATACCCGGAACCTTCGGTGTACTAGTACAATGAGTCCCTCTTTAACCATCAGAAGACCTAATATATGCTAGCATCCTGCCAAACAAGTATCATTCATAATCAACTCTACGGAAACCATCCATTGTAGAATGAACAAGATAGTGATGAATTAAAACCAAACAAACAAGCCAACACATTCATTCAACAAGTAAAAGAGTCATCCATACAAAGTCTCCTCCCAAGGTTCACCGGGAGCCCGGTGGCCTTGGGAGTTTAGTTTGGCATTACAAAATAGAGGAGTTCACAATACATAAGGTTCATCAAACAGACAACAAGAAAACTCCCCTCGAAATATCGACTAAGGGTTGATTATGTAGCTCGTCGGATCCGCGCCGCCGAGTTCTTGGATGCTTGTCAATGTTCTCCCCTTCTTTTCTCCTTCAATACTAGCTGAAAATCCATCCAAAGATGAAGAAATGTGAGTGTGGGAGTGTGGAGACCGGAAGATAGCAAAGTCCCAAAAGAATACCCTCACAAAAGCTCTCATTCTTTCTTAAATAACCCGATGGTGTGCGGCTACTGTGCGGGCCGCACAGTGGCCGCACAAGCCTCTTCGCAGGATGCTCAGCCAGTGTGCGGGCTGCACACTTGGCCGCACAGGCTTCTGCCCAAGGTGTGTGGCCAGTGTGCGGGCCGCACACAGCTCAGTGGGAATTGTGTCTCCGCGCGGCTAGTGACGTCCGGGGCAAGCACGGTCTTCATTTCTTCTTCAGTTCTCCCCGAAATCACTCAAATATAGTTTATCCTAGCGAAAACGGCCTTGAAACCCTGAAACAAAAAATAAATACATGAAACGCACCGAATGTAATCAAAACCCTAATACAAGTTGCATAAAAGTATACAAACTTTTCAACTAAAACATGATGTATTTAGGCACTTATCAAGACTCAGGGTTGCTACTAGACTACTAGAGAGCCGAGCTCGGATTTGGTGGGAAAGTTTGAAGTGCAGATCCTTTAGAAAAGTCATTTGTCAGATTTCTTGCATGAGTTTGATAAAGAGTACTACACTCGATTTCATCGTGATCAGAAGAGGCACGAGTTTATGAGATTGGTTTAGTGGAACAAGACAGTTACAGAATATGAGACCAAGTTGAATGACTTGGCTAGTTTTGTTCCAGAGTTGGCACCTACTGAGGAAGTTCTGATAAGTGCTTGTGTTATAGTAATGCAAAGTGTATTATTATCTTACAATGAGTATACCTTTTATCAGATTTTATCACTAAATGGTGTGCATTTGTGTATTCTTATGCATTATAGGTTTGTGGAGCTAATTTGGAGAAAAAGAATGAAGTTAGATCGCGTTCGCCATTGTTGGGAAGCTTTTGGACCAAGCAAGGAACAAGGCACGAGCCTAGACTTGTGAGTGTGTGCCAACCTCCTTTGGAGGGGCACAAATGCAGTCACATTCACAACAAGTCTAACTCGTGTAGCTTAAGTGAACTTCACCAAGAAGGAAACTTGAAGCAATCGGCACAATCTACTATAGCTCGTTACAGCAGCTAAACACTGTAGCAAGCTGCTGTTCACTTTCTGCCGAAAATCAGGATTACAGAGAGTTCACACGGGCGTGTGGAAATTCGACATGGCCGTGTGAATTAATTTTCCAGCAACCCAGAACTTCACACGGGCATGTCGAAATTCCACACGGCCGTGTGAAGTCCCGATAAGTCCAATTTTAAATCCACGACTCAACATTATAAAAGCCCGATTTTGGAGACTTTTGAGACATCTTTTGACAAAACTTTCTCCCCAACTTTTGGAGAGTGTGGCTAGGGTTTCGGAGAGGACTTCGTGGAGGTCTGGAGCGCCTCATTGGCATTGTAATCGACGTTCGGTGACCGCACAAGACCACGGCCACACCATACGCATGGGGGTTTTCATCAATGTCTTTAATTTATGCTTTGTTTCATGTTTTGATGAACATGTATAGCTCCATGAGGAGCTAAACCCCTCGTGGATATTCGGACTTGTAAACCCTATGATTATTGTGCTTCTATGACATTGTTATTATGCTTTTCCATTATTGATGAATAAATTCGAGTTTCAGTTTTAATTATCTTTTGTAATTGTTTTCTCTTAGCCATGACACTAGGGTTAAAAACAATCTAGGTTATCCTTTGGAGGTGTGACAACTCCCATAGGATTAGACTACTTAAGATTGAAGAGGGTTGAGAGGGTGAGTCGTGAGGTAGCGAAGCGTCCCCTTTCCCCTCCGGTGTGATTTCTCCCTACCTCCGTTTTCCTTGATTTATTAGTGGTGAAGATAGAGGGAAGTGCTAGGAAGATAAACTCCCCTGGGGCTTAGTTGCGTAAGCAACAGAGTGAAGAGTTGATGTGAATCCTAAGCACTGGCGCTTAATCTAGACTAGGGCTCTTCCACTTGGACCAAAGGGTTAGAACTACACATAGGAACAGGTTTTATCACTATGAATCCCAAGAGCTTAAAGCAATCCCACGTAGTATTAGGCTTAGGTAGAAATACTCCCCTGGGGCTTAGTTGCGTGAGCGACAGAGTGAAGGTGCATAGTGTTGGGGTTAGTCACGGTTAACCTTAGGTTTGGGACCATGAGTTTAAGGATCTCCTCGACTCAATCAACATAAATAGGAAGGTATAATAGCATAGTATTGCACTAGAAGCATAAGTCCTAGAGTTAACTTGTCCGGATACCCTAATTCATCCATTACTAGTCTTTCTCCTTTCACTTCTACTTGCACTTTCTTGTCTTCCATCTCTCTATTTAATTTCTTGCCTTTTATTCTAATTACTTTCATAATTCACTCATCAATTTTATTATCAGTTTTTGTACACTGCACAACTAAATAGCGAAATCTTGTGTTTTAAATCCCTATTCCCTGTGGATTCGACTACCCACTCACCAGGGTAATTTTATTACTTCGACATGCCCGTGCACTTGCGGGATACAAGCAAGGGGTCGCGTCAAGTTCTTTGTTCCAAATTTGAAGTTAGCTTGAAGCTGGGCATCAGAGAAAGAATGACAGTCACAAGGAAGTAGAGCTTCAAGGAGATAGTACAGTCAGCTCTGAGAGTAGAGAAGCTTGTTAGAGAAGGCAAGAGAGTTCGAGAGAACATTGCTAAGAGAAGAAGCTTGGAGATGTGACAGCCATCCAAGAAGAGCAAGAGTGAGGGTTCCTCTAAGGGCACCTCTGTCTCATGCCCTACTAGTGCTCCTAGTGTTAGAGGCCCAGATTCTAGCAACAAGTGCCGGAACTGTGCGAAGTCACATAAGGGACAGTGCTTAACTCCTCGCAAGTACTTCCAATGTGGTCAGACTGGACACTTGAGATCAGCTTATCCAAAGTTAAGATGGAGTAGATCTACACCACAATCACAGCGCCATCCTAGGCAATCCAAAGGTCCGCAGCCAGTGGCACCTGCACCAGTCCCTACCAAGTCCAGAGCTGCTAGTAACACTTCATAGCCAGGTTCCTAGTGACCCCAGATCAGAGCTCAGACTCGAGTTTTTGCCATGGCAGAGGAAGAGGCTGAGTGTAGGCCTAATGTGATCACAGGTACACTATCTATTTTTCAGCTTGATGCTTATGCATTAATTGATTTTGGGTCAAAGCATTCTTTTGTCAGTACTACATATGCATGGCATACTGATAGCCCTTCTTCTGCCTTAGAGTGTGAGTTGGTGATTCAAACTCCTCTTAGTAAAGAGGTAGTTAGGAGTTTGGTGTTTAGAGAATGTCCTGTGATAGTTTGTAAAGTAGTGTTGGAGGCGGACTTAATTCCTTTAGAGATAAAGGATTTTGATGCCATCCTTGGTATGGATTGGTTGGATAGGCATCATGCTTCCATTGATTGTTTCAAGAAGTAAGTAACTTTTCCTGGGTCCTTAAGATCCACAGTAGTGCTGAAGGGTGAGAGAAGGACTCTACCTTTGTGTTTGATTTCCTCCTTGGAAGCTAGAAGATTGGTGAGTAAGGGTTGTCCTGTGTACTTGGCACATGTGATGGATACTAGAGTTCAGGAGCCAGCTTTAGAGGGGATGCCAGTAGTGAGGGAGTTTTCAGATGTTTTTCCTGAGGAACTACCTGGTTTGCCACCAGACAAGGAGATTAAGTTTGCTATAGACCTACTACCTGGTACGACTCCTATTTCTATACCACCCTACCGGATGGCACCAGCAGAGATGAGAGAGTTGAACACTCAATTGCAAGATCTTATGGATAAGGGTTTCATTCATCCAAGTGTTTCATCTTTGGGTGCACTACTTCTCTTTGTGAAGAAAAAAGATGCATCTTTGAGGTTGTGTGATAAGTGCTTGTGTTATAATAATACGAAGTGTTATTATCTTATAATGAGCATTACTTTTATCATATTTTATCATTAAATTGTATGCATTTGTGTGCTTTTGTGCATTGTCGGTTTGTGGAGCTAGTTTGGAGGAAAAGAGTAAAGTTAGATTGTGTTTGCCGTTGTTGGGGAATTCTCAGACCAAGCAAGGAGCAAGGCATGAATCTAGACTTGTTGGTGTGTGCCAACTTTGCAGAGATGCCTTCCAGGACAAAGAAGCAAGCAGGGAAGCGGCCCCGTGAGCCTACCACACCCCCTGAGGAGATGGAGTTTGATTTACCAGAGCACAGGGAGAGATTTAAGAGACTTGCGAAACTCCGCTTTGGACAGACACGTTACTTAGACTTGAGCACAGTCAGAGAGATACAAGGGGGACAGAGCATCACAGATGAGATCGAGAGGATGCTCGCCGTCGGTAGCTAGGGCCGTCTATTATCCATTAGAGAGCCAGCTATAAGATTACTCACACTCGAGGTCTTGTCGACCTTTGAGTTCGACCGAGGCTATGATAGCTTTACAGATGTTGGTTCCATTCATTTCCGTGCACTCGGTCGGCACTTTACCTTGAGTATGACCCAGTTTTCAATTGGGATGGGCCTCTATGATGAGGCATTCACAGAGACAGAGGAGTATGCGCTGCTACCTATAGACTATCCGGGTACCCTGATCCCCCAGCGCGTATACAGTAGATTATGTGGTCAGGGATAGTACGAGCCAGGGGTGTCCAAGGCCACATGCTTGACCAAGGCTTCGTACAGATGCATCCACGCTATTCTGAGCCGATCAGTGAGCGGCAGGGGAGATAGTACCAGGGTCCTGAGCCACCAGGAGCTCCTATACTTACATTCGATGCTGGAGAGCGAGCCACTTCACCTGGGGCACATCTTAGCAGAGTATATTCGCCATCAGGGCCAGTACCCCAGGGTCGGAGTTATCTTCGCAGGCCCATACATCACCCTATTGATTATTGGGTTAGGGCTCAGAGATGGAGTTCGGGGATGGTCTGCAGAGCAGGACCAGGAGTCTACACATGGATCATTCCCCAGTCAGATCAGGCCGAGGAGTCCCAGGCAGCCTTAGAGCCACCCCCAGCAGATACAGAGGCACAGGCACCACCCACAGCACCGTAGCCACCTCCGGTGCGCATGTTGTTGCCGTCTCGAGGCCAAGATTGACTGGAGCGCCTCGAGAGCGCAGTGGGTGTGCTATAGACAGAGGTGGCCGAGGTTAGGGCTACACAGGCTACGTAGCACTTAGAGACCATGGCACGGCTTGACACTATACAGTGACTCATTGAGTAGGCTGTGTCAGCACCATTCGTGGTTCGACCCCGAGCTTCTATCCCTCCACCACCATCTCCTCCAGCAGCAGCAGATCCATCTGCACCTTTAGAGCCTCCAGCAGCACCAGAGGCCACTACTCAGGACACCGACGCTGAGGCGTCGTAGTTTTAGTTTTTATTGTTTTTTTATTTTCATTTTTTTTATACGTTTTATTTTATCCTGGACTTGTAGTACTCAGAAAGGATCTCCCTTCTGAGTTTATCTTTTATTTTGCTTTTCTTTTATCTCGAGTTGTATTCATTGCTTCATATTTTATATACTCAAGTTTTATTTTATCTTTGTTGAGCTATACTGAACCCTTGTATATGTGTGCGCAGATGGTCTTGGATGTAAGGATTTTGAGGAACAGTCATTGGCACGGTCATGGGACCGTGTGTGCTCCACAAACCATTGAGACTCAACTCTCAATGACCTGCTCCAGCAAACACAACACTTGGAGTTCAGGGGAGTAATGTTTCAATTGCCCACTTCCACACTAATTGTTTTATTTGTTTACTTATTATTGTGCTTGAATGCGTACATTGGGGACAATATACATCTTAAGTGTGGAGGGGAGTTCACATTGCACACACCTTTACTTTTGCGCTCAATTGTTTATGCTCGTGTAGCCCGTGGCGGTTCACCTTAGTTGCAATAGTTGTATTCTTATAGTTTAGGAGAATTTTTAACATTGCATCCTATCATGCTCTAGTTTTCACTTGAATTTTTAAGGAATTTTTGCTCGATTACATCTTATTGCACTACTCACTCTTGAAATCTTTTGGAAACTCAAACTCGAAGTTTAAAGTTCTAGTTTAGTATTACTCTAGTAAGTTGTGAAGTTCTATGTACCTAAAAAAAAAATTATGAGCTTGTGAACTTTAATCTAGCTTTTATCTTTGCATTTGGGGTGGAAAGAGCTACCTCCTATAAAGTATGTAGCTACTCTCATAAGTCGGATACAAGTTATGCTCTAATGAGAGAAAGAGCTTGACAGGCAGCCCAAAAGTGAATTGGTTTGTCGAAGTAATAAAAGTTATCCCGGTGAGAGGGTAGTCGAATCCACAGGGAATAGGGAGTTAGAATACGAGATTTCACTATTAAAACTATGTGAAGCACGAAAAAGTGATCAATTGATTCGATGAGTGAATTATGGAAACAATTATACTAAAAGATGAGAAATTAAATAGAAAGATGGAAGATGAGAAAGTGCAAGTAAAAGAGAATAGAGAGGATTTAACAATGAATGAAGTGGGGTAGCCAGACAAGCTATCTCTAGGATCTATGCTTCTAGTGCAAGACTATGCTATTATACTCTCCTATTGATGCCAATTGAGTCGAGGAAATCCTCAGACTCACGGTACCAAACCTAAGGACAACCGTGACTAACCCCAACATTATGCCCCGGTATTAGGATTCACATCTACCCTTCACTCTATCGCTCGCACGATTAAGCCCCAGTGGAGTACATCTACCTAAACCTCACACTACGTGGAATTGCATTAAGTTCTAGGGACTCCTAGTAATAAGACCTATTCCTATGTGTAGTTCTAACCCTTTCGTCCAGGAGGAAGAACACTAGTCTCGATTAAGCCCCAGTGCGTAGGATTCACTTCCACCCTTCACTCTGTTACTCGCGTAACAAAGCCCCAGGGGAGTATATCTACCTAGCACTTCACTCTATCTCGACCGCTAATAAATCAAGGAAACGGAGGGAGGGAGAAATCACACCGGAGGGGAAAGGGGTACATCGCTACCTCACAACTCTCTCTCTCAACCCTCTTCAATTTTAAAGAGTCTAATCTTATAGGAGTTGTCACACCTCCCAAGGAAAACCTAGATTGTTCTCAACCCTAGTATCACATCTAAGGGAAAACAATAGCAAGATAAAATCAAGATCGAAACTTAATTCTTATTCATCAATAATGGAAAAGCATAATAACAATGTCAAAGAAACATAATAACCCTAGAGTTTACAAGTCTGAATACCCACAAGAGGTTTAGCTCCTCATGGAGCTATACAGGTTCATCAAAGTATATAAGAAAGCACAAAATAAAGACATCGAAAAAAACCCCTTTGTGTATGATGTGGCCGTGGTCTTGTGCGGTCGCCGGATGTCGGTGACGATGCTGAAGACGCGCTCTAAACCTCCACGAAGTCCTCTCCAAAACCCTAGCCGCACTCTCGAAGTTCGGGGGAAAGATAGGTCAAAAGATTTCTCAAAAAGTCTCTAAATCGGGCTTTTATAATGTTGAGTCGTTGCTTTAAAATTGCAGAAATCGGGATTTCACACGGCCGTGTGAAATTTCTGGAATGCTGAATTTCAGCCGACAGTGAACAGTAACTTACTACAGTGTTTTTGCTACACTAATTTACTACAGTGATGCTGCAGTACTGTGCCGAAATGCTCCCGAATTCGTCGTTCTTCATCAAGGCCGTTGAATTTGGCACACAATCAATGGTAGATCGTGCTGATTGCTTCGAGTCTCCCAATTGGTGAAGTCTTCATTGTTAGCATGAGCTAGACTTATTGTGAATGTGACTGCCTTTGTGCCCCTCCAAAGGAGGTTGGCACACACTCACAAGTCTATGCTCATGCCTCGTTCCTTGCTTAGTCCAAAAATTTTCCCAACAATGGCAAACACGATCTAACTTTGGTCCTTTCCTTCATTTTATCTTCACAACCCTACAATGCACAAAAGTAAACAATTGCACACTTTTTAGTGATGAAATCTGATTAAATCAGTGCTTATTGCAAGATAATAACACTTCACATTACTATAACATGAGCACTTATCAGAGCTATCTCATGTGAAGCGTGAAAGCTACTACCCCGGTAGAAAGAGCTACCTTTTCGAAAGTGTGAAAGCCACCTTTGGCGGTCGCCTAGGAAAGGGCTACCTTAGAGGTTGAGTGAAGCTACTACTTCCTTACTTTGTATATATAAATAAGTCCTTGTAACAAGAGTTTGAGGAGTACTCGTTGGTCCTCTTGAGTGAATTCGCACACACTTCACGTTTTCGAGTTGTTATCATTTTTTATTCGAGTTTTTAGCTAGAGCAATGATAACCTTATGTAATGTTTTAATTTCCCCTTACTTGTAGAATGCTTCTTTTGCATACTTTTGGTGAACCTAAGGCCGAGCACTTTCAATTATTCTTCCCAAGTACTTTCACGTTCTATGTTTTCTTGAGGACAAGCAAAAGCTTAAGTGTAGGGGATTTGATAAGTGCTTGTGTTATAGTACCGCGAAGCGTTATTATCTTACATTGAGCATATCTTTTATTAGGTTTTATCACTAAATGGCGTGCATTTGTGTATTCTTGTGCATTGAAGGTTTGTGGAGCTAAATTGGAGAAGAAGAACAAAATTAGGTCGTGTTCGCCGATGTTGGGAAGTTTTCGGACCAAGTACGGAACAAGGCACGAGCTTGGACTTGTGAGTGTGTGCCAACCTCCTTTGGAGGGGCACAGAGGCAGTCACATTCACAACAAGTCTAACTCGTGTAGCTTAGAAGAACTTCACCAAGAAGGAGACTTGAAGCAATCGGCATGACCTACCATTGTTTGTGTGCCCAATCAATGGCCTCGATGAAGAACAACGGATTCGGGAGCGTTTCGGCGAGTTACTGCAGCAGCACTGTAGCCGTTACTGTAGCAAGCTACTGTTCATTTTCTGCCGAAAATCAGGGGTTCAGAGGATTCACACGGGCGTGTGGAAATTCCACACGAGCGTGTGAATTGATTTTTCAGCCAGACAGAAACTTCACATGGGCATGTGGAAATTCCACACGGCCGTCTGAAGCCCCCGATAAGCCCGATTTTAAAACCGTGATTCAACATTATAAAAGGGGATTTTGGAGACCTTTTGGGATATATTTTGACCTATATTTCTCCTCAACTTTGGGCAATGCGGCTAGGGTTTTGGAGAGGATTTCGTGGAGATTTAGCGCTCGTCATCTGCATCGTCACTGACGTTCGACGGCCGCACAAGACCACGGCCACACCATATACAAGGGGGTTTTCATCAATGTCTTTGATTTGTACTTTCTTTTCTATTTTGATGAACATGTATAGCTCCATGAGGAGCTAAACCCCTTGAGGGTATTTGAACTTGTAAACTCTATGGTTATTATGTTTCTTTGACATTGTTATTATGCTTTTCCATTATTGATGAATAAAAATTGAGTTTCAATCTTAATTTCATCTTGCTAATGTTTTCTCTTAGATGTGACACTAGGATTGAGAATAATTTAGGTTACCCTTTGGAGGTGTGACAACTCCTTTAGGGTTAGACTACTTAAGATTGAAGAGGGTTGAGAGGGAGAGTTGTGAGGTAGCGATGTATCATTTTGCCCTCTGACGTGGTTTCTCCCTACCTCCGTTTTCTTGATTTCATGGCGGTCAAAATAGAGTGAAGTGCTAGGTAGATAAACTCTCCTGGGGCTTAGTTATGCAAGTAATAGAGTGAAGGGTTGAAGTGAATCCTACGTGCTGGGACTTAATCTAGACTAGGGTTCTTCCACCTGGACCAAAGGGTTAGAACTACACATAGGAACAGGTTTTACCACTAGGAATCCCTAGAGCTTAAAGCAATCCCACGTAGTGTGAGGTTTAGGTAGATAAACTCCCCTGGGGCTTAGTCGTGCGAGAGACAGAGTGAAGGGTGACGTGAATCCTAATACCGGGGCATAGTGTTGGGGTTAGTCACGGTTGTCCTTAGGTTTGGTACCATGAGTTTTAGGATATCCTCGGCTCAATTAACATCAATAGGGAAGTATAATAGCATAGTCCTGCACTAGAAGCATAGATCCTAGAGGTAGCTTGTCCGGATACCCTATTTCATTCATTACTAGTCCCATCTATTCTCTTTTATTTGCACTTTCTGATCTTCCATCTTTCTATTTAATTTCTTGTCTTTTATTATGTTTGCTTCTACATTCACTCATTGATCCAGATATTGCTTTTCCATACACCGCATAGCTTAATTAGTGAAATCTCGTATTCTAAATCCCTATTCCCTGTGGATTCGACTACCCTCTGATATGATCGATCCGCAAGCGCACGGGTCACCAAGTAATACCCCTCACGCACGCGCGAGGGGGTCGTATTCCCTGGGGTCCCAAGAGCTGCTATTACTCCCCTCTAGATGTCACTGTCTAGTCTACCAAATATAGATTTAAAACAAGATAAGAAAACAAATAAAAGAGAAAACTATAAACAAGTGGACTAAGGCTCACAACAAAACCAAACTAAGGATGCAAGTAATAGTGAAAGTTCGAGGTCCCCGGGCGAGGATCCCCTCGGGACTACTAAAGCTAGAAGGATACTCGAATTACACAGGCAAAGGTGGTTAGGCTAAGAGATGTCCAAAGGTAGGTCACCCCGATGGTCACGGTGATAACCCCTAATCCGGTATGAGTATTGGAATACGGAATTGCTTCCGCCGAAATCCTCACACGATTGCGATGCGCCTAGGGAAATCCTGAATTAAGGTCAAACACAACATCTAGGCTCAACCCTAATGGTTGGAGGGGTACAAATACCCGATGGTTACGGCGTATTCGTACATGTATCCCTTCTAAACTTGGTGTGTCTAATACTAAGGCGATGGTCACGCAACCTAGTATAACCTAGAAATCGATACACAGAGTTCTCATGCATACCAATACATCAAAGTGCACCAAGCTTGAACCATAAACCACACAAATACCATACATGTAAATCAAGTATTCATACAAGCAAGTTCATCCCAAGGTTCACCGGATTCCCGGCGACTTTGGGAGTCTAGTTCAACATCAATGAAGGAGAAAGTATAAAACACAATAGATACAAACTAAAGCACATAACAAACTCCCCTAAGATGAAGACTAGAGGTGGTGATGAGAACTTGATGGATCCGCGCCAACAAGCTCCTAGATCTTCTCCTTGATCGCGCTCCTCTTCTCCCCTTCGATTTGCACCCTAGATCAGCCTCTCCAACCCCTTGAAACCGTAGAGAATGATGGTGGAGAGAATGGTGGCCAAAGACAAGAGAAATGATGGCCTAAAAGTCCTTAAAAACCCATTCCAGCGAGCTATGCGGCCTCCCAGCGAGCTACAGTGAACTGCTACAGTGAACTGCTACAGTGCTGTGTGCGGCTTCTGCGGTGCCATCATGGTAGCCCGCATGAACCTCCAGACTTAGCCGTTTCACCAAAGTTTTCGTGCTACAGTGGTTGCTACAGTCCGCTACAGTACATGGCTCGAAAATAGTGTTTTCCTTGCCGATTTCTTCTAAAATCTCGTTGCCGAGCTCCCCACGGTGACTTTTGTACCTGTAACATGAAATAAACCAATTTAAACTGAAAACGGGCATTGACACATATAAAAATACTCGATAAATACGCAAATATACATAAATAATACATACAATTAGGCGTTTATCACCCTCTCACCAGGGTAAATTTTATTACTTCGAGAAACCCGTGCACTTGCGGGATACACACAAGGGGTAGTGTCAAGCAAAACCCCTCGTGGGTATTCGGACTTGTAAACCTTAGGATCATTATGTATCTATGACATTGTTATTATGCTTTTTCCATTATTGATGAATAAACTCGAGTTTCAATCTTAATTATCTCTTGTAATTGCTTTTCCTTAGCCGTGACACTAAGGTTGAGAACAGTCTAGGTTATCCTTTTGAGGTGTGAAAACTCCTATAGGGTTAGACTACTTGAGATTGAAGAGGGTTGAGAGGGTGAGTTGTGAGGTAGTGGAACGTCCCCTTTCTCCTCCGGTGTGATTCTTCCTACCTTCATGTTCCATGATTTCTTAGCGGTCGACATAGAGTGTAGTGCTAGGAGAAGAACTCCCCTGGAGCTTAGTTGCGTGAGCAACAGAGTGAAGGGTTGAAGTGAATCCTAGTGCCGGGGCTTAATTTAGACTAGAGTTCTTCCACCTGGACCAAAGGGTTAGAACTACACATAGGAATTGGTTTTATCACTAGGAATCCCTAGAACTTCAAGCAATCTCACGTAGTGTGAGCCTTAGGAAGACGTACTCCTCTAGGGCTTAGTTGACAGGTCAACGAGAGTCAAGAGTCGTAGTGAAAATCTACCATCTTTCTATTTAATTTCTTATTATTGCTTTCATATTCACTCATTAATTCTTTTCACAACCACGGTACATTACTTAGCTAATTAGTGAAACCTCGCGTCTTAAGTCCCTATTCCCTGTGGATTCGACTACCCACTCAGCAGGTTAAATTTATTACTTCGACAAGCCCGTGCACTTGTGGGATACATGCAAGGGGTCGTGTCACTTTCCTATTCACTCATTAATTATTTTCACACCCACCGTACATTACTTAGCTAAGTAGTGAAACCTCGTGTCTTAAGTCCCTATTCCCTGTGGATTCGACTACCCACTCACCAGGGTAAATTTATTACTTCGACAAGCCCATGCACTTGCGGGATACACGCAAGGGGTCATGTCAGAGGTGAACTTCCCTGGGGCTTACTTGCGTGAGCAACATAGTGAAGGGTTGAAGTGAATCCTAGTGCTGGGGCTTAATTTAGACTAGGGTTCTTTCACCTTCACCAAAGTTTTAGAGCTATACATAGGAACATGGTTTATCACTTGGATTCCCTAGATCTTAAAGCAATCCCACGTAGTGTGAGGCTTAGAAAGATGGATTCCCCTATGGCTTAGTTGACAGGTCAACAAGAGTCAAGGGCCGTAGTGAAACCTAATGCGGGAGCATAGTGTTGGGATTAGTCACGGTTTACCTTAGGTTTGGCACCGCGTGTTTAAGGATATCCTCGGCTCATTTAACATCAATAGAAGAGCATAATAGCATTGTTTTGCAGTAGAAGCATAAGTCCTAGGGTAGCTTGTCCGGGTACCCTATTTCATCCATTGATTGTCCTTCTCTTATTACTCTTACTTGCACTTTCCTATCTTCCATATTTCTCTTTTATTTCTTGTTTCGTTTAATTGCTTTGTCACCGCATATTGATTCTATTCTCACTTTTCATACACTAGCTAAATAGCGAATACTTGTGTCTTTAATCCCTATTCCCTGAGGAATCGACTACCCTTTCACTAGGGTACTATTATTACTTCGACAAGCCCGTGCACTTGCGGGATACACGCAAGGGGTCGTGTCAATAAGACACATGAAAACAACCAACTATCCACGAGAAAATCACAGCACACATGTATAAAAATCAAAACATCTATACTAAGACTTTTATTCCTCCTAAAACTAAACTAAGACCTAGAAAAACACTAAAAACTTGGGTTGCCTCCCAAGAAGTGCTTGTTTAACATCACTAAGCTTGACGTACCTCTTCCTTACCTTATGGAGGCCTGAAAAGATTATGTTCCTCCGGACTAGAAATTGCGTAGCTACTTCCTTTAAATTAAAAATTTAATTGTCGAGGTGAAATATTTGTTGGAGAGTTTTACCATCTTACCTTTGGCATCCAAGGAAACAATTTGGATTGGGAATTATGCAAACATAGCATAGGTGGGTCATTAAATGGTTTAAATATCCTATCCACATCTTTTTACCTTCCCAAAATGTCTTTCTTGCTTTTTACGAGTTGATCAATCCCAATGAGAGATGCTTGCTCCAGTACCTTAGGGTTCGCTTCTTCTTGTGTAATTTCAGCTTAAAAGCAACACTATCTTCAAAAAACCTCCTTGTATCATTTCCAGCTCACAAGCATACAGCCTATTCAAGCAATCTTCACTTTGAACAAAAGGTTCATCTTGCATACTCTCAATCTCCATAGCATCATACTTGTTCTGCCCCATTTTTTCATTGTTGTTCACTACCACATCATCTCTATAAGGAACTTGTGTTGCTTGCTCAAATACTTCCTGTTGCTTGGAAAGTGTGTCAAGTATCCATCCTAATGGATGCTCAAGGTTTTTATAGGAGATTTCATGACATCTTAGTGTGGCCTCAATATTTTGGCAACGGCATCAGATGCTTCAATAAAGTTAGCTAGTACTTTTTCCAATTGAGGCGCATCCTCTTCAAGCATCTCATCCTTTTGAAACTGCTCTTGTTGTTTTTCCCAATGTTGTGCATGATTACTCTGTAACAGGTTTTGGTAGCCACTTTTAATTAGATAATATGTGTTGTAACATAAATTGCTCTTTTGTTGTAAAGTAACAAATCTATCAACTATCTCATTGAGAGCATCAACTTGAAAATATAGACAAGACAAAAGAAAACAAATGAGAATGATGGAAGAATAGAAGATATGGAATAGAATAAGTGGTAAATAGCTAAAATAGAAAAGTGCAAATGCTTGTAAAATGCCTATCCCCTACAACGGCACCAAAAACTTTTGACACACTCCTTGCGTGAGTGTTCAGCAAGTGCAAGGGTCATCGCAGTAATAAAATTTACCCCGGTGAGTGGGTAGTTGACACGACCCCTTGCGTGTATCCCGCAAGTGCACGGGCTTGTCGAAGTAATAAAATTTACCCTGGTGAGTGGGTAGTCGAATCCACAGGGATAAGGATTTAAAATATGAGGTTTTACTATTTGGCTATGCGGTGTACAAAAAGTGAGAATAGGATTGATGAGTGAATATGGTAGAAAATGTAATAAAAAGCAAGAAATTAAATAGAGAGGTGGAAGGTAAGAAAGTGCAACTAGAAGTGAACAATGAAGGACTAGTAATGGATGAAATAGGGTACCCGTACAAGCTACCTCCAGAACATATGCTTCTAGAGCAAGACTATGCTATTATACTTTCCTATTGATACTAATTGAGTCGAGGATATCCTTAAACTCACGGTCCCAAACCTAAGGTCAACCGTGACTAATCCCAACACTATGCCCCGACATTACGATTCACGTCAACCCTTCACTCTGTTGCTCACGCAACTAAGCCCCAGGGGAGTCTATCTACCTAAGCCTCACACTACGTGGGATTGCTTTAAGCTCTAGGGATTCCTAGTGATAAAACCTGTTCTTATGTATAGTTCTAACCCTTTGGTCCAAGTGGAAGAACCCTATTCTAAATTAAGCCCCAGTGCTTAGGATTCACGTCAACCCTTCACTCTGTTGCTTGCACAACTAATCCACAGAGGAGTTTATCTACCTAGCACTTCACTCTATCTCGATCGCTAAGAAAACAAGCAATACGGAGGTAGAGAGAAATCACACTGGAGGGGAAATGGGATGCTTCACTACCTCACGACTCACCCTCTCAACCCCTTCAATCTTAAGTAGTCTACTCCTATAGGAGTTGTCACACCTCCAGAGGATAACCTAGATTGTTCTCAACCCTAGTTTCACGGCTAAGGGAAAACAATTGCAAGAGATAATTAAAATTAAAAACCGAATTTATTCATCAATAATGGAAAAGCATAATAGCAATGTCATAGAAACATAATAATCCTAGGGTTTACAAGTCCGAATACCCACGAGAGGTTTAGCTCCTCATGGAGCTATACATGTTCATCAAAATATAAAAGAAAGCACAAATTAAAGGCATTGATGAAAACCCCCTTGCGTATGGAGTGGCCATGGTCATGTACGGTCGCTAGACGTCCATGACGATGCCGATGGCGCGCTCCGAACCTCCACAAAGTCCTCTCCAAAACCCTAGCCGCGCTCTCCAGAAGTTGAAGAGAAAGATAGGTCAAAAGATACTCAAAAAGTCTCCAAATCAGTCTTTTATAATGTTGAGTCGCGGCTTTCAAATCGCACTTATCGAGACTTCACACGGCCGTATGGAATTTCCACAAGCCCGTGTGAAGTTTCTTGGTTACTGGAATATTTATTCACATGGCCGTGTGGAATTTCCACACGCCCGTGCGAAGTTTCTAGGTTGCTGAAATATTTATTCACATGGTCGTCAAGTAATAACCTCACAAGGAGGGTCATATTCCCTAGGGCCCAAGATCTACTATTACTTCCCTTTGGGAGTCACTTTCTAATCGATCGAAACAGGGTTGATGCAAATTTTAAATAAAAAGAACAAGTAAAGAAATGCAAATAAAATAGAACTCAATCCGAAATAAAGATAGAGATGAAGAAGCCGATAATTAAGGAAGGCCTCGGGCGAGGATTCCCCCGGGAGGAGACTAAATAAGAAAGACCATGATAACTATAAAAATAAGGTCGGCAAGGTTTTGGTCCGCTAGACTCGGATGTCGACTACCTCGGAACCTTCGTAGTGTAGTCCTATTCAAGTACGGGTTTTCCTATCCAGAAAATACCCCTACGATGTCAATGAGAACAAGAAGTCTTGATTAGGGTTAATCTAATGCACACTCTCGGCTAAATTAACCCTAAACGCGCGGAACGCTATTAACACCCGGGACCTCCGGTGTGTTAATACATGTATCCCTCTTTAACTCATCAACTGACCTAATACATGCTAGCATCCCGCCAAACAAGTATCATTCGCAATCAATTCTATGGAATCCATCCGATGTAGAATGAACAACATGTTGATGAATTAAAACCAAACAATCAAACCAACACATTCATTCAAATCAATACAAGGTCATTCATACAAAGTCTCCCCCCAAGTTTCACCGGGAGCCCGGTGGCCTTGGGAGGTGACACACCCCTTTTGCGTGTGTGTACCGCAAGTGCACGGGTTGTCGAAGTAATAATTACCCCGGTGAGTAGGGTAGTCGAATCCACAGGGAACAGGGCTACTAGTACTAACTTCTTCTCTGCAATCTAGCCTAATGACCAATGTGATTTTGTGGTGATCTAGTGTGCATAGAAATTAATACCAGAGACAAATAGACGAAGGGTAAATAAAGGGAGATCTCAATCAATGAAGATGAGATACCCGGGCAATGCTTCCCCTAGGTTCTATCATGAAGTGCAAAACTAACTAAATGCTTCTAAACCGAGTTCTATGAGTCGAGGTAATCCAAGAACAATCGATCCCTGCTTCCAGGCCACCGATACTAGTCCCCTACAAGGTCCCGGCGGAGAATTCACTCAATCTCAACACCTCATACCCTATATGACCGCAATTTGTTTTAAGGATACGTAAAAGTGAAACCGATTCCTAAAATTAGATCTAACCCTACTTCTAGGCGAAAGATCCCTAACCCCTTACAAAGGTCCCGGTGGAGAAATCTATCAATCTCACACCTCACACCCCATATGGTTGCATAACACTTAGGGAATACGGAGATAGGAAACACTCAATCGGAAGGGAAAGGGGACACTCCACTATCTCATGACTCACCCTCTCAACCCTCTTCAATCTCATATGTTCTGACCCTAATGGAGACCTCTCTCACACCAAGGCAACAAATCAAGCATACCAAACAACCATACGAATCAATAAGGCATGCAAGCAATGATAAAACAAGATTAAAACTCAAATTAACTCGGAATTAAAAGGAAGCATCAAGAAAATCAATACATGAATCGAAACCTAGGGTTCACATGCCCAAGTATCTACTAGGGTTTAGCCCTCCATGGGGCTTATTACAAAGCAAAACATAACACAATGAAAAGCAATGTAAACCATGGAAATAAACCCCCTTGAATTCGTGATGATGGCCTTGATGGGTCGCTCAATGTCTTGAAGGATCCTTCTCCGAAGCTAGGTTGCCGATGACTCCCTCGATGCTATGACGGAGGAAAGAACTATCAAAGTTGGTGAAGAACGGCCCTCTAATTCGGCAAAGACCTCCTCCTCAAACCCTAGCCGCCTTGCCTCTCAAAAGCCACACAAAAGATATCCAAAGAATCGGCGAAAAGGGCTATTTATAAGCCTGAACCGCGTCAGTCACGTCCCTCCACGCGACCACGTGAGATCCCACGTGGTCGCGTGGGCTGCAGAATTCCCACGCGGTCGCGTGGGATTTTGACGCGGTCGCGTGAACAGTAAATTCCGCTATAGTACTGCTACAGTGAAATGGACAGTGTTTTGCTACAGTACTCTTCATAAACATGATCCAAACTCTCTCATCTTGAGGCCACATGGTCGGGCACACGTCCATGTGGTGAGTTATAAGACTTCTCCTTCTTCGAAGCATCATTTGAGAGCTTTAACTATCTTCACACGAGTTGGGACATGAAGGTGTGACTGCCTTTGTGCCCTTCCATCACACAAATCATCTTGAATTCTTCAGGAAGTTGGCACACACCCTCATGTGCGTGATCCCCTCTTGTGCCTTAACACTTGTGTTGTACAAAAACTCCCAACAATAGGTCTTTATAACCCGTCTTTGCTTCCTTTTCCTCCTTTAACACTTCCACAACCTAATTGCATAAAAGAACACCAAAATACACTTTATGAGACATAATCAATGGTAAAATGATGCTCAATGTATATAAAACAAGTAGGTAAAACATGTATATTCAAGCACTTATCAGGAGGTTTAGTTCGACATCACAAAACTAAGGAGCTCGTCATACAAAGGATTCATCGAATAAAAACAAGAAAAACTCCCTCAAAGATGTCGACTAGGGTTGATGGTGTAGCTCGTCGGATCCGCGCCGGCGAGCCCTATCAAGCTTCTCCACATCTTCCCCTTCTTCTCTCTTTCAAATCTGCCCAAGAATTCCTCCAAATACCTCCAAAGATGATGAGAGTGGTGAGTGGTGGAGTAGAGGCCGGATAGAGAACCAGATCCCTTCAAAACACCTGAAAGAGCCCATATATAGCTCAAAGGTGTGCGGGCACTGCGCGGGGCTGCGCAGTGACCGCACAGCCTTCTGGCTGTGCTGTGTGGCCATTGTGCGGGGCTGCACACAGGCCGCACAGCCTTCTGGCTGTGACGTGCGGCCAGTGTGCGGCCCTGCGCACAGGCCGCACAGGCTTCTGGCTGGTGCCTGCGGCCACGGTGCGGTCCGCACAGTGGCCGCACACAGCCGAGAAGAACCAGCCCATGCGCGGCGCGTCGGCTTCCGGGGTGCTCCAACTCTTCGTTTCTTCATCAATCATCCCCGAAATGACACGAATACTGTTTAATCTCGCGCACTTGGTCCTCAAAACCCTGAAATGAAAATAAAAGCATCAAGTGCACAAAATGTCATCAAAACACATACAAGTTACACAAAAGCACAAGAATATCATTGCTAAAACATGATGTATTTAGGCACTTATCACATGGCCGTGTGGAATTTCCACACACCCGTGTGAACTCTCTAGAATGCTGATTTTCGGCCGAAGTCTACAACAACATACTACATTGCTACTGCAGTAACTTGCTGAAACACTCCCGAATCCATTGTTCTTCATCGAGGCCATTGATTTGGGCACACAATCAATGGTAGATCGTGCCAATTGCTTCAAGTCTCCTTCTTGGTGAAGTTCTCCTATGCCACATAAGTTAGACTCGTTGTGAATGTGACTGCCTTTGTGCCCCTCCAAAGGAGGTTGGCACACACTCACAAGTCTCATCTCGTGCCTTGTTCCTTGCTTGGTCCGAAAACTTCCCAACAATGGAAAACATGATCTAACTTTGTTCTTTTCTCCAAATTAGCTCCACAAACCTACAATGCATAAGAATTCACAAATGCACACCATTTAGTGATAAAATCTGATAAAAGATATGATCATTATAAGATAATAACGCTTTACGTTACTATAACACAAGCACTTATCAAACACCCCCACACTTAAGCTTTTCCTGGTCCTCAAGCAAAAATAAATTGTGAAAGTACTTGGAAAGACCAATTGAAAGTGCTCATCCTTAGGTTCACCAAAAGTATGCAAAGGAAGCATTCTACAAGTAAGGAGAAATCAAAACATCGCATAAGAATATCATTGCTCTAGCTAAAAACATGAATCAAAAAGGTCAATCAACTCAAAAATGTGTAAGTTTGTGTGGACTCACTCAAGACAACCCAAAAAGTACTCGTCAAACTCTTGTTGACAAGGACTTAGTTATATACAAAAAGGGAGAAAGGAAGTAGTAGCTTTACACAACCTCTAATGTAGCCCTTTCCTAGGCGGCCACCAAAGGTGGCCTTTACGCTTTAGAAGAGGTAGCTCTTTCTACCCGGGTAGTAGCTTTCACGCATCTCATGTGATAGCTCTTTCTCTCATTAGGGCATAACTTGTATCCGACTTATGAGAGTAGGTACATACTTCATAGGAGGTAGCTCTTTCCACCCCAAATACATAAATAAAGCAAAACAAATATTTATAAACTCATATATATATTTTTTTTTCTTTTTCTCTTTTCCATTTTTTTTATATATGCATTTTCCAAAGGACAACTAAGAACAACGATAAACTTGTCCTTAAAAACTTCAAGATTGAGTTTTCAAAAGATTCCAAGAGTAAGTTGTGAAATATAAGATAATCAAGCCAAAATTCCCTAAAAATTCAAGTAAAAACTAGAGCATGATAGGATACAATGTTAAAAATTCTCCTAAACTCTACGAATACAAACGTTGCAACTAAGTTGAACCGCCATAGGCTACATGAGCATAAGCAATTGAACGCACAAGTAATGTGTGTGTAATGTGAATTCCCCCCCCCCCCCCCCCCTCTCCACACTTAAGATTTACATTGCCCCCAATGTACACATGCAAGCACGACGAAAAGTAAAATAATTCACACAATTTATGTAGGGATAGGCAATTGAAACATTACTCCTCTGAACTCCAAGTGTTGTGTTTGATTGAGCTAGGTTCATTGAGAGTTGAGTCTCAATGGTTTTGTAGAGCACACACGGTCCCATGACCATGCCTATGACTATTCCTTAAATTCCTTACATCCAAGACCATCTGTACACATCCGTTGGGGCCGCACCACAGATCGCTCGAAGAACTGTATAACAGTGGCGAGCTGTGCCGATATGTGCGCGAAATGTGCCGCCTGTGTGGCCCTCATCTCGGTGAACTCTGCTGCTTATGTATCCCTCATCTCGGCCAACTCTACCTGCATAATGCCAATAGCACTCTCGAGGTGCTCAAACCTATCCAGGCCTCGAGAAGGAGAAAAGATCCGCACTGGAGGTGGCTCCGGTGCTGGTAGCTTCCCTGCAAGTGTACGGGATCGCCAAGTAATACCCTGTGAGTGACACAGGGGTCGTATTCCATGGGGCCATGGAAGTCTTATTACTCACTCTTCATCTATTTCCTAGCCTACAATTTGATAAAAGTGGGAATAAATAAAACTAACTAACTAACCTAAACTAATCCTATGGCCTGGTAACTAGCACACGGATGTGAACAAACAAGGGAGTAACAAGCATGAGAAGGGAGTGTTTGGACAATGAATCCACCTAGGGTTGTCGTTAAGGCCCGAACTAGGATGATCTAAAGATGTAATGATGATAGTTGAGACCTAGAGACTTCGAGAGTAGATTAACCCCGATCTCTCGGCGACTAACCCCTAATCCCATACGAGTGTCAATCGGAATTTTTTCCGGATTAACACACCTACGATCGCAATGAGTTCAAGGAAATCTCAAATAGGAGTAAACCTACTATCCTTCGGCTTAAACCTAGCAATGGAGGGCTACTAACACCCAATTTCTCGGCAATGTCGGCACAAGAATCCCCTTTCAATCTCTCCTAGATCTAGTGCGCGTGAGTAGGTCACGTCTACGTGCACAACTCATAAAAGAATTACGGATTCCTCCATGGATGTAATTCTAGACATGAAAGCATCAAAGATTGAACCTCAAACAACCATCAAACTAGATTAAAAGCAACAATCCAAGGTTCATCCAAATCCAAACACAACAATAAGTCAATCCCTCATGATAAGGGACACTTAAACAACATACAAGGAAGAAAGAAACATAAAAGAAGCAATGAAAACTCCCTCTAGGTCTTGATCCCCTTGAATGGATGAAGCTTCAAAGGTTTGTCAATGGTGGCTTAGATCTTCACTCCAACTCCTTCTCCTTTGCTCCTCTCCCTCTTGGTGATGATGTGTGCTTGTTTCCCACTTGGATCCCCGCCAAAAGGCGGCCGGAAAGCCTCAAGATGAAGTGGTGGCGGTGGCCCTAAAGGCCAAGGAAAAGTCTCTCTTGCGTGTCCTAAAAACATATATATATATTCCCGCAGTATCCCGGGGTGGATAGATTGATCCCGGGGTGGATAGTTAGGCAAAGATAAGGCAAAACTTGGCTCATGTGGGGGTGTATCCCGGGGTGGATAGATGGATCCCATGGTGGATAGCGGGCCGTGAACCCTAGTACAAAATCACTGTCTTTTGATGCTCACGGCCCCTTATATGGCCCCGTATATTGCACTGTTCATTCTTATGCACTTCCATCATTTCCAGCCCAAAACTCCTCAGGTGCAACAGCAAACGCTACAGTAAGTACGCTACAGTGCTGCGACGCTTGAATTTCATCCTTTTTCGCCCAAATTGCATTCTCGTGCTCCTCATGGCTCCCCCGTGTCCTACAACATAAATGATAGTCGATTAAGCACAAAACGGGCATCAATTATTAACAAAATACATGCTAAGTGTACAAAATACGCATATTAAAACATATACATTTAGACACTTATCAGGTGCCGTGGGTGGTGCCTTGGCCTCTATCTGACCTAGGGGCGGGTCTGACGCAACTGAGGACCCCTCGGCCTAATCTGACTAGGGAATGATCCACGTGTAGACTCCTAGTCCTGCTCTGCAGACCATCCCCATCATCCTCAACGTCTCTGTACTTAGGGGGGCTGGTACTGTCATCTTCTCGGCCCCCGAACCCCATCTCTGAGCCCTAATCCAATAATCAATCGGGGGATATATGGGCCCACGAAGATAACTCCGACTCTGGGGTCCTGGCCCTGATGGCAGATATATTATGTTAAGATGTGCCCTAGGTGAAGTGGCTCACTCTCTAGCATCGAATGCAAGTACAGGAGCTACTAGCTGCTCAGAACCCCGGTATTGTCTCCGCTGTCGCTCACTGATCGGCTCAGAATGGCATGGATGCACCTATACGAAGCCCTAGGCTAGCATGTGGCCTTGGACACCCTTGGCTCGTACTGTCCCTGACCACACAATCTACTGTATATGCACTGGGGGGTCAGGGTACCCGGATAGTCTGTAGGTAGCAGCGCGTACTCCACCGTCTTAGTGAATGACTCGTCATAGAGGCTCGTACCGATCGAAAACTGGGTCACACTCAAAGTGAAGTACCGACCGAGTGCACGGAACTGAATGGAATCAGTATCTGTAAAGCTATCATACCCTCAGTCGAACTCAAAGATCGATAAGACCTCGCGTGTGAGTGTTCCGATAGCTGGCTCTCGAATAGATAATAGACGGTGCCAGCTATCGATAGCGAGCATCTCCTCGATCTCATCTGCGATGCTCTGTCCCCTTGTATCTCACTGACTGTGCTCAAATCTAGGTAACGTGTCTGTCCAAAGCGAAGTGTAGAAAATCGCTTGTACCGCTCCCGATGCTCACGTAATGGGAAATCTACCTCCTCGAGGGGTGGGGAAGGCTCACGTGGGCGCTTTCCAGCCAATTTCTTGGACCTGGAAGTCATATCTGCACGATTGAAAAGAAGAATGGTCAAAAAACAGTTCAAAAGCACAACCTGTAGAAATCCACACGGCCGTGTGGAAATTCCACACACCCTTTTGGAGCTTCTAGCGGAAAGAGCCCCACTCCCGTGGGTCTATAAATCTAAATATACATCCAAAATCGTTCTAATTTCTTGCTAAACATGTTCACATACATTCTAATCATTCAAAACAAGCGAAATAATAAAAAAGAACGAACTGAATCAAGATTTGACGAAGAAAAAGGGTTTGAAGTTCTTACCGACGGTGTGAGTATAAAAAAACCACAAAACTACCAGAGTTGGTCGGAAAATCAATAGAGAGGTTCAGAGGATTTTTTAGAGTAGAAAACAATTGAGGCACAAGTGAAATCCAAAAGAGAATGCGCAGCTTTTGAAGTTCTGGGAATCCACACGGCCGTGTGCCTCAGAAATTAGGGTTTACAGGGGCCTGCACACGCCCCTGTGTGGACACTGGTCACTCTCTGAACTACCCCACATGGCCGTGTGAGAATCCTACACGGCTGTGTGCCTTCACAGGGGAGTTCTACAGGGGCACCCACACGCCCCTGTTGATTCACAGGAGACACAAAAGGTCTCTGGAAAATTTCACACGGCCATGTGAATATTCCACACGCCTGTGTGCCAAACCAGGCCAAGAACACAAGGTTGACCACAGGGGCTCTCACACGCCCCTCTGGCTTCTCTGGTTTGTCCCGAGAACTCTAAGTGTTTCACACGGTCGTGTGCCTTTCACAAGTTCTCTCACAAACGCAGCCACATGCCCTTGTGTGTTCTCGGGATAGTAGGGGACTCTCTGAGGAATTCACACGACCGTCTCACAGAAGACATGGGCACTCACAGGGGCAGTAACACGCCCCTGTGGACTCTCTAGAACGAGAGTTGAAGTTCTGCAGGATCTCACAAGGCCTTGTGGAAATTCCACAAGGCCGTGTGCCCCTTTTGAGGTTTTTCATAGGGGCAATGTCATGCCCCTGTGTCCTCTGTAGTTGAGCTCTAAATGGTTGACACAACCACTTGCGTGTATCCCGCCAGTGCACGGGTTGTCGAAGTAATAAAGTTACCCTGGTGAGAGGGTAGTCGAATCCACAGGAATAGGGATTTAGAATATGAGATTTCACTAATAAAGCTATGCGGCGTATGGAAAAGCAATAATAGGATCAATGAGTGAATGTAGAATCAAACAGAATGAAAGACAAGAAATTAAATAGAAAGATGGAAGATCAGAAAGTGCAAGTAAAAGAGAATAGAGAAGACTAGTAATGAATGAAATAGGGTATCCGGACAAGCTACCTCTAGGATCTATGCTTCTAGTGCAAGACTACGCTATTATACTTTCTTATTGATGTTAATTGAGTCAAGGAAATCCTTAGACTCACGGTCCCAAACCTAAGAACAACCGTGACTGACCCCATCATTATGCCCCGGTATTAGGATTCACGTCACCCTTCACTCTGTCGCTCGCATGACTAAGCCCCAGGGATGTATATCTACCTAAACCTCACACTACTTAGGATTGCTTTAAGCTCTAGGGATTCCTAGTGGTAAAACATGTTCCTATGTGTAGTTCTAACCCTTTGGTCCCGGTGAAAGAACCCTAGTCTAGATTAAGCCCCATCGCGTAGGATTCACTTCAACCCTTCACTCTGTTACTTGCGTAACTAAGCCCCAGGGGAGTTTATCTACCTAGCACATCACTCTATTTCGACCGCTATGAAATCAAGGAAACGGAGGTAGGGAGAAACCACGTCGGAGGGGGAAAGGGGTACATCGCTACCTCACAACTCTCCCTCTCAACCCTCTTCAATCTTAAGTAGTCTTACCCTAAAGGAGTTTTCACACCTCCAAAGAGTAGCCTCAATTGTTCTTAATCCTAGTGTCACATCTAAGAGAAAACATTAGCAAGATGAAATTAAGATTGAAACTCAATTTTTATTCATCAATAATTAAAAAGCATAATAACAATGTCAAAGAAACATAAAAACCCTACAGTTTACAAGTCCGAATACCCTCAAGGGGTTTAGCTCCTCATGGAGCTATACATGTTCATTAAAATAGAAAAGAAAGTACAAATCAAAGAAATTGCTGAAAACCCCCTTGTATACGTTGTGACCGTGGTCTTGTGCGGCCGTCGAACGTCGGTGACGATGCCGATGACGCGCGCTAAACCTCCACAAAATCCTCTCCAAAACCCTAGCCGCACTCCCCAAAGTTGAAGAGAAAGATAGGTCAAAAGATATCCCAAAAGGTCTCCAAAATCCCTTTTTATAATGTTGAATCGCGGCTTTAAAATCGGACTTATCGGGGGCTTCACACGGCCGTGTGAAATTTTCACACGCCCGTGTGAAGTTTCTGTCTGGCTGAAAAATCGATTCACACGGCTGTGTGGAATTTTCACACGCCCGTGAATTCTCTGAAACCCTGATTTTCGGCAGAAATTGAACAGTAGCTTTCTACATTGTTTTGCTACAGTAACAAGCTTCGTTGCTGCTACAGTACTTGCCGAAATGCTCCCGAATCCGTTGTTCTTCATCAAGGCCATTGATTGGGCACACAAACAATGGTAGGTCATGCCGTTTGCTTCAAGTCTCCTTCTTGGTGAAGTTCTTCTAAGCTACACGAGTTAGACTTGTTGTGAGTGTGACTGCCTTTGTGCCCCTCCAAAGGAGGTTGGCACACATTCACAAGTCCAATGGAATTTTACCCCTCCAAAGGAGGTTGGCACACATTCACATTCACAGTCACATTCACAAAAGTTTAACTCGTGTAGGATTGGAGAATTTTGCCAATGAAGAGAAATGAAGTAATCGACATAATCTACCGTTGATTGTGTGCCCAATTCAACGGCCTTGATTGTGTTACTGCAGCAAGTTACTGTTCAAAGCCTGTCGAAAATCAGCAAAATAGAATTTCCACACGGCGGTGTGAAATTAACACACGGGTGTGTGGAAAATCCACAGGGGCGTGTGGAACTCCGATTTCAGCCCGATTTCAGCCTATAAAAAGCCCGTTTTGGAGAGTATTTAGGGAATCTTTTTTGCTCTTCTTTACCCTAACTTTTGGAGAGGAACGGTGACGGTTTGGAGAGGACTTCATAGAGGTTTGAAGCGCGTCATCGGCATCGACATCAACGTCCGACGGTGGCACAAGACAACGGCCACATCGCACACAAGGGGGTTTTCATTTATGCACTCAATTTGTGTTCTTATTATTATTTTGATGGATTTGTATAGCTCTATGAGGAGCTAAACCCCTTATGGGTATTCGGACTTGTAAACCCTAGGACTATTATGTTTCTTTGACATTGTTATTATGCTTTTTCATTATTAATGAATAAAATTGAGTTTTAATCTTGATTAATTTTGTTATTGTTTTCCCTTAGCCGTGACACTAGGGTTGAGAACAATTTAGGTAATCCTTTGGAGGTGTGACAACTCCTATAGGGTTAGACTACTTAGGATTGAAGAGGGTTGAAAGGGTGAGTCTTGAGGTAGTGGAACGTCCCCTTTCTCCTCCGATGTGATTTTCCCTACCTTCGTGTTCCATGATTCATTAGCGGTCAATATTGAGTGAAGTGCTAGGAGATAAACTCCCATGGGGCTTAGTTGTGCGAGCAACAGAGTGAAGGGTTGTAGTGAATCTTAGTATTGGGGCTTAATCTGGACTAGGGTTCTCTCACCTGTACCAAAGGGTTTGAACTACATATAGTGATTGAATCGATCCGCAAGCGCACGGGTCGCCAAGTAATACCCCTCACGCACGGGCGAGGGGGTCGTATTCGCTGGGGTCCCAAGAGCTGCTATTACTCCCCTCTAGATGTCACTGTCTAGTCTACCAAATATAGATTTAAAACAAGATAAGAAAACAAATAAAAGAGAAAACTATAAACAAGTGGACTAAGACTCACCACATAAGCAAACTAAGGATGCAAGTAATAATGAAAGTTCGAGGTCCCCGGGCGAGGATCCCCTCGGGACTACTAAAGCTAGAAGGATACTCAAATTACACAGGCAAAGGTGGTTAGGCCAAGAGATGTCCAAAGGTAGGTCACCCCGATGGTCACGGTGATAACCCCTAATCCGGTATGAGTATTGGAATACGGAATTGCTTCCACCCAAATCCTTGTACGATTGCAAAGGGTTTAGTGGATTTTCCCAAGCTAGGGTCGAAACACAATCATGGACAACCCTAACAATTGGAGGGGTATAAATACCCGATGGTCACGGCGTATTCGTACATGTATTCCCTTCCAAGCTTGGTGAGCCTAATACTAGGGCAATGGTCATGCAACCTAGCATCGTCTAGGAATTGACATATAGAGTTCTCATACATATCAAGGCATTCAAGAACCACCAAACAAGGATCACAAACCAAACCAAATACATAAACTAGAAAGAAGCATCCAAAATACACAAGTTCACCCCCAAGGTTCACCTACATCCGGTAACCTTGGGGTTAGTTGTTCATGATCACAAAGTAAGCAATCAAATACATAAAAACAACCAAAAGCATAATGAAAACACCCCCTGAAAAGATTAAGGCCGAATGACGCTTCCAAGGACGCCACCCAAGGAGTGGCTTCCTTTGTCAAACTTCCTCTCAAATGCAAATCGAAGGCGTGGATTCGTCGTCTAGTACTCTCCCCGTCGTCCTGTCCGCAAGAAATGCCTCCAAAAGCCGGCCTCAAGCACTCAAAAAAGATGGTGAAGTGTGTTCTTTCTCAAGACCTAGCCTCCCCTTCAAAATGGACTCCAAAACCCTTAAAACCCTTTTCCAGTGAGTTATGCGGCCCCCTATGCGGTCCCGCATGCGGGGAGAGAAAATTTCCGAGAAAATCCCGAAATCGCGTAAGTTGCTACAGTGCCACTATAGTAGGCCTGCTACAGTACAGTATGCGGCCTCTGCAGTTCCCGCATGACAGCCCCAGACTTAGCCATTTCGCCAAAGGGTTCGTGCTACAGGAACTGCTACAGTAGTCGCTACAGTACCCCCCATGAAATAGTGTTTTCGTTGCCGATTTCTTCTCAAATTCTATCAATGAGCTCAAAGGGGTCACATCAGTACCTGTAACACGAAAGAAACCAATTCAGACCAAAAACGGGTGTCAACTCATAGAAAAATACGTAATACATACACCCGAATACATGGAAAATACGTATGTTTAGGCGTTTATCATATAGGAACCGGGTTTATCACTAGGAATCCCTAGAACCTAAAGCAATTCCATATAGTGTGAGGCTTAGGAAGATGAACTCCCCTAGGGCTTAGTTGACAGGTCAACGAGAGTCAAGGGTCGTAGTGAAACCTAATGCTGCGGCATAGTGTTGGGATTAGTCACGGTTGACCTTAGATTTGGGACCGTGTGTTTAAGGATCTCCTCGACTTAATTAAGATCAATAGGAAGGTATAATAGCATTTTCTTGCACTAGAAGCATAAGTCCAATGGGTAGCTTGTCCGGATACCCATGTTCTCTCATTGCTTGTCCTACTTTTCTTCTCTTACTTGCACTCTCTCATCTTCCACACATCTCTTTTAATTCTTGCTTTTACCAATTATTCTCGCACTCACTCACTGATTTCTTTTCACACATCGCGTTAGCTAAATAGTGAATACTTATATCTCAAATCCCAATTCCCTGTGGATACGACTACCCACTCACCAGGGTATTTTATTACTTCGACAACCCGTGCACTTTTGGGCCCCTGTCATCCTCTTCCCTACAACCTGAAAGTATAGGGTACATAGTTTTTGTAAAGTAAAGGGAGCGTTGTCGAATTTGTTACCACAAAAGGGTGAAATACCCTTACTCCTTGAAGGCTTATCCCCCTTTTTGTTGGGGTTCTTCTTATGCTGTCTTTTTGAACACTTCATCCTCTGAAGCATCTTCTTCATGCGCTCCGTCTCCAGCTTGATGTCTTCCTCGACTAGACCAAGCGAAAGTACTTTTTCTCCTTCAATCTCCACTTCTTGGTCCAACCACCCTTCATATGGATCCGGATTTAACATTTCCTGCACATAATCATCAATTAGTTCATCGGTGGTGTCAAGAAAATATAAAGTATCATCAAAGTCAATAGAGTGCCTCATGGCTTCGGCGAGGCGGTATGTAAGCTTGTTTTCTCCTACTCGCAATGTGAGCTCCCCACCGTCCATGTCAATGAAAGCCTTGGAAGTGCGCAAGAATGGCCTTCCAAGGATCAATGGAACCTCGACATCCTCATCGATATCTAACACCACGAAGTCAACGGGAAAGATGTATTTGTCGACTTTCACCAACACATCTTCCACAATCCCTCTCGGATGCCTCACCGATCGATCCGCAAGTTGTAGTGTCATCCGAGTGGGTTTAGGCTCGCCCAAGCCTAGCTTTTGGAAGAAGGTATAGGGCATGATATTGATGCTTGCCCCGAATCGACTAACGCCATCTCTTTACCCAAGTTGTCAATGTTGCGTGGTATGATGAAACTTCCAGGATCTTTTCTCTTGCTCGGCATGTTCTTTTGCAATACGGTCGAGCAATTCGCATCAAGGATCACTGATGCACTCTCCTCCAATTTCCTCTTGTTGGTCAAGAGGTCCTTCAAGAACTTTGCGTAATCTGGCATTTGGGTCAATGCTTCGGCGAATGGTATGTTGATGTGCAACTGCTTGAAAATTCCCAAAAATTTCTTGTATTGTTCATTCTCTAGGTCACTCTTCAATCGTGAAGGATAGGGAATCCTCGGCTTGTAGGGTGGGTGTGCCATCTCTTTTTTCCTTTGCCGCTTCTTCCTCTATCTCCACGACCTTGTGTGTTTCTTGTGTCTTCTCTAGAGGTAGATTTCTCTCGACCTCTTTTCCACTCCTCAAAGTAATTGCCTTCAATTGCTCACTCGGATTGGTCTCCGTATTACTAGGCAAACTACCTTGAGGTCTTTCCACCAAAGTCTCCGCAATTTGCCCCACTTGATTTTCCAAATTGTGCAGAGAGGCAATGTGATTGCGAAGTGTGGCTTCCACTAATTGGAATCTAGCATCCGATGAAGCAATAAACCTCATGAGGGCTCTCTTAAGATCGGTCATCTTTCCCTCTAGCCCGGTCACTCGGCTTTCTAAATTCGGTGCTTGTTGGCCTTGAAATCCTGGTGGTGTGTTATTCTTTTGTTATGACTACCCTTGGTTATTCCATGAGAAATTTGGGTGATTCTTCTACCCCGGGTTATAAGTGCCACTGTACGAGTTGCCTTGGGCTTGTCCTCTATAAGCATTACCCACAAAATCAGCCTGTTCCACAGTACTTGTGCCTCCAATAGCAATAGGACAATCACTCGAAGCGTGACCTCCCTCACAACCGTTACAAGTAGTAATGGCCGCAACTCTTGGTGAAGTTAGAACATCCAACTTCTTACTCAATGATTCCACCTATGCTGCCAATGATGTCACTACATCAACCTCATGAATTTCGGCCACCTTCTCTCTGTCCCTTGTGTTCCATTGATAGCTATTCATAGCCATCTCTTCAATAAGGTGCCGGGCTTCACTGCGAGTCTTGCTTCATAGAGTTCCTCCTGCCGCTGCATCTAAGAGTTGTTTGGTACTCGGATTCAACCCATTGTAGAAGGTATGAATGATCATCCACTTCAGGAATCCATGTTGCAGACAGTTTTGAAGGAGCTCCTTGAACCTATCCTATGTCTCAAGTAAAGATTCCAATTCCATCTGCATGAATGATGAGATCTCATTCCGGAGCCTTGCTAATTTTCCCAGAGGAAAATACCTAGCCAAGAATGCCTAGGCCATCTCCTCCCATGTAGTGATAGATGCTCATGGTATTGAATGTAGACAATGCCTTGCTTTTCACTTCAATGAAAATGGGAAGGCTGCCAACTGAATTGCGTCGTTCGTTACTCCATTAATCTTCAACATGTCACGCACTTGTAGGAAGTTCTCTAGATGGTTGTTGGGATCTTCATCGGCCAACCCATTAAATTGTGCCGACTGTTGCAACATTTGAATGAACGACGACTTCAACTCAAAGTTGTTCGTGGTAATTGGGGGCCTCGCAATACTTAATTGGGTCCCGATCACCATGGGTCTAGCAAAATCAGACAACGTCGTCTGTTGTTCATTATGATCTGCAATTGCTTCTGACACTTCTGAATCTATACTGAATTGATTAGACTGTTCTTCCACAAGTTGTTTCCCTTTACGGTGCGTTCTTCTACCAATATCTGGGTCTCTTTCAACAAGAATCGAAGGGTTCCCGCAGGTCATAACCTGAAGCCAAAATGAAGAAAAGAAAAATAAGAACAATGATAGATAAAGAAAGTTAGAAAATGAAGTGAAATAGCTAAAATAGCAAAAATAAGTATCAGAAATACGCTTATTGCCCATTATGGCGCTAAAAACTTGACACGACCCCTACATGTATCCCGCAAGTGCACGGGCTTGTCGAAGTAATAAAATTTACCCTAGTGAGTGGGTAGTCGAATCCACGGGGAATAGGGATTTAAAATACGAGGTTTCACTATTTGGCTATGCGGTGTACGAAAAGTGATAATAGGATTGATGAGTGAATATGGTAGCAAATGTAATAAAAAGCAAGAAATTAAATAGAGAGATGGAAAGTAAGAAAGTGCAAGTAGAAGTGAACAAAGAAGGACTAGTAATGGATGAAATAGGGTATCCGGACAAGCTACCTCTAGAACTTATGCTTCTAGTGCAAGACTATGCGATTACACTTTCCTATTGATGCTAATTGAGTCGAGGATATCCTTAAACTCATGGTCCCAAACCTAAGGTCAACCGAGACTAACCCCAGCACTATGCCCCGGCATTAGGATTTACGTCAACCCTTCACTCTGTTGCTCACGCAACTAAGCCTCAAGGGAGTCTATCTACCTAAGCCTCACACTACGTGAGATTGCTTTAAGCTCTAGGGATTCCTAGTGATAAAACCTGTTCCTATGTATAGTTCTAACACTTTGGTCCAGGTGGAAAAACCCTAGTCTAAATTAAGCCAGAATGCTTAGGATTCACGTCAACTCTTCACTTTGTTGCTTGCGCAACTAAGCCCCAGGGGAGTTTATCTACCTAGCACTTCACTCTATCTCGACCGCTAAGAAAACAAGGAATACGGAGGTAGAGAAAAATCACACCGGAGGGGAAAGGGGACGCTTCTCTACCATACGACTCACCCTTTCAACCCTCTTCAATCTTAAGTAGTCTAATCCTACAGGAGTTGTCACACCTCCAAAGGATAACCTAGATTGTTCTCAACTCTAGTGTCACGGGTAAGGGATAAACAATTGCAAGAGATAATTAAAATTGAAACTCGAATTTATTCATCAATAATGAAAAAACATAATAGCAATGTCATAGAAACATAATAATCCTAAGGTTTACAAGTCCGAATAGCCACGAGGGGTTTAGCTCCTCATGGAGCTATACATGTTCATCAAAATATAAAAGAAAGCACAAATTAAAGGCATTGATGTAAACCCCCTTGCGTATGGTGTGGCCGTGGTCTTGTGAGGCGGCTGGACGTCGATGACGATGCCGATGGCACGCTCTGAACCTCTACGAAGCCCTCTCTGAAACCTTAGCCACGCTCTCCAGAATTTCCTGTGAAAGATAGGTCAAAAGATATTCAAAAAGTCTCCAAATCGGGCTTGTATAATGTTGAGTCGTGACACGACCCCTTGCGTGTATCCCGCAAGTGCATGGGCTTGTCGAAGTGATAAAATTTACCCTGGTGAGTGGGTAGTCAAATCCACAGGGAATAGGTTTTACTACGAACCTTGACTCTCGTTGACCTGTCAACTAAGCCCCAGGAGAGTCTATCTTCCTAAGCCTCACACTACATGGGATTGCTTTAAGTTCTAGGGATTCCTAGTGATAAAACTTGTTCCTATGTATAGTTCTAACCCTTTGGTCTAGGTGGAAGAACCCTAGTCTAAATTAAGTCCCAACACTAGGATTCACTTCAACCTTTCACTCTGTTGCTCGCGCAACTAAGTCCTAGGGGAGTTCCTCTCCTCGCACTTCACTCTATCTTGACCGCTAAGAAATCATGGAACATGGAGGTAGGAAGAATCACACTGGAGGGGAATGGGGACTCTCCGCTACCTCACAACTCACCATCTCAACCCTCTTCAATCTTAAGTTGTCTAACCCTATAGGAGTTGTCACACCTCCAAAGGATAAGCTAGATTGTTCTCAACCCTAGTGTCACGGCTAAGCGAAAACAATTAGAAGAGATAATTAAGATTGAAACTCGAATTTATTCATCAATAATGGAGAAGCATAATAACAATGTCACATAAACATAATAATCCTAGGGTTTACAAGTCTGAATACCCACAAGGTGTTTAGCTCCTCATGGAGCTATATAAATCCATCAAAATATAAAAGAAAACACAAATTTAAAGCATAGATGAAAACCCCTTGAGTATGATTTAGCCGTGGTCTTGTGTAGCCGCCGGACGTCGGTGACGATGCCAATGACGCGCTCTGAACCTCCATAAAGTCCTCTCCGAAACCCTAGCCGCACTCTCCAGAAGTTAGGGAGATAGATTGGGAAAAAGATGTGTAAAAAGTCTCCAAATCGGTCTTTTATAATGTTGAGTCGCGGCTTTAAATTGGCTGAATCGAGACTTCACACGACCGTGTTGAATTTCCATATGCCTGTGTAAAGTTTCTGGGTTGCTGGATTTTGTTCACACGGCCGTGTGGAATTTCTACACGCCCGTGAGAATTGATGAGTACATTTTATATCAAGTTTCTTCCCCACTATTATAGTCTTTTCTCTGTCCTTAAGCATATTTACTGATTGGAATTGGTGCTATTTAAGGTATTCTTATTCCTTGTGCAGAAATCTGGGGCCCGAGTCAATTTGGTGTGCAACCGAGGGTGTCTCCCGCGTGTGCAGTGACCAGAAGTTCAGAACTGGATGACACGGGCATGACACGCCTGTGCCCCAAGTGCTGCAAGTCCCGCCCTGGAGTGTAGAAGAGCTAAAAACCTGACATGGGAGTGTCCCAGGCAGGACACGGTCACCACACGCCCGTGCCCCAAATGGTACAAATCTGAGGAGACGTTTTCTCATGAACGACACGGACACGGTGCCTAGGACACGATCGGGTGCTAGGTAACATGGGGGGACACACGCCTGTGTCCTAACTGCTGTAAATCTCAGGAGTTTCACCCTAGTATTCCGAGAAGAGTACACGATCTGAGCACGTCCGTGTCTAGACCGTGTCGGGCACCGAATCAGCCTTTTTAACTCCAGAAATTAGGGTTCTATATCATCTTTTGTTCGGGGATTCATCTCTCCACCGAGAGGACGATGATGAGATCGAAGATCAAGCTTCATTACATGACCCCCTTGCATGTGTACCAAGCAAGTGCACGGGTTATCGAAGTAATAAAATACACTGGTGAGTGGGTAGTCGTATCCACAGGGAATAGTGTTTAGAAACATGCGTTATCACTATTTTAGCTATAAATGGAATCGATGAAAAGAGAATTCAATATGTGGATATATATATATATAAAAGAAAGTAAAAGAGTGCAAAAAGGGCAATAAAAGGTAGGACATCTTTAAACACACTGTCCCAAACCTAAGGTCAACCGTGACTAACCCCAACACTATGGCCCGGCATTAGGATTCACTATGACCTTTGACTCTCGTTGACCTGTCAACTAAGCCCTAGGGAGTCTATCTTCCTAAGCCTCACACTACGTGGGATTGCTTTAAACTCTAGGGATTCCTAATGATAAAACCTGTTCCAATGTGTAGTTTTAACCCTTTGGTCTAGGTGGAAGAACCCTAGTCTAAATTAAGCCCCAGTGCTTAGGATTCACGTCAACCCTTCACTCTATTGCTCGAGCAACTAAGCCCCAGGGGAGTTCCTCTCCTAACACTTCACTCTATCTCGACCGCTAAGAAATTATGGAATACGGAGGTAGGGAGAAATGATAAGTGCTTGTGTTATAGTACCGCGAAGCGTTATTATCTTACATTGAGCATATCATTAATCAATTTTTATTACTAAATGGTGTGTATTTGTGTACTCTTGTGCATTGAAGGTTTGTGGGGCTAAATTAGAGAAGAAGAACGAAATTAGGTCGTGTTCGTCGATGTTGGGAAGTTTTCGGACCAAGTACAGAACAAGGCATGAGCTTTTACTTGTGAGTGTGTGCCAACCTCCTTTGGAGGGGCATAAAGGCAGTCACATTCACAACAAGTCTAACTCATGTAGATTAGAAGAACTTCACAAAGAAAGAGACTTGAAGTAATCGGCACGACCTATCATTGTTTATGTGCCCAATCAATGGCCTCAATGAAGAACAACGGATTCGGGAGCATTTTGGCAAGTTACTGTAGCAGCACTGTAATTTGTTACTGAAGCAAAACACTGTAGCAAGCTACTGTTCAAATTTTGCCGAAAATCAAGGTTTCAGAGAATCCACACGGGCGTGTGGAAATTCCACACGGCCGTGTGAATCGATTTTTCAGCCAGACAGAAACTTCACACTGGCGTGTGGAAATTCCACATGGCCGTGTGAAGCCCCCGATAAGTCCGATTTTAAAGCCTTGATTCAACATTATAAAAGGGGATTTTGGAGACCTTTTGCGATATCTTTTGACCTACCTTTCTCTTCAACTTGGGGAGTGCGGCTAGGATTTTGGAGAGGATTTCATGGAGGTTTAGCGCGCGTCATCGGCATCGTCACCGATGTTCGACGGCCGCACAAGACCACTGCCACACCATATACAAGGGGGTTTTCATCAATGTCTTTGATTTGTACTTTCTTTTCTATTTTGATGAACATGTATAGCTCCATGAGGAGGTAAACCCTTTGAGGATATTCGGACTTGTAAACTCTAGGGTTTTTATGTTTCTTTGACATTGTTATTATGTTTTTCCATTATTGATGAATAAAAATTCAGTTTCAATCTTAATTTCATCTTGCTAATGTTTTCTCTTAGATGTGACACTAGGATTGAGAACAATTTAGGTTACTCTTTGGAGGTGTGACAACTCCTTTAGGGTTAGACTATTTAAGATTGAAGAGGGTTGAGAGGGAGAGTTGTGAGGTAGCGATGTACCTCTTTCCCTTCCGACGTGGTTTCTCCCTATCTCCGTTTCCTTAATTTTCATAGCGGTCGAAATAGTGTGAAGTGCTAGGCAGATAAACTCCCCTGGGGCTTAGTTACGCGAGTAACAGAGTGAAGGGTTGATGTGAATCCTACGCACTAGGGCTCAATCTAGACTAGGGTTCTTCCACCTGGACCAAAGGGTTAGAACTACACATCGGAACAGGTTTTACTACTAGGAATAACTAGAGCTTAAAGCAGTCCCACGTAGTGTGAGGTTTAGGTACATATACTCCCCTGGGGCTTAGTCGTGCGAGCGACAGAGTGAAGGGTGACGTGAATCCTAATACCGGGGCATAGTGTTGGGGTTAGTCACGGTTGTCCTTAGGTTTGGGACCGTGAGTTTTAGGATATCCTCGACTCAATTAACATCAATAGGAAAGTATAATAGCAAACTCTTGCACTAGAAGCATAGATCCTAAAGGTAGCTTGTCCGGATACCCTATTTCATTCATTGCTAGTCCTCTCTATTCGCTTTTACTTGCACTTTCTGATCTTCCATCTTTCTAATTAATTTCTTGTCTTTCATTCTGTTTGATTCTACATTCACTCATTGATCCTATTATTGCTTTTCTAAACGCCGCATAGCTTTATTAGTGAAATCTCATATTCTAAATCCCTATTCCCTGTGGATTCGACTACCCTCTCACAAGGGTAACTTTATTACTTCGACAACCCGTGCACTTGCGGGATACACGCAAGGGGTCGTGTCAAGAAACCACACTGGAGGGGAAAGGGGACGCTTTGTACCTCATGACTCACCCTCTCCACCCTCTCCAACCTTGTGTAGTCTAATCCTATACAGGATGTCACACCCTCGAAGGATAACCTAATAGATTCTCAACCCTAATGTCACGGCTAAGGGAAAATCTCATACAATTGGCATACAAGATTGGAACTCAATAAGAAAACATCAAATTAATAAAGCATAATAAAAGTTATAGAAACACAAACATCCTAGGGTTTACAAGTCCGAATACACACTAGGGTTTAGCTCTCCATGGGGCAAGACAAAGTCAATAAAGAGTTTGAGAACATATGCATGAAAACCATAAAGAAAACCCCCTTGTTGATTATATCGATGGTTTTGTGGAGCCACACGTCTTCTCCAACGAATCCCTTGTCAAGCCTAGGGCACACCTCGCCAAATTGATGCCGACGAAAGCTTCCCCAATAGCTATCTTCCAATGGATGTCGATGCCGATGCCGTATAATCGCCTCCAAAGACCTCGAAGAATCTCTCCAAACCCTAGCCGAAAGCCCCCAAAAGATAGGCAGGGGATAGAAGGGGGGTCTCCCAAAATAGATCTGAAATAGAATATTTATAGGCTAAAATCGGGCTGAAATCAGAGTTCCGCACGCCCCTGTGAAAATTCCACACGGCCCTATAGAAAATCAGAATTTCCACGTGCCCGTGTCTTAATTCCACATGGCCATGTGGAAATTCTGTTTTGCTGATTTTCGGCAGACTGTGAACAGTAACTTACTACAGTATTTTAATGCAGTATTTAGCTACAGTAACAAACTACAGTACTTCCCGAAATGCTCCCGAATGCATCGTTCTTCATCGAGGCCATTGAATTGGATAAACAATCAACGGTAAATCACCTCGCATCTTCACTTGAAACACATGTGAGTGTGACTGCCTTTGTGTCCTCCAAATCACGTATTCACTCGACCCCAATTGGAGTTTGGCACACACTCACATGTCTTTGACCACAACTTGTGCCTTGTTCCTTGACCGGTCCAAGAACTCCCTCAACAGTCGCGTTCATGACCTATTCTTGCTCCTTCTTCTTTAAATCTTCTACACAACACTACAATGCATGAAAGAACACAAATACACACTAATTAGTGATTAAATCTGAGAAAAGTAATGCTCAATGTAAGACAATAATAAATCGTATTACTATAACACAAGCACTTATCAAACTCTCCCACACTTAAGCTTTTACTGGTCCTCAAGCAAAAATAAAATGTGAAAGTACTTGGGAAGACCAATTGAAAGTGCTCATCCTTAGGTTCACCAAAAGTATGCAAAGGAAGCATTCTACAAGTAAGGGGAAATCAAAACATCGCATAAGAATATCATTGCTCTAGCTAAAAACATGAATCAAAAAGGTCAATCAACTAGAAAATGTGTAAGTGTGTGTGAACTCACTCAAGACAACCCAAAGGGTACTCCTTAAACTCTTGTTAATAAGGACTTATTTATATACAAGAAAAAAGGAAGTAGTAGCTTCACACAACCTCTAAGGTAGCCCTTTCCTAGGCGGCCGCCAAAGGTGGCTTTCACACTTTCGAGGAGGTAGCTCTTTCTACCGGTGTAGTAGCTTTCACGCATCCCATGAGATAGCTCCTTCTCTCATTAGGGCATAACTTGTATCCGACTTATGAGAGTAGCTACATACTTCATAGGTGGTAGCTCTTTCCACCCCAAATGCATAAAACAAAGCAAATATTCACAACTCATTCATTTTTATATATATATTTTTTTCCAAAGTAAAACTAAAAGCTTACTAAGAACGATGATAAACTTATCCTTAAAAACTTCAAGCTTGAGTTTCCAAAAGATTCCAAGACTGAGTTGTGCAATATAAGATAATCGAGCAAAAATACCCTAAAATTCAAGTGAAAATAGAGCATGATAGGATACAATGTTAACAATTCTCCTAAACTCTAAGAATACAACCATTGCAACTAAGGTGAACCGCCATAGGCTACATGAGCATAAGCAATTGAACGCACAAGTAAAGGTGTGTGCAATGTGAACTCCCCCCACACTTAAGATGTACATTGTCCCCAATTTACGCATGCAAGCACAATAAAACATATAGCAATCAAAACATAATATGTGGAGGTGGGCAATTAAAATAATACTCCCCTGAACTCTAAGTGTTGCGTTTGATGGAGCTATGTTCATTGAGAGTTAAGTCCCAATGGATTGTGGAGGACACACGATCCCATGACCGTGCCTATGACTAGTACTCAAATTCCTTACATCCAAGACCATCTGCACGTATACAGAAGGGGGTTCAGTGAAGCTCAATAAAAGTAAAATAAAACAAAAGAAACATAAAACAAAAATGCCTCAGGAGTAAGTGTCGTCTGCTATTGGTGCCGATGTTGTTGCTGCTTTTGATGGTGATCCTGGTGTAGAAAAGGAAAACAAATTGATAAAGAAAAGGAGAAAAGATGCTTGCCGATGAAATGGAAATCAAAAACTTCAAATATGGTCGGAAAACGACTTAAAAACTCCTAAAATAGACAAAGAAAGGGTTGGGAAGATGGGAGGAAACATCTCTTGAGTGTGGAGGCATTTAGAATCAAAAAAGCACAAATAGATTTTAAAAGAAATCACAACCTCTTGTGTTCTGCGCATCCACACGGCCGTGTGCCTCCACTAGTAGGGTTCATAGGGGCAGTCACATGCCCTGTGTTTCCTCTGTTTGCTTTCCAGAACATACACATGGGCGTTTAAAAATTCCACACGGCCGTGTGCCCAACCTGGCCAACACAAGGCCGACCACAGGGGCACCCACACGCCCCTGTGGCCTCTCTGGATATCCCGAAAAACTCTAAGTGTTCCACACGGCCGTGTGAGACATCCACATGGGCGTGTGCCTTTCAAAGGCTCTCTCATAGGGGCTGCCACAGGCCCCTGTATTTTCTTGAGATAGAAGGAAAGTCTCTGTAGAGTTTCACACGGCCGTGTGCCTTAACATCTGCGTACTCACAGGGGCATCCACAGACCCATGTTGACTCTTTGGAATGAGAGTTGAGGTTCTGCAGAATTTCACACGGTCGTGTGCCCTTCACTGGGTCGCTCACAGGGGCAGCTACACGGCCCCTGTGACGCTCAGGATGAGCTCTGAGATGGATCACACAGCCATGTGGAAATTCCACAGGGCCGTGTGTTTTCTCTGGATGACTTAGAAAAAATCACAGACTCTAAAGAAAATTTCAGAAACACATTCATAACACTTAGAACCTATAAAAACAATAAAAACACGACAAGAGATCCATGAAAACACACTCAGACGACCCAAAACTTCGACAATCACAATTAGGCACACTAAAACACCAATAATCTATGAGAAAATTACAGCACACTCATTATAAAATTAGAACACCAACACTAGGAAATTATTCATACTAAAAACTAAACTAAAGCCTAGAAAAGCAATAAAAACTTGGGTTGCCTAGCAAGAAGCGCTTGTTTAACGACACTAAGCTTGACGTACCTCTTTCTTACCTTAAGGTGGCTTGAAAAGAGTGTGTTCCTCCCCACAAGAACTTGCATAGCTACTTCCTTTGAACCAAAAATCTACTTTCCGGGGTGGAGTATTTGTTGGAGGGTCTAACGATCTTACTTTTGGCCTCCAAGGAAATAATTTGGGTTGGGAATTGTCCAAGATTAGCATAGGTGGGTCATTGGATGGTTTAAATATCCTCCGCACATCTTTTTCCCTTCCCAAAATCTCTTTCTTGCTTTTTATGAGTTGATCAATCCCAAAGAATGGTGCTTGTTCCATTACCTCAGGGTTTGCTTCTTCTTGTGTATTTTCAGCTTAAAAGGAACATAACACTAGCAAATCCCCTTGAAAATTTTCCTACTCACAAGCATAATCTTCATTCAAGCAATCCCAATTCTCCAAATGATGTTCATCTTTTTCCTCTTCAATTTCTACAGCAATGTACTCGGTCTGCCTCGTTTCTTCATTATCGTTCATTACCAAATCATCTCTACAAGCAACTTTCGCTGCTTGCTCAAATAATTCATTTTCCTTGGAGAGTGTGTCAAGTATCCATCCTAATTGATGCCCAAGGTTGTTATAGGAGGCTTCATGACATTTTCGTGTGGCTTCCATACTTTGGCAAGAGGCATCGGATGCTTTAACAAAGTTATCTAGCACTTTATTCCATTGAGCTTCATCCTCTTCAAGCATCTCATCCTTTTGAAAATGCTCTTGAGGTGCTTCCCAATGTTGTCCATCGTTATTCCATAAAAAATTTTGGTAGCTACTCTCATTTGGATGATGTGTGCTGTAGCCTGGATTGCTTTGTTGTTGTGAAGCAATAATTCTATCAAGCTTTGTACTGAGAGCTTCAACTTGAGAATATAGCTCAATGACTGCATCAATCTCCATTTAGGCTCCTTGCAAGAAAAAGTAAGACAAAACAAATAAGAATGACTAAAGAATAAGAAAATGTGAAATAGAATGAATGATGAATAGCTAAAATAGCAAAGTACAAATGTCTCTAAAACGCCTATTCCCCGGCAACCACGCCAAAAGAGAAAGTGGGGTATCCAGACAAGTAATTGAATAGAAAGATGGAAGATGAGAAAGTGCAAGTAAAAGAGACTAGAGAGGATCTAGCAATGGATGAAGTGGGGTATCTGGACAAGCTACCTCTAGGATCTATGCTTCTAGTGCAAGACTATGCTATTATACTTTCCTATTGATGTTAATTGAGTCGAGGAAATCCTTAGACTCACGGTCCCAAACCTAAGGACAACTGTGACTAACCCCATCATTATGCCCCGGTATTAGGATTCACATCGACCCTTCACTCTATCGCTTGCACGACTAAGCCCCAGGGGAGTATATCTACCTAAACCTCACACTACGTGGAATTGCTTTAAGTTCTAGGGACTCTTAGTGGTAAAACCTGTTCCTATGCGTAGTTCTAACCCTTTGGTCCAGGTGGAAGAAACCTAGTCTCGATTTAGCCCCAGTGCGTAGGATTCACTTCAACCCTTCACTCTATTACTCGCGTAACTAAGCTCCAGGGGAGTTTATCTACCTAGCACTTCACTCTATCTCGACCTCTAATTAACCAAGGAAATGGAGGTAGGGAGAAATCACACCGGAGGTGAAAAGAGATACATCGCTACCTCACAACTCTCCCTCTCAACCCTCTACAATCTTAAGTAGTCTAACCCTATAGGAGTTGTCACACCTCTAAAGGATAACCTATATTGCTCTCAACCCTATTGTCACATCTAAGAGAAAACAATATCAAGATGAAATTAAGATTGAAACTCGATTTTTATTCATCAATAATGGAAAAGCATAATAACAATGTCAAAGAAGCATATTAACCCTAGAGTTTACAAGTCTGAATACCCACAAGGGGTTTAGCTCCTCATAGAGCTATACATGTTCATCAAAGTATGAAAGAAAGCACAAAGTAAAGATATTGATGAAAACAACCTTCCGTATGGTGTGGTCGTTGTCTTGTGCGGCCCCTGGACGTCGGTGATGATGCCGATGACGCGCTCTAAACCTCCACGAAATCCTCTCTAAAACTCCAAAACCCTAGCCGCACTCTCCAGAAGTTGTAGAGAAAGATAGGTCAAAAGATATCTTCAAAGTCTCCAAAATCGCCCTTTTATATTGTTGAGTGTGGCTTTAAAATCGGACTTATCGGGACATCACGGCCGTGTGGAATTTCCACACAGGCGTGTAAAGTTTCTGGCTTGCTGGAAAATTAGTTCACACAGCCGTGTGGAATTTCCACACGGGCGTGTGAAGTTTCTGCTTGTTGGAAAATTAATTCACACGGCCGTGTGGAATTTCCACACGCCCGTGTAAATTCTCTGGAATTCTGAATTTTAGCCGACAATGAACAGTAGCTTGCTACAGTGCTAGCTACAGTATTGTCCCGAAATGCTCCCGAATTCGTCGTTCTTCATTGAGGCCATTGAATTGGGCACACAATCAATGGTAGATCGTGCCGATTGCTTCAAATCTCCTAATTGGTGAAGTTCTCCTTATTAGCATGAGTTAGGCTTATTGTGAATGTGACTGCCTTTGTGCCTCTCCAAAGGAGGTTGGCACACACTCACAAGTCTCTACTCATGCCGCGCTCCTTGCTTAGTCCAAGAATCTTCCCAACAATGGGGAACACGATCTAACTTCGTTCCTTCCCTTCACTTTATCTTCACAACCCTACAATGCACAAAAGTAAATAAATGCACACTTTTTAGTGATAAAATCTGATTAAATTAATGCTCATTGCAAGATAATAACGCTTCACATTACTATAACATGAGCACTTATCAAATCCCCCCATACTTAAGCTTTTGCTTGTCCTCAAGAAAAAATAGAACGTGAAAATACTTGGGAAGAACAATTGGAAGTGCTCGGCCTTAGGTTCACCTAAAGTATGCAAAAGAGGCATTCTATAAGTAAGGGGAAATCAAAACAATGCATAAGGTTATCATTGCTCTAGCTAAAAACTCAAATCAAAAAGGATAAAAACTCGAAAATGTATTAGTGTGTGCGATTTCACTCAAGAGAACCAACGAGTACTCCTCAAACTTTTGTTAGAAAGAACTTATTTATATACAAAAACAAAACTAAAGAGAGAAGGAAGTAGTAGCCTCACACATCCTTGAAGGTATCCCTTTCCTAGGCGGTCACCAAAGGTGGCTTTCACACTTTCGAGGAGGTAGCTCTTTCTACCGGGTAGTAGCTTTCACACATCCCATGAGATAGCTCTTTCTATCATTAGGGCATAACTTGTATCCGACTGACACGACCTTTTGCGTGTGTACCGCAAGTGCACGGCCTTGTCGAAGTAATAAATTTACCTTGGTGAGAAGGTAGTCGAATCCACAGGGAATAGGGAGATAGAATATAAGGTTTCACTAATTAAGCTATGCGAAATACGGGAAACGATAATAGGATTGATGAGTGAAAAATAATGCAAAGCAATAAACTAAATAGAAGGATGAAAGTAAGAGGTGCAAATAGGAAAATCGAGAAGGACTTGCAATGAGTAAAAGGGGGTATCCGGACAAGCTACCTCTAGGATCTATGTTTCAAGTGCAAGACTATGATATTATACTCTCCTATTGATGTCAATTAAGTCGAGGAAATCCTAAGACTCACGGTCCCAAACCTAAGGACAACCGTGACTAACCCCAACGCTATGCCTTGGTATTAGGATTCACAACACCCTTCGCTCTGTCACCTAGATGATTAAGCCCCAGGGGAGTCCATCTACCTAAACCTCACACTATATGGGATTGCATTATGCTCTAGGGATTCCTAGTGATTAAACCTGTTCCTACAAAAATAGTTCTAACCCTTTGGTCCAGGTGGAAGAACCCTAGTCTAGATTAAGCCCCAGCATATAGGATTCACTACAACCCTTCACTCTATTGCTTGCGCAATTAAGCCCTAGGGGAGTTTATCTACCTATTGCTTTACTCTATTTCGACCGCTATTAAATCAAGGAATCGGAGGTAGGGAGAAATCACATCGGAAGGGAAAGGGGTACATTGCTACCTCACAACTCTCCCTCTCAACCCTCTTTAATCTTAAGTAGTCTAATCCTATAGGAGTTGTCACACCTCCAAAGGAAAACCTAGATTGCTCTCAACCCTAATGTCACGTTTAAGGGAAAACAATATCAAGAGATAATTAAGATTAAAACTCAATTTATTCATCAACGATGGAAAGCATAATAATCAATGTCAAAGAAACATAAGAACCCTAAAGTTTACAAGTCCGAATACCCCGCGAGGGGGTTTAGCTCCTCATAGAGCTATACATGTTCATCAATGTGAAAATTAAAGCATAAAACATAGACATAGATGAAAACCCCCTCGAAGTTGGTGTGGCCGTGGTCTTGTGCAAACGTCGAACCTCGGAATCGATGCCGACGATGTGCTAGAACCTCCACGAAACCCTCTCCGAAACCCTAGCCGCACTCCAGAAAGTTGGGGAAAAGTTCGGTTCCAAGATCTCCCAAAAGGTTGCAAAAATCCCCTTTTATAATGTTGAATCGCGGCTTTAAAATTGGACTTATCGGGGGCTTCACACGGCCGTGTGGAATATCCACACGCCCGTGTGAAGCTTCTGTCTCGGCTGAAAAATTAATTTCACACGGCCGTGTGGAATTTCCACACGCCCGTGTGTCTTCACTGGATGGCTGAAATTGCAAAACACACGGCCGTGTGGAATTTCCACACGCCCGTGTGACTTCTCTGGAACACTGGTCTTCAGCTGAACAGGCTTGGTAACTTGCCGAAACGCCTCCCGGGTCCATTGTTCTTCATCGAGGCCATTACTTGGGCACACAAGCAACGGTAGGTCGCGCCGATTGCTTCAAGTCTTCTTCTTTCGCGAAATTCTCCTAAGTAACACGGATTGGACTTGTTGTGAATGTGACTGCCTTTGTGCCCCTCCAAGGGAGGTTGGCACACATCCACAAGTCCAAATACGTGCTTCGTTCCTTGCTTGGTCCGAGAACATCTCAACATTGGCAAACGCGACCTAATTTCATTCTTCTTCTCCAATTAGGCTCCACAATACCTTCAATGCACAAGAGAACACAAATGCACACATTTAGTGATAAAATCTGATAAAAGGTATGCTTAATGTAAGATAATAGCGCTTCGCGATACTATAACACAAGCACTTATCACCGACTTATGAGAGTAGCTACATACTTCATATGTGGTAGCTCTTTCACCCCAAATGCATATATATATATATATTTCATTTTTTCCATCTTTTTCATTTTTTTTATAGATGCATTTTCTAAAGTAAAACTAAGAACGATGATAAACTTTGTCCTTAAAAACTTCAAGATTGAGTTTCCAAAAGATTCCAAGAGTAAGTCGTGCATTATAAGATAATCGAGCAAAAATTCCCTAAAAATTCAAGTAGAAACTAGAGCATGATAGGGCACAATGTTAAAAATTCTCCTAGACTCTAAGAATACAACCGTTGCAACTAAGGTGAACCACCATAGGCTACATGAGTGACACGACCTTTTACGTGTGTACCGCAAGTGCACGGCCTTGTCGAAGTAATAAAATTACCCCGGTGAGTGGGTAGTCGAATCTACAGGGAATAGGGATTAAAAATACAAGAAATTGCTATTCAATCGTAAGATATATGAGAAAACAATAATCGGAGTGATAAGTGGATTTATGGAAATTAGAATAAAAGCAAGGGAAATGAATAGAAAGATGAAAGAAAGAAAAGTGCAAGTAAAGAGTAAAAGAGAGAGACTAGCAATGAATGAAAATAGGGTATCCGGACTAGTTACCTCTACGACTTATGCTTCTAGTGCAAGACTATGCTATTATACTTTCCTATTGATGTTAATTGAGTCGAGGAAAATCCTTAAACACACGGTCCCAAACCTAAGATCAACCGTGACTAACCCCAGCACTATGTCCCGGCAATAGGATTCACGTCAACCCTTCACTCTGTTGATTGCTCAACTAAGCCCCAGGGGAGTATTTCTACCTCAGCCTAACACTACGTGGAATTGCTTTAAGTTCTAGGGACTCCTAGTGATAAAACCTGTTCCTATGTGTAGTAGTTCTAACCCTTTAGTCCAGGTGGAAGAACCCCAGTGCATAGGATTCACGTCACCCCAAAGCCTTGGGGGAGTATGTCTACCTAGCACTTCACTCTATTTCGACCGCTAATAAATCAGGGAATCAGATTTAGGGAGAAATCACATCGGAAGGGAAAGGGGTACGGTGCTACCTCACAACTCTCCCTCTCAACCCTCTTCAATTTTAAGTAGTCTAATCCTATAGGAGTTGTCACACCTCCAAAGGATAACCTAGATTGTTCTCAATCCTTAATGTCACGGCTAAGAGAAAACAATAGCAAAAGATAATTAAAATCAAAACTCGAATTTATTCATCAAAATTGGAAAAGCATAATAACATTGTCATTCTTCTTCTCCAATTAGGCTCCACAATACCTTCAATGCACAAGAGAACACAAATGCACACATTTAGTGATAAAATCTGATAAAAAGTATGCTTAATGTAAGATAATAGCGCTTCGCGATACTATAACACAAGCACTTATCAAACTCCCCCACACTTAAGCTTTTGCTTGTCCTCAAGCAAAAATAAAACGTGAAAGTACTTGGGAAGAACAATTGAAAGTGCTTGGCCTTAGGTTCACCAAAAGTGCAAAAGAAGCATTCTACAAGTAAGGGGAAATCAAAACATTGCATAAGGTTATCAATGCTCTAGCTAAAAACATGAATTAAAAAGGATAACAACTCGAAAACGTGTTAGTGTGTGCGACTTCACTCAAGAGAACCAACGAGTACTCCTCAAACTCTTATTTACAAAGACTTATTTACGAACGAAAAAAATTAAGAGAGGAAGTAGTAGCTTCACACATCCTCGAAGGTAGCCCTTTCCTAGGCGGCCGCCAAAGGTGGCTTTCACTCTTTCGAGGAGGTAGCTCTTTCTACCGGGGTAGTAGCTTTCACGCATCCCATGAGATAGCTCTTTCTCTCATTAGGGCATAACTTGTATCCAACTTATGAGAGTAGCTACATACTTCATGGGTGGTAGCTCTTTCCACCTCAAATGCATACATAAAAGAAAGCAACTATTCACAAACTCACATTTTTCTTTTCATTTTCATTATTCTTTTTCTCTTTTTTTTTATTTTTTTTTATTTTTTTTTATTTTTTATTTTTTATATATATGCATTTTCCAAAGTAAAACTAAGAACGATGATAAATTTGTCCTTTAAAACTTCAAGATCGAGTTTCCAAAAGATTTCAAGAGTGAGTAGTGCAATAGGGTGTAATCGAGCAAAAATCCCCTAAAATTCAAGTGGAACTAGAGCATGATAGGATACAATGTTAAAAATTCTCCTAAACTCTAAGAATACAACCGTTGCAACTAAGGTGAACCGCCATAGGCTACATTAGCATAAACAATTGAGCGCACAAGTAAAGGTGTGTGCAATGTGAACTCCCCCCCACACTTAAGATGTACATTGTCCTCAATGTACGCGTAGAAGCACAATAATAAGTGAAAACGATAAAAGCAACTAGTGTGGAAGTGGCAATTGAAACATTACTCCCCTGAACTCCAAGTGTTGCATTTGATGGAGCTAGGTCATTGAGAGATGAGTCTCAATGGTTTGTGGAGCACACACGATCCCATGACCGTGTCAATGACTATTCCTCAAAATCCTTACATCCAAGACCATCTGCGCACACATAAACAAGGGTTCAGTAAAGCTCAATAAAACTCGAGTATATAAAATGTAAAGCAATGAATACAACTCGAGACAAAATAAAAAGCAAAATAAAAGCTATACTTAGAGGGAGAATCCCTTCTGAGTACTACAAGTCCAAAATAAAGTAAAGATATACAGAATGACAAATAAAAGAAAAGAATCTAAAATCTAGGACGCCTCAGCGTCGGTGTCCTGAGTGGTGGCCTCTGGTGCTGCTGGAGGCTCTGTATCTGCTGGTGGATCGGCTGATGTCGGTGCAGGTGGATCTGCTGGTGATGCGGGAGATGGAGGTGGTGGAGTGGAAACTCGAGGTCGGACCACGAAGGAGGAGGAGGCAATCTGCTCGAAGGTCTGTCGTAAGCTCTGGAACTGCGCCATCACCTCCTGGTGCTGTGAAATCTGTGTGGCCCTAACCTCGGCCACCTCGGTCTGTAGGATCCCCACTGCGCTCTCGAGGCGCTCCAGTCTGTCCTGGCCTCGAGACGGTGAAAACATCCGCACCGGAGGTGGCTCCGGTGCGGTGGGGAGTACCTCAGCCTCTGCCCCTGTCTCTGTGTCCTGCGGGGGTGGCTCCAATGCTGCCCGGGAGCCCTCGGCCTGCGCTGTCTGGGGAATGGTCCATGTATATACTCCTGGCCCTGTCCTGCGGATCATCCCCATCATCCTCAGTGTATCTGTGCCCAGAGGGATTGGTATACTGGTCTTCTCTGCCCCTCGTACTCCGTCTCTGAGACTCATCCCTATCAGGAGTCTCGAAATGTAGGGTCCTGAAAAGATCACTCCAACCCTAGGATACTGGCCCTGATGGCGCAAATACTCTGCTAAGATGTGCCCTAAGTGGAGTGGTACCCTCTGAGCCATCGAATATAGATAAAGAAGCTCCTGGCGACTCAGAACCCCAGTAACTATCACCTCGGCCACTCACTGATCTACTAAGAATGGCATGTAAGTATCTGTAGGCCGGGCGAGACAAGCACGTGGCCTTTGAGATTCCTGGCTCATACTGGCCTTCTCCGCACAAATCTCTGTATGCCCTCTGCGGGGTAAGACTGCCCGGGTAGTCTGTAGGAAGATCTCTGTACTCCTCGGTCTGTGTATAGGCCTCATCGTATAGTCCCAGATGGATCAAAAACTGGGTCAAGCTGAAGCTGAAATACTGGCCTAATACCCTGAACTGAATGGTATCAGGAGTGGAAAAATCCCTGTATGACCTGTCAAACTCAAATGAAGCCAGGAACTCCAGTGTCACTCCTCGAATGGCTGGGTCTCTAATCCTCAATAATCTCCTCCAGCCACCCACCGAAAGTAGCTCCTCAACCTCCTCGGCAATACCGTCACCCCCCTGGATCTCTCTGATAATGCTCAGGTCGGGGTATCATGACTGTCCGAAACGGAGTGGGGATAATCTATCAAACCTGGTCTGGTGCTCAGGTATACTGAACTCTGTCTCCTCTGGAGGGGGTGTGGGCTCACGGGGTCGCTTCCCAGCCGACTTCTTGGGTCTAGAAGACATTCCTGTAAGATTGGAAAAGAAAACAATCAAAATCAGTTCAAAATAACCAATCTACAGAAATCCACACGCCCGTGTGTTAATTCCACACGCCCGTGTTGATCATCGGGCGGACAGAGTATAACGGCCGTGGGTTAAAAAAAAATTCAAAATTTACAATCTAATTCGCTTTAATTCATTCTTAAGCAACATTGCATACTCATAAATCAATTAATAAAGGCGAAATCATCAAAAGAACGAATTAAATTGAGAATCGACGAAGAAAAAGGCTTTGAAGTTCTTACCGACGGAGTGGATGAAGAAATACTAAAAATCGGCCGGAAAACTCCAATAAAATGCCTCAAAAATCCTCTGAGATGGTTGGCGAATTAGTGGAGAGGGTAGGAGAAGAGTTTAGAATGGAAATAGAAGAGGCACAAGTGAAAACCAAAAGGAATCGCGCGGCTTTTGGAGTTCTGGGGATTCACACGGCCGTGTCACGATTCCACATGCCCGTGTGCCTCTCAAATTAGGGTTCACAGGGGCCAACCCACGCCCCTGTGTGCATTCTGTTTGTTCTCTGACTACCCCACACGGCCGTGTGTTAATTCCACACGGCCGTGTGCCTTCACAAAGATATCCACAGGGGCTGGTACACGGCCCTGTGGAGTCTCGGGAGAACACAAAAGGTCTCTGAAAAACTTCACACGGCCGTGTGGAATTTCCACACGCCCGTGTGTCCAACCTGGCGAAGAACACAAGGCCGGTCACAGGGGCATGTCACACGCCCCTGTGACCTCTCTGGATTGCCCGAGAAAACTAAGTGTTTCACACGGCCGTGTGAATGAACCACACGGCCGTGTGCCTTGACAAGCTCTCCCACAGGGGCTCACACACGCCCCTGTGGTTTCTCGGGAAGTTTGGGGTTCTTTCTGCAGAGTTTCACACGGCCGTGTGGAAATTCCACACGGCCGTGTGCCTTGGCACAGCGGCACTCACAGGGGCATCCACACGCCCCTGTGGACTCTCTGGAAAAGAGTTGAAATTCTACGGAATTTCGCACGGCCGTGTGTTAATTCCACACGGCCGTGTGCCCCTTCAGAAGTTTTTCACAGGGGCAAAGTCACGCCCCTGTGTCTTCTCTGGTTGAGCTCCAATTGGTAACACACGGCCGTGTGTTAATTCCACACGGCCGTGTGTGTTCTCTGGTTTACTTAGAAAATTTTACAGACTCTCAGAAAAATTCAGAAACTCTTTTAAAACACTTAGAGCCTGGATAAACCATAAAAACATGACCAGAGATTATCGAAAACACACTCAACAGACTCAAACTTCGTCAATTAACGTTAAGGCACATGTAAATAATCGAAAATCCACAAGAAAACCCAGCATATGCACATGAAAATTGGGACACCATTGCTAAGACTTTTATTCAATCCTAAAACTAAACTAAGTACTAGAAAACTGTAAAAACGCTTGGGTTGCCTCCCAAGAAGCGCTTGTTTAACGTCACTTAGCTTGACGTACCTGTCTTACCTTACGGAGGTTCATGAGTGGAATTTGCCCTCTTCCCTAAAATTTGAAAGCAAGCATTGCATAATCGTTGCAAGGTAGAGGGAGAATTATCGAGTTTGTTACCACACACGGGTGAAACACCCTTACTCCGTGAATGCTCATCCCCTTTCTTGTTGGGGTTCTTGTTGTGGCGACGTCTCGACCGCTTCAATCTCCGAAGGACTTTCTTCCTAAGCTCCTTCTCCTTCTTGATGTCTATCTCAACTGAAACAAGCGCGAGCACTTCTTCCTCTTCAGTCTCTATGTCTTGGTCCGGCCACCCTTCATATGGATCCGGGTTAAACATATCCTGCATATATTCATCAATGCAATCATCAGTGACATCAAGATAATATAGAGCATCATCAAAATCAAGAGAATGTCGCATGGCTTCGGCGAGGCGGTAAGTGAGCTTGTCGTCCCCAACCCTAAGTGTGAGCTCTCCACCGTCCATGTCTATCAAAGCCTTGGAAGTGCGCAAGAACGGCCTCCCAAGGATCAGCGGTACCTCGACATCCTCGTCTACATCAAGCACTACAAAGTCGACCGGGAAAATGTACTTATCCACTTTCACCAACACATCTTCAACAACACCCCTCGGATGCCTCACCGATCTATCTGCAAGCTGAAGTGTCATCCGGGTAGGTCTAGGCTCGCCCAAGCCTAGCTTTTGGAAGAATGTGTAGGGCATGACATTGATGCTTGCCCCCGAGTCGGCTAGTGCCATCTCCTCACCCATATCACCAATATTGCACGGTATGATAAAACTTCCGGGGTCCTTCCTCTTGCTTGGCATATTCTTCTGTAGCACTGCCGAACAGTTTGCATCGAGGATGACGGATGCACTTTCCTCTAACTTCCTCTTATTGGTCAAGAGGTCTTTTAAGAACTTCGCGTACTTGGGCATTTGGGCTAATGCTTCCGCGAATGGAATGTTGATGTGCAATTGCTTGAAGACACCCAGAAATTTCTTGTATTGCTCATTGTCTTGGTCATTCTTCAATCGTGAAGGATAGGGAATTCTCGGCTTATAAGGTGGGGGTGCCACCTCTTTCTCCTTTGGTGCTTCATCCTCTATTTCCACGACTTCGGGTGAGTCCTTAGTCTTATCAAGAGGGAGATGTCCCTCAACCTCCTTACCACTTCTCAAGGTTATTGCCTTTAGTTGTTCTCTTGGGTTGGTCTCCGTATTGCTAGGCAAACTACCTTGAGGTCTCTCCGCCAAAGTTTTCGCAATTTGTCCTACTTGGTTTTCCAAGTTGTGTAAGGAAGCGGTGTGATTGCGAAGAGTAGCTTCCACCGATTGGAACCTTGCATCCGAAGAAGAAACGAACCGTGTGAGGGCTCTCTCTAGATCAGTCATCTTTCCCTCCAACCCGGTCACTCGGCTTTCTAAATTCGGAGATTGTTGACTTTGAAATCCCGGTGGTGCACTATTTTTGTTCTGTTGTGACTGTCCTTGATTGCTCCAAGAGAAGTTCGGATGGTTCTTCCATCCCGGATTGTATGTACCACTATACGGGTTGCCTTGGCCTTGTCCTCAATATGAATTCCCCACAAAATCGGCCTGCTCCACCGCACTAGTGCCTCCAATAGCAATAGGACAATCGCTTGAAGCATGTCCTCCCCCACAACCGTTACAAGTAGTGATGGCCGCAACTCTTGGCGAAGCTAGAGCATCTAGCTTCTTACTCAACGATTCCACTTGTGCTGCCAATGATGTAACCGCATCAACCTCATGAATTCCGGCAACCTTTTTCCTATCCCTTGAGTTCCATTGATAACTATTCATAGCCATCTCCTCTACAAGGTGCCGAGCTTCACCGGGAGTCTTGCTTCCAAGAGTCCCTCCGGCCGCCGCATCTAAGAGTTGCTTTGTACTCGGATTCAACCCGTTGTAAAATGTGTGAATAATCATCCACTCGGGGAATCCATGTTGCGGACATTTGCGAAGGAGCTCTTTGAACCTGTCCCATGTCTCGAATAGAGACTCCAATTCCATCTGTACAAAGGATGATATCTCATTCCGGAGTCTTGCAGATTTCCCCGGTGGGAAGTATCTAGCCAAGAATGCCTCGGCCATCTCCTCCCACGTAGTAATGGAGGCTCTCGGTAATGAGTGCAACCAATGCCTTGCTTTTCCTTTCAATGAAAACGGGAAGGCTCTCAATCGAATTGCATCGTCCGTCACTCCATTTATTTTCAACATGTCACACACTTCCAAGAAATTTTCTATGTGACTATTAGGGTCTTCATCGGCTAACCCATTAAACTGTGCGGACTGCTGCAGCATCTGAATGAACGATGGCTTCAATTCGAAATTCATTGCTGTAATTGGGGGCCTGACAATGCTTGATTGGGTCCCCATAACTGCGGGTCTAGCAAAATCAGACAACGTTCGCTGCTGCTCATTCTGTTCTGCCATTGTCTCTGACCCTTCTGTCTCAATATCGGCTTGATTTGATGCTTCTTGTGCAGGTTCTTTCCCTTTACGATGTGTTCTTTTTCCAATGTCTGGGTCTCCTTCAACAAGTATTGAAGGGTTCCCACGGGTCATAACCTGGAGCCGAAAATAAAGAAAAGAAAAATAAGAACAATGATAGGTAAAGAAAATATGAGATAGAGTGCGAAGTGAAGATATTGATGAAAACAACCTTCCGTATGGTGTGGTCGTTGTCTTGTGCGGCCCCTGGACGTCGGTGATGATGCCGATGACGCGCTCTAAACCTCCACGAAATCCTCTCTAAAACTCCAAAACCCTAGCCGCACTCTCCAGAAGTTGTAGAGAAAGATAGGTCAAAAGATATCTTCAAAGTCTCCAAAATCGCCCTTTTATATTGTTGAGTGCGGCTTTAAAATCGGACTTATCGGGACATCACGGCCGTGTGGAATTTCCACACAGGCGTGTAAAGTTTCTGGCTTGCTGGAAAATTAGTTCACACAGCCGTGTGGAATTTCCACACGGGCGTGTGAAGTTTCTGCTTGTTGGAAAATTAATTCACACGGCCGTGTGGAATTTCCACACGCCCGTGTAAATTCTCTGGAATTCTGAATTTCAGCCGACAATGAACAGTAGCTTGCTACAGTGCTAGCTACAGTATTGTCCCGAAATGCTCCCGAATTCGTCGTTCTTCATTGAGGCCATTGAATTGGGCACACAATCAATGGTAGATCGTGCCGATTGCTTCAAATCTCCTAATTGGTGAAGTTCTCCTTATTAGCATGAGTTAGGCTTATTGTGAATGTGACTGCCTTTGTGCCTCTCCAAAGGAGGTTGGCACACACTCACAAGTCTCTACTCATGCCGCGCTCCTTGCTTAGTCCAAGAATCTTCCCAACAATGGGGAACACGATCTAACTTCGTTCCTTCCCTTCACTTTATCTTCACAACCCTACAATGCACAAAAGTAAATAAATGCACACTTTTTAGTGATAAAATCTGATTAAATTAATGCTCATTGCAAGATAATAACGCTTCACATTACTATAACATGAGCACTTATCAAATCCCCCCATACTTAAGCTTTTGCTTGTCCTCAAGAAAAAATAGAACATGAAAGTACTTGGGAAGAACAATTGGAAGTGCTCGGCCTTAGGTTCACCTAAAGTATGCAAAAGAGGCATTCTATAAGTAAGGGGAAATCAAAACAATGCATAAGGTTATCATTGCTCTAGCTAAAAACTCAAATCAAAAAGGATAAAAACTCGAAAATGTATTAGTGTGTGCGATTTCACTCAAGAGAACCAACGAGTACTCCTCAAACTTTTGTTAGAAAGAACTTATTTATATACAAAAACAAAACTAAAGAGAGAAGGAAGTAGTAGCCTCACACATCCTTGAAGGTATCCCTTTCCTAGGCGGTCACCAAAGGTGGCTTTCACACTTTCGAGGAGGTAGCTCTTTCTACCAGGTAGTAGCTTTCACGCATCCCATGAGATAGCTCTTTCTATCATTAGGGCATAACTTGTATCCGACTGACACGACCTTTTGCGTGTGTACCGCAAGTGCACGGCCTTGTCGAAGTAATAAATTTACCTTGGTGAGAAGGTAGTCGAATCCACAGGGAATAGGGAGATAGAATATAAGGTTTCACTAATTAAGCTATGCGAAATACGGGAAACGATAATAGGATTGATGAGTGAAAAATAATGCAAAGCAATAAACTAAATAGAAGGATAAAAGTAAGAGGTGCAAATAGGAAAATCGAGAAGGACTTGCAATGAGTAAAAGGGGGTATCCGGACAAGCTACCTCTAGGATCTATGTTTCAAGTGCAAGACTATGATATTATACTCTCCTATTGATGTCAATTAAGTCGAGGAAATCCTAAGACTCACGGTCCCAAACCTAAGGACAACCGTGACTAACCCCAACGCTATGCCTTGGTATTAGGATTCACAACACCCTTCGCTCTGTCACCTAGATGATTAAGCCCCAGGGGAGTCCATCTACCTAAACCTCACACTATATGGGATTGCATTATGCTCTAGGGATTCCTAGTGATTAAACCTGTTCCTACAAAAATAGTTCTAACCCTTTGGTCCAGGTGGAAGAACCCTAGTCTAGATTAAGCCCCAGCATATAGGATTCACTACAACCCTTCACTCTATTGCTTGCGCAATTAAGCCCTAGGGGAGTTTATCTACCTATTGCTTTACTCTATTTCGACCGCTATTAAATCAAGGAATCGGAGGTAGGGAGAAATCACATCGGAAGGGAAAGGGGTACATTGCTACCTCACAATTCTCCCTCTCAACCCTCTTTAATCTTAAGTAGTCTAATCCTATAGGAGTTGTCACACCTCCAAAGGAAAACCTAGATTGCTCTCAACCCTAATGTCACGTTTAAGGGAAAACAATATCAAGAGATAATTAAGATTAAAACTCAATTTATTCATCAACGATGGAAAGCATAATAATCAATGTCAAAGAAACATAAGAACCCTAAAGTTTACAAGTCCGAATACCCCGCGAGGGGGTTTAGCTCCTCATAGAGCTATACATGTTCATCAATGTGAAAATTAAAGCATAAAACATAGACATAGATGAAAACCCCCTCGAAGTTGGTGTGGCCGTGGTCTTGTGCAAACGTCGAACCTCGGAATTGATGCCGACGATGTGCTAGAACCTCCACGAAACCCTCTCCGAAACCCTAGCCGCACTCCAGAAAGTTGGGGAAAAGTTCGGTTCCAAGATCTCCCAAAAGGTTGCAAAAATCCCCTTTTATAATGTTGAATCGCGGCTTTAAAATTGGACTTATCGGGGGCTTCACACGGCCGTGTGGAATATCCACACGCCCGTGTGAAGCTTCTGTCTCGGCTGAAAAATTAATTTCACACGGCCGTGTGGAATTTCCACACGCCCGTGTGTCTTCACTGGATGGCTGAAATTGCAAAACACACGGCCGTGTGGAATTTCCACACGCCCGTGTGACTTCTCTGGAACACTGGTCTTCAGCTGAACAGGCTTGGTAACTTGCCGAAACGCCTCCCGGGTCCATTGTTCTTCATCGAGGCCATTACTTGGGCACACAAGCAACGGTAGGTCGCGCCGATTGCTTCAAGTCTTCTTCTTTCGCGAAATTCTCCTAAGTAACACGGATTGGACTTGTTGTGAATGTGACTGCCTTTGTGCCCCTCCAAGGGAGGTTGGCACACATCCACAAGTCCAAATACGTGCTTCGTTCCTTGCTTGGTCCGAGAACATCTCAACATTGGCAAACGCGACCTAATTTCATTCTTCTTCTCCAATTAGGCTCCACAATACCTTCAATGCACAAGAGAACACAAATGCACACATTTAGTGATAAAATCTGATAAAAGGTATGCTTAATGTAAGATAATAGCGCTTCGCGATACTATAACACAAGCACTTATCACCGACTTATGAGAGTAGCTACATACTTCATATGTGGTAGCTCTTTCACCCCAAATGCATATATATATATACATATATTTCATTTTTTCCATCTTTTTCATTTTTTTTATAGATGCATTTTCTAAATTAAAACTAAGAACGATGATAAACTTTGTCCTTAAAAACTTCAAGATTGAGTTTCCAAAAGATTCCAAGAGTAAGTCGTGCATTATAAGATAATCGAGCAAAAATTCCCTAAAAATTCAAGTAGAAACTAGAGCATGATAGGGCACAATGTTAAAAATTCTCCTAGACTCTAAGAATACAACCGTTGCAACTAAGGTGAACCACCATAGGCTACATGAGTGACACGACCTTTTACGTGTGTACCGCAAGTGCACGGCCTTGTCGAAGTAATAAAATTACCCCGGTGAGTGGGTAGTCGAATCTACAGGGAATAGGGATTAAAAATACAAGAAATTGCTATTCAATCGTAAGATATATGAGAAAACAATAATCGGAGTGATAAGTGGATTTATGGAAATTAGAATAAAAGCAAGGAAAATGAATAGAAAGATGAAAGAAAGAAAAGTGCAAGTAAAGAGTAAAAGAGAGAGACTAGCAATGAATGAAAATAGGGTATCCGGACTAGTTACCTCTACGACTTATGCATCTAGTGCAAGACTATGCTATTATACTTTCCTATTGATGTTAATTGAGTCGAGGAAAATCCTTAAACACACGGTCCCAAACCTAAGATCAACCGTGACTAACCCCAGCACTATGTCCCGGCAATAGGATTCACGTCAACCCTTCACTCTGTTGATTGCTCAACTAAGCCCCAGGGGAGTATTTCTACCTAAGCCTAACACTACGTGGAATTGCTTTAAGTTCTAGGGACTCCTAGTGATAAAACCTGTTCCTATGTGTAGTAGTTCTAACCCTTTAGTCCAGGTGGAAGAACCCCAGTGCATAGGATTCACGTCACCCCAAAGCCTTGGGGGAGTATGTCTACCTAGCACTTCACTCTATTTCGACCGCTAATAAATCAGGGAATCAGATTTAGGGAGAAATCACATCGGAAGGGAAAGGGGTACGGTGCTACCTCACAACTCTCCCTCTCAACCCTCTTCAATTTTAAGTAGTCTAATCCTATAGGAGTTGTCACACCTCCAAAGGATAACCTAGATTGTTCTCAATCCTTAATGTCACGGCTAAGAGAAAACAATAGCAAAAGATAATTAAAATCAAAACTCGAATTTATTCATCAAAATTGGAAAAGCATAATAACATTGTCATAGAAACATAATTATCCTAGAGTTTTACAAGTCCGAATACCCACGAGGGGTTTAGCTCCTCATGGAGCTATACATGTTCACCAATTTATGAAAGAAAGCACAAACTAAAGACATCAATGAAAACCCCCTCGCGTATGGTGTGGCCGTGGTCTTGTGCGGCCGTCGAACGTCAGTGACGATGCCGATGGCGCGCTCCAATCCTCCACAAAATCCTCTCCGTAACCCTAGCCGCATCCTCCAGAAGTTGAGAAGAAAGATAGGTCAAAAGATGCCAAAAAGTCTCCAAATCGGGCTTTAAATAGGCTGAGTGCGGCTTTAATTTTGAACTTATCGGGGCTTCACACGATCGTGTGGAATTCCCACACGCCCGTGTGAAGCTTCTGTCTTTCCTGAAAAATTACTTCACACAGCCGTGTGGAATTTCCACACGCCTGTGTGAAGGCTCTGGCTTGCTGGAAAATATTTCACACGCCCGTGTGTTAATTCCACACGCCCGTGTGAACTCTCTGGAATCCCGATCTTCGGTAGAAAATGCACAGTAACTTGCTACAGTGAATTGCTAAAGTAATAAGCTACAGTACTTGCCGAAATGCTTCCGAATACGTTGTTCTTCACCGAGGCCATTGAATTGGGCACACAATAAATGGTAGATCGTGTCGATTGCTTCAAGTCTTCTCTTTGGTAGAGTTCTCGTAAGCTACACAAGTCGGACTTGTTGTGAATGTGACTGCCTTTGTGCCCCTCCAAAAGGAGGTTGGCACACACTCACAACTCCGGGCTTGTGACTTGTCTTTGTTTGGTCCGAAAACTCCCCAACAACGGTGAACACGATCTAATTTCGTTCCTATTCTCCAAATTAGCTCCATAAAGCTACAATGCGCAAAAGTAAACAAATGCACACTATTTAGTGATAAAATCTGATTAAATTAATGCTTATTGCAAGATAATAATGCTTCGCATCATTACTACACGAGCACTCATCAATGAGCATAAGCAATTGAACGCACAAGTATAAGTGTGTGCAATGTGAACTCCCCCCCACACTTAAGATGTATATTGTCCCAATGTACGCATGCAAGCACAATAAAAGTGTAGAATTGTAAAACAATTAGTGTGGAAGTAGGCAATTGAAACATTACTCCCCTGAACTCCAAGTGTTGTGTTTGATGGAGCTAGGTGCATTGAGAGTTGAGTCTCAATGGGTTGTGAAGCACACACGGTCCCATGACCGTGTCTATGACTATTCCTTAGATTTCTTTCATCCAAGACCATCTGCGTGCACACACACATAAGAGTTCAGTATAGCTCAAGAAAAACCAAAATAAAGCTCGAGTATATAAAGATATGAAAAATAAAATACAACTCGAGATGAAATAAACCCAAATAAAGATAAACTCAGAAGGAAGATCCTTTCTGAGTACTACAAGTCCAAAATATAATAAAAAGTACATCAAAATAAAAAGTAAAATAAAACTATGACGCCTCAGCGTCGGTGTCCTGCTGTGGAGCCTCTGGTACTGCGGGAGGCTCTAAAGTGGATGCCTGTGGATCTGCTGCTGCTGTTGGGGTTGGAGACGGTGGTGGTGGTGTGGAGGCTCGAGGGCGGACCACAAATGGCGACGACACAGCCTGCTCAATGAGTCTCTGTATAGTATCAAGCCGTGCCATGGTCTCCAAGTGCTGCGCAGCCTGTGTAGCCCTAACCTCGGCCACCTCTGTCTTTAGCACACCCACTGCACTCTCGAGGCGCTCCAGTCGATCCTGGCCTCGAGAGGGTGAAAACATGCGCATCGGAGGTGGCTCCGGTGCTGTGGGTGGTACCTGTGCCTCTGTATCTGCTAGAGATGGCTCTAATACTGCCTGGGGTCCCTCAGCCTGATCTGACTGGGGAACGATCCACGTGTAGACTCCTGGTCCTTCTCTGCGGACCATCCCCATTTGTCTCAATGTCTCAATGATAAGGAGGGCTGGTGTACTGATCTTTTCGGCCCCCCGAACTCAATCTCTGAGCCCTAGCCCAATAATCAATCGGGTGATGTATGGGATGATCAATTTATCTCCACATCGTCATCCACATCCAAAATTACAAAGTCAACAGGGATGATCAATTTATCTACCCGAACTAGGACATCTTCAACAATTCCCCGGGGTCTTCGCACTGAACGATCCGCGAGTTGCAGAGTCATTCGTGTGGGTCTCAAATTATCTAACCCCAACCTCAAGAACAAGTTATACGGCATAACATTAATGCTAGCTCCCAAGTCGGCCAAGGCACTTTCTTGCATTCCATCCCCGATCACACAGGGGATGATGAAACTACCCGGATCATTGAGTTTCTTAGGTAATTTCTTTTGGATAATGGCCGAGCAATTTTCGGATAGAGTCACCGTCTCCAAGTCTTCAAGCTTCCTCTTATTGGTAAGGAGGTCCTTCATGAATTTAGCGTATTTCGGCATTTGTGAAAGTGCCTCCACCAAGGGAATGTTTATGTGAAGCTGCTTGAAGATATTCAAAAATTTCTTGAATTGGGCATCCTCCTTATCTTGTTTGAGCCTAGAGGGATATGGTACCACAGGTTTATACTCAGGCTCCTTCCTAGTCAAAAGACTTGGAACATTTCCATTGTGCTTTCCCTCCAAATCATCAATTTTATCATTACTTGGCTTAGGGTCTTCCCGGTCGGCTACCGTATCGTTGGAGGTACTTGGACCATCCCCGGTCCTTACCTCCAACTGCTTCCCACTCCTGAGCGTCACTGCCTTCAAGTGTTCTCTCGGGTTGCATTCAGTGTTGCTTGGCATGCTACCCAAGGGACGATCTGACTGTGCCCTAGCAAGCTGTCCCACCTGGGTCTCAAGAGACTGAATGGAGGCTTGGACATTTCTCAGTACAGTACCAAATTCATCCAATCTCTTGTCCACATTTTGGAACTTGGCCTCCGTAGTGATCATGAATCGTGCCAATACATCCTTAGTCGAGTATTTCTTCTCTTGGACCTGCTGGGGTTGAAACTGGGAGCCCTGAGGTGGTGGAGGTCTCTGTTGGAATTGGCCTTGATTCCAGGACATGTTCGGGGGATTCCTCCACCCCGAATTATAACTGTTGCTGTACTGGTTCCCCGGTCCCCTAGGTCCTCCGCCAACATAATCCACTGATTCCACGGGTGCAGAAGGGGCAATAAATATGGGGCACTGCGAAGTTGCGTGCCCAGCACCGCAAGTATCACAGGACAACACTGCCTTAGGGGAAGAACTGGACCCCAACATGAACTGCTCAAACTTCTGTGTCAATGCATTGACTGCCGCGTTGTTATCTGTGACATTCTTCGATAAGGCCTCAACCTTTGCAGTCAATGCAGTGGTCTCATTCACTTCGAACAGGCCGGCCACCCTTGGTCCCTTCTGTCGAGTGCTCCAGTGGCACTCATTGTTCGCCATGCTGTCAATCAATTTCTCAGCTTCTTCAGGGAGTTTGTCACTCAAAGAGCCACCTGCTGCGGCATCTATGAGTTGCCTTGTACCGTAATTCAAGCCATTACAGAGCATCTGTACTCGCATCCAAGCAGCGAAGCCATGATGAGGGCACCTACGTAACAAGTCTTTAAATTGCTCATGTGCTTCAAATAGGGTTTCAGAATCCCCCTGCCTGAAAGAGGAAATCTCTTGTCTCAATCTTGCGGCCTTGCTCGGCGGGAAATACCGAGCCAAGAATTTCTCGACCATTTCCTTCCAGGTGGTGATGGACCCGGGAGCTAAGGAAGTGAGCCATCTGTATGCTGCTCCCCTCAAACTGAATGGAAACAATCGCAATCTGATAGCATCATCTGATACTGAATTGATCTTGAAGGTGGAGCAGATCTGCAGGAATCGGGAAAGATGGGCATGCGGGTCTTCATCAGGTAGACCATCAAACTGGACTGAGCTTTGTATCATCCCAATCGTGCTCGCCTTGATCTCAAAGTTATTCGCCGGGACGGTGGGTACTTGTACACTGAATTCCTCCCCAGTAAATTGTGGTCTCTCGAAATCGGATAAGGTCCTCCTTGGTTCGGCCATAACTGACGGTTCGCTAGACTCAACCCGAACTTCTTGTTGTCTCGAACTCTCGGTAACCTCTCTTAGACGTTGATGCAAAGTGCGTTCGATCTCGTTGTCGGGCTCCACTAGAATTGCTTGGCCCGCCCGAGTTATAAGAGGGGTACCTCGCAAAATAACTAAAGTCAAAACGAGCAAAAGATGAAGTAATGAAGTATATACAATAATGGTAAAACAAACAAAATGAAATGATCAAATCAACACGTTTTAAGTTTTCCAAATATTCCTCGAAAGTCCCCGGCAATGGCGCCAAAAACTTGGTGAGAATGCGTTTGAATCGCTCACCCGCAAGTGCACGGGGTCGCCAAGTAATACCCCTCGCGCGAGCACGAGGGGGTCGTATTCCCAAGGGGCCGAGGAGCTATTCTTACTTCCTTATCACAATGTTGTTTAACCTAGCAATCACTCAAAGGAGATAACTACAAATAATCTACGAATGTATGAAAAGCATACAAATAATGAATACAAATACTGAGGGAAATCAGGGCGAGGGAATGGTCACGGATGAGGATTCCCTCGGGGGCTACTAAAGTGCTAAGGATACCCTAACTAGCATGCACGTGGGTGGTTTGGACCGGGAAACCCTAAATTAGACCAACCCGATGGTCACGGTGTTTGGTCCCTAATCCGGTACAAGTATTGGAATACGGAATTTCTTCCGCCCAAATCCTTGTACGATTGTAATGGGTTTAATGGATTTCCCCAAGCTAGGGTTGAAACACAATCAAGGACAACCCTAACAATTGGAGGGGTACAAATACCCGATGGTCACGGCGTATTCGTACATGTATTCCCTTCCAAGCTTGGTGAGCCTAATACTAGGGCAATGGTCATGCAACCTAGCATTGTCTAGGAATTGACATATAGAGTTCTCATACATATCAAGGCATTCAAGAACCACCAAACAAGGATCTCAAACCAACACACATGCATAAACTAGAAAGGAATCATCCAAAATACACAAGTTCACCCCCAAGGTTCACCTACATCCGGTGACCTTGGGGTTTAGTTGCTCATGATCACAAAGTATGCAAATAAATACATGGAAACAACCAAAAGCATAATAAGAACACTCCCTCAAAGGATCAAGGCCGAATGACGCTTCCAAGGACGCCACCCAAGGAGTGGCTTCCCTTGTCAAACTTCCTCTAAAATCCAAATCGAAGGTGTGGAGTCGTCGTCTCGTGCTCTCCCCGTCGTCCTCTCCTCAAGAATCACCTCCAAAAGCCGGCCTCAAGCTCCCAAAGAAGGTGGTGAAGTCAAGCTTGCTCAAGGTCTAGGGCTCTCTCTCAAAATGACTTCCCAAAACCCTTAAAAACATCATCCAGAGCGCTATGCGGCCCCGTATGAGACCCCGCATGCGGGGAGAGAAAATCCCGAGAAAACCCGAAATCGTGTAAGTTGCTACAGTGCCGTTACAGTAAACTGCTACAGTACCGTATGCTACAGTACCGTATGCGGCCTCTGCAGTGCCCGCATGCCAAACCGCATGAACCTCCAGACTTAGCCATTTCGCCAAAGGGTTCGTGCTACAGCGGTTGCTACAGTACCCCCCGCTCAGAAACAGTGTCCTCGTCGCCGATTTCTTCTCAAATTCTATCAACGAGCTCGAAGGGGTCACATTAGTACCTGTAACACGAAAGAAACCAATTCAGACCAAAAACGGGTGTCAATTCATAGAAAAAATACGTAATACATACACCCGAATACATGGAAAATACGTATGTTTAGGCGTTTATCAAACATCCCCACACCTAAGCATTTGCTTGTCCTCAAGCAAACACACATGAAGAACAGGGGCACGGTGATAAATGACTAAACATACAACCTCAAGCTCAACGGTAAAGCACTCCACTAGCACAGGTGAAAAGAAATCTAGAAAGTGAGCTGTACAGTGAGTGATCGAGTAATGGTAGTCCTGTTTTATTCAAAGTGCTTCCGTGAGTGTGTGTCGGCTCCCAACCTTAACCTCCACACCCTGGATTACCCCAGGGGTCCATTCACCCCACATATGGTGAGAGTGGCATTAGACAGCTAAAGACCTCTTCAATACTCAGTTAAAAGTCTTTTGAGTTCCTGAATAAAACTCTAGCACTTAAGCGACTGTGTAAGAAGTTCCAAGGGACGCATAGAGATACTTATTTACCTATTTACAAATACACACTTTTTTTTTTTTTTTTTTTGTGAGTCCGGCTAACATAGGCTGCACAAGAAATCTTTCAGAAGGATGCACATGCTGATTAGGCACAAGAGCCACCCAACCTACTCAATTACAGCCTACATAGACGCATTCATGCTGTGCCAGCAGAGGAATACTGCTATAGACTCCAATTTTTTTTTTTTTTTTTTTTTTTTTTTTTTTTTACACATTGTATCTCAGTCCCTTGGAAACATGTCACAAAAGTTCACTTAAGGCTACAGAAAACGAAAAAGGACCTCAAAAGCTCTTAACAGAATATTGAAGAAAGAATTTAACAGTCTAATACCAAAATCATCATAATGGGTTGGTTGGAGTGTACAAGGTAGGAGCAATCATGATAGAGCATGAAAAAGCACTAAAAATAAAATAGGGCATCATTCAAGCACAGTATAAGAATACAACTCACTTCTATCATTCTTTCAAGCTAGGAAGTACTAAACCCTAAAATCATAGCTATCATCGGTATTCATGCATGCAAAACTAGTAAAGTACCCCATCCCCACACCTAAAGTTGTACATTGCCCTCAATGTACATGAATCAGCAGAGTAAGGTGCGAGATACAAATATAAACATAGAAATACGGGAATGAGGTAAAGAAACTTCCCCAATTGGTCGATGAGATGAACTCCACGTATGCCTGGACCGGGGGAAAGTTGTGAGGTGCAAGGGGCGTGAATCCTCTACAATGATTAGTCCTGAAAATAGAGAGGAAACATATCACATCCCAAGAAATAAATAGAGAGCCGGACAAGAAAGCACGAATCAAAAACGGGAAAATACAGTTTAGAAGGGTCAGGACCCTTGCTAACTGAAAAGTACAACAATACAAACCAACAAGTCTAGAAATAAAAACTATAACAAACAACAGAGAAAAAAAAACTAGAGTGGTGCTGCGAGTCTACAAATCTGGCGGGAGTGACGGCGCAAGGCACGTGGTAGCTGTGGAGGAGGTGCCGACAGAAGATGAAGCGCCGCGCATGTATGATAAGATCTCGGCCATGCTGCTCTCGATGCGGCTCTGTGATGTGGCTAAATCTCGCACTGATGCTGTCAACACCTCCTGAGAGGTCCCAAGGGTCTGCAACTGCTGACGGACCTCGATGCGGAACTCCGCGAAACTCTCCTCAAGTGATGGTCGACTCCCGCTAGGTGCTGCGTCGGGTACAGGGGCGGACTCTGAATCAGACTCTGATCCTGACTCAGAATCCCGAGAGGTGTCGGGGTCATGGGAACTCGTGCCTCCACTGCGCGGGAGGCGGTAAGTGTCTCCCGACCTCTCAACTATCCCAATATGAAGCAAGATCGACAGACTAAGTGGTGCCATGGTGCTCACAATGCTCATGCCCTGGGTGTGCTCAATCAATCCTAGGCCCCTGATGATGCGTGTAATATACGGCCCGGCAAATATAGCCCCAAGGCGAGTAGAAGTCCCCTGATGCTCAATAAGTCCGGCGAACAGATGGCCCATGTGGATGGGGTACCGCTGAAGAATACTGTACATAATAAGTAGATCGGTACGAGAAACCACCCCAGTAGAATCAGCGCGACCGCTCACACTTCTGGATAGTAGGGCCTGTAAGTACCTGTGAACGGGGTTGGCCATCAAAGAAGCCTTCTTCGAAGATGACGAGCGAGCAATAGACCTCCAAAGGGAACTAGGGGACACCGAGCGTGGGAAGTCATGAGGTAAAGCCCTGAGCTCTGAATCGGCAAGGGACTCATAAGTGTGAAACCCAAGGTAAATGGCCAACTGGTCGTCGGTGATCTTGTGCCGCTTACCAAAGGCTCTGAAAGTAATGGTGCTAGCCTGGCGCAAATGGGGAGCATGCCCGGAGACCTCAAATGTGCTCAACACCTCCAAGGTCAACTCCCGATAAGTGGGCTCATCGATCTCAAGAATATCATCCCATCCATCACGGGAGATGAGGCCTCGAACGGTATCATCAATGTCCAATGTCTTCAAAGCCTCCCAATCAATAACTCGCACCGTGCCAAACCTCCTCTTCGACAAAAACGCAAATCTTGCCTTGTGGGCATCATTCTTGAATGTAGGCTCGCAAACGGGTGGTGGAGAGCTTCTCCTAACGCGCTTGGAAGCCACGTGTTTGATCGGCATCGCTACAAGACAAGAGAACCATCATCAAGCAAAAAAAACTTGAGAAAATTGGTTAATGAAGAACAAAGGCTGATTTTTGGCTAGTGCTACAGTAATATCGGGGAAATTTTGGTAGAGTTTCTTCTTGTAAAAGTGACAATCTAAATGTACAAAGCTTGAAATTCAAGAGAAATAATTACAAGAAGCATTCACCATGAAAAGCATCATGTTTTCCCATCATTTCAACCATAAAAAACCAAAGAATGAGTGATAGGAACACAAACCTTGAACTAGGGCACCAATGAGAAGATGAAGTGAAAATCGGCTTAAACCTTGATAAAACCTTGAAAATCTTCCAAAAAGTTGTTTGCTAGGTTGAAGAGAGTGTTTGGATGCAAAAAGAATGAAGAAAAATGGTGGAGAGATGAAGGAGAAAAGAAAAGAAGTTTGATGAAAATGGAGTGAATAGTGAGGGAGTGGAGTGAAGAGGGGGAGATGAAGGTCGGGTGACCATGCGGCCCCCCATGCGGCCGCATGGTTGCCCGCATGGCTCTCGGGAAAAACCATGCGGCCTGCTATGCGGCCGCATAGCAGGCCGCATACCTCTCTGGAAAATTCATGCGGCCTGCTATGCGGCCGCATAGCAGGCCGCACAAGCCTCAGGAAATTTTGTGCGGCCCCTTGTGCGGCCGCATGACAGGCCGCACAAGGCCCAGGAATTTTTCAGCTCAAGTACTCAACCTAGCACTCAAAAATCACATGAAAACAAAGCCGAAAACACTCAAAAATCATTAAAAACATGGAGAATGAGGCACCAACACTCAAGGAAAAATATAAAGATCATGAAATCTATGGTGCAACAAGATGAAATAAATTATGGAATTCGGCTAAACAACAACCACAAGCACAAAAATCAACAAGACTCAAACTCACAAGCACCACACACAAAAAAATACGAAAAACACACAAACACAACAATGACAACTAAGAAGAAAAATAAATGCAATGAATTTAAAGACTTGGGTTGCCTCCCAAGAAGCGCTTTTTTAATGTCTTTAGCTCGACATGCCTTACCTCAACTCAAGGTGGAACAAAGGGGTGAGAGATACCTCCAATTTTTGGTGAAGAATTGTTACCCGGAAAGTTCAACGAGAGGCATGAAAAAATTTTGAATTTCCCCCGGTCATTGAAGAACAAGTGGTCAACCTCCTCGGGTGACATTGTAGAAACATTCACCCCCCGCTTTTGCTTCTCTTTTTTCTTCCTCCACAACTTCTTCAAGGTTCTCTTCTCATTGGAATGTGGTGAAGATTTAACCTCTACATGTGCTAGTTGTTGCATTGGTGGAGGGGGAGGCTCATCGTCCGCAACATCATCCCCGAAATCTTCAAAATACTCCTCCAATGGGTTCAAAGCGAGGACTTCCTGCACACAGTCGGAGATAATCACATCAGTTGTATCCGTGAAATAGAGAGTATCATCGTGATCAAGTGTACGTTTCATAGCATCGGGGAGGGTGAAGACAACTTGTTCATCTCCGACCCTCAAAGTCATTTTTCCTCCTTTTACATCAATCAGTGCGCCGGCGGTGTTAATAAATGGACGACCAAGGATCAACGGAACCTCCACATCGTCATCCACATCCAGAATTACAAAGTCAACAGGGATGATCAATTTATCTACCCGAACTAGGACATCTTCAACAATTCCCCGGGGTCTTCGCACTGAACGATCCGCGAGTTGCAGAGTCATTCGTGTGGGTCTCAAATTATCTAACCCCAACCTCAAGAACAAGTTATACGGCATAACATTAATGCTAGCTCCCGAGTCGGCCAAGGCACTTTCTTGCATTCCATCCCCGATCACACAGGGGATGATGAAACTACCCGGATCATTGAGTTTCTTAGGTAATTTCTTTTGGATAATGGCCGAGCAATTTTCGGATAGAGTCACCGTCTCCAAGTCTTCAAGCTTCCTCTTATTGGTAAGGAGGTCCTTCATGAATTTAGCGTATTTCGGCATTTGTGAAAGTGCCTCCACCAAGGGAATGTTTATGTGAAGCTGCTTGAAGATATTCAAAAATTTCTTGAATTGGGCATCCTCCTTATCTTGTTTGAGCCTAGAGGGATATGGTACCACAGGTTTATACTCAGGCTCCTTCCTAGTCAAAAGACTTGGAACATTTCCATTGTGCTTTCCCTCCAAATCATCAATTTTATCATTACTTGGCTTAGGGTCTTCCCGGTCGGCTACCGTATCGTTGGAGGTACTTGGACCATCCCCGGTCCTTACCTCCAACTGCTTCCCACTCCTGAGCGTCACTGCCTTCAAGTGTTCTCTCAGGTTGCATTCAGTGTTGCTTGGCATGCTACCCAAGGGACGATCTGACTGTGCCCTAGCAAGCTGTCCCACCTGGGTCTCAAGAGACTGAATGGAGGCTTGGACATTTCTCAGTACAGTACCAAATTCATCCAATCTCTTGTCCACATTTTGGAACTTGACCTCCGTAGTGATCATGAATCGTGTCAATACATCCTCAGTCGAGTATTTCTTCTCTTGGACCTGCTGGGGTTGAAACTGGGAGCCCTGAGGTGGTGGAGGTCTCTGTTGGAATTGGCCTTGATTCCAGGACATGTTCGGGGGATTCCTCCACCCCGAATTATAACTGTTGCTGTACTGGTTCCCCGGTCCCCTAGGTCCTCCGCCAACATAATCCACTGATTCCACGGGTGCAGAAGGGGCAATAAATATGGGGCACTGCGAAGTTGCGTGCCCAGCACCGCAAGTATCACAGGACAACACTGCCTTAGGGGAAGAACTGGACCCCAACATGAACTGCTCAAACTTCTGTGTCAATGCACTGACTGCCGCGTTGTTATCTGTGACATTCTTCGATAAGGCCTCAACCTTTGCAGTCAATGCAGCGGTCTCATTCACTTCGAACAGGCCGGCCACCCTTGGTCCCTTCTGTCGAGTGCTCCAGTGGCACTCATTGTTCGCCATGCTGTCAATCAATTTCTCAGCTTCTTCAGGCAGTTTGTCACTCAAAGAGCCACCTGCTGCGGCATCTATGAGTTGCCTTGTACCGTAATTCAAGCCATTACAGAGCATCTGTACTCGCATCCAAGCAGCGAAGCCATGATGAGGGCACCTACGTAACAAGTCTTTAAATCGCTCATGTGCTTCAAATAGGGTTTCAGAATCCCCCTGCCTGAAAGAGGAAATCTCTTGTCTCAATCTTGCAGCCTTGCTCGGCGGGAAATACCGAGCCAAGAATTTCTCGACCATTTCCTTCCAGGTGGTGATGGACCCGGGAGCTAAGGAAGTGAGCCATCTGTATGCTGCTCCCCTCAAACTGAATGGAAACAATCGCAATCTGATAGCATCATCTGATACTGAATTGATCTTGAAGGTGGAGCAGATCTGCAGGAATCGGGAAAGATGGGCATGCGGGTCTTCATCAGGTAGACCATCAAACTGGACTGAGCTTTGTATCATCCCAATCGTGCTCGCCTTGATCTCAAAGTTATTCGCCGGGACGGTGGGTACTTGTACACTGAATTCCTCCCCGGTAAATTGTGGTCTCTCGAAATCGGATAAGGTCCTCCTTGGTTTGGCCATAACTGACGGTTCGCTAGACTCAACCCGAACTTCTTGTTGTCTCGAACTCTCGGTAACCTCTCTTAGACGTTGATGCAAAGTGCGTTCGATCTCGTTGTCGGGCTCCACTAGAATTGCTTGGCCCGCCCGAGTCATAAGAGGGGTACCTCGCAAAATAACTAAAGTCAAAACGAGCAAAAGATAAAGTAATGAAGTATATACAATAATGGTAAAACAAACAAAATGAAATGATCAAATCAACACGTTTTAAGTTTTCCGAATATTCCTCGAAAGTCCCCGGCAATGGCGCCAAAAACTTGGTGAGAATGCGTTTGAATCGCTCACCCGCAAGTGCACGGGGTCGCCAAGTAATACCCCTCGCGCGAGCACGAGGGGGTCGTATTCCCAAGGGCCCGAGGAGCTATTCTTACTTCCTTATCACAATGTTGTTTAACCTAGCAATCACTCAAAGGAGATAACTACAAATAATCTACGAATGTATGAAAAGCATACAAATAATGAATACAAATACTGAGGGAAATCAGGGCGAGGGAATGGTCACGGATGAGGATTCCCTCGGGGGCTACTAAAGTGCTAAGGATACCCTAACTAGCATGCACGTGGGTGGTTTGGACCGGGAAACCCTAAATTAGACCAACCCGATGGTCACGGTGTTTGGTCCCTAATCCGGTACAAGTATTGGAATACGGAATTTCTTCCGCCCAAATCCTTGTACGATTGCAATGGGTTTAATGGATTTCCCCAAGCTAGGGTTGAAACACAATCAAGGACAACCCTAACAATTGGAGGGGTACAAATACCCGATGGTCACGGCGTATTCGTACATGTATTCCCTTCCAAGCTTGGTGAGCCTAATACTAGGGCAATGGTCATGCAACCTAGCATTGTCTAGGAATTGACATATAGAGTTCTCATACATATCAAGGCATTCAAGAACCACCAAACAAGGATCTCAAACCAACACACATGCATAAACTAGAAAGGAATCATCCAAAATACACAAGTTCACCCCCAAGGTTCACCTACATCCGGTGACCTTGGGGTTTAGTTGCTCATGATCACAAAGTATGCAAATAAATACATGGAAACAACCAAAAGCATAATAAGAACACTCCCTCAAAGGATCAAGGCCGAATGACGCTTCCAAGGACGCCACCCAAGGAGTGGCTTCCCTTGTCAAACTTCCTCTAAAATCCAAATCGAAGGTGTGGAGTCGTCGTCTCGTGCTCTCCCCGTCGTCCTCTCCTCAAGAATCGCCTCCAAAAGCCGGCCTCAAGCTCCCAAAGAAGGTGGTGAAGTCAAGCTTGCTCAAGGTCTAGGGCTCTCTCTCAAAATGACTTCCTAAAACCCTTAAAAACATCATCCAGAGCGCTATGCGGCCCCGTATGCGACCCCGCATGCGGGGAGAGAAAATCCCGAGAAAACCCGAAATCGTGTAAGTTGCTACAGTGCCGCTACAGTACCGTATGCTACAGTACCGTATGCGGCCTCTGCAGTGCCCGCATGCCAGACCGCATGAACCTCCAGACTTAGCCATTTCGCCAAAGGGTTCGTGCTACAGTGGTTGCTACAACGGTTGCTACAGTACCCCCGCTCCGAAACAGTGTTCTCGTCGCCGATTTCTTCTCAAATTCTATCAACGAGCTCGAAGGGGTCACATTAGTACCTGTAACACGAAAGAAACCAATTCAGACCAAAAACGGGTGTCAATTCATAGAAAAAATACGTAATACATACACCCGAATACATGGAAAATACGTATGTTTAGGCGTTTATCGAGTTGCCTCCCAAGAAGTGCTTGTTTAACGTCACTTAGCTTGACGTACCAATCTTACCTTATGGAGGTTCATGAATAGAAATTGCCCTCTTCCCTACAACCTGAAAGCATGCATTACATAATCTTTGTAGAGTAGAGGGAGAGTTGTCGAATTTGTTACCACAAAAGGGTGTAGCACCCTTACTCCGTGAATGTTCATCCCCTTTCTTGTTGGGGTTCTTCTTATGGCGTCTTTTCGACCTCTTCATTCTTCAAAACATCTTATTCATACACTCCTTCTCCATCTTGATGTCTGTCTTGACTAGACCAAGTGCAAGTACTTCTTCTTCTATCTCCACGCCTTGGTCCGGCCACCCTTCATACGGATCTGGGTTTAACATTTCCTGCACATATTCATCAATAGACTCATCAGTAGCATCAAGATAATAAAGAGTGTCATCAAAATCGAGAGAATATCTCATGGCTTCGACGAGGTGATATGTAAGATTGTCATCTTGACACGACCCCTTGCGTGTATCCCGCAAGTGCACGGGTTGTCGAAGTAATAAATTTACCCTGGTGAGTGGGTAGTCGCTCCCGAATTCATCGTTCTTCATCGAGGCCGTTGAATTGGGCACACAATCAACGTTAGATTATGTCGATTACTTCATTTCTCTTCATTGGCAAAGTTATCCAATGCTACACGAGTTATAGACTTTTGTGAGTGTGACTGCCCTTGTGCCTCTCCAGGGGAGGTTGGCACACACCCACAAGTCTAGACTCGTGCCTTGTTCCTTGCTTGGTCCGAGAACTCCTCAACAATGGCGAACATAACCTATTCTTTCTTCTTTTTCTCTAGATCTTCTCCACAACCATTCAATGCACAAAAGAACACAAATACACACTAATTAGTGATTAAATCTAAGAAAAGTAATGCTCAATGTAAGATAATAATACTTCGTATTACTATAACACAAGCACTTATCACATCTCCAACTCTAAGTGTGAGCTCTCCACCGTCCATGTGTATCAAAGCCTTGGAAGTGCCCAAGAACGGCCTCCCAAGAATCAGCGGTATTTCGACATCCTCATCCACATCAAGCACAACAAAGTCCACCGGAAAGATGTGCTTGTCTACTTTCACCAAGACATCTTCCACAATTCTCCTAGGATGCCTCACCGATCGATCCGCGAGTTGAAGTGTCATCCGAGTGGGTCTACGCTCGCCCAAGCCTAGCTTTTGGAAGAAGGTGTAGGGCATGACATTGATGCTTGCCCCCGAATCGGCCAATGCCATCTCTTCACCCAAATTTCCGAAGTTGCAAGGTATGATGAAACTCCCAGGATCTTTTCTCTTACTCGCCATGTTCTTTTGTAAGCCGGCCGAGCAATTAGCATCAAGAACTACAGCTGCACTCTCCTCCAACTTCCTCTTATTGGTTAAGAGATCCTTCAGGAACTTCGCGTACTTGGGCATTTGTGCTAATGCTTCCGCGAATGGTATGTTGATGTGCAATTGTTTGAAGATGCCAAGAAATTTCTTGTATTGCTCATTATCTTGGTCATTCTTCAACCTCGAAGGGTAGGGGATCCTTGGTTTGTAGGGTGGTGGTGCCACCTCTTTCTCTTTTGGTGCTTCTCTCCCTACTTCTTCAACTTCGGGTGCTTCTTTTGTTTTCTCTAGAGGAAGATTTCTCTCAACCTCTTTCCCACTCCTCAAGGTGATTGCCTTCAATTTCTCCCTTGGATTAGTTTCCGTATTACTAGGCAAGCTACCTTGAGGCCTTTTCGCCAATGTCTTCGCAATTTGCCCTACTTGATTTTCCAAATTGTGTAGGGAGGCGGTGTGATTGCGAAGAGTAGCCTCCACCGACTGAAACCTAGCATCCGATGAAGAAACAAACCGTGTGAGGGCTCTCTCGAGGTCGGTCATTTTTCCTTCTAACCCGGTCACTCTGCTTTCTAGATTCGGAGCTTGTTGACCTTGAAATCCCGGTGGTGCAATTTTTTTCTGTTGTGACTGCCCTTGATTGCTCCAAGAGAAATTTGGTGGTTCTTCCACCTCGGATTGTAAGTTCCACTATACGGGTTGCCTTGGCCTTGTCCTTTACAAGCATTACCAACAAAATCAGCTTGCTCCACCGGACTAGTGCCTCCAATCGTAATAGGACAATCACTCGAAGCATATCCTCCCCCACAACCATTACAAGTAGTGATGGCCACAACTCTTAGTGAAGCTAGTGCATCTAGTTTCTTACTCAAAGATTCCACTTGTACCGCCAAAGATGTAACCGCATCAACCTCATGAATTCCGGCCACCTTTTTCCTGTCCCTTGAGTTCCATTGATAGCTATTCATAGCCATCTCCTCTACAAGGTGCCGGGCTTCACCTGGAGTCTTGCTTCCTAGAGTTCCTCCGGCAGCCGCATCTAAGAGTTGCTTGGTACTCGGATTTAACCCGTTGTAGAAAGTGTGAATGATCATCCACTCGGGAAATCCATGTTGCGGGCACTTGCGAAAGAGCTCCTTGAACCTATCCCATGTCTTGAATAAAGACTCCAATTCCATTTGCACGAAGGATGATATCTCATTCGGAAGACTTGCAAATTTTCCCGGTGGAAAGTATCTAGCCAAGAATGCCTCGGCCATCTCATCCCACGTAGTGATGGATGCTCTCGGTAACAAATGAAGCCAATGCCTTGCTTTTCCTTTCAATGAAAATGGGAAGGCTCTCAAACGAATTGCGTCGTCCGTTACTCCACTAATCTTCAACATGTCGCACACTTCAAGGAAATTCTCTATATAACTGTTGGGATCTTTATCGGCCAACCCATTAAATTGTGCGAACTGTTGCAACATCTGAATGAACGACGGCTTCAACTCAAAATTCATTGCCATAATTGGGGTCTCACAATGCTCGATTGGGTCCCCATGATTGCAGGTCTAGCAAAGTCGAACAATGTCCTCTGCTGATCATTCTGTTCTGCCATTGTTTCTGACCCTTCTGTCTCAATATCGGCTTGATTTTAAGCTTTTTGCACAGGTTCTTTACCCTTGCGATGTGCTCTTTTTCCAATGTCCGGGTCTCCTTCAATAAGAATCGAAGGGTTCCCGCGGGTCATAACCTGAAGCCAAAGCAAAGGAAAGAAAAATAAGAACAATGATAGAAAAAGAAAGTATGGAATAGAAAGTGAAGTGAATAGCTAGAATAGTAAAAAACAAATATTTCTAAAATGCCTATTCCCCGGCAACGGTGCCAAAAACTTGACACGACCCCTTGTGTGTGTATCCTGCAAGTGCACGGGTTTGTCGAAGTAATAAAAGAGACCAAGAAGGACAATAAAGGTAGGAGAGGTAATTGATATAAAGATGGGGTACCCGGACAAATCTCCCCCTAGGACTAATAGTTCTAGTGCAAGACTAGTATTATACCCTCTAATTGATGTCTAATGCGTCATGAAAATCCTTAAGCACACAGTCACAAACCTAAGGTCAACCATGACTAATCCCACACTATACCCAGCTCTAGACTTCTCTATGACCCTTGACTCTCGATGAACTGTCGCCTAAGCCCTAGGGGAGTACATCATACTAATGCCTATAGAGGACATTTCGCTATTAACTCTTGGGATAATAATATTCACTCAACCCTTTGCAAGGGAGTTCATCTCCTAGTACTTCACTCTACTTCAATCGCGATTAACTCTTGGGATACGGAGGTAGGAAAATTCACACCGGAGGGGAAGGGGACATTTCGCTACCTCTCGACTCACCCTCTCAACCCTCTCCAACCTTGTATAGTCTAACCCTATAGAGGTTTTCACACCCTCAAACGATAACCTAATAGATTCTCAACCCTAGTGTCACGGCTAAAGGAAAATTTCACACAATTGGCATGCAAGATTGGAACTCAATAAAAAACATCAAATTAATAAAGCATAATAAAAGTTATAGAAACACAAGCATCCTAGGGTTTAAAAGTCCGAATACTCGCTAGGGTTTAGCTCTCCATGAAGCAATACAAAGTCAATAAAGAGTTTAAGAACATATGCATAAAAACCATAAAGAAAACCTCCTTGTAGATCGTATCAATGGTTTTGTGGAGCCACCTGTCTTCTCCACGAATCCCTTGTCAAGCCTAGGGCACACCTCGCCGAATCGATGCCGACGAAAGATCCCCCAATAACTTTCTTCCAAGGGATGTCGATGCCATATAATCGCCTCCAAAGACCTCCAAGAACCTCTCCAAACCCTAGCCGAAACCTCCCCAAAAGATAGGCAAGAGATAGAGGGGGGTCCCCAAATAGATCTGAAAACGGGCTATTTATAGGCTGAAATCAGGGTTTTACACGCCCTTGTGGAATTTTCATACAACCATGTGGAATTAACACAAGGGCATGTGGATTCTCTGTTTTGCTGATTTTCGGCAGACTATGAACAGTAACTTGCTACAGTGTTCTAGCTACAATAATTTGCTATAGTGTTGCTAAAGTACAGCCGAAATGCTCCCGAATTCATCATTCTTCATCGAGGCCGTTGAATTGGACACACAATCAATGGTAGATCATGTCGATTACTTCATTTCTCTTCATTGGCGAAGTTCTCCAATGCTACACGAGTTAGACTTTTGTAAATGTGACTGCCCTTGTGCCCCTCCAATGGAAGTTGGCACAGACCCACAAGTCTAAACTCGTGCTTTGTTCCTTGCTTGGTCCGAGAACTGTCCAACAATGGCGAACATAACCTATTCTTGCTTCTTTCTTCTCCAAATTAGCTCCACAACCCTACAATGCACAAAAGTACACAAATGCACACAAATTAATGATAAAATCTGAGAAAAGTAATGCTCAATGTAAGATAATAATACTTCGTATTAGTATAACATGAGCATTTATCAAAGAGATTTTACCTGAAACATTTGTGTGTTTAAATGACGACCCAGTAGGCAGTTTAATGAAAGGAGATAATCGATGTTGTGCATACCTAGATCAATGAAACATGTTTTTTGTACCTTGTTGTTGGAGTTTTTGCTTGCACTATTGACCTTTAGGCTTAACTTTTTCCATGCTCTTTTCCATGATTATTCTAGTGGAGGCACACGGCCGTGTATATGTTCTGGAAAGCAAACAGAGGAAACACAGGGGGGTGTGACTGCCCCTGTGAACCCTTCTAGTGGAGGCACACGGCCGTGTGGATGTACAGAACATGATAGGTTGTTTTTAATTTTAAAATCTTCTTTTGCCTTTGCAATTCTAAATGCCTCCACACTCAAGGGATGTTTCCTCACATTTTCCCAATCCTCTCTTTGTCCATTTAAGGAGTTTTCAAGTTGTTTTCCGACCATATTCGAAGTTTTTGATTTTCACTTCGTCGGTAAGCATATTTTCTCCTTTTCTTCGTCAATCTTTTCTTTTTCAGCACCAGATCCACCAGTATCAGCACCGACAGCAGCACCGGAGATCGAAGAACGGACGACACCGACGCTTGAGGCGTTTTTAGCTTTATTTTTTATTTTTTATTTTTTGTTTTTTTGTTTTATTTTACTTTTATTGAGCTTCACTGATCCCCCTTGTGTACGAGCAGATGGTCTTGGATGCAAGGAATTTGAGTACTAGTCATAGGCACGGTCATGGGACCGTGTACCCTCCACAACCCGTCGAGACTCAACCCTTAATAAACATAGCTCCATCAAACGTACCACTAGGAGTTCAGGGGAGTATTGTTTCAATTGCCCACCTCCGCACATTATGTTTTGATTGTTATACTTTTTATTGTGCTTGCATGTGTACATTGAGGACAATGTACATCTTAAGTGTGGGGGGGAGTTCACATTGCACACACATTTACTTGTGCGTTCAATTGCTTATGCTCATGTAGCCTATGGCGGTTCACCTTAGTTGCAACGGTTGTATTCTTAGAGTCTAGGAGAATTTTTAACATTGTATCTATCATGCTCTAGTTTACTTGAATTTCTAGGGAATTTTTTCTCGATTACAACTCATTGCACTACTCACTCTTGAAATCTTTTGGAAACTTGAACTCGAAGTTTTAAGGACTAGTTTAGTACTACTCTAGTAAGTTGTGAAGTCTTATGTAGCTTAAAAAAAAAAAAACTAGCTTGTGAATATTATTATAGCTTTTATTTGTGCATTTGGGGTGGAAAGAGCTACCTCCTATGAAGTATGAAGCTACTCTCATAAGTCGGATACAAGTTATGCCCTAATGAGAGAAAGAGCTATCTCATGGGAAGCGTGAAAGCTACTACCCCGGTAGAAAGAGCTACCTCCTCGAAAGTGTGAAAGCCACCTTTGGCGGCCGCCTAGGAAAGGGCTACCTTAGAGGTTGAGTGAAGCTACTACTTCCTTACTTTGTGTATATAAATAAGTCCTTATAACAAGAGTTTGGGGAGTACTCGTTGGTTCTCTTGAGTGAAAACTCGCACACACTTACACGTTTTCGAGTTATTATCCTTGTTGATTCGAGTTTTTGACTAGAGCAGTGGTAACCTTATGCAATGTTTTGATTTCCCCTTACTTGTAGAATGCTTCTTTTGCATACTTTTGGTGAACCTAAGGCCGAGCACTTTCAATTGTTCTTCCCAAGTACTTTCACGTTCTATTTTGCTTGAGGACAAGCAAAAGCTTAAGTGTGGGGGGATTTGATAAGTGTTCGTGTTATAGTAATGCGAAGTGTTATTATCTTGCAATGAGCATTGATTTCTCAGATTTAATCACTAATTAGTGTGTATTTGTGTTCTTTTGTGCATTGAAGGGTTATGGAGAAGATTTAGAGAAAAAGAAGCAAGAATAGGTTATGTTCGCCATTGTTGAGGAGTTCTCGGACCAAGCAAGGAACAAGGCACGAGTCTAGACTTGTGGGTGTGTGCCAACCTCCATTTGAGGGGCACAAGGGCAGTCACACTCACAAAAGTCTATAACTCGTGTAGCATTGGAGAACTTTGTCAAAGAAGAGAAATGAAGTAATCGACATAATCTAACGTTGATTGTGTGCCCAATTCAATGTCCTCGATGAAGAATGACGAATTCGGGAGCATTTCGATGAGTACTGTAGCATCAATGTAGATTGGTACTGTAGGAAAACACTGTAGCAAGCTGCTGTTCAGTTTCGGCCAAATTTCAGAATTCCAGAGAATTCACACGGCCGTGTGGAATTAACACACGGCCGTGTGAATTAATTTTTCAGCAAACAGAAACCTCACACGGGCGTGTGGAAATTCCACACGACGTGCACTATAGCAGAAACACGATAGCCAAAATACTGTAGCAAAGTTACTGTTCACAGTGCCGAAAAATCACGATTTCAGAATTTCCACACGGCCATGTGGAATTAACACACGGGCGTGTGGAATTTCTGGATTTTCACAGAAGTCCGATTTCAGCCTATAAATAGCCTGTTTTCAGATTTATTTGGGGACCCTCCCCTTCTATCACTTGGATATCTTTTGGGGGGCTTTCGGCTAGGGTTTGGAGAGGTTCTTGGAGGTCTTTGGAGGCGATTAAACGGCATCGACATCGACATCATTTGGAAGAAAGCTATTGGGGAAGCTCTCATCGGCATTGATTTGTCGAGGTGTGCCTTAGGCTTGACAAGGGATTCGTTGGAGAAGACACGCGACTACACAAGACCATCGATACGATCTACAAGGGGGTTTTCTTTATGGTTTTTATGCATATGTTCTTAAACTCTTTATTGATTTTGTATTGCTCCATGGAGAGCTAAACCCTAGTGGGTATTCGGACTTGTAAACCCTAGGATGATATTGTTTCTATGACTTTTATTATACTTTCTTAATTTGATGTTCTCTTATTGAGTTCCAATCTTGCATGCCTATTGTATGAGATTTTCCCTTAGCCGTGACACTAGGGTTGAGAATCTATTAGGTTATCCTTTGAGGGTGTGACAACCTCTATAGGATTAGACTACACAAGGTTGAAGAGGGTTGAGAGGGAGAGTTGTGAGGTAGCGATGTACCCCTTTCCCCTCCGATGTGGTTTCTCCCTACCTCCGTTTCCTTGGTTTATTAGCGGTCGAAATAGAGTGAAGTGCTAGGTAGACAAACTCCCCCAAGGTTTTGGGGTGATGTGAATCCTACGCACTGGGGCTTAATCTAGACTACGGTTCTTCCTCCTGGACCAAAGGATTAGGACTACTACACATAGGAACAGGTTTTATCACTAGGAGTCCCTAGAACTTAAAGCAATCCAACGTAGTGTTAGGCTTAGGTAGAAATACTCCCCTGGGGCTTAGTTGAGCAATCAACAGAGTGAAGGGTTGACGTGAATCCTATTGCCGGGACATAGTGTTGGGGTCAGTCACGGTTGACCTTAGGTTTGGGACCGTGTGTTTAAGGATATCCTCGACTCAATTAGACATCAATTAGAGGGTATAATACTAGTCTTGCACTAGAAGCATTAATCTTAGGAGGAACTTTGTCCGGGTACCCCATCTTTATATCGATTACCTCTCCTACCTTTATTGCCCTTTTTTGCACTCTTTTACTTTCTTATATATATATATATATATATATATATATATATATATATATATATATATATATATATATATATATATATATATATATATATATATATATATATATATATATATATATATATATATATATATATATATATATATATATACACATATTGATTTCTCCTATCATCGATTACATTTATAGCTAAAATAGTGATAACGGTTGTTTCTAAACACTATTCCCTGTGGATACGACTACCCACTCACCAGGGTATTTTATTACTTCGACAACCCGTGCACTTGCGGGGTACACACGCAAAGGGTGTGTCAGGCATCTGACAGTTCGATTAGCTAGTTGGATGGTGATTTGGGTCGGTTCCTAGTCTTGAAGGCCAAATTTAAGAAGCAGCTTGTAGGGCATTACATTGATGCTTGTGCCAGAGTCGGCAAGAGCTTTCTCTACAAGTGAGTCCCCAAAGTGACATTCCACAATTAGACCACCAAGTGACACTGTTTAAGTGACACTGCTTGCGGGGTAACTTGCTTTGAAGGATTGCCGAACAACTCTCCCCAAGTGACACTGTTTAAGTTTCCTCAAGTTTCTTCTTGTCTGTGAACAACTGATAAGTGCTCGTGTTATAGTAATATGAAGTGTTATTGTCTTACATTGAGCATTACTTTTCTCAGATTTAATAACTAATTAGCGTGTATTTGTGTTCTTTTGTGCATTGTAGGGTTGTGGAGTAAACTTAATGAAGAAAAAGCAAAGATAGGTCATGTTCCCCGTTGTTGGGGAGTTTTCGGACCAAGCAAGGAACAAGGCACGAGTTTAGACTTGTGGATGTGTGCCAACCTCCTTTGTAGGGGCACAAAGGCAGTCACATTAAAAAAAGTCTAACCCATGTAGCATCACAGGACTTCACCAATGAGGAGAATGAAGCAATCGACATGATCTACCGTTGATCGTGTGTACAATTCAACGGCCTCGATGAAGAATGATGAAATCTGGAACATTTGACGCGTGAGGCTATAGAGGTTAGTATAGCAATTCATTTGTAGCAATTAATGTAGCAGTTTACTATTCACTACCGCAAAAAAACTGAATCTAGAAAATCCACACGCCCGTGTGGATGGCCGATTTTAGCCGATTTTTCAGCCGCGATTCAAACTATTTAAAGGCCTTTTTGAGGACTTTTTGAGGATTTTTTCCCCTATCTTCTGGAGGATTGCGGCTAGGGTTTAGAGAGGACTTTGTGGAAGACTGGTACGAGTCATCGGCATCGACATCGAAGCCCATTGGAAGATAGTTATTGGGGGAGCTTTAGTCGGCACCAATCCGGTGAGGTGTGCACTAGGCTTGACAGAGGGCTCGGTGAAGAGACGAAGCGGCCGCACAAGACCACAACCACGCTACACAAGGGGGTTTTCTTCTATGTTTATCCTTCTTGTTTATTCATACACATTGATGGATTTGTATCGCTACATGATGATCTAAACCCCTTCTGGGTATTCGGACTTGTAAACCGTAGGATGATATTGTTTCTATGACATGTTATTATGCTTTTTTAATTGATGAATTTAATTGAGTTCCAATCTTGATTGCTTGATATATTGATTTTCCCTTAGTCGCGACACTAGGGTTGAGAATCATCTAGGTTGTCCTTTGGAGGTGTGATGATAAACGCCTAATTGTATGTATTATTTATGTATATTTGCGTATAAATAGTGTATTTTTATATGTGTGGATGCCCGTTTTCGGTCTAAATTGGTTTCTTTCATGTTACAGGTGCAAAAGATACCATGGGGAGCTCGACAATGAGTTTTTAGAACAAATCGGCAGGGAAAAGACCATTTTTGAGCCTCGACTATAGCAATACTGTGGCAGCCCTGTAGCACGAGAACTTGGAGAAATGACTAAGTCTGGAAGTCCATGCGGGCAGTCATACGGGTGCATAAATGCCGTATACAGTCCTATAGCAGGGGGCACTGTAGTATATTACTGTAGCATATTACTGTATCAACTTGCACAAAATTCGGGGTGCTACACTGCCAATTTGATGACCACATGCTAGGCCGCATGGCATTCTGAGAAGGACTTTTTAAGGGATTGGAGTTCATTTTCTTGAGGGGAGGGGCCCTAGTTCTTGTTCTACTTGCCACCATCTTCAATTTCGAGCTAGGAGCAGCCGTTGGAGGCCATTTGTAGGGAGAGAACGACGAGGAGAGCGACATACGATGAGATCCAGCTTCTTGATCCACACTTGAGAGGAAGATTGAGAAGGGAAGCCACTACTTGGGTGTCATCTTTGGAAGCGTCATTCGGCCTCTATCCTTTGAGCAAGTGTTCTCATCATTGTATTTGGTTGTTTTCATGTATTTCCTTGAGTATTTTGTATTCATGAGCAACTAAAACCCCAAGGTCACCGGATGTGGGTGAACCTTGGGGGTGAACTTGTGTGGAATGTTTGCTTAACTATTTTTATGCATTTGGGATTTGTTTGTGAACCTTTCTTGGTGTATTTGAATGTTTGGTATGCATGAGAACTCGGTGTATCTTTTTTTAGACAATGCTAGGAAGCATGACCATTGCCCTAGTATTAGGCTCACCAAGCTTGGTATGGATACATGTACGAATACGCCGTGACCATCAGGACGGCCGTGTGTTTTCTCTGGATGACTTAGAAAAATCACAGACTCTACAGAAAATTTCAGAAACACGATTATTGACACGACCCCTTGCGTGTATCCCGCAAGTGCACGGGTTTGTCGAAGTAATAAATTTACCCTGGTGAGTGGGTAGTCGAATCCACAGGGAATAGGGAATTAGAATACGAGATTTCACTAATAAAGCTATGCGGAGTACGAAAAAGAAATAGTTGGATCAATGAGTGAATGAACAATCAAACAGAATAAAAAGCACGAAATTGAATAGAAAGATGGAAGATGAGAGAGAGTGCAAGTAAGAGAATAGAGAGGATTACTAATGAATGAAATAGGGCATCTGGACAAGCTATCTCTAGGGTCTATGCTTCTAGTGCAGGACTATGCTATTATACTTCCCTATTGATGTTGATTGAATCGAGGAAATCCTTAAACACACGGTCCCAAACCTAAGGTCAACCGTGACTAACCCCAACACTATGTCCCGACATTAGGATTCACGTCAACCCTTCACTCTATCGCTCACGCAACTAAGCTCCAGAGGAGTTTATCTACCTAAGCCTAACACTACGTGGAATCGCTTTAAGCTCTAGGGATTCCTAGTGATAAAACCTATTCCTATGTGTAGTAGTTCTAACCCTTTGGTCCAGGTGAAAGAACCCTAGTCTAAATTAAGCCCCAATGCGTAGGATTCACTTCACCCCAAAGCCTTGGGGTAGTTTATCTACCTAGCACTTCGCTCTATTTTGACCGCTAATAAATCAAGGAATCGGAGGTAGGGAGAAATCACACCGGAAGGGAAAGGGGTACGTCGCTACCTCACAACTCTCCCTCTCAACCCTCTTCAATCTTAAGGAGTCTAACCCTAAGGAGTTGTCACACCTCCAAAAGGCAACATAAATTGCTCTCAATCCTAGTGTCACATCTAAGAGAAAATAATAGCAAGGATGAATTTAAGATTGAAACTCAATTTTATTCATCAATAATGGAAAAGAATAATAACAATGTCAAAAAAACATAATAACCCTAGAGTTTACAAGTCCGAATACCCTTAAGGGGTTTAGCTCCTCATGGAGCTATACATGTTCATCAATGTAATAAAGAAAGCACAAAGTAAAGACATCAATGAAAACCCACTTGCGTATGGTGTGGCCGTGGTCTTGTGCGGCCGTTGAACATCGATGAAGATGCCAATGACCCGCACTAAACCTCCACGAAATCCTCTCCGAAACCCTAGCCGCACTCCCCCAAGTTGGAGAGAAAGATAGGTCAAAAGATATCTCAAAAGGTCTCCAAAATCGCCTTTTATAATGTTGAATCGCGGCTTTAAAATTGACTTATCGGGGGCTTCACACGGGCGTGTGAAATTTCTGTTCTGCTGAAAAAATTAATTCACACGGCAGTGTTTTGCTACAGTAACAAGCTAGAGTTCTGCTGCAGTACTAGCCCGAAAACACTCCCGAGTCCATCATTCTTCATCGAGGCCATTGAATTGGGCACACAAACAATGGTAGATCGTGCCGATTGCTTCAAGTCTCCTTCTTGGCGAAGTTCTCCTAAGCTACACGAGTTAGGCTTGTTGTGAATGTGACTGCCTTTGTGCCCCTCCAAAGGAGGTTGGCACACACCCACAAGTCCAAGCTCGTGCCTTGTTCCTTGCTTGGTCCGAAAACTTCCCAACATCGGCGAACACGACCTAATTTCGTTCTTCTTTTCCAATTTAGCTCCACAAACCTTCAATGAACAAGAATACACAAATACACACCATTTAGTGATAAAACCTGATAAAAGATATGCTCAATGTAAGATAATAACGCTTCGCGGTACTATAACACAAGCACTTATCAATTATAACACTAAGAGCCTACATAGATGATAAAAACACGAACAGAGATCCATGAAAACACACTCAAACGACCCGAAATATCGTCAATCAACATTTAGGCACACGGAAACATCAACGATCCACACGAAAAATCACAGCACATGCATTTAAAAATAAGGACACCAAAACTAAGACTCTTATTCATACTAGAACTAAACTAACTCCTAGAAAAGCTGTAAAACCTTGGGTTACCTCCCAAGAAGTGCTTGTTTAATGTTACTAAGCTTGATGTACCTGTTGAGGCTCACGGGGGCTCATGAATGAGTAGTGCCCTCTTTTTATTACCACCTGGAAACATGCATGACATAGTTTATGTAGTCTAGAGGGGGAGGTAGCGATTTTGTTACCACACAAGGGTGAAACACCCTTACTCCTTGCTTGCTCATCCCCATTGACCTTGGGGCTTTTCCTGTGGTGCCTCCTTACTCTCCTTATCTTCCTTCTCATCCGCTTCATGAGTCCCGGTTCCAGCTTGACTTGCTTCTCAACTAGACCATGTGATAGTATTTCTTCTTCGGTCTCCACATCTTGGTCTGGCCATCCTTCATACGGGTCTGGGTTCATCGTTTCCTGTACATATTTGTCAACAAGTTCGTTAGTGGTGTTAAGGAAATACAAAGCATCATCAAAATCAAGAGAGTGTCTTATGGCTTCGGCGAGGAGGTATGCAAGCTTGTCATCTCCAACTCGCAATGTGAGCTCCCCACAATCCATGTCAATAAGAGCCTTAGAAGTGAGCAAGAAAGGCCTTCCAAGGATTAACGGCACCTCTACATCTTCATTGACGTCTAACAACACAAAGTCAATAGGGAATATATACTTATCCACTTTCACCAACATATCTTCCACAATTCCCCTCGGATGCCTCACCGATCGATCCGCTAGATGAAGTGTCATCCGAGTCGGCCTAGGCTCGCCTAAGCCTAGCTTTTGGAAGAAAGTGTAGGGCATGACATTGATACTTGCCCCAGAATCAGCCAATGCCATTTCTTCACCCAAGTTGCCAATGTTGCAAGGTATAATAAAGCTTCCGGGATCTTTTCTCTTACTCAGTATGTTCTTTTGCAAGATGACCGAGCAATTGGTATCAAGAACTACAGCTACACTCTTGAATGGTATGTTGATGTGCAACTACTTGAATATACCCAGAAATTTCTTGTATTGCACATTCTCTTGGTCATTCTTCAAACGGGAAGGATAGAGGATCCTTGGCTTGTAGGGTGGGGGTGCCACCTCTTTTTCCTTTGTCGCTTCTTCCTCAACCTCCATGACCTCGGGGGCTTTCTTTGTCTTCTCTAGAGGGAGATTTCTCTTGACCTATTGTCCACTTCTCAAGGTAATTGCCTTCAATTGCTCCCTTGGATTGGTCTCCGTATTACTAGGAAAACTACCTTGGGGCCTCTCGGCCAATGTCTTCACAATTTGCCCCACTTGATTCTCCAAGTTGTGTAGTAAGGTGGTGTGGTTGTGAAGTGTAGCTTCCACCGATTGAAATCTAGTGATAAGTGTCTAAATGTACGTATTTTATTATATATATTTTATACACTTGTATGTATTTTTATAGGAATGGATGTTCGTTTTGTGCTTAATCCAGTATTACTTGCTTTGTAGGGCATGTATATGCCAGGGGGAACACGAGAATACGATTAGTGCAGAAAAAGGAGAAAAACCAGGTGGCGTAGCACTGTAGCAGATTCACTGTAGCAGGCATTGTAGCACCTAAGGATTTTTTGTGGCAGGAATCTGATTCGAGGCATACGGCCTATACCGGGGTCAATGATGGGGTCAATACTGGGGTCAATGACGGGCTCAATGATGGGCAGTATGAACTAGTTATCAATCTCTAGATGGGGCAGACTGCCTCTCATATGCCTCGGGTTTTGGCACTATAAAAGGATTTTTTAGGGCATTATGGAGAAAACTTCTTCTTGGCCTTTTGAGCCGCCGCCCCGACACTTTCTTGAGGCTTTCCGGCCATCTTCCGGCGACGATCCTTGAGGGAAACAAGGACACATCATCACCAAGAGGGATGGGAGCAAAGGAGAAGGTGTTGGAGTGAAGATCTAAGCCATCATCGAGAAAACTTGTGAAGCTTCATCCATTTAAGGGGATCACTACCTGGAGGGAGTTTTCATTACTTCTTTTATGTTTTTATCTTCCTTGTATGTTGTATAAGTGTCTCTTGTCATGAGGGATTAACTTATTGTTGTGTTTAGATTTGGATGAACCCTAGGGTTTATCTTGTGTATAAACTTTGGATGTTATTATTAATTTAGTTTGATGGTTGTTTGAGATTCAATCTTTCATGCTTTCATTTCTAGAATTACATTTATGGAGAAATTCGTGATTATTTTATGAGTTGTACACGTAGACGTGACCTACTCACGTGTACTAGATCTAGGAGAGATTGGAAGGGGATTCTTGTGCCTACACGCCGAGAGATTGGGTGCCGGTAGCCCTCCATTGCTAGGTTTAAGCCGAAGGATAGTAGGTTTACTCCTATTAGAGATTTCCTTGAACTCTTTGCGATCATAGGTGGGTTAATATAGAGAGATTCCGATTAACACTCGTATGGGATTAGGGGTTGATAAATGCCTAAACATACGTATTTTCTATGTAATCGGGCGTACATATTGCGTATTTTTCTATGAGTTGACGCCCGTTTTTGGTATGAATTGGTTTCTTTCATGTTACAGGTACCAATGAGACCCCTTTGAGCTCGTTGATAGAATTTTAGAAGAAATCGGCATCGAAAACACTGTTGCTGAGACCGGGGGGGGGGGGGGGGGTACTGTAGCGATCACTGTAGCACGAAAACATGGAGGACTTGGTCAGGAGATCCATGCGGGTTCCATGGCATTTTCACTGTAGCATTTACGCGACTTTCAGGATTTTTTCGCTCTCTCCATGCGGGTCCGCATAACTCGCAGGATCTTGTTTTTAAGGGCTTTTGAGTCTATTTTGAGAGGGGAGAGCCTAGGTCTTGGGAGAGCTTGACTTCACCACCTTCCTTGGGAGCTTGAGGCCGGGTTTTGGAGGCGATTCTTGAGGAGAGGACGACAGGGAGAGCACGACACGACGAGTCCACACCTTCGATTCACATTTGAGAGGAAGATTGACAAAGGAAGCCACTCCTTGGGTGGCGTCCTTGGAAGCGTCATTCGGCCTTGATCCTTTGAGGGAGTGTTCTTGTTATGCTTTTGGGTGTTTTCATTTATTTTCCTACTTGTTTTGTGATCATGAGTAACTAAACCCCAAGGTCACCGGATGTAGGTGAACCTTGGGGGTGAACTTGTGTATTTTGGATGCTTGTTCTAGTTTTATGCATTTGGTGTGGTTTGTGATTCTTGTTTGGTGATTCTTGAATGCCTTGGTATGTATGAGAACTCTATGTATCAATTCCTAGATAATACTAGGTTGCATGTGATGAGCGAGCGCGCGACTAGCTACAGAGCTAGCACGCGACTCCCCGGCCGCAAGTGCACGGGTCGTCAAGTAATAAACCTCACGAGGAGGGTCGTATTCCCAAGGGCCCGAGATCTACTATTACTTCCTTTTGGGAGTCACTTTCTAGTCGATCGAAACAGGGTTGAAGCAATATTAAAATAATAAAAACAAGTAAAGGAATGCAAATAAGATAAAACTCAATCCGGAATAAAATAGAGATGAAGAATCCAATAATTATGGAAGGCCTCGGGCGAGGATTCCCCCGGGAGAAGACTAAATACGAATGACCAAGATAATTATAAAACTAGGGTTAGCTTGGTTTCGGTCCGCTAGACTCGGATGTCGACTACCCCGGAACCTCCGTAGTGTAGCCCTAATCCAGTACGGGTTTCTCTATCCAGAAAATACCCCTACGATGTCAATGAGAACAAGGAGTCTTGATTAGGGTTAATCTAATGCACGCTCTCGGCTAAATTAACCCTAATCGCGCGGGAGGCTATTAACACCCGGAACCTCCGGTGTATTAATACATGTTACCCTCTTTAACTCATCAAAGGACCTAATACAAGCTAGCATCCCGCCAAACAAGTATCATTCAAAATCAATTCTACGGAATCCATCCATTGTAGAATGAACAACATGATGATGAATTAAAACCAAACAATCAAACTAACACATTCATTTAAAGCAAAATATAGGTCATTCATACAAAGTCTCCTCCCAAGGTTCACCGGGAGCCCGGCGGCCTTGGGAGGTTTAGTTCAACATCACAAAACTAAGGAGCTCATCATACAACAATTCCATCCAATAAAAACAAGAAAAACCCCCTCGAAGATGTCGACTAGGGTTGATGGCGTAGCTCGTCGGATCCGCGCCGGCGAGCCCTATGAAGCTTCTCAACGTCTTCCCCTTCTTCTCTCCTTCGAATCTAGCCGAAAATCCTTCCAAAATCCCTCAAGAAATGGTGAAATGAAGTCTAGGACAAGTGGAGGCCGGATGAGAAAAAAGCTCTCCTCAAAAACTCTTCAGAACAAGCATATATAGCCCGAAGGTGTGCGGGCACTGTGCGGGCCGCACAGTGCCCGCACAGCCTTCTGGCTGTGCTGTGCGGCCAGTGTGCGGGCCGCACACTGGCCGCACACTTCTCTGTCTCTCTTGTGCGGTCACTGTGCGGGCCGCACAATGGTCGCACACCCTTCTGGCCAGGGTGTGCGGCCACTGCGCAGCCCGCACAGTGGCCGCACACGGCCGAGAAAAATGTGCCCGTGTGCGGCGCGTCGGCTTCCAGGGTGCTCCAACTCTTCGTTCCTTCTTCAATCATCCCCGGAATGACACGAATATGGTCAAAACTTGCGCACTTGGTCCTTGAAACCCTGAAATAAAAAATAAAACATCAAGTGCGCAAAAACTCGTCGAAAATACACATAAGTTGCATGAATGTACAAGAACATCATAGCTATAACATGATGTATTTAGGCACTTATCAAATACCCCCTACTTAAGCATTTGCTTGTCCCCAAGCAAACGGACATGGAAAACCAGGGATACTGATAAGTGACTAAATACACAACCTCGGGCAAGAGATGAAAGTATCATAGCCAAAGCGAAATTCAAAATACTAAGCAAAGACCACTTGAGATCATTCACGCATTCATTGGCCGTGTCGTGTTGTGTGTGTGCAAATCCCCTAGTTCGAAGCCCTGTAGTCTAAACAAGGTAGACAGGACCCCGAGGACCACTTCTTGAAACAATTCACGCCACATTGTGGAATACGGCCTTGAGGTGGTAGAAATATTTCTAGTAGAGTCGTAAGGATCCTTCCTCTTATTATCGAACAGTAACCGGTCAAAATTTATTTTTCTGTACGCAAAATGTTTATCTTTTTCTTTTCCGGGACTAACATGAACTGCAAATCCACATTACCTGGAGCTTTGCACATTCATGTAAACGCGCTCATGTCCTTATAGCTTTTGGCGAGAGGAACACTCTGGTTAGGAGCCAGAACCCCAGGTTACTTCGCTAGTAGGACAGAGGAGCACTGTCCACGTTTTTATTCACTTTGCCCCTTTTTTTTTTTTTTTTTTTTTTTTTTTTTTTTTTTTTTTTTCCGACCGTATTGCAAAAAAGAACAAGAAGAAGGTCCTTAAAACCCTATTAGAAGGTATTCTAACACGTCAAGGCGCGAAACCACTAGTATGGGTTAGCAACTAAGAGGGTCACGAAAGTGCTGTGGTTCCTCGCCTAGATGTCCAGGGTTCTACCTAAGGGAATAGTGCGAGAATTGCCTAGAATGACATGAAAATCTCAAGTGTGCAGGGTCATAAAAAGCTTAGCATTTATCATGATTTCGAGCTATAATACAATCACAATTAAGTACGCCATCCTAGGTTTACAATCATGCAACAAGTCAAGAATTACCAAAAGTTTTCATACAAGTTCACGAAACAAGTAACAAAGATCAGACATGCATAGCCACCCCCCACTTAAAGCAGTACATTGCCCTCAATGTACATTGATCAGCAGTACAGAAAAATTTATGCATGGAAAATAAAGAGGGTGGTGTCATGAACTTCCCCGAGAAATTGGTAATGAGCGTTGCAAGGCACGAGCTCGGGGTGACCATCACCATGGCTACAAGCGAAGTGGAGAGGAAGAAAAATGGACGTCTTGTTCTACCTACAAGGAGAAAAGACGTCGAGTCAAGCATCCATCAACCACACAGAGATTGAAGACAAGAAACACGGTTTACAAGAGCAAACAAGAGTTTTTAAGCGATAGAATAAAACAACACTCAACAAACTAAGTTGTAAGGATAAGCCTTAGACAACTAGATTAATACAACAAACGCAAGCACACAAGAGACAACAATAAAAAGAACAGAAATGGAAATAGCAATAAAAAGAACAGGAACAGAGGAAAGCCTGGGAGCCTCAATCCCAGTCATCCCAGTCATCCGTAGAAGCTGGTGGTGCAGAAAATGGTGGAGAGTGGGGTTGATGCTGCAGGAGGGCCAGGATGTCATGTTGGCCCTGAAGAAGGTTAAGTTGCCCCTGGATGATCCGAGAAATATCTTCTCCCTGACGCCGCTGTATGTCTCGCAAATCTTGTATATCACGCTGTAACTCTGCAGGGGAAACGGTGCGAGTGGAACTCGATTGAGCTTGGTCACCCTGAGGAATATCCGGTGTACTCTGGTTGTCGTCAGAATTGAGGAGGCTCTCATGAGAAACGACATAATAGGATGATCCTCGGCGCTTGATAATACCAATCGCGAGTAAGGTTTGAATCCCCAATGCAATCGTTCCCCCAACCCTCTTCATTGAACGAATACGGCCAAGAACCTGCATGCCCCTCACAAGGCGTGTGATATATGGTCCGGCGAAGATGACCCCGATCGGGGGGTGTTGATTATGTCGGGCAATGCATTCTGCTAGCACACACGCCAAATTGATGGGATAACGGTTAATCATACTGTATAGAATGAGCAGGTCCATGCGAGATACTACCCCAGTGCTGTCGGCGCGCCCGGTGATAGATCGGCTCATCAATGCGTGTACATAACGGTGGGCGGGACTACGAAGGAGTGACGCTTTCTTGGAATCTTGACCGGCAGCAAGGGTAATAGAACGCCAAAAGTGCCTTGGCTCGACATGCGGGGGAAAATCAAGTGGTAAGATGGGGTAGTCCATACTTTTCAGAAACTCCCAGTCATAAATGCCCAAGTGGTTGGCAAAGTCACGGAGACTAATGGATTTATGTTCACCATGGACTTGGAATGAAATTCCTCCTGGGCGATGAAGACGGGCATAGGTCTTGTTAAATTCAAAGGTGCTCAGAACTTCGAGGGTGAGCTCGCGATAAACAGGTTCGTTGATATCAAAAACGGTGAGCCACTGATCAAACCCAACTAATTGCCGAACATCATCGGCCAAACCCAATTGTTCAAGTAGTTCCCAATCAATTATTCGGGTTTGGCCGAATGGCTTTGTGCTAAGTGAATCGTAGCGTTCTTGGAATACATTGTCATTGAATTGGATCTCGGATGAAGAGCTAGCTCGGGCCAATGCGCGCTTGTTAGAAGCCTTTGGTGCCATATCTATAATCACACAATTTAGATAAAATCAAATCTCATCCCATAATAGCAAGTGCGACAAGATAGGTATGACACAAGAATTAATATTATCATAATACATTAACAATATGGAAAGATAAGAAAGGAGACTACAAAATCAAACAAAGGCAACAAGGGTGAGTACAATAGTTTACTAGCATGAAAACAAGGCATGTGAGATCAAAATAGAGGATGGAAACAAAGATTTCTTAAAAGCAAGCATAACATCCTAAATTCACCATAGAAATTTGTACAATTGTGAACAACTTTGAAACAACACCATGAGGAGACATTCCACTCAAGACAACAATGAGCTACAAAAATTACACCCAAAAAGGGAAATCAAACTCTCCAAGATTAAACACTCACAAATAAATGTAACAAATACCACAATGAAGTAGCAAGATCTCCAAGATCTCAAGAAAAAGAAGTAAGATAAAACAAACCTTAAGGGCAAGGGAGAACAAGCAAGATGAGGTTGAAGAGCTAGTGAGGACGAGGACGAGCTTGGAAGAAGAAGAGGGAAATCAGGGAGCTAGTTTTGGAGATGGTCGGCCAAGGTGATGGAGGTGAGTCTTGGAGAAATTCAGTGCTTAAGAGTCAAAGATGGAGAATAGGGGCTGAAAAGAAGTCTTTGAAAGGGATAAGACTAAAGAGGACACTGAGCAAGGCAAGATGGTGGACAAGTGGCAAGAATCAGCCACTTGTCACTCGTTGGTGTGCGGGGGGCACACCAACCGCATATGATGTGTGCGGTTGGTGTGCGGCCCGCACACCCACCGCACAAGGCTCTGTCTCAAGTGTGCGGCTGGTGTGCGGGCCGCACACCAGCCGCATGGGCTTCTGTCTCAAGTGTGCGGCTGGTGTGCGGGCCGCACACCAGCCGCATGGGCTTCTGTCTGTGTCATGCGGCCACTGTGCGGGCCGCACAGTGGCCGCACAAGGCTTCAGGAAATTGGAAATTTTCACCCCTTTGGAATGCAAACAAGGATACAACAATTGCACCGACAAGATAAAATACGAGGGAGAGGAGGATTAAACTCGAGATTTTAACAAACACACAAAAACAACAAAGAAAACAAGAATACGAACAAAAAGAAAACAAAGGCTTGGGCTACCTCCCAAGAGTGCTCGTTTAGCGTCGCGAGCACGAAGCATGAGTGTCCCGAATTAATGAGGTTCAAAGGGAAAGATTTTACCTGACGGATCGGGCAAAAATGAGCTCTTACCGAAATATAGCTTGAGGCGATGCCCGTTTACCTTGAACCGACCTTTCTCCGGGTGGTTGATTTCGACTACTCCCTAAGGTGAGACACTCATGACCGTGTACGGTCCTGTCCATCGCGATTTGAGCTTCCCTGGAAATAGGCGAAGTCGGGCATTGTATAGCAACACTTGATCCCCTTCCTCCAACTTCTTGCCCTGTTTTATATTTTTGTCGTGGAATCGCTTCACTTTTTCTTTGTATAATCTTGAATTCTCGTAGGACAGAACCCTCCATTCCTCAAGTTCATTCAGTTGCATCTTCCTTTTCTCCCCAACCAAGTTGAAATCAAAATTCAGGAATTTGGTGGCCCAATATGCTTTGTGTTCCAGCTCAACAGGGAGATGGCAAGCCTTGCCATAAACTAGGCGATACGGACTGCTCCCCGTAGGTGTTTTATATGCTGTACGGTAGGCCCAAAGTGCATCATCCAGATGGTCTGCCCAGTCCTTGCGATGATGAGCAACAGTTTTTTCCAAAATTCGCTTGAGTTCTCGGTTGGAAACTTCGACTTGACCACTAGTTTGTGGATGATAAGCGGTAGATGTATAATGGGAGACACCGTATCTTTTCAAGATCTTCGCAAACTGGGAATTACAAAAGTGTGCTCCTCGGTCACTGATAATTGTTCGCGGCGCCCCAAACCTCGAGAACAACCTCTTCAAGAATTGCACAACAACACGGGCATCATTAGACGGCAACGATTGAGCTTCCACCCAGCGGGATGCGTAATCCACAGCAACTAGAATAAACTTGTGCCCCCGGGAGTTTGGAAAGGGACCCATGAAATCGATCCCCCACACATCAAAAACCTCACAAACTTGGATAGCATTCTGAGGCATTTCGTCCCGGCGCGAAATGTTCCCTGCTCTTTGGCATCGATCGCAGCATTGAATATGGCTTTGTGCGTCTAGAAAAATAGTGGGCCAAAAGAATCCAGCGTCAAGAATTTTTTTAGCTGTTCGATTGGTGCTGTAATGCCCCCCGGTTGGGCCTTCATGGCAATGTTTGATAATGTGCACTCCTTCTTGTCGAGATACGCACCGCCTAACCACCTGATCGGCACAGACGCGGAACAAGTAAGGTTCCTCCCAAATATAATGCTTCAGATCAGCGAAAAATTTCTTCCTTTGTTGGTAACTAAACCACTTTGGGAGAATGCCCGCTGCCAGATAATTAGCAATGTCTGCGAACCAGGGTTGATCTTCTTCCTGAGTCACCTGAACACGAAACAGTTGTTCTTTCGGAAAGGAGTCATTGATCTCACCATCTATGGTAGATGATGAGTAGTTGTTCTCAAGTCGAGACAAATGATCAGCAGCTAAATTTTCAGCACCGCTTTTGTCCTTGATTTCCAAATCGAATTCCTGCAGCAGGAGCACCCAACGGATCAGACGCGGCTTAGCATCAGTCTTACTCAGGAGATATCGAAGTGCAGAATGATCAGTGTAAACCACAACTTTGGAAAGCACCAAATAAGGCCTGAACTTGTCGAAAGCAAAGACCACCGCAAGGAGTTCTTTTTCAGTGGTAGTATAATTTTCTTGAGCCCCCGTGAGAGTTTTGCTTGCATAATAAATAGGATGGAAATGTTTGTCTTTCCTTTGCCCCAGAACTGCTCCCACTGCAAAATCGCTAGCGTCACACATTAATTCGAATGGTAGCTCCCAGTTTGGTGCGATGAGGATAGGTGCCCGGATAAGTTGATTCTTTAGTGTAGTGAAGGCAGTCAAACACTCCGGGGTGAAATTGAACGGCACATCCTTCTCAAGGAGCTTAGTCAACGGTTTTGCAATCTTAGAAAAATCTCTTATAAATCTCCTGTAAAACCCGGCATGCCCCAGAAAGCTTCTAATTGCCTTGACACATGTTGGAGGAGGGAGCTTCTCAATGGCAGAGATTTTTGCCTTGTCTACTTCAATGCCATCACCTGAAATTTTATGTCCCAGAACTATATCCTCCTTTACCATGAAGTGGCATTTTTCCCAGCTCAGCACCAAGTTGGTTTCCTCACATCGTTCCAGAACACGCTCCAAGTTTTTCAAACACAAGTCAAATGAGCTCCCATACACTGAGAAGTCATCCATGAACACTTCCATCGTGTTTTCAACCATGTCCTCGAAGATAGCAAGCATGCATCTCTGAAACGTGGCAGGGGCATTGCACAACCCGAAAGGCATTCTGCGGTAAGCAAATGTACCATAAGGGCAGGTGAAGGTGGTTTTCTCTTGGTCTTCAGGGGCTATGGGAATTTGAAAGTACCCGGAAAAACCATCAAGAAAGCAATAGTATTCGTGTCCGGCCAACCTTTCAAGCATCTGATCAATGAACGGAAGAGGGAAATGATCTTTGCGAGTGGCGTCATTGAGCTTTCTATAATCAATACAGACTCTCCAACCAGTGACCTGCCTAGTAGGGATAAGCTCATTCTTCTCGTTAGTCACTACTGTCATGCCCCCTTTCTTTGGTACCACCTGGGTGGGACTGACCCAAGCACTATCAGAGATTGGGTAGATTATGCCGGCGTCTAGCAGTTTGATCACTTCAGCTTTTACCACTTCTTTCATATTCGGGTTTAACCTCCGTTGCGGGAGGGCCGACGGCTTGTGGTTGTCTTCCATTAGAATTTTATGAGTGCAGAAAGATGGATTTATTCCCCGGATATCTGAAATCTTCCACGCCAACGCCCGCTTGTGCCTCTTTAACACCTTTAAGAGTTCATTCTTGTGCTCTGTTGACAGGCTAGAGGAAATTATCACTGGTAGCTTAAGATTTCCATCAAGAAATGCGTATTCAAGGTGTGGGGGTAATTCCTTCAACTCCAATTCTGGTGGTTCATCGACGGATGGCTTTAGTCTGTTCATGTTATCACGTTGTATTCTCTCAAATTCTTCCATCTCATCATCAATAGAGTTGTCAGATTCAGATTCATCTTGCACCTCGCACACAGACTGCTTAGGAGGCAAAAAAGTGGTAAACTCGTGAACTGTGGTCGGCTGCCGGTTGTGAGCTCCGTTCTGAACAGAATTTACATACTCGGCTCCACTCATGAATCGCGAAAAAAATTCGTTGTTGCTGAGAGTACAATCATCCTGATCCGTAGTCTTCAAATTAGAGCCTTCATTATGAACCAGAAACTGCCTTTTCCATTGATCCAAGTAGTGAGAAGTGGGTTCACTCAAGTATTGATCCATCGATGTGAAGGTTTAAAATGGGGTACCTGGAAATGCACAAGAGACAACGAGAGAGATATTAGTGAATATATAAAAAATGACGAAAACAAAAAACAATAAAAGATGGATAATTACAAATGAAAGCGAAATGACTAGAGCAATGATCCAAAAGTTTTCCTAGTATTCTCGGATGTTCCCCGGCAGCGGCGCCAAAAACTTGATGAGCGAGCGCGCGACTAGCTACAGAGCTAGCACGCGACTCCCCGGCCGCAAGTGCACGGGTCGTCAAGTAATAAACCTCACGAGGAGGGTCGTATTCCCAAGGGCCCGAGATCTACTATTACTTCCTTTTGGGAGTCACTTTCTAGTCGATCGAAACAGGGTTGAAGCAATATTAAAATAATAAAAACAAGTAAAGGAATGCAAATAAGATACAACTCAATCCGGAATAAAATAGAGATGAAGAATCCAATAATTATGGAAGGCCTCGGGCGAGGATTCCCCCGGGAGAAGACTAAATACGAATGACCAAGATAATTATAAAACTAGGGTTAGCTTGGTTTCGGTCCGCTAGACTCGGATGTCGACTACCCCGGAACCTCCGTAGTGTAGCCCTAATCCAGTACGGGTTTTTCTATCCAGAAAATACCCCTACGATGTCAATGAGAACAAGGAGTCTTGATTAGGGTTAATCTAATGCACGCTCTCGGCTAAATTAACCCTAATCGCGCGGGAGGCTATTAACACCCGGAACCTCCGGTGTATTAATACATGTTACCCTCTTTAACTCATCAAAGGACCTAATACAAGCTAGCATCCCGCCAAACAAGTATCATTCAAAATCAATTCTACGGAATCCATCCATTGTAGAATGAACAACATGATGATGAATTAAAACCAAACAATCAAACTAACACATTCATTTAAAGCAAAATATAGGTCATTCATACAAAGTCTCCTCCCAAGGTTCACCGGGAGCCCGGCGGCCTTGGGAGGTTTAGTTCAACATCACAAAACTAAGGAGCTCATCATACAACAATTCCATCCAATAAAAACAAGAAAAACCCCCTCGAAGATGTCGACTAGGGTTGATGGCGTAGCTCGTTGGATCCGCGCCGGCGAGCCCTATGAAGCTTCTCAACGTCTTCCCCTTCTTCTCTCCTTCGAATCTAGCCGAAAATCCTTCCAAAATCCCTCAAGAAATGGTGAAATGAAGTCTAGGACAAGTGGAGGCCGGATGAGAAAAAAGCTCTCCTCAAAAACTCTTCAGAACAAGCATATATAGCCCGAAGGTGTGCGGGCACTGTGCGGGCCGCACAGTGCCCGCACAGCCTTCTGGCTGTGCTGTGCGGCCAGTGTGCGGGCCGCACACTGGCCGCACACTTCTCTGTCTCTCTTGTGCGGTCACTGTGCGGGCCGCACAGTGGTCGCACACCCTTCTGGCCAGGGTGTGCGGCCACTGCGCAGCCCGCACAGTGGCCGCACACGGCCGAGAAAAATGTGCCCGTGTGCGGCGCGTCGGCTTCCAGGGTGCTCCAACTCTTCGTTCCTTCTTCAATCATCCCCGGAATGACACGAATATGGTCAAAACTTGCGCACTTGGTCCTTGAAACCCTGAAATAAAAAATAAAACATCAAGTGCGCAAAAACTCGTCGAAAATACACATAAGTTGCATGAATGTACAAGAACATCATAGCTATAACATGATGTATTTAGGCACTTATCAAATACCCCCTACTTAAGCATTTGCTTGTCCCCAAGCAAACGGACATGGAAAACCAGGGATACTGATAAGTGACTAAATACACAACCTCGGGCAAGAGATGAAAGTATCATAGCCAAAGCGAAATTCAAAATACTAAGCAAAGACCACTTGAGATCATTCACGCATTCATTGGCCGTGTCGTGTTGTGTGTGTGCAAATCCCCTAGTTCGAAGCCCTGTAGTCTAAACAAGGTAGACAGGACCCCGAGGACCACTTCTTGAAACAATTCACGCCACATTGTGGAATACGGCCTTGAGGTGGTAGAAATACTTCTAGTAGAGTCGTAAGGATCCTTCCTCTTATTATCGAACAGTAACCGGTCAAAATTTATTTTTCTGTACGCAAAATGTTTATCTTTTTCTTTTCCGGGACTAACATGAACTGCAAATCCACATTACCTGGAGCTTTGCACATTCATGTAAACGCGCTCATGTCCTTATAGCTTTTGGCGAGAGGAACACTCTAGTTAGGAGCCAGAACCCCAGGTTACTTCACTATTAGGACAGAGGAGCACTGTCCACGTTTTTATTCACTTTGCCCCTTTTTTTTTTTTTTTTTTTTTTTCGACCGTATTGCAAAAAAGAACAAGAAGAAGGTCCTTAAAACCCTATTAGCAGGTATTCTAACACGTCAAGGCGCGAAACCACTAGTATGGGTTAGCAACTAAGAGGGTCACGAAAGTGCTGTGGTTCCTCGCCTAGATGTCCAGGGTTCTACCTAAGGGAATAGTGCGAGAATTGCCTAGAATGACATGAAAATCTCAAGTGTGCAGGGTCATAAAAGCTTAGCATTTATCATGATTTCGAGCTATAATACAATCATAATTAAGTACGCCATCCTAGGTTTACAATCATGCAACAAGTCAAGAATTACCAAAAGTTTTCATACAAGTTCACGAAACAAGTAACGAAGATCAGACATGCATAGCCACCCCCCACTTAAAGCAGTACATTGCCCTCAATGTACATTGATCAGCAGTACAGAAAAATTTATGCATGGAAAATAAAGAGGGTGGTGTCATGAACTTCCCCGAGAAATTGGTAATGAGCTTTGCAAGGCACGAGCTCGGGGTGACCATCACCATGGCTACAAGCGAAGTGGAGAGGAAGAAAAATGGACGTCTTGTTCTACCTACAAGGAGAAAAGACGTCGAGTCAAGCATCCATCAACCACACAAAAAATAAAGAAAAGAAACAAGGAATGAAAGAGAAAGTGGGCTCTCGGAGTGAAAGGACGGATGAAGCCGCTCAAGGTCTTCTGTGTCTCCTCCAACGGTGACCTTCGTCTCGAAAAATAAAGATCAAGTCATGGCAACACGCTAAGACGCGCGAACACGAGTTTAGAAAAAATGAGTGAAGTGGAAACAACGCGATCGCGATCAAAATCGAAAGCCATCGATAATCCCCCGAAGATCCAATTCGGATAGGAAATTAAAAACCAAGAAATCACCTCGAAGGTATGCAAATAAATTGAGTTTTGAAAATATTTTTAATGTTGAAATGATGCGAGGGATGTGGTATGATCAAAACAAGCGCGAAAATGTGGAGAAAAGCCGGAAAGAAGAGCATTACAGCAGCAAAACTGGGGCCAGTGTGCGGATGGTGTGCGGGCGGCACACCAGCCGCACACCTCTCTGTCTGGAGTGTGTGGGTGGTGTGCGGGCCGCACACCAGCCGCACACCCTTCTGCCAGGGGTGTGCGGCCTCTGTGCGGCCGCACAGTGGCCGCACAGAGCCCTGTAAATTTTCAGAAAATGGCTTTCTTCAAACCAAAGCAAGTCTCCGACATTAAAAACGTTACAAAACTCATCTCGGACAAAGGATACACATATATAAACACAAAACAAATGGGAATTCACCGAGATGGGGAGGAAACAATGTCATACACGATAAACGCATACCAAGAACGAATGAAGTGAAGAGCTCACAACCCAAACATAGCATAACCAAAATACGAAAATTGAAAAGTACAGAATTGTAAAAATTTATGGGTTGCCTCCCATAAGCGCTTGTTTAGCGTCACGAGCCTGACGTTCAAGTTTCTCAACTCATGGTGGTTTAAAAGAAGAAGTTTTACCTGAGGTCCCAATGGATGCAAATGATGATCCAACCGGCAAATTCAAGGAGAGGAGGGAATCGATGTTGTGCATACCTAGGTCGACGAAGCATGCCGTGTGTACCTCGTCATGAAAATTCTTGCTTGCTTTGTTGACCTTGGGGGTTATCTTTTTCCATGCTCGCTTCCACGAGCGCTCTCCTTTGCTTCGCCCTTGTGACTTGACCGGGGATATAGGAGGAGGGTCTTCTTGTGCCTTCTTTGGTGCCTCTTCCTCCTCAAGAACAACATCTTGTAAGAATTCATCAAGGGGGTTCATCATAAGGACCTCATGCACACAATCTTGAACTAGTAATTCTGTATCATCAAGTGCATAAGAAGTGTCATCAAGCTCCTTGGGGTGTTTCATTGCCTCGGGAATTTTAAAAGTGGCTTCTTCATTCCCGGCCCGCAAGGTCATTTTCCCGTCTTGAATATCCAGCAGGGCACGGGATGTGGCAAGGAAGGGCCGGCCGAGTATGATGGGGACCTCAGTAGCATCATCAACATCAAGAATGACAAAATCAGCCGGAAAAACTAGACCACCAACTTTCACAATCACATCGCTCACAATGCCACGCGGGCGTCTAACAGTTCGGTCCGCAAGTTGTATGGTGATCCGCGTCGGTTCTAAGTCTTGAAGGCCCAGTTTTAAGAAAAGCTTGTAGGGCATAACATTTATGCTTGCACCGGAATCGGCAAGGGCTTTCTCTACAAGCGAGTCCCCGAAATGACACTCCACAATTAGACCACCCGGGTCTTTGATTTTTTTGGGCAATTTGCTTTGGAGAATTGCCGAACAACTCTCCCCTAGAGACACCGTAGATGCTTCTTCAAGTTTCTTCCTGTTTGTAAGCAACTCCTTCATAAACTTGGCATATTTTGGCATTTGAGAAAAGGCCTCTACAAGTGGAAGATTGATGTGAAGTTGCTTGATCATCTCCAAAAATTTTTTGAATTTAGTGTCCTCCTTGTCCCGATTGAGTCTTGCCGGATAGGGGACCTTCGGTTGGTGCTCTAGCAATTTTTTCTCTTTGTTTTGAGGTTCAATTGAATTGTCATGGCTGTCATTAACTTCATCCCCACCTACGAAGGAAGTGCCTCTCACCACGTTCTTTTCCTTGTTATCAATTGGCCTAGGAGTCGGCCGAACCTCAACCTCTCTACCACTCCTCAAAGTGATAGCTTGCACATGTTCTCGTGGGTTAGTCTCAGTGTTGCTAGGGAGACTACCCGGTGTTCTTTCCGCCATGGATGCCGCGATCTGTCCCAAGTGTTTTTCGATGCCCTGGATTGAAGCTTGCATATTCCTTACTGTTGTCTCAAGTGTGTTCAACCTTGCATCGGTGATTTGCATGTATTTAGCTAGGACATCCTCAGTAGTGAATTTCCTTTCCGTTGGAGGTGCTTGCGATGATTGTGCCTGAAACCCTGGTGGTTGCGTAAATTTTTGTTGGCTTTGATTTCCCCAATTGAAATTTGGGTGATTTCTCCACCCGGGGTTGTATGTTCCACCATAGGGGTTTCCTTGAAATTTTTGCCCCTGATTCACATAGTCAACATGTTCGAGTGGGGTGACATCGGGGACTGAAATGGGGCAACTAGCAACATCATGTCCCCCTCCACAAGTTCCACAATTCATTACTTGCTTGACACTTGTGCTCGAACGCTCGGTTCTCTCGGACATAAGCAAGCTCACTTGCTTCGCTAGTGCTTCGAGCTTCGCATCTTGAGCGGTTTTACTGTCGATTTCATGAACCCCTCGAGCTTGAGTCAATTTTGCCCTTGAACCCCAATGTGATTCATTTCGTGCCATGTTCTCAATTAATTCTTCGGCATCTTCGGGGTATTTGCTACTCAAGGATCCACCGGCTGCGGCATCAATGAGTTGACGATTCTGGTAGCTCAAGCCATTATACAGTATCTGTATTCGCATCCAAGCTTCGAAACCATGATGTGGGCATTTTCTCAAGAGGTCTTTAAATCTCTCATGAGCTTCAAAGAGGGTTTCGGAATCTCTTTGACTGAAGGCCGAGATCTCTTGCCTTAATCTAGCAGCCTTGCTTGGAGGAAAATAGCGGCCCATAAACTTGTTTACCATCTCCTCCCATGTCTTTATGGAACCCGGTGCGAGTGATGTGAGCCACCTGTAAGCGGCGCCCCGCAAACTAAATGGAAAAAGACGGAGTCTAGCTGCATCATCAGATAGGCCATTGACTTTGAAAGTTGAGCACATTTGGAGGAATCGGGATAGGTGCTCATTCGGGTCCTCATCGGCCAAGCCATCGAACTGCACTGAATTCTGTATCATGCCGATTGGTCTAGCCAAATCAAAATTACTTGCACTGGCAGCCGGAGCTTGCACACTAAACCCTCCCCCAGTAAACTGCGGCCTCTCATAGTCAGACAAAGTTCTTCTCTCTTCGGCCATAGCTATAGGAACTGATTCAGGTGCAGCAATTGATCCCGAGGAGGAACCCACTTGAGTTTCTCTCAATCGTTGGTGTATGACGCGTTCAATTTCTTCGTTCGGCTCTACAAACCCAGTGGGGTTTGCACGAGTCATGCACAGAACGCCTGAGAAAACAGAAGACAAAGGAGATATTAGTGAATATATAAAAATGACGAAAACAACAAAAAAAAAAAAAAAAAAAAAAAAAAAAAACAATAAAAGATGGATAATTACAAATGAAAGCGAAATGATTAGAGCAATGATCCAAAAGTTTTCCTAGTATTCTCGGATGTTCCCCGGCAACGGCGCCAAAAACTTGATGAGCGAGCGCGCGACTAGCTACAGAGCTAGCACGCGACTCCCCGGCCGCAAGTGCACGGGTCGTCAAGTAATAAACCTCACGAGGAGGGTCGTATTCCCAAGGGCCCGAGATCTACTATTACTTCCTTTTGGGAGTCACTTTCTAGTCGATCGAAACAGGGTTGAAGCAATATTAAAATAATAAAAACAAGTAAAGGAATGCAAATAAGATACAACTCAATCCGGAATAAAATAGAGATGAAGAATCCAATAATTATGGAAGGCCTCGGGCGAGGATTCCCCCGGGAGAAGACTAAATACGAATGACCAAGATAATTATAAAACTAGGGTTAGCTTGGTTTCGGTCCGCTAGACTCGGATGTCGACTACCCCGGAACCTCCGTAGTGTAGCCCTAATCCAGTACGGGTTTCTCTATCCAGAAAATACCCCTAAGATGTCAATGAGAACAAGGAGTCTTGATTAGGGTTAATCTAATGCACGCTCTCGGCTAAATTAACCCTAATCGCGCGGGAGGCTATTAACACCCGGAACCTCCGGTGTATTAATACATGTTACCCTCTTTAACTCATCAAAGGACCTAATACAAGCTAGCATCCCGCCAAACAAGTATCATTCAAAATCAATTCTACGGAATCCATCCATTGTAGAATGAACAACATGATGATGAATTAAAACCAAACAATCAAACTAACACATTCATTTAAAGCAAAATATAGGTCATTCATACAAAGTCTCCTCCCAAGGTTCACCGGGAGCCCGGCGGCCTTGGGAGGTTTAGTTCAACATCACAAAACTAAGGAGCTCATCATACAACAATTCCATCCAATAAAAACAAGAAAAACCCCCTCAAAGATGTCGACTAGGGTTGATGGCGTAGCTCGTTGGATCCGCGCCGGCGAGCCCTATGAAGCTTCTCAACGTCTTCCCCTTCTTCTCTCCTTCGAATCTAGCCGAAAATCCTTCCAAAATCCCTCAAGAAATGGTGAAATGAAGTCTAGGACAAGTGGAGGCCGGATGAGAAAAAAGCTCTCCTCAAAAACTCTTCAGAACAAGCATATATAGCCCGAAGGTGTGCGGGCACTGTGCGGGCCGCACAGTGCCCGCACAGCCTTCTGGCTGTGCTGTGCGGCCAGTGTGCGGGCCGCACACTGGCCGCACACTTCTCTGTCTCTCTTGTGCGGTCACTGTGCGGGCCGCACAGTGGTCGCACACCCTTCTGGCCAGGGTGTGCGGCCACTGCGCAGCCCGCACAGTGGCCGCACACGGCCGAGAAAAATGTGCCCGTGTGCGGCGCGTCGGCTTCCAGGGTGCTCCAACTCTTCGTTCCTTCTTCAATCATCCCCGGAATGACACGAATATGGTCAAAACTTGCGCACTTGGTCCTTGAAACCCTGAAATAAAAAATAAAACATCAAGTGCGCAAAAACTCGTCGAAAATACACATAAGTTGCATGAATGTACAAGAACATCATAGCTATAACATGATGTATTTAGGCACTTATCAGTCGCCTTTGAAACCCCCGGCTCATACTGCCCATCCCCGCACAATATCCTGTAAATCCCCTGAGGTGTCAGGGTCCCTGGGTAATCAGTAGGCAGCAGCGCGTACTCCTCTGTCTCGGTAAATGCCTAATGATAGAGGCCCATCACAATCGAGAACTGGGTGATACTCATGCTGAAGTGTCGACCAAGGGCACGAAACTGGATCGTCTCCCCATGTGTGAAACTATCGTATCCTCGGTCGAACTCAAAGGTCGATAAGACCTCAAGTGTGAGTGCTCGAATCACTGAGTCTCTAATAGACAGTAGACGGCCCCAACTGCCAACTGCTAATAGCTCCTCAACCTCAGTAGCTATCGCGTCGCCCCCCTGTATCTCTCTCAATGTGCTCATGTCAGGGTAGCACGACTGTCCAAAACGAAGTGCTAAGAGTTTCTTGAACCGTTCCCTGTGCTATGGTATATCAAACTCCATCTCCTCAGGGGGTGAGGTAGGCTCACGGGGCCGCTTCCCTGCTTGCTTCTTTGTCCTGGAAGACATCTCTACAAAGTTGTAAAAGAAAACAGTTAAAAACAGTTCAAGAACATAGTTTGCAGAAATCCACACGGCCGTATGAAAATTCCACATGCTCGTGTGGAGCTTCTGGCGGACAGAGCCTCATGGCCGTGGGTCTTAAAATCTAAAATTTACAACTAAATTCGTTCTAAATTCATCTCTAAACATGTTCTCATACATAATAAGCATTTAAAACAAGCGAAATCATCCAACAGAATGAATCAAATTAAGAATTGACGAAGAAGAAGACTTTGAAGTCCTTACCGACGGAGTGGAAGAAGGAATACTTAGAATATGCCGGAAAAACTCCAATAACACCTCAAAAATCCTCTGAGACGGTCGGGAAAGTAGTAGAGAGGGTAAGAGAGGAGTTTAGAGTGGAAGAATCAAGAGGCACGAGTGAAATCCAAATGAAAACGCGCGGCTTTTGAAGTTCTGGTAATTCACACGGTCGTGTGGAAATGGCACATGGCCGTGTGCCTCTAAAATTAGGGCTCACAGGGGCCAACACACACCCCTGTGTGCACTCTGGTCATTCTTTGAACTACCCCACACGGCCGTGTGCTTTCACAGGGGGATCCACAAGGGCTGGTACACGCCCTTGTGAATTCTCGGGAAAACATAGATGGTCTCTAAAAAATTTCACGCGGCCGTGTGAAAATTCCACATGGCCGTGTGCCCAACCTGGTCAAGAACACAAAGCCGGCCACAGGGGCACCCACACGCCCCTATGGTCTCTCTGACTTGCCCGAGAAACCCTAAGTATTTCACACGGCCTTGTGAATAAACCACACGGCCGTGTGCCTGACACGACCATTTGCGTGTGTACTGCAAGTGCACGGCCTTGTCGAAGTAATAAAATTACCCCGGTGAGTGGGTAGTCGAATCCATAGGGAATAGGGATTTAAAATACGAGAAATTGCTATTCAGTCGTGCGATATACGAAAAGAAACAATGATCGGCGTGATGAGTGAGTTTATGAAAATTAGAGTAGATGCAAGGCAAGTAAATAGAAAGATGAAAGAGAGAAAAGTGCAAGTAATGAGTAAAAAGAGAAACTAGCAATGAATGAAAATAGGGTATCCGGACAAGTTACCTCTAGGACTTATGCTTCTAGTGCAAGACTATGCTATTATACTTTCCTATTGATGTTAATTGAGTCGAGGAAAATCCTTAAACGCACGGTCCCAAACCTAAGGTCAACCGTGACTAACCCCAACACTATGTCCCGGTAATAGGATTCACGTCAACCCTTCACTCTGTTGATTGCTCAACTAAGCCCCAGGGCAGTATATCTACCTAAGCCTAACACTACGTGGAATTGCTTTAAGCTCTAGGGATTCCTAGTGATAAAACCTGTTCCTATGTGTAGTAGTTCTAACCCTTTGGTCCAGGTGGAAGAACCCTAGTCTAAATTAAGCCCCAGTGCATAGGATTCACGTCACCCCAAAGCCTTGGGGAAGTTTATCTACCTAACACTTCACTCTATTTCGACCGCTAATAAATCAAGGAATCGGAGGTAGGGAGAAATCACACCGGAAGGGAAAGGGGTACATCGCTACCTCACAACTCTCCCTCTTAACCCTCTTTAATTTTAAGTAGTCTAATCCTATAGGAGTTGTCACACCTCCAAAGGATAACCTAGATTGTTCTCAATCCTTAGTGTCACGGCTAAGAGAAAACAATAGCACAAGATATCGAAAATTGAAACTCGAATTTATTCATCAATTAATGGAAAAGCATAATAACAATGTCAAAAAAACATAATTATCCTAGAGTTTTACAAGTCCGAATACCCACGAGGGGTTTAGCTATTCATGGAGCTATACATGTTCATCAAATTATAAAAGAAAGCACAAACTAAAGACATCAATGAAAACCCCCTCGCGTATGGTGTGGCCGTGGTCTTGTGCGGCCGTCGAACATCGGTAACGATGCCGATGGCGCGCTCTAATCCTCCACAAAGTCCTCTTCGAAACCCTAGCCGCACTCACCAGAACTTCGAGAGAAAGATAGGTCAAAAAGATGTTTAAAAAGTCTCCAAATCGGGCTTTAAATAGGCTGAGTGCGGCTTTAAATTTGGACTTATCGGGACTTCACACGGCGGTGTGGAATTTCCACACGCCCGTGTGAAGTTTCTGGCATCCAGGAAAAATAACTACACACGGCCGTGTGGAATTTCCACACGCCCGTGTGAAGTCTTTGGCACGCTGGAAAATTAATTCGCACGGCCGTGTGTTAATTCCACACGCCCGTGTGAATTCTCTGGTGCCTTTCACAAGATCTCCCACAGGAGCACACACACGTCCCTATGTATTCTCGGGAAGAAGGGTTGTCTCTGCAGAGTCTCACACGGCCGTGTGGAATTTCCACACGGCCGTGTGCCTTAGCACAATGGCACTCACAGGGGCACCCACACGCCCCTGTGGACTCTCTGGAAAAGAGTTTAAGTTCTGCGAGATCTCACACGGCCGTATAGAATTTCCACACGGCCGTGTGCCCCTTCTGAGGTTGTTCACAGGGGCATGGACACGCCCCTGTGCCCTCTCTGGCTGAGCCCTAAGTGGTGACACACGCCCGTGTAGAATTTCCACACGGCCGTGTGTTTTCTCTGGTTTACTTAGAAAAATTTACAGACTTTCACAAAAATTCAAAAACACAAATACGATATTTGGATCCTGTAAAAACCATCAAAACACGACCAGATACCATGGAAAATATGCTCAACCAACTCAAACTTCATCAATAATCATCTAGGCACACAAAAACGTCAACAATCCACAATAAAAATTGTAGCGCAAGCTTTAAAACTTCAGGACACCAAAACTAAGACTCTTATTCAACCTAAACTAAGCTAAGTCCTAGACAAACTGTAAAACCTTAGGTTGCCTCCTAAGAAGCGCTTGTTTAATGTTACTTAGCTTGACGTACCTGTCTTACCTTACGGAGGTTCATGAATTGAAGTTGCCCTCTTCCCTACAACTTGAAAGCATGCGTTACATAATCTTTGTAGAGTAGAGGTAGAGTTATCGAGTTTGTTACCACAAAAGGGTGTCACACCCTTACTCCGTGAATGTTCATCCCCTTTCTTGTTGGGGTTCTTCTTATGGCGTCTTTTCGACCTCTTCACCTTCCGAAACATCTTCTTCATACGCTCCTTCTCCATCTTGATGTCTGTCTTGACTGGACCAAGTGCAAGTACTTCTTCTTCTTCTATCTCCATGTCTTGGTCCAGCCACCCTTCATACAGATCTGGGTTTAACAGTTCCTGCACATATTCATCAATACACTCATCAGTAACATTAAAATAATAAAGAGTATCATCAAAATCAAGGGAATGTCTCATGGCTTCGGTGAGGCGATAGGTGAGCTTATCATCTCCAACTCTAAGTGTGAGTTCCCCACCGTCCATGTCTATCAAAGATTTGGAAGTGCGCAGGAACAGCCTCCCAAGAATCAGTGGCACCTCGACATCCTTGATAAACGTCTAAATGTACGTATTTTATACGTATACTTGTGCATGCTTGTCATATTTTGTTAATGAATCGAGGCCCTTTTGTGGTCTAAATTGGGTTATTTCGTGTTTCAGGGCAAAATACGGTACTGTAGCAGGAGTTAATGTAGCAGTACTGTAGCAGTTTCGCAACTTTGCAGATTCTTTCGTCCCACATTATAGGCTACCTCAGGGGCCATATATAGACCGTGAGCTCACCCGTGAAGAGGCACGAACTCACCTTTTTATGGGACTTGGAGAGTTCTTTTAGGGTATCTTGAGTTTTCTTCTTAGGGCCTCTCATCACCACCTTCGAATTGAGGATGAAGAAGCTCTTGGAGGGGGATCTAGGCAAGGATTTTGCGAGGAGAGAAAGGTTTTGGGAAGATTCTACACTCTAGGGCTCACATTTGGAGGTTGAAGACTAGGAAAGCCACCCCTTGGAGTGGCGTCTTTGGAACTTCTCCGGCCTTCATTCTTTGAGGGAGTTCTTCTCATGCCTTTGTTGGTTGTTTTCATGCATTTCTCGTTGTATTTAGTGAACATGAGCAACTAAACCCCAAGGTCACCGGATGTAGGTGAACCTTGGGTGTGAACTTGTGATGTTTTGGATGATATTGTGCTAATTAATGTTTGTGGCTTGTTTGTGATCCATTGTTTGGTGTTTTTACATGCTTGGTATGTATGAGAACTCTATGTATCAAAAGACTTAGGAAATGCTAGGTTGCATGACCATTGCCCTAGTGTTAGACTCACCAAACTTGGAAGGGAAATACATATAAATAAGCCGTGACCATCGGGTATTTGTACCCCTCCACCCCTAGGGTTAAGTACTCTTTTGTATTGTAACCCTAGTTTGAGAAAATCACTTCACCCTTTGCAATCGTAGGGGTAATCTTGGGCGGTATACGTACCGTATCTAATACCCGTACTGGATTAGGGGTCGATTTCCGTGACCATCGGGTTGGCCTAGTCTAGGATTTTCTCGGTCCAATTATCCACTTGCATGTTAGTCCAAGCATCCTACTCACTTTAGTAGCCCTTAAGGGAATCCACATCCGTGACCACTCCTAGCCCTATTTTACCCCGTATCTTGCCCTTGTATGTTTGCATTAGTTATTTACTTATTTAACTTCTTTGCATTCTATTTATTCTCTTGAATTGTATCGGTCACACAACATTGTAAAAGGGAAGTAAGGGTAGCTTCTCAGGCCCCAGGGAATACGACCCTTGTGTCACGCACAGGGTATTACTTGACGACCCGTGCACTTGCGGGACAGCACTCATCAATACTCGTCTACATCAAGCACAACAAAGTCCACCGGAAAGATGTACTTGTCTACTTTTACCAAGACGTCTTCCTCAATTCCCCTCGGATGCCTCACCGATCGATCCGCGAGTTGAAGTGTCATTCGAGTGGGTCTAGGCTCGCCCAAGCCTAGCTTTTGGAAGAAGGTATAGGGCATGACATTGATCCTTGCCCCCGAATCGGCCAATGCCATCTCTTCACCCAAATTACCGATGTTGCAAGGTATGATGAAGCTCCCAGGATCATTTCTCTTACTCGACATGTTCTTTTGTAAGACGGCCGACCAATTAGCATCAAGAACTATAGCTGTACTCTCCTCTAACTTCCTCTTATTGGTTAGGAGTTCCTTCAGGAACTTCGCGTACTTGGGCATTTGAGCTAATGCTTCCGCGAATGGTATGTTGATGTGCAATTGTTTGAAGATACTCAGAAATTTCTTATATTGCTCATTGTCTTGGTCATTCTTCAACCTCGAAGGGTAGGGGATCCTTGGTTTATAGGATGGTGGTGCCATCTCTTTCTCTTTTGGTGCTTCTCCCCCTACTTCTTCAACTTCGGGTGATTCTTTCGTCTTCTCTAGAGGGAGATTTCTCTCGACCTCTTTACCACTTCTCAAGGTGATTGCCTTCAATTGCTCCCTTGGATTATTCTCCGTATTTCTAGGCAAGCTACCTTGAGGTCTTTCCGCCAATGTCTTCGCAATTTGCCCTACTTGATTTTCCAAATTGTGTAGGGAGACGGTGTGATTGCAAAGAGTAGCCTCCACCGACTGAAACCTAGCATCCGATGAAGAAACAAACCTTGTGAGGGCTCTCTCGAGGTCAGTCATTTTCCCTTCTAACCCGGTCACTCGCCTTTCTAGATTCGGAGCTTGTTGACCTTGAAATCCCGGTGGTGCACTATTTTTCTGTTGTGACTGCCCTTGATTGCTCCAAGAGAAATTTGGGTGGTTCTTCCACCCCGGGTTATATGTTCCACTGTACGGGTTGCCTTGGCCTTGTCCTCTATAAGCATTACCAACAAAATCAGCCTGCTCCACCGCACTAGTGCCTCCAATAGCAATAGGACAATCACTCTAAACATGTCCTCCTCCACAACCGTTGCATGTAGTGATGGCCGCAACTCTTGGTGAAGCAAGGGCATCTAGATTCTTACTCAAAGACTCTACTTGTGCCACCAAAGATGTAACCGCGTCAACTTCATGAATTCCGGCAACCTTCTTTCTGTCCCTTGAATTCCATTGATAGCTATTGATAGCCATCTCCTCTATAAGGTGCCGAGCTTCACCGGGAGTCTTGCTTCGTAGAGTTCCTCTGGCCGCCGCATCTAATAGTTGCTTGGTACTCGGATTTAACCCGTTGTAGAAGGTGTGAATGATCATCCACTCGGGAAATCCATGTTGCGGGCACTTACGAAGGAGCTCCTTGAACCAATCCCATGTCTCGAATAGAGACTCCAATTCCATTTGCATGAAGGATGATATTTCATTCCAGAGCCTTGCAGATTTTCCCGGTGGAAAGTATCTAGCCAAGAATGCCTCGGCCATCTCCTCCCACGTAGTGATGGATGCCCTTGGAAATGAATGAAGCCAATGTCTTGCTTTTCCCTTCAATGAAAATGTGAAGGCTCTCAAACGAATTGCGTCGTCCGTTACTCCATTAATCTTCAACATGTCACACACTTCGAGGAAATTCTCTATATGACTGTTGGGATCTTCATCGGCCAACCCATTAAATTGTGCGGACTGTTGTAACATCTGTATGAACGACGGCTTCAACTCAAAATTCATTGCCATGATTGGGGGCCTCACAATGCTTGATTGGGTCCCCATGACTGCGGGTCTAGCAAAATCAGACAATGTCCGTTGTTGTTCATTTTGTTCTACCATTGTTTCTGACCCTTCTATCTCAATATCGGCTTGATTTGAAGCTTCTTGCATAGGTTCCTTCCCCTTGCCATGTGTTCTTCATCCAATGTCCTGGTCTCCTTCAACAAGAATCGAAGGGTTCCCACGGGTCATAACCTGTAACCGAAAACCAAGAAAAGAAAAATAAGAACAATGATAGATAAAGAAAATATGAAATAGAATGTGAAGTGAATAGCTACAATAGTGAAAAACAAATATCTAAAACGCCTATTCCCCGCCAACAGCGCCAAAAACTTTGACACGACCCCTTGCGTGTATCCCGCAAGTACACGGGTTGTCGAAGTAATAAAGTTACCCTGATGAGAGGGTAGTCGAATCCACAGGGAATAGAGATTTAGAATATGAGATTTCACTAATAAAACTATGCGGCCTATGGAAAAGCAATAATAGGATCAATGAGTGAATGCAGAATCAAACAGAATGAAAAACAAGAAATTAATTAGAGAGATGGAATATCAGAAAGTGCAAGTAAAAGCGAATAGAGAGGACTAGCAATGAATGAAATAGGGTATCCGGACAAGCTACCTCTAGGATATATGCTTCTAGTGCAAGACTATGCTATTATACTTTCCTATTGATGTTAATTGAGTCGAGGATATCCTAAAACTCACGGTCCCAAACCTAAGGACAACCGTGACTAACCCCAACACTATGCCCCGGTATTAGGATTCACGTCACCCTTCACTCTGTCGCTCGCACGACTAAGCCCAGGGGAGTATATCTACCTAAACCTCACACTACGTGGGATTTCTTTAAGCTCTAGGGATTCCTAGTGGTAAAACCTGTTCCTTTGTGTAGTTCTAACTCTTTGGTCCAGGTGGAAGAACCCTAGTCTAAATTGAGCCCCAGTGCGTAGGATTCACTTTAACCCTTCACTCTGTTACTCACGTAACTAAGCCCCAGGGGAGTTTATCTGCCTAGCACCTCACTCTATTTTGACCGCTATTAAAATTAAGGAAACGGAGGTAGGGAGAAACCACGTCGGAAGGGAAAGGGGTACATCGCTACCTCACAACTCTCCCTCTCAACCCTCTTCAATCTTAAATAGTCTAACCCTAAAGGAGTTCTCACACCTCCAAAGAGTAACCTAAATTGTTCTCAATCCTAGTGTCACATCTAAGCGAAAACATTAGCAAGATGAAATTAAGATTGAAACTCAATTTTTATTCATCAATAATGGAAAAGCATAATAACAATGTCAAAGAAACATAAAGACCCTAGAGTTTACAAGTCCGAATACCCTCAAGGGGTTTAGCTCCTCATGGAGCTATACATGTTCATCAAAATAAAAAAGAAAGTACAAATCAAAGACATTGATGAAAACCCCCTTGTATACGGTGTGGCCGTGGTCTTGTGCAGCCGTCGAACGTCGGTTACGATGCCGATGACACGCGCTAAACCTCCATGAAATCCTCTCCAAAACACTAGCCGCACTCCCCAGGTTGAAGAGAAAGGTAGGTCAAAAGATATCCCAAAAGGTCTCCAAAATCCCCTTTTATAATGTTGAATCGCGGCTTTAAAATCGAACTTATCAAGGGCTTCACACGGCCATGTGGAATTTCCACACGCCCGTGTGAAATTTCTGTCTGGCTGAAAAATCAATTCACACGGCAGTGTGGAATTTCCACACGCCCGTGTGAATTCTCTGAAACCCTGATTTTCGGCAGAATTTGAACAGTAGCTTGCTACAGTGGTTTGCTGCAGTACCATGCTACAGTGCTACTACAGTATTTTGCCGAAATGCTCCCGAATCCGTTGTTCTTCATTGAGGCCATTGATTGGGCACACAAACAATGGTAGGTTGTACCGATTACTTTAAGTCTCCTTCTTTGTGAAGTTCTTCTAAGCTACACGAGTTAGACTTGTTGTGAATGCGACTGCCTTTGTGCCCCTCCAAAGAAGGTTGGCACACACTCACAAGTCCAAGCTGGTGCCTTTTTCCGTACTTGGTATGAAAACTTCCCAACATCGATGAACACGACCTAATTTCGTTCTTCTTCTCCAATTTAGCTCCACAAACCTTCAATGCAAAAGAGTACACAAATACACACCGTTTAGTGATAAAAACTGATTAATGATATGCTCAATGTAAGATAATAACGCTTCGCGGTACTATAACACAAGCACTTATCATCAAGCCTCCTTAGGTAAGAATAAGGTACGTCAAGCTAATGACGTTAACCAAGAGCTTCTTGGGAGGCAACCCAAGCTTAAATTTCTCTATTTTCTTCTTTTTGTGATTTTAGTTAAGTGTGGTTTGTGTATTTGTGTTTCTTTCATATTTTTGTTTGTTTGAATAAGTCCATGCTTACATGCCTTGTGTATTTGTTCTCATCGTCTTTCTTGTGTTTTAATTGATAACCATCTTGAGAAACACATGCTTTTGGTGTATTTCATGCATTAGATCAAAGTATTTAATCATTTCTTTCAAGTTGGAGGTGTTCTAAATCCCTTTAAAGCCTTCCTATTCATCTGGAGAAGCAAATTTTTGACCTAGAATGATTTCCAGGTGCATACGGCCTCAATGATGACCTCATTGAGGCCGTCTGCCACAATCCAGAGCCAAATGCCTATCTCATACGGTCTCAATGAGGACCTCATTGAGGCCATATGGATCCTGTAGCACATTAAGTTCTTGCCACTTTCTCTCTCTCTCCTCATTTCTTCTTCTTCTCACCCGATTTTCCTTCTTCTTTCTCCACCAAACCTTGGCCAAATCTCTCCATTTCTTCTCCTAGATCACCTCCTAACCTCTTTGAGACTTTGATCTAAGGTTTTTCCAAAGGTTTAACTCAAGTTTTCTCAAGGTTTCATCGGTAAGCTCTTTGATGCCCTAGTTTTATCTTTTTCATTTTTCTTGCATTCTTGGAGCTTTTGTGTGGATGTTTTTCAAGCATTTTGCTTGAATTTGGTTGTGGAATTATTGTTGATGAGGTTCCCATTCTTTCTATGTACAAAATTTTTTCTTTTTCATGTTTTCGGGGAAGTTTTGTCGAAGTGAACAGTACCATACGGCCCCCATATGGCCGTATGGTCACTATACACCAATTTATCCAAATTTTCTCCATGTTTTACACCACATTTTGGATTGTATTGGACTCCCCTATACTTGATTGGGTTCTTCATGGTTTGTAGGAGTGTTGAGGATGAAGAAATTAACAAGCTTGCGACCATGAAGTTATGTTGACAATACACGGAAGACCACATTTTCGACGAACCCAATTCCAAAGACAAGGACTAGCATGGACACCTTTTTTTGTTGTTTTAGACTTTATTTTTTAGCTTTTGTGTTCTTTGTGCATTTTGTTTCAGTTTTTGCATGATTACTCCCCATCTCTCCTTTATGACTTTTGTGGAATGATGATGTGCCTTTTTGCCTTGCAGGGCATTAAGGGAAGTTTGGTGAGCTTCTTCGTATTCAATGGAGATTGGACCCGACATGTATAGCTCGCCATACCCTATGTTCGGGTCGTCCTTCTCCACATGTAGAAGATGAACCGGGGAAGTTCATTTTCACCCTCCTCTATTGTTTTTATTGCTTAAATTGCCATGTTTTTCATGATTAGTGTACATTGAGGGAAATGTACAACACTAAGTGTGGGGATGGGTGTATTACTTGTATTAGGGTTATATTTACATGCTAGTGTTATCAATGATGGCATTTTTCATTCTTGTGAGATTCTTCTAGCATAGACTAATGATTGATGTGAGTTACACATTTTTTAGCTCTATTGAATCCTGTTTCACCTCTAGTATTGTCATGTGCATTGAATTTTTTTGTTGATGCCTTGGGAATAGCCAACATGACTACTTTAACCCTCTTGTATGCTTAACACACAACTTTGAGTACTCGGCCTTAGAATACTAAGTTCTGTTCTTCAATGAACTCTTAAGAACTTCTAAGTCTTTTTGAGCTAGTCCTAGTTGTGTGACATGTATTGCAGTCTAAAGACATGATCTAGGGTGAATGAAAAAAAATAATAAAAAATATATATATATAATAATAATAAAAAAAAATTTGAGTCTATGTCAGTATTCCTCTGCTAATGAAGCATGAATGCGTCTATGTAGACTGTAATCGAGTAGTTGGGTGACTCTTGTTCCTAACCAGCATGTGCACCCTCCAAAAAGATTTTTGTGCAATCTATGTTAGTCGGACTTGAAAAAAAAATTGCATAAATATGTATATACGTGTAAATAAAAACCCTAGTGATCTTTTTGACTGCCTACTTGATGTTTTGAGAAGAAAAGGGATTTAGCCTCAAGTTAGAGAGTTAGAAGGATCTTACTTGTTCATTGAGGTAGCACTTAGAATTCTAATGCCTAGTATTCTTATTGTGGAGTGATGAGCATCTAGAGCTGTGCTGATTGAAGTCAGTAGGTTAGACCAAGTTAGGGCAAATGAGATAAAAGATTCACATACACTGCATAGACATATAAGAGGTGAGGCAGGATCATTCTGTTATGCTTATTGATTGTAACTCAATATCTATGTATCATTGTCTATTGCTTCTAGAATCCTATTTGTATTTGAGCCAGAGATAGAGCATTTAGCCACTTATCTTTCTCTTTGTTTTATTTTAGTATATATATTTTATACACTTGTATGTATTTTTATAGGAATAGATGCCCGTTTTGTGCTTAATCGAGTATTATTTGTTTTGTAGGGCATGTATACGCCAGGGGGAACACGAGAATATGATTAGGGCAGAAAAAGGAGAAAAACCGGGTGTCGTAGACTGTAGCGTATTTACTGTAGCTGAAACAGTGCAGTACGAGTAATGTAGCGGAGTCACTGTAGCAGGCACTGTAGCACCTAAGGATTTTTTGTGGCATGAATCTGATTCGAGGCATACGGCCTCAATGAGGCCGTATGAGAGGCCGTCTGCCCCATCCAGAGATTGATAACTAGTTCATACTGCCCATCGTTGAGCCCGTCATTGACCCCAGTATTGACCCCATCATTGACCCCGGTATGCCTCGGGTTTTGGCACTATAAAAGGATTTTTTAGGGCATTATGGAGAAAACTTCTTCTTGGCCTTTTGAGCCGCCGCCCCCACACTTTCTTGATGCCTTTCGGCCATCTTCCGGCGACGATCCTTGAGGGAAACAAGGACACATCATCACCAAGAGGGAGAGGAGCAAAGGAGAAGGAGTTGGAGTGAAGATCTAAGCCATCATCGATAAAACTTGTGAAGCTTCATCCATTTAAGGGGATCACGACCTCGAGGGAGTTTTCATTACTTATTTTATGTTTTTATCTTCCTTGTATGTTGTATAAGTGTCTCTTGTCATGAGGGATTAACTTATTGTTGTGTTTGGATTTGGATGAACCCTAGGGTTTTTGTTGTGTATGAACTTTGGATGTTATTATTAATTTAGTTTGATGGTTTTTTGAGATTCAATCTTTCATGCTTTCATGTCTAGAATTACATTTGTGGAGAAATCCGTGATTCTTTTATGAGTTGTACACGTAGACGTGACCTACTCACGTGTACTAGATCTAGGAGAGATTGAAAGGGGATTCTTGTGCCAACACGCCAAGAGATTGGGTGCCGGTAGCCCTCCATTGCTAGGTTTAAGCCGAAGGATAGTAGGTTTACTCCTATTAGAGATTTCCTTGAACTCTTTGCTATCGTAGGTGGGTTAATACAGAGAGATTCCGATTAACACTCGTATGGGATTAGGGGTTAGCCGCCGAGAAATTGGGGTTAACCTATTTATGAGATCTCTAGGTCTTAAATGCCGTCAACACATTCTAAACCATCCTAGTTTGGACCTTAACGACAACCCTAGGTGGATTCCTTATCCAAAGACTCCCTTCTCGTGCTTTTTACTCCCTTGCTTATTTACATTTGTGTGCTAGTGACCCGGCCATTGGGTTAGTTAGTTTACTTTACTTTGTTCTTTTCACTAAGAATCATAGGCTAGATAATAGATGAAGAGTGAGTAATAGTAATTTCTTGCCCCCAGTGGAATACGACCCCTGTGTCACTCACAGGGTATTACTTGGCGATCTCGTACACTTGCGGGGAAATAATCATCTAGCATTCGACGAAGAAACAAACCTTGTGAGGGCTCTCTCTAGATCAGTCATCTTTCCCTCTAACCCGGTCACTGGGCTCTCTAAGTTCGTTGCTTGTTGACCTTTAAATCCCGGTGGTGCATTGCTTTTTTGTTGAGACTGCCCTTGGTTGCTCCATGAGAAGTTTGGGTAGTTTTGTCATGGCCTGACCCACAGGTCCACAAGACACGACAAACTGCCGCAACAATCTCGAGGAGGGATACTCCTCCACTCAGCCCTCAAGACAGCGCAATGCTGAACAATAAATCTAGAATCAACAATATTAACACAAATACCAAGTTTCAAGGACAACAATGCCCAGCGGAAGTAATATAAACAACAACAACGACGACGATGACGACGACGTCAATAAGGATAGAAGATAGAAGTTCACAAACACACAGAAAGATAACACTGACAATAATAGCAAAAGCTGATACACACAAGTTTAAGAGTGGTTTAAGTACAACACCATGCAATAGAGTTCTCGACATACTAGTGGATCCAAGACTCAATAACATATGTATGATCCAAAAATAACATACACGAATAAAAGTGATACAAGGAAACGAGAAGGCAACAAATGCTTATGATAAGTGCTTGAATATACATGTTTTACCTACTTGTTTTATATACATTGAACATCATTTTACCATTGATTATGTCTCATAAAGTGTATTTTGGTGTTCTTTTATGCAATTAGGTTGTGGAAGTGTTAAAGGAGGAAAAGGAAGCAAAGACGGGTTATAAAGACCTATTGTTGGGAGTTTTTGTACAACACAAGTGTTAAGGCACAAGAGGGGATCACGCACATGAGGGTGTGTGCCAACTTCCTGAAGAATTCAAGATGATTTATGTGATGGAAGGGCACAAAGGCAGTCACACCTTCATGTCCCAACTTGTGTGAGGATAGTTAAACCTCTCAAATGATGATTCGAAGAAGGAGAAGTCTTATAACTCACCACATGGACGTGTGCCCGACCATGTGGCCTCAATATGAGAGAGTTTGGAGCATAATTATGAAGAGTACTGTAGCAAAAATACTGTTCATTTCACTGTAGTAGTACTGTAGCGGAATTTACTGTTCACGCGACCGCGTCAAAATCCGCGTGGGATCTCACGTGGTCGCGTGGAGGCACGTGACTGACGCGGTTCAAGCTTATAAATAGCCCTTTTCGCCGATTCTTTTGATATCTTTTGTGTGGCTTTTGAGAGGCAAGGCGGCTAGGGTTTGAGGAGGAGGTCTTTGCCGAATTGGAGGACCGTTCTTCACCAACTTTGATAGTTCTTTCCTCCGTCATAGCATCGAGGGAGTCATCGGCAACCTAGCTTCGGAGAAGGATCCTTCAAGACGTTGAGCGACCCATCAAGGCCATCATCACGAATTCAAGGGGGTTTATTTCCATGGTTTACATTGCTTTTCATTGTGTTATGTTTTGCTTTGTAATAAGCCCCATGGAGGGCTAAACCCTAGTAGATACTTGGGCATGTGAACCCTAGGTTTCGATTCATGTATTGACTTTCTTGATGCTTCCTTTTAATTCCGAGTTAATTTGAGTTTTAATCTTGTTTTATCATTGCTTGCATGCCTTATTGATTCGTATGGTTGTTTGGTATGCTTGATTTGTTGCCTTGGTGTGAGAGAGGTCTCCATTAGGGTCAGAACATATGAGATTGAAGATGGTTGAGAGGGTGAGTCATGAGATAGTGGAGTGTCCCCTTTCCCTTCCGATTGAGTGTTTCCTATCTCCGTATTCCCTAAGTGTTATGCAACCATATGGGGTGTGAGGTGTGAGATTGATAGATTTCTCCACCGGGACCTTTGTAAGGGGTTAGGGATCTTTCGCCTAGAAGTAGGGTTAGATCTAATTTTAGGAATCGGTTTCACTTTTAGGTATCCTTAAAACTCATTGCGGTCATATAGGGTGTGAGGTGTTGAGATTGAGTGAATTCTCCGCCGGGACCTTGTAGGGGACTAGTATCGGTGGCCTGGAAGCAGGGATCGATTGTTCTTGGATTACCTCGACTCATAGAACTCGGTTTAGAAGCATTTAGTTAGTTTTGCACTTCATGATAGAACCTAGGGGAAGCATTGCCCGGGTATCTCATCTTCATTGATTGAGATCTCCCTTTATTTACCCTTCGTCTATTTGTCTCTGGTATTAATTTCTATGCACACTAGATCACCACAAAATCACATTGGTCATTAGGCTAGATTGCAGAGAAGAAGTTAGTACTAGTAGCCCTGTTCCCTGTGGATTCGACTACCCTACTCACCGGGGTAATTATTACTTCGACAACCCGTGCACTTGCGGTACACACACGCAAAAGGGTGTGTCAGCTTAGCACGCAGCCGCACCGCCTCACCTACTACCTACAACAAAAGTGGGAAGGAGAAAGAGGGGATGAGTAACCACAGTTACTCAGTGAGGGGATTAGCACAACATTCTTCTTATGGCTAGATCCAATCTCCTGGTCCCTGCGGAGAGGAAAAAGAATTTCACGTTCTTTTCTCCCTTTCGGGAAGGGAGGATTAGAGAAATCCTATTGATTGCTGCTTTCTCCAGACCTCCGGTAAAGCATGAAAAAAGGCTCGAACGGTACGATCCCTCCGTCACCCCAGAATGAAAAGGGTGATCTCGTAGTTCTTGGTCTGTGAAGATGCGTTGTTAGGTGCTCCATTTTCCCATTGAGGCCGAACCTAAACCTGTGCTCGAGAGATAGCTGTCCATACACTGATAAGGGATGTATGGATTCTCGAGAAGAGAGGAGCCGTGGTGGTCCCCCCCGGACCGCCCGGATCCCACGAGTGAATAGAAAGTTAGATCTACATTGGATCTCACCTGAATCGCCCCATCTATCCTCCTGAGGAGAAGTTTGGTTTCCATTAGAAATATACCGAAAGATAACAATACCAAAACATAAATCAGTGAAGATACTTTACTCATAAAATACTTGGGTTAAAACATAATTACACATAATAATATTCTACACCGTAATACAATAAAGTATGGTAATACCAATAAATTCTTAATACCAAACTTGGGTTTAAAACGAGGAAACTTTGAAATACCAAATACAGGTTCAAACTATAAAATACACTGAACATTTAACAACCTTTACCATGCTACAAATAACTTAATACAACACCAAGTTGTAAACAAGTATAGCAATTATAAGATACAAGGTTTATCAATTCTAGCATGATTAAAATCCTCAAAAGTTTGGGAATAATAAGGATAACACTTATCACATAAGAATACCACCTTTCTCATTGAAATACAAATAGAATTTCATAGAAATTAACAAGAAAACACATGCCATCCTGGACCTAGCATAAGCACAATTCTCATCAATAGATTCAAATATCAAGATGCATAGAAATCATTAACTCATCGATCATAAATCAATAATGATGTCCAGAATAGCCTCAAAAACTCTCCGTCGCTAACCATGGCCTTGGTTAGGTCTAGAGCTACCAAGATGCGCATATCTTGGCATTGGCCGCTGGGAAGTTCGTGTGGTGACTCCGAACAACCCAACTATACCCATGTCAGGGATCTACGCTCCCACTTGACATGGTATAACCATTTCGACAGTATTCCATGCCACTTCTAAATAGGTCGGCAAGTGGAAACCATCCACTTCTTACTGCAGTAAGTACTGGAGCTCGGCTCCCATGTCACCAACAAAGAATTTAGACAATAACTCAGCCCGTAGGCTCAATATAAACATCATGATAGCATAATTCTCAATAAGAGATAGTAAGTGTTCACAATGGCAATTCTCACTCCAAGAGTGATCAGTTTAATCATATCATTAATAATGAAACCATTTTCATCAAAAATATCATACAAAGATGTCTGTCAAAAATCCACCTTGAGTATTGCATCAATACCAAGAAAATCAGCTTGTTCTCACATGCCTTTCATCAAATAAACAACATTTAAAACTAAACAAGATTTCTTGAGCACTTGCTCCAATCAGAGCCTTGGCAATAACACAAAATGGGTAACATAAATAGGTTACATAAATCCATTTGTGTATGATAACAAAAGTCTCAAACATTCAATTTGGAAACCAAGAAGTCGTAATAAAGCTTTCAAAACTCAAATACAACATTTGGCAAACTTTGCAAGTAAACTAGACCATGATTCAAATATTCCTTTTTGGTCATCAAATCAAACATCTCAAATCTCATAAGAATACACAATTGAAACGTATACTTCAAAACATAGGATTTTCAAATCTCAACAACATATATAAATACTTTAATAATGCTTAGGCAATGAGCCAAGTCATAATTTAATTATGGCTCCAAACTACCCAAAACACATTTCAAAAGCCACTAATAATGCAAGGTATCATTTAGGTGAAACTAAACCAATTATGACAAAGGTGTGTGAAATAATGCAATCGATAACTCATAGAATATCTAATCTTCACTTACAAATTCCTAATCACATAACAACTCAAATAACCATTCCTTTGAACAGTAATACTTTCAAGTAAGAAATATACATTCAAATATATACATAGATATACATCTCATTCCAAAATAAAGTTTAAATCTTAAATCGAAGCATAAACATATATAGCCCAAATTAAGCATCATAATGCACAAAGATAGATATAAATACGTATATAGGTATTCTTCGGATAGGATTATGCTTATTAGTCCCACTCACAACTTTGACGATCTCGCTCCTTTGAACGCTAGTCCTCGATAAGCTCTTTGCTTCAATCCAAAGCTTTTCCTCCTTGAGAAAGCACAACAAACACCAATAAATTGTTAGGACAAAAGTCAAGCAAGACCCTAAGTTCTTCTACCAAACAACCCTAATGAACTCTAGGGTTGCTCCACTCACATCTCAAGGTACTAAACCAAATCTAAGGGTTTAGACTCCTCTCTAAACCAAGGAAACCAAGAATCCAAGGAGAGCTCACCGTAGTCACAGTAATTCATGGATCAAGGTGAGGAAGGTTCAAGGATTTAATGAAGCCAAAGCCAAACAACTTAATGAAATCAATCCTCACAAGATTAACCATCAAAGAGGAAGAAGAAGATGTAAGGATCAAACTCTCACAAGGGTTCACAACAAACCCTAACCATTCTCATCAAAGAACAAGGAAGAAGGAATAAGAAGATGAAAGCTTACCTTGATCCAAAGAATGAGCAAGTTGATGATCCAAGATTCAAGCTCCAAAACCACTTCTAAGTCAGCCTTAGAACCTCATGAGATGATGGAGGAAGAGAGGAGAAGGAAATGAAGAAGTTTGGAAGAAAAGAAATGAAGAAATGAAGAAATGAAGCTAGAAACGGGTTAATATAACCAAAATCGGGTCTGTGTGCGGGCTGTGTGCGGCCCAACACACCAGCCGCACACCACAGGCAGAAGAGTGTGCGGGTGATGTGCGGCCCCGCACACTAGCTGCACACCCCTCTGCCTGGGAACATGCATGACATCGTGAGGATTGCAGCTATCACTGTAGCAAATCACTGCCCGATTTCAGCCGATTTTTCAACCGTGACTAAGACTATTTAAAGGCCTTTTTAGGGACTTGTTGAGGATTTTTCACCTATCTTCTGGAGGGTTGCGGCTAGGGTTTGGAAAGGACTTTATGGAGGACTAGAGCTTTCTTCGGCATGGATTCGGCGAGGTGTGCCCTAGGCTTGACAGAGGGTTCGATTAAAAGATGAAGCTGCTGCACAAGACCACAGCCACGCTACACAAGGGGGTTTTCATCTATGTTTATATTTCTTGTTTATTCATACACATTGATGGATTTGTATAGCTCCATGGAGAGCTAAACCCCTTGTGGTTATTCAGACTTGTAAACCCTAAAATGATATTGTTTTTATGACATGTTATTATGCTTTCTTAATTGATGAATTTAATTGAGTTCCAATCTTGATTGCTTGATGTATTTATTTTCCCTTAGCCGTGACACTAGGGTTGAGAATTATCTAGGTTGTCCTTTGGAGGTCTAACAACTCCTATAGGATTAGACCACTCGAGAATGGACAGGGTCGAGAAGATGAGTCGTAAGGTAGCGAAACATCACCTTTCCCCTCCGGTGTGATTTTCCCTACCTCAGTGTTCCAAGAGTTCTTAGCGGTCGAAGTAGAGTGAAGTGCTAGGGGCTGAACTCCCCTGGGGCTTAGTTGCACAACCGACAGAGTTAATGGTTGTAGTGAATCCTGGTGCTGGGCTTAATTGAGACTAGGGTTCTTTCACTTGGACGAAGGGGTTAGAACTACACTTAGGAACATGGCTAATCACTTGAAATCCTTAGAACGTAAACTAATCCCACGTAGTGTGAGGCTTAGGAAGATGGACTCCCCTTGGACTTAGTTGACAGGTCAACAAGAGTTAAGGGTCGTAGTGAAACCTAATGCAGGGGCATAATGTTGGGATTAGTCATGGTTGAGCTTAGGTTTGGGACTGTGTACTTTAGAATCTCCATGACTCATTAAACATCAATAGGAGAGTATAATACATTGTCTTGCCATGAACATTAATCATACGGGGAGCTTGTCCGGGTACCCTATTATACACTTGATTGTTTCTCTCTTTACTTTTGGCTTGCACTCTCCTATCTTCTATATTTCTTTTTTATTTTTCTTATTGCTTGATATAATCGATCCGCAAGCGCACTGATAAACGCCTAACTGTACGTATTATTTATGTATGTTTGCGTATTTATAGAGTATTTTGTATGTGTGGATGCCCGTTTTTTATGTTGAATGGATGATAATGTTGTGGGAGTTTGGTTGTTTGTTGTTTTTGTGGGTTTTTGGAGTAATTTGAAAGCTTTGTAAAAATGTTTTGCTCCATGTACAAGAGAAGCTCTTGCAAAATTTTTTTTGGGAATCACTGTAACACTTCTTGAACTCATTCATATCCCATCATGAGAAACCATTTCTTCTCTTGTATTTGTCCTGATTTTGTAGCATCCTTGTAAACTCTTATCCCCCACAACACTTGCATTAAAGAAAATTGGACTTCATGTTTTTGATTGTGCAAAGGACTTGCTTGGATCATTCTTGTTTAGTTGTTCTTGTGATGTTTGTTATTTGTTTATTTGTGTGTTTTATTTTCTTTGTGTGTGATGGATGCCTTGAGATGATGTTCTTGTCTACCTTTCAGGGTGAAATTTGGACATCAAGCACACTCTCCTCCTCCATTTTATTCTTGAAGCTTTGGTGGTCACCCCTATCTCATGGACTTCAAGCCTCATGTGTTGAGACTCGGGGAAGTTCACGAAACCCTCCTACTATGTTTTTATTGCCTTTATTGTTGCATTTCATTGCTTAGGCACATTGAGGGCAATGTGCAACTTTAAGTGGGGGATGGAGTTGGATCTTCGTGAACTTTTAAAATTTTTGCAATTGCATGCTTGGATTACCTATGATAGCTATGATTGTATTGTTTAGGACTTCCTAGCTTGGTAGAATGATAGTTGTGAGCTGTACTTTACTTGTGCTTGAATGTAGTTCTGATTCATCTTTAGTGCACTCTTATACTTGTTCACGATCACTTTCACCTTGTACATTCCAACCAACCCATTGCAATGTTTTTGGCATTAAATTGTTAAAGTCTATTTTCAATGCACTTTTAAGAGCCTTTGAGGTCCTTTGTTGTTTTCTTTGGCCTCAAGTGAGATTGTTTAACAAGTTCTATTCCAGGGGATACGAGATACTTGTTTGTGAAAAAACAAAAAAAAAAAAAAAAAAAAAGAGAAAAAAGTGGAGTCTATGACAGTATTCCTCTGCTAGTACAGCATGAATGCGTCTATGTGGACTGTAATCAAGTAGGATGGGTGGCTCTTGTGCCTAGCCAGCATGTGCATCCGTCTGAAAGATTTTTGTGCAGTCTACGTTAGTCGGACTCAGAGAAAAAAATAAAAAAACATAATAAGTAAAGTAAAAGAATGTATATATGCAAGTAAGGAATAAAAGCATCTCGTATGTGTCCCCTGAAACCTGTTGCATGATCACTTAAGAGCCAGAGTTTTATTCAGGACCCGAAGGACTCTTAACTGGGTATTGAGGGTGTCTTTAACACTTTAATGCCTTATTCATTGTACGTTGGGTGAATGGTCATCCTGGGGTAATCCAGGGTGTGGAGGTCAAGGTGGGAGTTAGCACACACTCACGGGGGCACTTGAGGAGAAACAGAACTAATATTACTTGACTATTCATTGAACAGCTCACTTCTTAATTTCTGTCCATTTGTGCTCGTGAAGTTCTTTACTATTGAGCTTGAGGTCATACAGTTAGTTGTTTATCTTCTTGCCCCTGTTCTTCATGTTTGTTTGCTTGGTGACAAGCAAACGCTTAGGTGTGGGGATGTTTGATAAACGCCTAACTGTACGTATTATTTATGTATGTTTGCGTATTTATAGAGTATTTTGTATGTGTGGATGCCCGTTTTCGGTCTAAATTGGTTTATTTCGTGTTACAGGCACAGAAGATACCGTGGGGAGCTCGACAATATGATTTTAGAAGAAATTGGCAGGAAAAAGACCATTTTTGAGCTCCGGTACTGTAGCAGCACTGTAGCACGAAACCTTTGGCAAAACGGCTAAGTCTGGAAGATCATGCGGGTACTGCAGAGGCCGCATACGACTGTAGCAATTCAACTGTAGCAAAACTACTGTAGTGGCACTGTAGCAACTTACGCGATTTTCTGGATTTCTCGGAAACTTTCTCTCCCCGCATGCGGGGCCGCATGGGTGACCGCATAGCATCCCGAAATTAGGTTTTAAAGGCCTTTTGGGCATTCTTCTTGTTATCTTTTGGCCACCATTCTCCTCCATCATCTTCTTGGACTTCAAGGCTGCGGGAGAAGGCATTTTTGAGGAGCAAATCGAGGGGAGAAGAAGATCACACACTCAAGGGCGAGCATCTAGGAGCTTGTTGGCGCGGATCCTTCAAGTTCTCATCACCATCTTCTTCTAGTCTTCATCTTAGGGGAGTTGTTATGAGCTTTACTTTGTATTTCTTGTTTTGTAGGCATTCTCCTTTGTTGATGATGAACTAGACTCCCAAGGTCGCCGGGCATCCGGTGAACCTTGGGATGAACTTGCTTGTTTGGATACTTGATTTATATGTATGGTATTTGTGTGGTTTGTGGTTTAAGTTTGGTGTATTTGAATGCCTTGGTATGCATGAGAACTCTGTGTATCAATTTTTAGGTAATACTAGGTTGCATGACCATTGCCCTAGTGTTAGACTCACCAAGCTTAGAAGGGATACATGTACAAATACGCCGTGACCATCGGGTATTTTGTACCCCTCCAACCATTAGGGTTGAGCCTAGATATTGTGTTTGACTCTAATTTGAGATTTCCCTAGGCCCTTAGCAATCGTGTGGGGATTTGGGCGGTAGAAATACCGTAGCGGTGGAAATTCCGTATTCCAATACCCATACTGGATTAGGGGTCCTCACCGTGACCATCGGGGTGACCTATCTTTGGATGTCTCTTGGCCTAACCACCTTTGCCTGTGTGATTCGGGTATTCTTCTAGCTTTAGTAGTCCCGAGGGGATCCTCGCCCGCGGCCTCGTTCATTTATTGCTCATTGTTTCCTTAATGCGCTTGTTTGGTGTGCCTTAGATCACTTGTTTATAGTTTTATCTTTTGTTTGTTTCCTTATCTTGTTTTAAATCTATATTTGGTAGACTAGACAGTGTCATCTAGAGGGAAGTAATAGCAGCTCTTGGGACCCCAGGGAATACGACCCCCTCGCGCGTGCGTGAGGGGTATTACTTGGTGACCCGTGCACTTGCGGTCAAGTCATCACGCACGGGTCGCCAAGTAATACCTCGCACAAAAGCACGAGGATCGTATTCCACGGGGCTAAGGAGCTACTCTTACTCCTCCATTGCCTATTATCTAACCTAACCAAACAAGCATTGATGTATGTTCTTTTGTAGCAAAGAAATAAATACGATGTAATTAGACAAATTTAAAAGCATACAATGTGGTTGCAAGTGCTACAATGAAGAGTAAAGGCCTATGGATATGGATCCCCTTGAGGGGTCATCATGATACATGGATGAAGGATGAAAGGTAGCTTGGTTGATTTAGACCGAAGGATCTCAAGATTAGATCAACTCCAATTTCTCAGCGATTGAACCCTAATCCCATACAGATATTGGTTGGAATCTCTTCCTAACCAACAACCCTACTATTGCATTAAGTATAAGGAGATCCCAAAATAAGGATACACTAAACCCTAGTCTATCCTTAAAGCTCGGAGGGCTATCGACACCCGATTTCTCGGTGTGCCGATACAAGTAACCCCTTTTAGTTCATTAATGACCTAATACACGTGAGTAGGTCACATCTACGTGTATAATTCAAGAAAGAACTACGGATCTCTCCATATGGTAGTTCGAGACATAAAGCACAATGAACTAAATCTTAAACCAAACCAAGCTTGCAATTAAGTAAAGATCATCCAAAATACATGATAAACCCCCCCAAGGTTCACCAACATCCGGTGGCCTTGGGGGTCTAGTGTGCCATCAAGCAAATAACAACAAGAATACAAAGTAAATCACTTAAAAAGCTCATAAATAACACTCCCTAGATGAAATGATGAAGGAGGAGGTGGAGGTCCGGCCGAATGATGCTTTCCCCCGTCCAAGAGATGCCGAATGACGCTTCCCTTGACTTGGATCCTTGCCTCCTTGATGGTGAAGCTTCTCCCCTTCAAAATGATGTTCTTGCCTCTTTCCTTGGCTCCAAATTGTCGTCTCCCAAAGATTTCTTCGTTTCTTTCCTTTTAGATGCCGGCCAAGAAGTCCCCTTTGTGTGCCCTAAAAACCTCTATAAATACTCCCGCAGGATCCCGGGGTGGATAGATCCATCCCGGGGTGGATAGATAGGCAAAAATAGGGCAAAAACCTGTCTCACGTGGGGGTTCATCCCGGGGTGGATGGATGGATCCCGGGGTGGATAGAAGCATCCCGGGGTGGATAGGGGGCCGTGAGAGCTAGTTGAAAATTACTGTCTTTTGATGCTCACGGCCCCTTATACGGCCCCATATGCTGTAGCACTCCAGCACCCTGATTCTTCATCCATTTTCGCCCAAATCGTATTATCATGTTCCTCATGGCTCCTCCATGCCCTACAACATAAATAATGCTCAATTAAGCATAAAACGGGCATCCATTCATATAAAGATACATGCTAAGTGAACAAAATATGTATGTTAAAACACATACATTTAGACACTTATCATTGCTCTTAATTACTCTTGCTCATACACATTAATTCTTCTTCTCACCACCGTATTAACTGACATGACCCCTTGCGTGTATCCCGCAAGTGCACGGGCTTGTCGAAGTAATAAAATTACCCTGGTGAGTGGGTAGTCGAATCCACAAGGAATAGGGATTTAAAACACAAGATTTCGCTATTTAGTTATGCGGTGTACGAAAAGTGATAATAAGATTGGTGAGTGAATTATGGAAGCAATGAGAATAAAAGACAAGAAATTAAATAGAGAGATGGAAGACAAGAAAGTGCAAGTATAAGTGAATTAGAGAAAGACTAGTAATAGATGAAATAGGGTATCCGGACAAGCTACCGCTAGGACTTATGTTTCTAGTGCAAGACTATGCCTTTATACTTTCCTATTGATGCTAATTGAGTCAAGGAAATCCTTAAATTCATGGTCCCAAACCTAAGGTCAACCGTGACTAACCCCAACACTATATCCCGGCATTAGGATTCACTACGACCCTTGACTCTTGTTGACCTGTCAACTAAGCCCCAGCGGAGTCTATCTTCCTAAGCCTAACACTACGTGGGATTGCTTTAAGCTCTAGGGATTCCTAGTGATAAAACCTGTTCTTATATGTAGTTCTAATCCTTTGGTCCAGATGAAAGAACCCTGGTCTAAATTAAGCCCTAACACTCTATCTCGACCGCTAATTATCCAAGGAAATGGAGGTAAGGAGAAATCACACAGGAAGGGAAAGGGGACGCTTCGCTACCTCATGACTCGCGCTCTCAACCCTCTTCAATCCTCAGTAGTCTAACCCTATAGGAGTTGTCACACCTCCAAAAGGTAACCCAGATTGCTCTCAACCCAGATTGCTCTCAACTCAAATTTATTCATCAATAATGGAAAAGCATAATAGCAATGTCATAGAAACATAATAATCCTAGGGTTTTACAAGTCCAAATACCCACGACGAGTTTAGCTCGTCATGGAGCTATACTTGTTAATCAAAGTATAAAAAAAAGTATAAATAAAAAGCATTGATGAAAAAAATCCTTGCGTATGGTGTGACCGTGGTCTTGTGCGGCCGCCGAACGTCGGTGATGATGCCGATGACGCGCTCCAAACCTCTATGAAGTTCTCTCTGAAACCTTAGCCGCACTCTCCAGAAGTTGGGGAGAAAGTCAAGTCCAGAGATATCTTCAAAGTCTCCAAATCGGACTTTTATAATGTCGAGTGCGGCTTTAAATTTGAACTTATCGGGACTTCACACGGGCGTGTTAAGTTTTTGGCTTGCTGGAAAATTAATTTACACGACCGTGTGGAATTTCCACATGCCCGTGTGAATTCTCTGGAATTCTGAATTTCGGCAGAAAGTGAACAGTAGCTTGCTACAGTGCCTTGCTGTAGTACAAACTACAGTGTTAATCGTGTCCGATCAACCATGTGCAACCAGTGTGCCGCACACTGGCCGCACACTCTTCTGGCCAGGGTGTGCGGCCACTGTGCGGGCCGCACAGTGGACGCACACAGTCCAAAAATGCTGTGCTTCGTGCGACGCTTCGGCTTGTAGGCTATGTAAAGTCATCATTTTTTCTTTAATTTTCCCCGAAATGACTCCAATATAGTTAATCCTCGCACAATTGGTCCTTAAAACCTTGAAACAAGAATAAAAACATCAAATGTGCAAAATGTCATCGAAAACTAACACAAGTTGCATGAAAGTATATGAACATCATAGCTAAAGCATGGTGTATTTAGGTACTTATCAAATACCCCCCACTTAAGCGTTTGCTTATCCCCAAGAAAATAGACATCAAGAATAAGAGAGACTGATAAGTGACTCAATACACAACCTCAAGCCAGAAAAGAGTGTATCATAGCAATAATAAAACTCAAAACACTAAGCAAGGACCATTTAAGATTTTTCGCGCATTCACAGGCTGTATCGTGATGTGTGTGTGCAACCCCCCTAATTCGAAGCCCTGTAATTCCAAGTAAGGTAGACAGGACCCCGAGGACCACTTCTTGGAGCAATTTCCACCACTTAGTGGAATTCGGCCTTGAGGTGCTAGAGATACCCCTAGTAGACTCCTAAAGATCTTTCCTCTTTTATTCGAACAAACACCGGTCATGAAACCATATTTTGCTGTACACACATGTTTTTCGGGACTAACATGAACTGCAAATCCACATTACCTGGAGCTTTGTACACTCAAATATATGCGCTCATGCCCTTATAGCTTTTGGTGAGAGGAACACTCTGGTTAGGAGCAAGAACCCCATGTTACTTCGCTAATAGGGCAGAGGAGCTCTGTCCCTTTTTATAATTTTTTTTCGACCGTATTGCAAGAAAAAAAAGGAGGAAAGTCATTAAGAGTCTATTAGAAGACCTGTCTAACACATCAAGACACGAAACCACTAGAATGGGTTAGCAACTAAGAGGGTCATGAAGGTAACTGTTGTTCATCACCTGGGCGTCCAAAGTTCTACCTAGGGTGTGAGTGCAAGGAATGCCAAAAATGACACGAAAATCTTAAGGGTGCAAGGTCAACAATGGCTTAGTGTCTATCTTGGTTTCATGCTATAATACATTCATAATTAAGCATGCCATCCTTGGTTCAACAATCATGCAAAAAATCAAAAATTTTCATACAAGGCTCATGAAAAATATAAGTATTACAAAACATACACACCCACCCCCACTTAGAAAAGTACATTGCCCTCAATGTACCTATGTCAGCAGCAAAGAAAAAGTATGCAATGAAAATAAAAGAAGTGGGTTCATGAACTTCCCCGAAACAAGTGTTGTGAGGCCTTGGAGCATGAGTTCAGGGTGGCATTCCCTAAGCAATATAAAGGGTGGAGAGAAAGAAAATTGTGATGTCTCATGTAACCAGCAAGAAGAACAGACGTCGAGTCAAGCATCCATCATTCCCCAAAAGAACAAAGTACAGAATTTAAAACATGAACAAAAGCTTTTAGACCAAAATAAAGTAACACAAGTGGTAGGGATAAGCCCAAACCAACTAGACTACAACAACAAGCAAAGGGAAATAAAAGTGCAACAAAGACAAGGAAAGAAACATTAAAGGGAAATTAGCTCTCAATCCTAGTCATCCCAATCGTCGGTCGAAGCAGGTGATGTTGAAAAGGTCGGGGATGGGGGTTGCTGCTGCAGGAGGGAGATGATACTCTGTTGGCCTTATAGAAGCTCTTGCTGCCCTTGGATAAGCTGGTGATATCGTCCCCCTGGCGCCTTTGTATGTCGCGTAAATCTTGCTGTTCCTGGTGCAACTCGGTAAGGGTAATGGAGCGATCAGTGCGTGACTGTGCATGCTCATCATGTGGGGCTCCCGGTGCAATGGGTTCATTATCGGGGTTAGAGAGCCCTTCATGAGAAGTAATGATGTAGGTGGACCCTTGGAGCTTCACAAGGCCAATTGCTAGAAGAGTTTGGATTCCAAGCGCGAGTGTCCCCCCAACCCTTTCCATTGAACGGACGCGGCCTGGAGCACCCAGGCTTCTCACTAGGCGTGTGATGTAAGGCCCGACAAAAATGACCCCGATTGGTGGATGTTGATCATGGAGAGTGATGCATTCGGCAAGAACATAGGCTAAATTGATGGGGTAGCAATTTATCATGCTGTACATGATAAGTAGATCCATGCGAGAAACTACCCCGGTGCTGTCAACCCACCACGTCAGTGATCGACTAATTAAAGCATGTATGTACCGGTGGGCTGGGTTACAAAGATGTGATATTCTTTTAGAGTCTTGACCTGCAGGCTATTGTGATGGTAAGCCAGAAACGCCTTGGTTCAGCATGAGCAAGAAACTCAAGTGGGACTCCGGTGTAGTGCATGCTATTAATGAAGTCATGATCATATATGCCCAAACAATTTGCAAACTCTCTAAAACTGATGGATTTATGTTCCCCATGGATTTGGAATGTAATGTGACACACTCCGGAAGTGCACGGGTTTGTCGAAGTAATAAAATTTACCCCGGTGAGTGGGTAGTCGAATCCACAGGGAATAGGAAGTTAAAATACGAGAATTTGCTATTCAGTCATGCGATGTATGAAAAATAATGATCGGAGTGATGGATGAATTTATGGAATCAATTAGAATAAAAGATAAGAAAGTAAATAGAGAGATGGAAGACGAGAGAAAAGCAAGTAGAAGTTAAAAGAGAAGACTAGCAATGGATGAAATAGGGTATCCGGACAAGCTACCTTTAGGACTTATGCTTCTAATGCAAGACTATGCTATTATACTTTCCTATTGATGTTAATTGAGTCAAGGATATCCTTAAACTCACGGTCCCAAAACTTAAGGTCAACCGTGACTAACCCCAACATTATGTCCCGGTATTAGGATTCACTACGACCCTTGACTCTCGTTGACCTGTCAACTAAGCCCCAGGGGAGTCTATCTTCCTAACCCTAACACTACGTGGGATTGCTTTAAGCTCTAAGGATTCATAGTGATAAAACCTGTTCCTCTATGTAGTTCTAACCCTTTGGTCCAGGTGGAAGAACCCTAGTCTAGATTGAGCCCTAAAACTCTATCTTGACCGCTAATTAACCAAGGAACGGAGATAGGGAGAAATCACACCGGAAGGGAAAGGGGTACATTGCTAGCTCACAACTCTCCCTCTCAACCATCTTCAATCTTAAGTAGTCTAATCCTATAGGAGTTTTCGCACCTCCAAAGGATAACCTAGATTGTTCTCAACCCTAGTGTCACGGCTAAGGATGAACAATAACATAAGATAATTAAAACTGAAACTTGAATTTATTCATCAATAATAGAAAAGCATAATAACAATGTCATAGAAACATAATGATCCTAGGGTTTTACAAGTCCGAATACCCATGAGGGGCTTAGCTCCTCATAGAGCTATACATGTTCATCAAAGTGGAAAATAAAGCACAAACTAAAAACATCAATGAAATCCCCCTCGCGTATGGTGTGGCCGTGGTCTTGTGCCACCGTTGAACGTCGATGTCGATGCCGATGGCGCGCTCCAATCCGCCACAATGTCCTCTCCAGAAGTTCCAGAGAAAGATAGGTCAAAAGATGCTCAAAAAGTCTCCAAATAGGCTGAGTGCGGCTTTAAATTTGAACTTATCGGGGCTTCACACGCCCGTGTGGAATTTCCACACGCCTGTGTGAAGTTTCTGGCTTTCTGGAAAAATTACTACACACGGCCGTGTTGAATTTCCACACGCCCGTGTGAAGTCTCTAGCTCGCTGGGAATTAATTCACACGGTCGTGTGTTAATTCCACACGCCCATGTGAACTCTTTGGAAACCTGATCTTCGGCAAAAAATGCACAGTAACTTACTACAGTTAATTGCTACAGTAACAATCTACAACGCTGCTACAGTTCTCGCCGAATACGTTGTTCTTCATCGAGGCCATTGAATTGGGCACACAATCAATGGTAGATCGTGTCGATTGCTTCAAGTCTCCTTCTTGGTGAAGTTCTCCTAAGCTACACGAGTTAGACTCGTTGTGAATGTGACTGCCTTTGTGCCCCTCCAAAAGAGGTTGGCACACACTCACAAGTCTATGTTCGTGCCTTGTTCCTTGCTTGGTCCGAAACCTCCCAACAACGGTGAACATGACCTAACTTTGTTCTTCTTTTCCTACTTGGCTCCACAAACCTACAACGCACAATAATACACAAATGCACACTATTTAGTGATAAAATCTAAGAAAAGATATGCTCATTGTAAGATAATAACGCTTCGCATTACTTTAACAGAAGCACTTATCAAATCCCCCCACACTTAAGCTTTTGCTTGTCCTCAAGCAAAAATAAAACGTGAAAGTACTTGGGAAGAACAATTGAAAGTGCTCGGCCTTAGGTTCACCAAAAGTATGCAAAAGAAGTATTCTACAAGTAAGGTGAAATCAAAACATTGCATATGGTTATCATTGCTCTAGCTAAAAACTTGAATCAAAAAGGAGAACAACTCGAAAACGTGTAAGTGTGTGTGAATTCACTCAAGTAAACCAACGAGTACTCCTCAAAATCTTGTTACAAGGACTTATTTATATACACTAAGTAAGGAAGTAGTAGCTTCACTCAACCTCTAAGGTAGCCCTTTCCTAGGCGGCCACCAATGGTGCCTTTCACACTTTCGAGGAGGTAGCTCTTTCTACTGGAGTGGTAGCTTTCACGCTTCCCATGAGATAGCTCTTTCTCTCATTAGGGCATAACTTGTATCCGACTTATGAGAGTAGCTTCATACTTCATAGGAGGTAGCTCTTTCTACCCCAAATGAAAAGCTTAAACTAATATTCACAAGCTAGTAGTTTTTTTTTGGCTACATAGAACTTCACAACTTACTAAAGTAATACTAAACTAGTCCTTAAAACTTCAAGATCGAGTTTCCAAAAGATTCCAAGAGTGAGTAGTCCAATAAAGTGTAATCGAGCAAAAATCCCTTACAATTTAAGTGGAACTAGAACAAGATAGGATGTAATGTTAAAAATTCTCCTAAACTCTCAGAATACAACCGTTGTAACTAAGGTGAACCGCCATAGGCTACATGAACATGAGCAATTGAACGCACAAGTAAAGGTGTGTGCAATGTGAATCCCCCCCCCCCCCCCCCCCACACTTAAGATGTACATTGTCCCCAATGTATGCATGTAAGCACTATAAAAAGTAAAACAATGAAAAACAATTAGTGTGGAAGTGGCCAATTGAAACATTACTCCCCTGAACTCCAAGTGTTGCGTTTGATGGAGCTAGGTTCATTGAGAGTTGTGTCTCAATGGGTTTGTGGAGCACACACGGTCCCATGACCGTGCCTATGACAATTCCTCAAATTCCTTAAATCCAAGACCATCTGCACAAATACGCAAGGGTTCAGTATAGCTCAAGAAAAACCAAAATACAGCTCGAGTATATAAAGATATGAACATGAAATACAACTCGAGAAAAAATAAAACAAAAAAAAACAAAAGCAAACCCAGAAGGAGAGTCCTTTTTGGGTACTATAAGTCCAACAGAATATAAAAATAAAATAAAAAAATGCAACATAAGTGAAAATAAAATAAAATAAAACTACGACGCCTCAGCGTCGGTGTCTTGCTGTGGATCCTCTGGTGCTGCTGGTGCTGGTGGATCTGATGCTGACGGAGGTGGAGTCGGTGAAAGGACCCGCCGAGGTCGCACCACAGATCGCTCGAACAACTGTATTACTGTGGCAAGCTGTGACAATAACTGAGCGAACTGTGATGCCTGAGTGGCCCTCAACTCGGCAAACCCTGCTGCCTGTGCGGCCCTCATCTCTGCCAACTCCTGCTGCATGATACCCACAGCGCTCTCAAGGTGCTTAACTCTGTCCTAGCCTTGAGATGGAGAAAAGATGCGCACTGGAGGTGGCTCCGGTGCTGTGGATGGTGCCTCGGCTTCTGCCCCTACCTCTGTATCTATTGGTGGTGGCTCTAACGCTGCCTGTGACCCCTCGGCCTGATCTGGCTCTGTAGGCCATGAATGGGAGATGATCAGGGTATAAACTCCTGGTCCTGATTTGCGGACCATCCCCATCTGTCTCAATGTCTCGATACTGAGGGGGGCTGGTATACTGATCTTCTCCACACCTCTAATAGCATCTAGTAGTCCCATTCCTATGAGCAACCTGGTGATGAAGGGTCCTGAGAAAATCACTCCGACCCGAGGATACTGGCTCTGGTGGCGCATGTACTCAGCTACTAGATGTCCCAGGTGGAGTGGTACTCCCTGCACCATGGAGTATAGATAAAGTAGCTCCTCTCGGCTCAAGACTCCGGTGCTATCCCCTCTGCCACCGATGGACCTGCTCATAACTGCATGCAGGTATCTGTAGGCAGGTCTTGAGAGGCAAGATGCCTTGGAGACACCCGGCTCATACTGCCCCTTCCCGCACAATGCCCTATAGGCTCTCTATGGTGTCAATGCTCCAGGGTAGTCTATGGCCAAGGCCTCGTACTCCTCAGTCCTGGTGTAACCCTCGTCGTATAAACCCAACCGGACTAAAAATAGGCTCACACTCATGCTATAGCTCTGACCTAGTTCCCGAAACTGTATAGTGTCTGCGTCTGTGAGACTAATATACCCTCTATCGAACTCAAAGGAAGCTAGTACGTCTAGTGTCAGTGTGCGGATCACTGGCTCTCTAATCGACAGTAAACGGTCCCAGCCCCTACCGTCACTAACCCCTCAACCTCACTGGCTAGCTCATCTCTTGATTGTATCCCTCAAAGTGTACTGATGTCCAGTATCTTACACTATCCAAAACAGAGCTGTGATAATCGCTTGAACCGCTCCCTATGCTCTGATATTGAGAAATCTGTCTCCTCGGGAGGTGGGGTGGGCTCACGGTGTTGCTTCCCTGCTGATTTCTTAGACCTAGAAGTCATATCTGCAATGTTGCAAAAGAAAATTTTCAAAAATCAATTCAAAAACCCATTCTGCAGAAATCCACACCGCCGTGTGTTAATTCCACACGCCCGTGTAGATTATCGGGCGGGCAGAACATCACGGCCGTGGGGCTAAAAATCCAAAATTTACACTTTAATTCATTCTAATTCTACTATAAGCATGTTCGCATAAGTATAAATCATTCAAAACAAGCAAAATAACTAAAAAGAATGAATCAAATCCAGAATTTATGAAGAAAAATGTTTTGAAATTCATACTGACGGTGAGGATGAATAAGGTTGTGAAATCGGCCGGAAAATCCAACAAAACCTCAACAAATCACCGTAGAAGGTCGGGCGATGGCAAGAGAGAGTTGGAGAGAGGTTTGGAGTGAAAAAGAATTAAGACACCAGTGAATTCCAAAAGAAAATTCGTGGCTTTTGAAGTTCTGGGAAATCACACGGCCGTGTGAGAATTCCACACGGCCGTGTGCCTCTGAAATTAGGGTTCACAGTGGCCAACACACGGCCCTGTGCGCACTCCGTTAACTCTCTGGACTACTCCACACGGCCGTGTACCTCCACAAGGGACTCCACAGGGGCTGATACACGCCCTGTGGGTTCACGGGAAAACACAGAAGTCACTGAAAATTTCCACACGGCCATGTGCCCAACCTGGCCAAGAACACAAGGCCGGCCACAGAGCCACGTCACATGCCCCTGTGGCCTCTCTGACTTGCCCGAAAAACCCTAAGTGTTCCACACGGCCGTGTCAAATTAATACACGGCTGTGTGCCTTTCACAAGTCCTTCCACAGGGGTAGCCACATGCCCCTGTGAATCTTCAGGAAAAAGAGGGGTTTCTGCAGAGTTTTCACACGGCCGTGTGTTAATTCCACATGGCCGTATGCCATAGAACAAGGTTTCTCATAGGGGTACCCACACGGCCTTGTGGACTCTCTGGAATGAGAGCTTAAGTTCTGCAAAAATCCACATGGCTGTGCGTTAATTCCACACGGCCCTGTGCCCCTTCTGAAGTTTTTCACAGGGGCAAGGTCACGCCCCTGTGTCTCCTCTAGTTAAGCCCTAATTAGTACCACACGGCCATGTCTTAATCCCACATAGCCGTGTGTTTTCTCTGGTTTACTTAGAAAAATTCACATACTTATGGAAAAATTCAGGAATGAAAATATGATACTTAGAGCCTGTAAAAACTATCAAAACATGACCAGATTACCAAGGAAAACATGCTCAACCTACTTAAACTTCATCAATTATCATTTAAGCACACGAAAACATCAACAATCCACAAAAAGTTTTACAGCTCAAGCATAAAAAATTTAGGACACCAATACTAAGACTTTTATTCATGCTAAAAACTAACTAGATCCTAGAAAAGCATATAAAATCTTGGGTTGCCTCCCAAGAAGTGCTTGTTTATCGTCACTTAGCTTGACGTACCTGACTTACCTTATGGAGGTTCATGAATGAAGGTTGACCTCTTTCCTACAACCTGAAAGCATGCATTACATAACCTTTGTATAATAGAGGGAGAGTTAGTGATTCTCTTACCACACAATGGTGAACCACCCTTATTCCGTTCTTGTTCATCCCCAGTTTTCTTGGGTCTTTTTGTGTGGTGCCTCCTTGCTCTCTTCATCCTTCTCCTCATCTTCTTCATGGCTCCCGGATCCGGCTTGGCTCCTTTCTCTATTAGACATAGTGAAAGTACTTCTTCCTTGTTCTCTATGTCTTGATCCGGCCAATCTTCATATGGATTTGGGTTCAATATTTCCTGCACACAATCATCAATTGGTTCATTGGTAGTGTCAATAAAATATAAAGTATCATCAAAGTCAAGAGAGTGTCTCATGGCTTCGGCGAGGCGGTATGTAAGCTTGTCTTCTCCCACTCACAATCTGAGCTCCCCACCGTCCATGTCAATCAAGGCCTTAGAAGTATGCAAGAATGGTCTTCCAAGGATCAATGGAACCTCGACATCCTCATCGATATCCAACACCATGAAGTCAACAGTAAATATGTATTTGTCGACTTTCACTAAAACGTCTTCCGCAATTCCCCTCGGATGCCTCACCGATCGGTCCGCGAGTTGAAGTGTCATCCGCGTGGGTCTAGGCTCACCCAAGCCTAGCTTTCAGAAGAACGTGTAGGGCATGACATTGATACTTGCCCCCGAGTTGGCTAATGCCATCTCTTCACCCAAGTTGCCAATGTTGCATGGTATTATGAAACTCCCGGGATCTTTTCTTTTGCTCGGCAAGTTCTTTTGCAATACAGCTGAGCAATTGGCATCAAGGATTACCGACACGCTCTCCTCCAATTTCCTCTTATTGTTCAAGAGGTCCTTCAAGAACTTTGCATACTTAGGCATTTGGGCCAATGCCTCCGTGAATGGTATGTTGATGTGCAATTGCTTGAAAATTCCCAGAAATTTCTTGTATTGTTCGTTCTCTTGGTCATTCTTTAATCGTGAAGGATAGGGGATCCTTGGCTTGTTGGGTGGGGATGCCACCTCTTTTTCCTTTGTCGCTCCTTCCTCTACCTCTACTACCTCGGGTGTCTCTTGGGTCTTCTCTAGAGGGAGATTTCTCTCGACCTCTTTTCCACTCCACAAGGTGATTGCCTTCAATTATTCCCTCGGATTGGTCTCCGTATTACTAGGCAAACTCCCTTGAGGTCTTTCCGCCAATGTCTCCGCAATTTGCCCCATTTGATTCTCCAAATTGTGTAAGGAGACGGTGTGATTGCAAATTGTAGCTTCCACCAATTGGAACCTAGCATCCGATAAAGAAATAAACCGTGTGAGAGCTCTCTCTAGATCGGTCATCTTCCCTTCTAGCCCGATCACTCGGCTTTCTAAATTCGGTGCTTGTTGACCTTGAAATCCCGGTGGTGTGTTGTTCTTTTGTTGTGACTGTCCTCGGTTGCTCCATGAGAAATTTGGGAGGTTGCTCCACCACGAATTGTAAGTGCCACTATACGGGTTGCCTTGGCCTTGTCCTCGATAGTTATTTCCCACGAAATCAGCCTGCTCCACCGTACTAGCGCCTCCAATAGCAATCGGACAATCACTTGAAGCATGACCTCCCCCACAACCGTTACAAGTAGTGATGGCCGCAACTCTTGGTGAAGTTAGAACATCCAACTTCTTACTCAATGATTCTACTTGTGCCGCCAAAGATGTAACTGCATCAACCTCATGAATTCCGGCCACCTTCTTTCGGTCCCTTGTGTTCCATTGATAGCTATTCATTACCATCTCTTCAATAAGGTGTCGGGCTTCATCGGGAGTCTTACTTCCTAGAGTCCCTCCTGCCACCGCATCTAAAAGTTGCTTGGTGCTTGCATTTAACCCGTTGTAGAAGGTATGGATGATCATCCACTCGGGGAATCCATGTTGCGGGCACTTTTGGAGGAGCTCCTTGAACCTATCCCATGTCTCGAATAGAGACTCCAATTACACTTGCATGAAGAATGAGATTTCATTCTAGAGCCTCGCTGATTTTCCTGGGGGAAAATACCTAGCCAAGAACGCCTCGGCCATCTCCTCCCATGTAGTAATAGATGCTCTCGGTAATGAATGTAACCAATGTCTCGCTTTTCCCTTCAACGAAAATGGGAAGGCTCTCAATCTGATTGCATCATCCGTTACTCCATTGATCTTGAACATGTCGCACACTTCAAGAAAGTTCTCGAGATGGTTGTTGGGATCTTCATCGGCCAACCCATTAAACTGTGCGGACTGTTGCAACATTTGAATGAACGACGGCTTCAACTCAAAGTTGTTGGCGGTGATTGGGGGCCTCACAATGCTTGATTAGGTCCCCATTACCGTGGCTCTAGCAAAGTCGGACAACGTCCTTTGTTGTTCGTTTTGTTCTGCCATAGCTTCTGACTCTTCTGAATCTATGCTGGCTTGCTTGGATCATTCTTCTATAGGCTCTTTCCCTTTATGGTGCGCTCTTCTACCAATGTCCGGGTCTCCTTCAACAAGATTCCAAGGGTTTCCGCGGGTCATAACCTGAAGCCAACACAAAGAAAAGAAAAATAAGAGCGATGATAGTCAAAGAAAGTGTGAAATAGACAACAAAGTGAATAACTAAAGTAGCAAAAACAAGTATCAAAAATACGCCTATTCCCCGGCAACGGCGCCAAGAACTTGACACGACCCCTTGCGTGTATCCCGCAAATGCACGGGCTTGTCGAAGTAATAAAATTACCCTGGTGAGTGGGTAGTCGAATCCGCAAGGAATAGGGATTTAAAATATGAGAATTTGCTATTCAGTCGTGCGATGTACAAAAAATAATGATCGGAGTATGGTGTGGCCATGAGGGGTTTAGCTCCTAGGGTTTTACAAGTCCGAATACCCATGAGTCCGCAAGGAATAGAAACATAATGATCCTAGGGTTTTACAAGTCCGAATACCCACGAGGGGTTTAGCTCCTCATAGAGCTACACATGTTCATCAAAGTGTAAAATAAAGCACAAATTAAAACATCAATGAAAACCCCCTCGCGTATGGTGTGGCCGTGGTCTTGTGCGGCCGTCGAACGTCGATGTCAATGCCGATGGAGCGCTCCAATCCTCCACAAAGTCCTCTCTGAAACCCTAGCCGCCCTCTCCAGAAGTTTTATAGAAAGATAGGTCAAAAGATGCTCAAAAAGTCTCCAAATCAGGCTTTTAAATAGGCTGAGTGCGGCTTTAAATTTGAACTTATCGGGGCTTCACACGGCCGTGTGGAATTTCCACATGCCTGTGTAAAGTTTCTGGTTTCCTGGAAAAATTACTACACACGGCCGTGTGGAATTTCCAGACGCCCGTGTGAAGTCTCTGGCTCGCTGGGAATTAATTCACACGGCCGTGTGTTAATTCCACACGCCCATGTGAACTCTCTGGAAACCTGATCTTCGGCGGAAAATGCACAGTAACTTGCTACAGTGAATTGCTACCGTAATAATCTACAGTACGCTGCAGTTCTCACTGAAACGCTCCCGAATACGTTGTTCTTCATCGAGGCCATTGAATTGGGCACACAATCAATGGTAGATCGTGCCGATTGCTTCAAGTCTCCTTCTTGGTGAAGTTCTCCTAAGCTACACGAGTTAGACTCGTTGTGAATGTGACTGCCTTTGTGCCCCTCCAAAAGAGGTTGGCACACACTCACAAGTCTATGTACGTGCCTTGTTCCTTGCTTGGTCCGAAAACCTCCCAACAACTTGTTCCTTGTTCCTACTTGGCTCCACAAACCTACAACACACAAGAATACACAAATGAACACTATTTAGTGATAAAATCTAATAAAAGATATGCTCATTGTAAGATAATAACGCTTCGCGTTACTATAACACAAGCACTTATCAGAATCGATGAGTGAATATGGAAGCAAATATAATAAAAGACAAGAAATTGAATAGAAAGATGGAAGATAAGAAAGTGCAAGTAAAAGAGAAAAGAGAGAAAACTGGTAATGGATGGAATAGGGTATCCGGACAAGCTACCTCTAGGATCTATGCTTCTAGTACAAGACGATGCTATTATACTTTCCTATTGATATCAATTGAGTCGAGGAAATCCTTAGATACACGGTCCCAAACCTAAGGACAACCATGACTAATCCCAACATTATACCCCGGTATTAGGATTCACGTTAACCCTTCACTCTATCGCTGGCACGACTAAGCCCCAGGGGAGTATATCTACCTAAACCTCACACTGCGTGGGATTGCTTTAAGTTCTATGCACTCCTAGTGGTAAAACCTATTCCTATGTGTAGTTCTAACCCTTTGGTCCAGGTGGAAGAACTCTAGTCTAGATTAAGCCCCAGTGCGTAGGATTCACTTCAATCCTTCACTTTGTTACTTGCATAACTAAGCCCCAGGGGAGTTTATCTACCTAGCACTTCACTCTATCTCGACCGCTAAGAAATCAAGGAAACGGAGGTAGGGAGAAAACACATCGGAGGGGAAAGGGGACGCTTCACTAACTCACGACTCACCCTCTCAACCCTCTTCAATCTTAAATAGTCTAGTCCTATAGGAGTTGTCACACTCCAAAGAACGACCTAGATTGTTCTCAACCCTAGTGTCACATCTAAAGAAAAACATTAACAAGATGAAATTAAGATTGAAACTCAATTTTTATTCATCAATAATGGAAAAGCATAATAACAATGTCAAAAAAACATAATAATTCTAGAGTTTACAAGTCCGAATACCCACAAGGGGTTTAGCTCCTCATGGAGCTATACATGTTCATCAAAATATGGAAGAAAGCAAAAAGTAAAGACATCAATGAAAACCCCCTTGCGTATGGTGTGGCCGTGGTCTTGTGCGGGCGCCGGACGTCGGTGACAATGCTGATGACGCGCTCTAAACCTCCACGAAGTCCTCTCCAAAACCCTATCCGCACTCTCCAGAAGTTGGGGAGAAAGATAGGTCAAAAGATGTCTCCAAAAGTCTCCAAATTGGCCCTTTATATTGTTGAGTGCGGCTTTAAAAATTGGACTTATCGGGACTTCACACGGCCGTGTGGAATTTCCATACGGGCGTTTGAAGTTTCTGGCATGCTGGAAAATTAATTGACACGGCCGTGTGGAATTTCCACACGCCCGTGTGAATTCTCTGGAATTCTGAATTTCGGCTAAAGATGAACTGTAGCTTGCTACATTATTTTTGCTACAGTAATTTGCTGCAGTAATTGTCCCAAAACGCTCCCGAATTCGTCATTCTTCATTGAGGCCATTGAATTAGGCACACAATCAATGGTAGATCGTGCCGATTGCTTCAAATCTCCTAATTGGTGAAGTTCTCCTTGCTAGCATGAGTTAGACTTATTGTGAATGTGACTACCTTTGTGCCCCTCAGGAGGAGGTTCGCACACACTCACAAGTCTCTACTCATGTCGTGCTCCTTGCTTAGTCCAAGAATCTTCCCAACAATGGCGAACACGATCTAACTTCGTTCCTTTCCTTCACTTTATCTTCACAACTCTACAATGCACAAAAAGTAAGCAAATGCACACTTTTTAGTGATAAAATCTGATTAAATTAATGCTCATTGCAAGATAATAACGCTTCGCATTACTATAACACGAACACTTATCAAATCCCCCCACACTTAAGCTTTCGCTTGTCCTCAAGCAAAATAGAACATGAAAGTACTTGGGAAAAACAATTGAAAGTGCTCGGCCTTAGGTTCACCCAAAGTATGCAAGAGAGGCATTCTATAAGTAAGGGGAAATCAAAACATTGCATAAGGTTACCAATGCTCTAGCTAAAAACTCGAATCAAAAAGGATAAAAACTCGAAAATGTGTTAGTGTGTGCGATTTCACTCAAGAGAACCAACGAGTACTCCTCAAAATTTTTTTTGAAAGGACTTATTTATACACAAAAACAAAAATAAAAAGGAAAGGAAGTAGTAGCTTCACACATCCTTGAAGGTAGCCCTTTCCTAGGCAGCCGCCAAAGGTGGCTTTCACTCTTTCGAGGAGGTAGCTCTTTCTACCGGGGTAGTAGCTTTCACGCATCCTATGAGATAGCTATTTCTCTCATTAGGGCATAACTTGTATCTGACTTATGAGAGTAGCTACATACTTCATAGGTGGTAGTTCTTTCTACCCCAAATGCATACATAAAACAAAGCAAATATTCACAAAGTCATATGTATTTATTTATTTATTTATTTTTATATGCATTTTCCAAAGTAAAACTAAGAAAGATGATAAACTTGTCCTTTAAAACTTCAAGATTGAGTTTCCAAAAGATTCCAAGAGTGAGTTGTGCAATATGATATAATCGACCAAAAATTCACTAAAATTCAAGTAGAAACTAGAGCATTGATAAACGCCTAAATGTACATATTATTCATGTATGTGTATGTATAAATAGAGTATTTTTGTATGTGTGGATGCCCGTTTTCGGTTTAAATTGGTTTATTTCGTGTTACAGGTACAAAAGTTACCGTGGGGAGCTCGACAAAATGATTTAAAGAGAATTTGGCAAGGAAAACACTATTTTCGAGCCCGCCACTGTAGCGGCTGTAGCAAACACTGTAGCACGAACACTTACAGAAACGGCCGGGTCAGGAGATTCATGCGGGCTACCATGCGGGCGCATAGCAGGCCGCATAAGTACTGTAGTCATTCTACTGTAGCAATCCTACTGTAGGCCGCAACTTACGCGGTTTTCGGGTAGCAACTTACGCGGTTTTCGGGTTTTTTCGGAAACTTACGCGGTTTTCGGGTTTTTTCGGAAACTTTCTCTCCCCGCATGCGGGGCCGCATGGGAGGCCGCATAGCTCGCTGGAATTAGTTTTTAAAGGTTTCTAGGGCATCATTTGGAAGGGTCTTTGGCCACCATTCTCTCCACCATCATTCTCTAGGGTTTCAATGGGTTGGAGAGGCTGTTCTAGGGTGCAAATCGAAGGGGAGAAAAGGAGCGCGATCAAGGAGAAGATCTAGGAGCTTGTTGGCGCGGATCCATCAAGTTCTCATCACCACCTCTAGTCTTCATCTTAGGGGAGTTTGTTATGTGCTTTAGCTTGTATCTATTGTGTTTTATACTTTCTCCTTCATTGATGTTGAACTAGACTCCCAAGGTCACCGGGAATCCGGTGAACCTTGGGATGAACTTGCTTGTATGAATACTTGATTTACATGTATGGTATTTGTGTGGTTTATGGTTCAAGCTTGGTGCACTTTGATGTATTAGTATGCATGAGAACTCTGTGTATCAATTTCTAGGTTATACTAGGTTGCGTGACCATCGCCTTAGTATTAGACACACCAAGTTTGGAAGGGATACATGTACAAATACGCCGTGACCATCGGGTATTTGTACCCCTCCAACCATTAGGGTTGAGCCTAGATGTTGTGTTTGACCTTAATTCGGGATTTCCCTAGGCGCATTGCAATCGTGTGAGGATTTGGGCGGAAGCAATTCTGTATTCCAATACTCATACCGGATTAGGGGTTATCACCGTGACCATCGGGGTGACCTACCTTTGGGCATCTCTTGGCCTAACCACCTTTGCCTGTGTAATTTGAGTATCCTTTTAGCTTTAGTAGTCCCGAGGGGATCCTCGCCAGGGGACCTCGAACTTTCATTATTACTTGCATCCTTAGTTTGCTTATGTGGTGAGCCTTAGTCCACTTGTTTATAGTTTTCTCTTTCATTTGTTTTCTTATCTTGTTTTAAATCTATATTTGGTAGACTAGATAGTGACATCTAGAGGGGAGTAATAGCAGTTCTTGGGACCCCAGGGAATACCACCCCCATCGCGCATGCGTGAGGGGTATTACTTGGCGACCCGTGCGCTTGCGGTTAAGTCATCAAGCATGATAGGATACAATGTTAAAAATTTTCCTAAACTCTAAGAATACAACCGTTGCAACTAAGGTGAACCGCCATAGGCTACATGAGCATAAGCAATTGAATGCACAAGTAAAGGTGTGTGCAATGTGAACTTCCCCCCACACTTAAGATGTACATTATCCTCAATGTACGCATGCAAGCACAATACAAGTGAAAAAAAATTTGTAAACAATTAGTGTGGAAGTAGGCAATTGAAACATTACTCCCCTGAACTCCAAGTGTTGCGTTTGATGGAGCTAGGTGTATTGAGAGTTGACTCCCAATGGGTTGTGAAGCACACACGGTCTCATGACCATGCCTATGACTATTCCTTAGATTCCTTTCATCCAAGACCATCTGCGTGCACACACACACAAGGGTTTAGTATAGCTCAATATAAACTCGAGTATATATAAAGATAAAGCAATAAATAGAACTCGAGATAAAAGAGAACAAAATACGGGATAAACTCAGAAGGAAGATCCTTTCTGAGTACTACAAGTCCAAAATAGAATGAAAAGTACAAAAAATGAAAATCAACAGCAAGTAAAAACTAAAACTATGACGCCTCAGCGTCGGTGTCCTGTGCAGTAGCCTCTGGTACTGCTGGAGCTGGTGCTGCTGGATCTGCTGCTGCGGGAGCTGGAGAAGATGGTGGTGGAGTAGGGGCCCGAGGCTGGACAACAAATGGTGATGACACGGCCTGCTCGCTGAATGGTATCAAGCCGTGCCATCGTCTGAGTATGCTGTGCTGTCTGTGTGGCCCTGACCTCGGCCACCTCAGTCTGAAGGACACCCACGGTGGTCTCGAGGTGCTCCAATCTATCATGGCCTCGAGAGGATGAGAACATGCGCACCGGAAGTGGCTCCGTTGCTGTGGGTGGTGCGTGTGCCTTTATATCTGCTGGGGGTGGCTCTAGTGCTGCCTGTGACCCCTCTGCTTGCTCTAGCTGGGGTACGATCCATGCGTAAGTCTCTGATCCAGCTCTACGTATCATACCCATAAGTCTCAGTGTCTCTGTACCTAAAGGAGCTGGTACCATCGTCTTCTCAGCCCCCCGAACTCTATCTCTGAGACCCATCCCGATCAGGAGTCTCGTGATGTAAGGTCCCGAGAAAATCACTCCAACCCTATGATATTAGCCCTGATGGCGTAAATACTCTGCTAGGATGTGCCCTAGGTGGAGTGGTATGCTCTGAGCCATAGAATATAGATAGAGAAGCTCTTATCGGCTCAAAACTCCTGTGCTATCACCTCGGCCACTCACTGATCTGCTCAAAATGGCGTATACATATCTGTAGGCCGGGTGGGATAGGCACACAGCCTTTGAGACCCCCGGCTCATACTGACCCTCTTGGCACAACTTCCTGTAGGTTCTCTGTGGAGTAAGATCTCCCGGATAATCAGTGTGGAGGCCCTCGTACTCCTCCGTCTGTGTATAAGTCTCATCATATAACCCCATCTAGATCGAAAACTGAGTCAAGCTGACACTAAAATGTTGTCCCAATACTCTGAACTGAATCACGTCAGGAGCAGAGAAATCCCCGTATGATCTGTCAAACTCGAACGAGGATAAGAACTCAAGTGTCACCGCTCGAATAGCTGGATCTCTGATAGTTAGTAACCTCTGCCAACTACCTACTGAAAGTAACTCCTCGACCTTGTCTGCGACATCATCGCTCCCCTGTATCCCTCTAACTGTACTCAAGTCCGGATATCGTGATTGTCCAAACCTAAGTGTCGATAAACGCTCAAAACGGGTCTGATACTCGGGTATATTGAACTCGGGCTCCTCTGTAGGGGATGATGGCTCTCGAGGACGCTTGCCAGCCGATTTCTTAGACCTAGAAGACATAGCTGTGAGATTGAAAAAGAAAATGGTAAAAAATCAGTTCAAAAACTCAATCTGCAGAAATTCACACGGCCGTGTGGAAATTCCACAGGCCTGTGTGGATCATCGGGCGGACAGAATATCACGACCGTGGACTCCAAAATTTCGATTTTACACTCGAATTTGTTCTAAATTCCTTCTAAACATGTTCGCATATAGTATACTCATTCAATACAAGCGAGATAATCGAAGATAACTAGTTAAATCAATAATTTAAGAAGTTTAAGGGCTTGAAGTTCTTACTGACGGTGTGGATGAAGAAATTACAGAAATCGGCCGGAAAAGCTTCAATAAAACCTCCAGAAAACTCAGAGAAGGTCGGCGAATCGACGGAGAGGGTCGGAGAGTGATTTAGAGTGAAGAAATGAAGAGGTACAAGTGAATTCCAAAAGAAAAACGCGCGGCTTTTGAAGTTCTAGGAATTCACACGGCCGTGTGACATTTCCACATGGCCGTGTTCCTATACAATTAGGGTTCACAGGTGCCAACACACGCCCCTGTGTGCACTCTGGTTACTTTCTGGACTACCCCACAAGGCCATGTGTTAATTACACACACTCGTGTGCCTTCGAATGGGAGCTTCACAGAGGCAATGACACGCCCCTGTGGAATCTCCGGAGAAATCTGATGTCTCTGGAAATTATCACATGGCCATGTGTTAATTCCACACGGCCGTGTGCCCAACCTGGCCAAGAACACAAGGACGGCCAGAGAGGTACCCACACGCCCCTATGGCCTCTCTTACTTGCCCAAGAAACCCTAAGTATTCCACACGGCCGTGTGGATAATCCACATGGCCGTGTGCCTTTCGCAAGCTCTTCCACAGGGGCACACACATGCCCCTGTGTATTCTCGGGATGAATGGGTTGTCTCTGCAGAGTTTCACACGGCCATGTGGAATTTCCACACGGCCGTGTGCCTTAACAAAGTGGCACTCACAGGGGCACCCACATGCCCCTGTGGACTCTTGGAAAAGAGTTTAAGTTCTGCGAGATTTCACACGACCGTGTACCCCTTCTGAGGTTGTTCACAGGGGCATGGACACAGCCCTGTGCCCTCACTGGTTGAGCCCTAATTGGTTACACACACCCATGTGGAAATTCCACATGGCCGTGAGTTTTCTCTAGTTTACTTAGAAAAAGTCACAGACTTACAAAAAAATTCAGAAACATAAATACGATGCTTGGAGCCTGTGAAAACTATCAAAATATGACCAAATACCATAGAAAACATGCTCAACCAGCTTAAACTTCATCAATTATAGTTTAGGCACACGAAAACATCATTAATCCACAAGAAAAAATACAGCATAAGCACATGAAATTCAGGACACCAAACCTAAGACTTTTATTCAACCAAAAACTAAACTAAGTCCTAGAAAAAATGTAAAAGCTTGGGTTGCCTCCCAAGAAGCGCTTGTTTAACGTCACTTAGCTTGACGTACCTGATCTTACCTTACGGAGGTTCATGAATAGAAGTTGCCCTCTTCCCTACAACCTGAAAGCATGCATTACATAATCTTTGTAGAGTAGAGGGAGAGTTGTCGAATTTGTCACCACAAAAGGGTGAAACACCCTTACTCCGTGAATGCTCATCCCCCTTCTTATTGGGTTCTTCTTGTGGCGTCTTTCCGACCTCTTCATCCTCTGAAGCATTTTCTTCATATGCTCCCTCTCTATCTTGATGTCTGTCTTGACTAGACCAAGCGAAAGTACTTCTTCTCTTTTAACCTCCACGTCTTGGTCCGTCCATCGTTCATATGGATCTGGGTTTAACATTTCCTGCACATATTCATCAATACACTCATCAGTAGCATCAAGATAATATAGAGTGTCGTCAAAATCAAGAGAATGTCTCATGGCTTCGGTGAGGCGATAGGTAAGCTTGTCATCTCCAACTCTAAGTGTGAGCTCTCCACCGTCCATGTCTATCAAAGCCTTGGAAGTGCGCAAGAACGGCCTCCCAAGAATCAGCGGTACTTCGACATCCTCATCCACATCAAGCACAACAAAGTCCACCGGAAAGATGTACTTGTCTACCTTGACCAACACATCTTCCACAATCCCCCTCGGATGCCTTACCGATCGATCCGCAAGTTGAAGTATCATCCGAGTTGGTCTAGATTCGCCCAAACCTAGCTTTTGGAAGAATGTGTAGGGCAAGACATTGTTACTTGCCCAGGAATCGGCCAACGCCATCTCTTCACCCAAGTTGCCGATATTACATGGTATTATGAAATTCCCGGGATCTTTCTTCTTGCTTGGCATGTTCTTTTGCAATACGACCGAGCAATTTGCATCAAGGATCACAGATGCACTCTCCTCCAATTTCCTCTTGTTGGTCAAGAGGTCATTCAGGAACTTCGCGTACTTGGGCATTTGGGCCAATGCCTCCGCGAATGGTATGTTGATGTGTAATTGTTTGAAGATACCCAGAAATTTCTTATATTGCTCATTGTCTTGGTCATTCTTCAATCGTGAAGGGTAGGGGATCCTCGGCTTGTAGGGTGGTGGTGCCACCTCTTTCTCCTTTGGTGCTTCTCCCCCTACTTCTTCAACTTCAGGTGCTTCTTTTATCTTCTCTAGAGGGAGATTTCTCTCAACCTCTTTCCCACTCCTCAAGGTGATTACCTTTAGTTGCTTCGTTGGATTTGTCTCCGTATTGCTTGGCAAGCTACCTTGAGGCTTTTCCGCCAATGTCTTCGCAATTTGCCCCACTTGATTTTCAAAATTATGTAGGGAGGCGATGTGATTGTGAAGAGTAGCCTCCACCGACTGAAGAAACAAACTGTGTGAGTGCTCTCTCAAGGTCGGCCATCTTTCCTTCTAGCCCGGTCGCACGGCTTTCTAGATTCGGAGCTTGTTGGCTTTGAAATCCTGGTGGTGCACTATTTTTTTGTTGTGACTGTCCTTGATTGCTGTGGTTCTTCCACCCCGGGTTATATGTTCCACTGTACGGGTTGCCTTGGCCCTGTCCTCTATAAGAATTTCGAACAAAATCAGCCTGCTCCACCGCACTACTGCCTCCAATAGTAATAGGATAATCACTCGAAGCATGTCCTCCCCCACAACCGTTACAAGTAGTGATGGCCGCAACTCTTGGTGAAGCTAGTGCATCTAGCTTCTTACTCAATGATTCGACTTGTGCCGCCAAAGATGTAACCGCATCAACCTCATGAATTGCGCAACCTTCTTTCTGTCCCTTGAGTTCCATTGATAGCTATTCATAGCCATCTCCTCTACAAGGTGCCGGGCTTCACCGGGAGTCTTGCTTCCTAGAGTTCCTCCAGCCGCAGCATCTAAGAGTTGCTTGGTACTCGGATTCAACCCGTTATAGAAGGTGTGAATGATCATCCACTCGGGAAATCCATGTTGCGGGCACTTGCGAAGAAGCTCCTTGAACCTATCCCATGTCTCGAATAGAGACTCCAATTCCATTTGCACAAAGGATGATATCTCATTCCGGAGCCTTGCTGACTTTCCCGGCGGAAAGTATCTAGCCAAGAATGCCTCGACCATCTCCTCCCACGTAGTAATGGATGCTCTCAGTAATGAATGAAGCCAATGTCTTGCTTTTCCCTTTAATGAAAATGGGAAGGCTCTCAAATGAATCGCGTCGTCCGTCACTCCATTAATCTTCAACATGTCACACACTTCAAGGAAATTCTCTATATGACTATTGGGATCTTCATCGGCCAACCCATTAAATTGTGCGGACTGTTACAACATCTGAATGAACTACGGCTTCAACTCAAAATTCATTGACGTAATTGGGGGCCTCACAATGCTCGATTGGGTCCCCATGACTGCAGGTTTAGCAAAATCGGACAATGTCCTCTACTGTTCATTATGTTCTGCCATTGTTTCTGACCCTTCTGTCTCAATATCAGCTTGATTAGAAGCTTCTTACGCAGGTTCTTTACCCTTGCGATGTGTTCTTCTTTCAATGTCCGGATCTCCTTCAACAAGAATTGAAGGGTTCCCTCGGGTCATAACCTGAAGCAAAAGTAAAGGAAAGAAAAATAAGAACAATGATAGATAAAGAAAGTGTGAAATAGAAAGTGAAGTGAATAGCTAAAATAGTGAAAAACAAATATCTAAAACGCCTATTCCCCGGCAACGGCGGCAAAAACTTTGACACGCCCCAAAAGTGCACGGGTTTATCGAAGTAATAAAATTTATCCCGGTGAGTGGGTAGTCGAATCCACATGGAATAGGGAGTTAAAATACAAGATTTCACTATTTAAACTATGTGGAGTATGGAAAGATAAGAATAGAATCGATGAGTGAATATGGAAGCAAATATAATAAAATACAAGAAATTGAATAGAAAAATGGAAGATAAGAAAGTGCAAGTAAAAGAGAATAGAGAGAAAACTGGCAATGGATGGAATAGGGTATCCGGACAAGCTACCTATACGATCTATGCTTCTAGTGCAAGACAATGCTATTATACTTTCCTATTGATGTCAATTGAGTCAAGGAAATCCCTAGATACACAGTCCCAAACCTAAGGATAAACGTGACTAACCCCAACATTATGCCCCGGTATTAGGATTCACGTCAACCCTTCACTCTGTCGCTGATACGACTAAGCCCCAGGGAAGTATATCTACCTAAACCTCACACTACATGGGATTGCTTTAAGTTCTAGGGACTCCTAGTGGTAAAACCTGTTCCTATGTGTAGTTCGAACCCTTTGGTCCAGGTGGAAGAACCCTAGTCTAGATTAAGCCCCAGTGCGTAGGATTCACTTCAATCCTTCACTCTGTTACTTGCACAAAGTAAAGACATCAATGAAAACCCCCTTGCGTATGGTGTGGCCGTGGTCTTGTGCGACCGCCGGATGTTGGTAACGATGCCGATGACGCGCTCTAAACCTCCACGAAGTCCTCTCCAAAACCCTAGCCGCACTCTCCAGAAGTTGAGGAGAAAGATAGGTCAAAAGATGTCTCCAAAAGTCTAAAAATCGGCCCTTTATATTGTTGAGTGTGGCTTTAAAAATTGGTCTTATCGGGACTTCACACGGCCATGTGGAATTTCCACAAGGGCGTGTGAAGTTTCTGGCTTGTTGGAAAATTAATTCACACGGTCCTGTGGAATTTTCACACACCCGTGTGAATTCTCTGGAATTCTGAATTTTGGCCGAAGATGAACAGTAGCTTGCTACAGTATTTTTGCTACATTACTTGCTACAGTATTGTCCCGGAACGCTCCCGAATTCGTTGTTCTTCATTGAGGCCGTTTAATTGGGCACATAATCAATGGTAGATCGTACCGATTGCTTCAAATCTCCTAATTGGTGAAGTTCTCCTTGCTAGCATGAGTTAGACTTATTGTGAATGTGACTGACTTTGTGCCCCTCCGGAGGAAGTTGGCACACACTCACAAGTCTCTACTCATGCCATGCTCCTTGCTTAGTCCAAGAATCTTCCCAACAATGGCGAACACGATCTAACTTCATTCCTTTCCTTCACTTTATCTTCACAACCCTACAATGCACAAAAGTAAGCAAATGCACACTTTTTGGTGATAAAATCTGACTAAATTAATGCTCATTGCAAGATAATAATGATTCGCCTTATTATAACATGAGCACTTATCATAATGCCACCCGGGCGACGAAGATGGGCGTATGCCCGATTCACCTCAAATGTACTTAACACCTCCAAGGTCATTTCGTGATACACTGGTTCATTTATATCAAAGACCGCAAGCCAATGGTCAAACCCCACCAATTATGGTACATCATCGGCCAAACCTAACTGCTCAAGTACTTCCCAATCAATGACGCGAGTTTGGCCAAATGGTTTCGTTCTTAGTGCATCATAGTGCTCTAGAAAGGTTTCGTTATTGAATTGGATTTCTGAGGATGAACTCGCTCCACTCCTCGCTCGTTTGCCGGCGGCATGCTTGTTTGCTGCCATTCCTACAGTCATACACATAAAAAAAAAATCAAATTCTCGCGATGGTAAACTGATATACTCAACACAACCAATTTTATGAGTGAAAGTGGTTTAGAACCATGTAAACATGAATTATACTGGTTCACTCAAATGTACTGGACAGTGTAACACAAAATTTCATTAACATTCAAAGGAGTCAATACAAACCATGAAATGTCTCCATAACTCAAAGATATGAATACATGATTATGTACACAACTAGAGCCCATGGAAGTCTATGAATTTGGAATCTAAGCCAAAAGAAACTATAACCGAGATCTTATAACAACTTCAAGCACCCAAGAACAAAGAAATCTAGAATCACCAACACCCAACATCACATATCGCATAAATATGGTGAGAGTGCTTACCTAATGCAAGAAGAATGAAAAAGAAAGAAAAGAAGAGCATACCTTGCAAGGTGGACGAAAATCGGCAAGATGGACTTGGTAAAGCTTGGAAGAAGAAGTTAAAAACTAGAGCACCAAGCTAGTCATGAAGAAAACCCCAAAAAGAATTCCTTGAAAGCATGGAGTGAATCAGGATTTTTGAGATCTTGAGAGAGATTTTGGGGCTGAAAAGCTATGTTGGGAAGAGATAAGCTCAAAGGAAAGTATAAAGAAATGGGGTGGAGGGGACAAGTGGCAAGTCATCGCCACTTGTCACGTGATGGTGTGCGGGTGGCACACCACCCATACACCACTTGTGCGGCTGGTGTGCGGCCCGGCCCGCACACCACCCGCATGGTCTTCTGCCAAACATGTGCAGCCACTTTGCGGGCTGCACAGTGGCCGCACACAGCCCTGATAGTGTGCAGGACACTGGCTTTCAGCCCCAAGAATAAGCAAACAATAATACAAAATCTGCTCAGGCTCAAGTAAATAATAGGATATAAAATTTTAACCAAGGAATATGAAGAAATTCAGCACAACGACGATCAAGCGAGGACACACCAACGAGGTATAAGTTGAGAGACAGGAAAGGAGAACTTAAAAGTCCACACAAGCACACAAGAACAACAAGAATACAGAATTAAGAGAGTACGAAAATGTAAAAACTTGGGTTACCTCCCAAAAGCGCTTGTTTAGCGTCGCATGCTTGACGAATAAATGTTCAGAGTTAATGTGGTTCAAAAGGGAAAATTTTACCTGATGCATCGGATGGTAATGTGTTCTTACCGAAATATGGTTTAAGGCGATGCCTGCTAACCTTGAACTGACCTTTCTCTGGGTGATGGATTTCAATTACTCCTTGAGGTGAGACATTCATAACCGTGTACGGTCCTGACCATCGTGATTTGAGCTTCCATGGAAATAGGCAAAGTCTGGCATTGTATAGCAACACTTTGTCCCCTTCCTCAAACTTCTTGCCCCGTTTTATATTTTTGTCATTGAACTGCTTTACTTTCTCCTTATATAGCCCCGAATTCTCGTAGGCTAGAGCCCTCCATTCCTCATGTTCATTCAATTGCATTTTCCTCTTTTCCCTAACCAGGTTGAAATCAAATTTCAGGAATTTGGTGGCCCAATAAGCTTTGTGCTCAAGCTCCACTAGGAGGTGACATGCCTTGCCATAGACTAAGTGATATGGACTGCTCCCAATAGGTGTTTTGTATGCTGTGCGATAGGCCCAAAGTGCATCTTCCAAATGATCAGCCTAATCCTTGCGATGATGAGCGATGGTCTTTTCCAGAATTCACTTAAGTTCCCTGTTAGACACTTTAGCTTGACCGCTAGTTTGTGGATGAGAAGCGGTAGACATGTAATGAGAAACGCCGTATCTCATCAGGATCTTTGCAAACTGGGAGTTACAAAAATGTGCTCCTCGATCGCTGATAATTGTTCATGGTACACCAAACCTCGAGAATAGCCTCTTCAAAAACTGTACAACAACACGAGCATCACTAGATGGAAATGATTGAGCTTCTACCCAACGAGACGCATAGTCTACTGCGAAAAAAATAAACTTATGTCCTCGGGAGTTAGGAAATGGGCCCATGAAATCAATCCCCCACACATCAAAAGCCTCACAGACTTGAATGGCATTCTGAGGCATCTCGTCCCGACGTAAAATGTTCCTCGCTCTTTGGCAGCGGTCACAAGTCTGAATGTGCTTCTATGTGTCTTGGAAGATAGTGGGCTAGAAAAATCCAGCATCAAGGATTTTTTTAGCTGTTCAATTGGTGCTGTAATGTTAATTGCTTCCCCGCAAGTGTACGGGATCGCCAAGTAATACCCTGTAAGTGATACAAGGGTCATATTCCACTGGGGCCAAGGAAGTACTATTACTCACTCTTCATCTATTTTCTAGCCTATAATTCAATATGAGTGGGGAAGAAATAAAGCAAACAAACTAATTTAAACTAATCCTATGACCTGGTAACTAACACACGGATGTAAATAATCAAGGGAGTATCAAGCATGAGAAGGGTGTGTTTGGACAACAAATCCACCTAGGGTTGTCATTTAGTCCAAAACTAGGATGATATAAAGATGCATTGATGATAGTCGAGACCTAGAGACCTCGTGAGTAGATTACCCCGATCTCTCGGTGACTAACCCCTAATCCCATACGAGTGTTAATCTGAATCTCTCCGTATTAACCCACCTACGATCGCATTAAACTCCGTGAAGTCTCTAATAAGAGTAAACCTACTATCTTTCGGCTTAAACCTAGCAATGGAGGGCTACCGGCACCCAATTTCTCAGCATGTCTGCACAAGAATCCCCTTTCAATCTCTCCTAGATCTAGTACACGTGAGTAGATCATGTCTACGTTTACAACTCATAAAAGAATCACAGATTTCTCAACATATGTAATTCTAGACATGAAAGCATGAAAGATTGAATCTCAAAACAACCAACAAACTAGATTAATAATAACATCCAAAGTTGATACACAAGATGAACCCTAGGGTTCATCCAAATCCAAACACAACAATAAGTTAATCCCTCATTACAAGGGACACTTAAACAACATACAAGGAAGACAAAAACATAAAAGAAGCAATGAAAACCCCCTCTAGGTTGTGATCTCCTTGAATGAATGAAGCTCCGAATGATGATGCAATGGTGGCGTAGAACTTCACACAACCTCCTTCTTCCTTGCTTCTCTCCCTCTTGGTGATGATGTGTGCTCGTTTCCCACAAAGATCGCCGCCAAAAGGTGGCCGGAAGGTCTCAAGAAGGTGTGGTGGCGGTGGCCTCAAGGGCCAAGATAAAAGCCCCCTTCAAAAGCCCTAGAAGTCCCCATATATACCCTTGAAGCATACGGGCTGTATTGGGGGCCGTGAGGATGCAAATTAGGTCAAAGAAACCCCAAATCCCGAGCCTTAAGTGGTAGTTAACTGGGTAGTTAACTGGGTGGTTAACTAGGCAGTGAAGGGTAGGCAAAACATTCTGAAAGGTTTTCACTGGGTCGCAGACTGGGCTGTGAGTTCCTCACGGGGTAGCAGACGGGGCCATGAGCCTTGGGCATAATTCTAAGGATTTTCTTGCTCGAAGACCCCCAGGGTGCTATAGTACCTGCTGCAGTAGTTCATCTACAGTAGATCTACTACAGTACCGCGACTAGGTTTTTCTTCTTTTTTCTGCCCAAAATATGTGCTCGTGATCTCCATAGCTTTTACCTGTCCTACAAAGCAAATATGACTCAATTAAGCATAAAAACGGGCACAAAATGTGACAAAATACATGCAAAGTGCAATGTATATATATACTAGAATACGTACGTTTAGACACTTGTCAAATGTCCCCCGGTTGGCCCTTCATGGCAATGTTTAATAATGTTCATCCCTTCGGGTTGTGACACGCACTACCTAACCACCCAATCAGCACAGATGTAGAACAAGTAGGGTTCCTCCCAAATGTGATGCTTAAGATCAGCGAAAAATTTCTTCTTCTGTTGGTAACTTGACCACTTTGGGAGAATGCCCGCTGCCAAATAATTAGCAATGTCTGCAAACCAGGGCTACTCTTCTTCTTGAATCACCTGGACACGGAAAAGTTGCTCCTCGGGGAAGGAGTCATTGATCTTGACGTCCGTGGTGAATGATGAGTCACTGTTCTCTAATCGAGATAGATGATCAGCAGCTAAATTTTCAGCGCCCCGCTTGTCTTTAATTTCCAGGTCGAATTCTTGAAGCAGAAACACCCAACGGATCAAACGTAGCTTAGCATCAGTTTTACTTAAGAGATATCGAAGAGCCGAATGATCAGTGTAAACCACTACTTTGGAAAGCACCATGTAAGGCCTGAACTTGTCGAAAGCAAAAACCACTGCATAGTATAATTCTCCTGAGCCCCAATGAGAGTTTTGCTTGCATAATAAATAGGATGGAAATGATAGTCCTTTCTCTGTCCCAATACTGCTCCCACTGCATAGTCGCTAGCATCAGACATCAACTCGAATGGTAGCTCCTAATTTGGAGCAACTAGGATGGGTGCCTTAATAAGATGATTCTTTAAATCAGTGAAGGTAGTCAAGCATTATGGGGTGAAGTTGAATGGCACGACACGTCTTTCTCGAGGAGCATAGTCAATGGTTTTGCAATCTTAGAGAAATCCCTTATGAATCTTGACACACCCCTTGCGTGTATGTACCGCAAGTGCACGGGTTGTCGAAGTAATAATTATACCCGGTGAGTAAGGTAGTCAAATCCACAGGGAACAGGGCTACTAGTACTAACTTCTTCTCTGCAATCTAGCCTAATGACTAATGTGATTTTGTGGTGATCTAGTGTCACGCCCCGACCCGCAGGTCCTAAACACGACATACCGCCACGACAACCCAAGGGAGGTCCAACACTGCCTCAACCCTAGGCGGCCGTAAGGCTAACCTGTTTCCTGTACGATGCATCTATAATCACAATACATAACTCAATAACACACACTTATATTACTCAACAAGGTATCACACATTGATACTCATAACAGGGGTACATGAGAAAGATGATAACAACCACTCCAATTAGAGGATACACACCTCAAACAAAATAAGGACTAGACTGGCATACAAGGTATTACGAGTATAGCAAAACATGAGGGGGTTCACAAATACATAGTGGATCCCTGAAATACATGCCAAGACATAAGTAACATACATAACCCCAAAATGAGAAGACTATGAAGACTTTAGCCAAGCACTTCACGTCCTCACCACTGCGCTGTGCTAACACCTGGGAGGAAGAAAGAGGGGATGAGTAACTCGGTTACTCAGTGAGGGGTTAGCCACAAGACTAGAGCTCAAGCATGAACAAATAAGGATAAACTTCACAAAAATACTTCAAGGAATAACAAGAATGAAAAACACTTTAAATAGTAAACTCTTCACAAGAACAAAGCTTTTCTCATTGAAAAGCAAATAAAGGTTCTTTGAAAACATCGAGAAATCACATGCCATCCTGGACCTAGCATAAGCATAATACTCATTGATAGTTTCAAATATCAAGATACCTAGAAACAAGTAGTTTAACATTCACAAATAAACAATAGTGTCCAGAATGGCCTCAAAACCCTCCGTCGCTAACCATGGCCTTGGTTAGGTCTGGAGCTACCAAGATTCGCGTATCTTGGCATTGGCCGCTGGGAGGTTCGTGTGGTGACTCCGAACAACCCAACTATATCCATGTCAGGACTCTACGCTCCCACCTGACATGGCATAACCATTTTCGACAGTATTCCACGCCACCTCTATATAGGTCGGCCCGTGGAAACCATCCACTCCTTACTGCAGCAAGTTCTGGAGCTCGGCTCCCATGTCACCAACAAACAATTTAAACAATAACTTAGCCCGTAGGCTCAATATGTACATCATGATGGTATAATTCTCAATAAGAGACAATAAAGGTGCACAATGGCAATTCTCACCCCAAGGGTGATCAATTTGATCACAATACTAACAATGAAACCATTTTTCATCAAAAACATCATAAGAAAGTGTCTTTTGAAAATACACATTAACATTGTCTTAACACAATGAAATCAACTTGGTTTCACATGCTTTTTGGTCGTCATAAGGAAATCATCCATCTCTTGAAAAATACATAGCTTGAAACATATACTTTGAACATAGAGTTTCAAATCATGAGTAATATACATATAGTTTCGCAAGAATTCAAAGATAAGCCAATTTCATAAATCATCACAATTCAACTCTTTAGTCAAAGCTTTCAAGGTATTTAGCAATAAGGGAACCATCATCCAAATAAGCAATTCAAACAACAAATATCATGCATGAGTCATAGTCCAATGTTAGTGATTTTTCCCACTCACAAACTTGGCGAGCAAACGCCTCAAAATCACTTCTCCACCGGTCCCTTGCCCTTACTTGAAGCCTCACCTCCTAGAAGCCAATAAACACCCAAAACAAGCAACCAAACATCAACATGCCATTGATTAAAGAGAAAGAAGGAAAATGCTCAAAAATGGGAAATGGTTGCGTCTAGGGTTTGCTAAACACCAAGGCAAGATGTTAAGGCAAGGGGAAGACCTCTCACAACTCATAAGACCAACAAAGAAGACAAGAATGACCAAACATGGCCGGTGCTACAGTAATTCCGGGATTAGGGTTTTCAAGGTTCATGGATTTCATGGATTTAAGGCCATACAACTCAATGAAATAAATCATCACAAGATTTTCCATCAAAGAGGAAAAGAAATGACAACAATTAAGCATCAATAAGGGCTCATGCTTAACCCTAACTATCAACATCAAAGAACAAGAAGGATGAAGCAATGGATGGAAGCATACCTTGATCTCAAGAGTGATCAACTTGATGATCAAAGACTCAAGCCTGAAATCTCCTCCTAAATCGGCTCTAAAACCTCAAGGAATGGTGGGGAAAGAGAGGAGGAGGAAATAGAGGTGTTTGAGAAGAAGAAGAATGAGGAAAAAGGGCTCAAAACATGGGTTTTATAAAGAAAAAACCCGACGGTGTGCGGGGCTTGTGCGGGCTGCGCAGTGCCCGCACACCCCAGCCAGAAGGGTGTGCGGGTGGTGTGCGGCCCGCACACCAGCCGCACACCCCTCTGCCTGGGGTGTGCGGCCCCTGTGCGGCCCGCACAGTGGCCGCACAGCCCCCAGGAGAGGCTGTGCGGCCTGTGCACAGCCCACTAACCCTAAAAAAACTCTCCAAACACTCTCAAAAGCCCGGCAAAACTCCAAAATCTTGAGGAAACAACCTCGACACTTAAGACAATCGGAACAACAAACAAGGGCAAAAACGGACCGAAACACCACACTCTACCCCCCTTACAGAAATTTCGGCCTCGAAATTTCACATACCTCTATCCCCAAACAAATGAGGATACAATCTCAACATCAGCTCTTCAGGTTCCCAAGTAACCTCTTCTACTACGTCATTCCTCCAAAGCACCTTGACCAAAGGAATGACCTTTCGGCGAAGCATCTTCTCTTGGCGATCAAGAATCATCACGGGTTGCACTTCAAACTTTAAGTCTTCTCTCAACTCAACTGGTGGCGCTTCAAGACAATGAGATGGGTCGGGGATATACTTCTTCAACATGGACACATGGAACACGTTGTGAATCTTCTCCAACTCAGGCGGTAATTCTAATCGATAAGCTACCGGTCCAATCCTCTCCAGGATCAAAAATGGACCTATAAACCGGGGATTCAACTTTCCCCTACTTCGAAATCGAATTACCCCTTTCCATGGAGAGATCTTCAAGAACACTCTATCCCCAACCTCAAACTCCAAGAATCTTCTGCGGTTGTCGGCATAACTCTTTTGACGATCTTGGGCTGCTTTCAATCTGTCTTTAATCACTTTAACTTTCTCAATGGTCTGATCAATCAATTCTACACTCTCAAGCTTTCTTTCTCCCACTTCACCCCAACAAAGAGGAGTTCTACACTTCCTTCCATACAAAGCTTCATATGGAGCCATGCCGATGCTTGCTTGGAAACTATTGTTGTAGGCGAACTCCACCAAGGCTAGGTGTTGATCCCAACTCCCTTGGAAATCTATAACACAAGTCCTCAACATGTCTTCAAGAGTCTGAATGGTCCTCTCGGACTGACCATCTGTCTGAGGATGATAAGCGGTACTGAACTTCAGTGTTGTGCCCAAAGCTTCTTGAAATCTTGGCCAAAAACGAGAAGTGAATCTAGGGTCTCGATCTGAAACTATAGAGACTGGCACTCCATGCAACTTCACTATCTCATCAATGTACAACTTTGCCAATTTCTCCAAAGGATACTTGGTATGCACTGCTAGGAAATGTCCTGACTTGGTTAGTCTGTCCACTATCACCCACACTGCATCAAAACCACGAGGGGTTCGGGGCAAACCCACCACAAAATCCATGGTTACATGTTCCCACTTCCACTCTGGAATTGGAAGGGGTTGTAGTAATCCTGACGGCTTCTGATGCTCTGCCTTGACTTGTTGACATACCAAACACTTAGCCACAAACTCTGCTATCTCTCTCTTCATCCCTGACCACCAATAATTTCCCTTGATAGTTCTGTACATCTTGGTACTTCCCGGATGAACTGCATAAGCTGAAGAATGAGCTTCTTCCAAGATTGCCTTCCTAAGCTCTGAGTCTGCTGGAACACAAACACGTCCCCGGAACTCTAGGATTCCATCTTCTCTTATTCTGAACTCACTAGTCTCACCTGCTTGCAACTTCTGTATTTCTTGCATCAACTTTCCATCACTACCCTGGAGTTCCTTAATACGCTCCGTTAGTGAAGGTCTCACTACAAAACTGGCCACTAGTGCTCCACTATCTTCAGTCTCAAGTTCCAATCTCATACTCTGCATCGAGGAAAGTAGTTGCAGATAGGACACTCTCAACGAGGATACTGAAGTAGATTTCCTGCTCAAAGCATCCGCTACCACATTGGCTTTCCCAGGATGATAGTCTATGATCAAGTCATAATCCTTGATTAACTCCAACCATCGTCGCTGCCTCAAATTTAACTCCTTCTGAGTGAAGAGATACTTCAAGCTTTTATGGTCTGTGAAAATCCGACACTTTTCTCCAAAAAGATAATGCCTCCAAATCTTCAAAGCAAAGACCACCGCTGCCAACTCCAAGTCATGGGTAGGATAGTTCAACTCATGCTGCTTTAATTGCCTAGATGCATAGGCCACCACTTTGCTTTCTTGCATCAACACACAACCCAAGCCCTGACGAGAAGCATCACTGAAAACTACAAACTCTTTCCCACTTTCTGGTAAGGTAAGCACTGGAGCTGATATCAAACGATCTTTCAGCATCTGAAAGCTCTTATCACACTCATCATTCCAGGTGAACTTTACATCTTTGCGAGTCAACTTTGACAATGGCAAGGCAATCGACGAAAATCCTTCCACAAATCTCCTATAATAACCCGCAAGTCCAAGAAAACTTCGAACTTCAGTCACATTCTTCGGCCTTTCCCAATCAACAATAGCTTCCACTTTCTTTGGATCCACAAAGATACCTTCTCCTGATACCACATGTCCAAGGAAACCAACTTCATAAAGCCAAAACTCACACTTGGAAAACTTGGCGAATAATTGCTTCTCTTCGAAGAGTTTGCAAAACAATTCTCAAATGTTCAACATGATCCTCATCCGAAGGCGAAAAGACCAAAATGTCATCGATGAACACAATAACAAATTTGTCCAAATAAGGCCTGAATACTCTGTTCATCAAGTCCATAAATGCTGCAGGGGCATTAGTCAAACCAAACGGCATCACCAAAAACTCATAATGGCCGTAACGGGTCCGAAACGCCGTCTTTGGAACATCCTCAGGCTTAATCTTCAACTGATGATACCCAGACCGCAAGTCAATCTTAGAGAACACTCTTGCTCCCTTTAACTGATCAAACAAATCATCTATCCTTGGCAAAGGGTACTTATTCTTGATTGTCACCCGATTTAATTGCCTGTAGTCGATGCACTAATCTCCAAGATCCATCCTTCTTCTTCACAAAGAGGACTGGCGCACCCCAAGGTGAAACACTTGGACGAATGAAACCCTTATCCACAAGATCTTGTAGTTGAGTCTTCAACTCTCTCAGCTCTGCTGGTGCCATCCTGTAGGGTGGTATAGAAATAGGAGCCGTACCAGGTAACAGGTCTATAGCAAACTCCATCTCCCTGTCTGGCGGCAAACCTGGTAGCTCTTCAGGAAAAACATCTGGAAACTCCCTCACTACGGGCATCTCCTCTAAGGCTGGCTCCTGAACTCTGGTATCCATCACATGCGCCAAGAACACAGGACAACCCTTGCTCACCAATCTTCTAGCTTCCAAGGCTGAAATCAAACACGAAGGTAGAGTCCTTCTCACACCCTTCAGCACAACTGGGGATCCCAAGGATCCAGGAAAAGTTACTTCCTTCTTGAAACAGTCAATGGAAGCACGATGCCTATCCAACCAATCCATGCCAAGAATGGCATCAAAATCCTTGATCTCCAAAGGGATTAAATCTGCCTCCAACACTACTCCACCAACTAAAACGGAACACTCTCTAAACACCAAACTCCTGACTACCTCCTCACCAAGAGGAGTCTGAATCACCAACTCACACTCTAAGGGAGAAGGAGGGCTATCGGCATGACATGCAAATGCAGTACTAACAAAAGAGCGCTCTGACCCAGAATCAATCAACGCATAAGCATCATGCTGAAAGATAGATAGTGTACCTGTGATCACATTAGGCCTACACTCAGCCTCTTCCTCTGTCATGGCAAAGACTCGGGTTTGAACTCTGGTCTGGGGTCGCTGAGAACTAGGCTGTGAAGTGTTGCTAGCAGCTCCTGACTTGGTAGTGACTGGTGTAGATGCTACTGCCTGTGGACCTCTGGACCGACTAGGATGACCCTGAGATGGTGGTGCAGATCCACTCCGTCCTAGCTCTGGACAAGCTGATCTCAAATGTCCAGTCTGACCACACTGGAAACACTTGCGAGGAGCTAAGCACTGACCCTTGTGTGGTTTCCCACAATTCCTGCACTTGTTACTAGCCTCTGGGCCTCTGACACTAGGAGCACTATCAGCACGGGAGAATCTCTGCTGATCACCGCTGCGAGGTGGTGGAGGTCTAGGAGAACCTGAAACAGAGGTGCCCTTGGAAGAACCCTCACTCTTACTCTTCTTGGATGGCTGTCCCATCTCCAAGCTTCTCCTCTTAGCAATATTCTCCCGAACTCTCTTGCCTTCTCTAACAAGTTGCTCTGCTCTCAAAGCTGACTGCACCATCTCCTTGAAGCTCTGCTTGCTTGTGACTGTCATTCTTTCTCTAATGCCCAAGTTCAGACCAACTTCAAATTTGGAACATAGGACCTCTTCTGTAGGTGCCAACTCAGGAACAAAAGTAGCCAAATCCTTCAACTCTGTCTCATACTCTGTCACTGTTCTATTCCCTTGAACCAATCTCATGAACTCATGCCTCTTCTGATCACGATGAAATCGGGTGTAGTACTCTTCATCAAACTCATGCAATAAATCTATCCAAGTGACTTTCCCAAAGGATCTGCTCTTCAAACTTTCCCACCAAATCCGAGCTCGACCCTCAAGTAGCCTGGTAGCAACCCTGAGTCTCATCTCACCTCCTAGACCCATATCATCAAATGTAGCAGTCACCCTCTTGATCCACTCCTTAGCAATCATGGCATCACTAGTGCCATCAAAAGAACCACATCCAAGCTGTCGGGCTTCCTTCAAAAGCTTGGACAAAGCTAGAGACTGACTGGATCCACTGGCCTCTGCTGGTGCATGCTGAGCTGCTGGGGCCTGCGGTGGTGCTGGTGCTGGTGCTGTGGTAGGTGGAGCCTGTCCACCAAAATTCCTCCAGTAATCTAGGAAGTCCTGATACTCCTGGTAGGTAGGTTGCCTTCCCTTGCTTGCCCAATGAGCCCTGAAGGCTTCCAATGCCTCTGGAGATGGAACAGAACCAGGCGCTGGAGCAGCTCCCTGAACCTCAGGGGCATGCACTGAAGCTGCCACTGCAGGATCATGCCCTGAACTGGCATCCTGCCTAGGTGGCGACGGAGAGGAAGGCGGGGATGGATCTCCTCGCCTCCCACCCCTCTGCTCTCTCGGTGTAGCAACAGCAGGGGGAGTGGCTCTCCCACGGCGAGTGCGTGAACGCTGTGCTGGCATTCTACTGAAAAGAAAGCACAAGACAACCTTTAGAAACAATTTCCTACATGCAACAATGCTATATGCAACTCTACTGGGATCCACTAGAAACGAGGACAAGGAATTACACTCCTGACCAAAATCAAGTAACTGACTCTGGAACTGGATTAAACTGTCAAACCCAGGCCTAAATCTAAACCAGGGCTCTGATACCACTAAAGTATGTCACGCCCCGACCCGCAGGTCCTAAACACGACATACCGCCACGACAACCCAAGGGAGGTCCAACACTGCCTCAACCCTAGGCGGCCGTAAGGCTAACCTGTTTCCTGTACGATGCATCTATAATCACAATACATAACTCAATAACACACACTTATATTACTCAACAAGGTATCACACATTGATACTCATAACAGGGGTACATGAGAAAGATGATAACAACCACTCCAATTAGAGGATACACACCTCAAACAAAATAAGGACTAGACTGGCATACAAGGTATTACGAGTATAGCAAAACATGAGGGGGTTCACAAATACATAGTGGATCCCTGAAATACATGCCAAGACATAGGTAACATACATAACCCCAAAATGAGAAGACTATGAAGATCTTAGCCAAGCACTTCACGTCCTCACCACTGCGCTGTGCTAACACCTGGGAGGAAGAAAGAGGGGATGAGTAACTCGGTTACTCAGTGAGGGGTTAGCCACAAGACTAGAGCTCAAGCATGAACAAATAAGGATAAACTTCACAAAAATACTTCAAGGAATAACAAGAATGAAAAACACTTTAAATAGTAAACTCTTCACAAGAACAAAGCTTTTCTCATTGAAAAGCAAATAAAGGTTCTTTGAAAACATCGAGAAATCACATGCCATCCTGGACCTAGCATAAGCATAATACTCATTGATAGTTTCAAATATCAAGATACCTAGAAACAAGTAGTTTAACATTCACAAATAAACAATAGTGTCCAGAATGGCCTCAAAACCCTCCGTCGCTAACCATGGCCTTGGTTAGGTCTGGAGCTACCAAGATTCGCGTATCTTGGCATTGGCCGCTGGGAGGTTCGTGTGGTGACTCCGAACAACCCAACTATATCCATGTCAGGACTCTACGCTCCCACCTGACATGGCATAACCATTTTCGACAGTATTCCACGCCACCTCTATATAGGTCGGCCCGTGGAAACCATCCACTCCTTACTGCAGCAAGTTCTGGAGCTCGGCTCCCATGTCACCAACAAACAATTTAAACAATAACTTAGCCCGTAGGCTCAATATGTACATCATGATGGTATAATTCTCAATAAGAGACAATAAAGGTGCACAATGGCAATTCTCACCCCAAGGGTGATCAATTTGATCACAATACTAACAATGAAACCATTTTTCATCAAAAACATCATAAGAAAGTGTCTTTTGAAAATACACATTAACATTGTCTTAACACAATGAAATCAACTTGGTTTCACATGCTTTTTGGTCGTCATAAGGAAATCATCCATCTCTTGAAAAATACATAGCTTGAAACATATACTTTGAACATAGAGTTTCAAATCATGAGTAATATACATATAGTTTCGCAAGAATTCAAAGATAAGCCAATTTCATAAATCATCACAATTCAACTCTTTAGTCAAAGCTTTCAAGGTATTTAGCAATAAGGGAACCATCATCCAAATAAGCAATTCAAACAACAAATATCATGCATGAGTCATAGTCCAATGTTAGTGATTTTTCCCACTCACAAACTTGGCGAGCAAACGCCTCAAAATCACTTCTCCACCGGTCCCTTGCCCTTACTTGAAGCCTCACCTCCTAGAAGCCAATAAACACCCAAAACAAGCAACCAAACATCAACATGCCATTGATTAAAGAGAAAGAAGGAAAATGCTCAAAAATGGGAAATGGTTGCGTCTAGGGTTTGCTAAACACCAAGGCAAGATGTTAAGGCAAGGGGAAGACCTCTCACAACTCATAAGACCAACAAAGAAGACAAGAATGACCAAACATGGCCGGTGCTACAGTAATTCCGGGATTAGGGTTTTCAAGGTTCATGGATTTCATGGATTTAAGGCCATACAACTCAATGAAATAAATCATCACAAGATTTGCCATCAAAGAGGAAAAGAAATGACAACAATTAAGCATCAATAAGGGCTCATGCTTAACCCTAACTATCAACATCAAAGAACAAGAAGGATGAAGCAATGGATGGAAGCATACCTTGATCTCAAGAGTGATCAACTTGATGATCAAAGACTCAAGCCTGAAATCTCCTCCTAAATCGGCTCTAAAACCTCATGGAATGGTGGGGGAAGAGAGGAGGAGGAAATAGAGGTGTTTGAGAAGAAGAAGAATGAGGAAAAAGGGCTCAAAACATGGGTTTTATAAAGAAAAAACCCGACGGTGTGCGGGGCTTGTGCGGGCTGCGCAGTGCCCGCACACCCCAGCCAGAAGGGTGTGCGGGTGGTGTGCGGCCCGCACACCAGCCGCACACCCCTCTGCCTGGGGTGTGCGGCCCCTGTGCGGCCCGCACAGGGGCCGCACAGCCCCCAGGAGAGGCTGTGCGGCCTGTGCACAGCCCGCACAGCACTGTGCGGCCTGTGCACAGCCCACTAACCCTAAAAAAACTCTCCAAACACTCTCAAAAGCCCGGCAAAACTCCAAAATCTTGAGGAAACAACCTCGACACTTAAGACAATCGGAACAACAAACAAGGGCAAAAACGGACCGAAACACCACATCTAGTGTGCATAGAAATTAATACCAGAGATGAATAGGCAAAGGGTAAATATAGGGAGATCTCAATCAATGAAGATGAGATACCCGGGCAAAGCTCCCCCTAAGCTCTATCATAAAGTACAAAACTAACTAAATGCTTCTAAACCGAGTTCTATGAGTTGAGGTAATCCAAGAATAATCGGTCCCTGCCTCCAGGCCACCGATACTAGTCACCTACAAGGTCCCGGCAGAGAAATCACTCAATCTCAACACCTCACACCCTATATGACCGCAATGAACTTTAGGGATACCTAGGAGAGAAACCGATTCCTAAAATTAGATCTAACCCTACTTCTAGGTGAAGGATCCCTAACCCCCTACAAAGGTCCCGATGGAGAAATCTATCAATCTCACACCTCACACCCCATATGGTTGCATAAAACTTAGGGAATACAGAGATAGGAAACACTCAATCGGAAGGGAAAGGGGACACTCTTCTATCTCAAGACTTATCCTCTCAACCCTCTTTAACCTTTTATGTTCTAATCCCTAATGTCTCTCACCAAGACAACAAATCAAGCATACCAAACAACCATACGAATCAATAAGGCATGCAAGCAATGATTAAACAAGATTAAAACTCAAATTAACTCGGAATTAAAAGAAAGCATAAAGAAAATCAATACATGAATCGAAACGTAAGGTTCACATGCCCAAGTATCTACTAGGGTTTAGCCCTCCATGGGGCTTATTACAAAGCAAAACATAACACAATGAAAAACAATGTAAACCATGGAAGTAAACCCCCTTGAATTCGTGATGATGGCCTTGATGGGTCGGTTAACATCTTGAAGGATCCTTCTCCGAAGCTAGGTTGCCAATGACTCCCTCGATGCTATGACGGAGGAAAGAACTATCAAAGTTGGTCAAGAACGGTGCTCCAATTCAGCAAAGACCTCCTCCTCAAACCCTAGCCGCTTCGCCTCTCAAAAGCCACACAAAAGATACCAAAAGAATCGGCAAAAAGGGCTATTTATAAGCCTGAAGCGCGCCAGTCATGTGCCTCCACGAGACCACGTGAGATCCTACGCAGTCGCGTGGGCTACAGAATTCCCACGCGGTCGCGTGGGATTTTGACGTTGTCGCGTGAACAGTGGTCTGCTACAGTAAAATAGTGTTTTTGCTACAGTACTCTCCATAAATCGGGATCCAAATTCTCTTATCTTGAGGCCACATGGTCGGGCACACGTCCATGTGGTAAGTTATAAGACTTCTCCTTCATCGAACCATCATTTGGAAGCTTTAGGTATCTTCACACAAGAAGGGACATGAAGGTGTGACTGCTTTGTGCCCTTCCATCACACAAATTGGCTTGAATTCTTCTGGAAGTTAGCACACACACTCATGTACATGATCCCCTCTTGTGCCTTGACACTTGTGCTGTACAAAAGCTCCCAACAATAGGTCTTTATAACCCATCTTTGCTTCCTTTTTCTCCTTCAATGCTTTCACAACCTAATTGCACAAAAGAACACCAAAATACACTTTATGAAACATAATCCATGGTAAAATGATGCTCAATGCATGTAAAGCAAATAGGTAAAACATGTATACTCAAGTACTTATCAAATCTCCTGTAGAACCCGACATGCCCCAAAAAACTTCTAATGGCCCTGATAGATGTCGGAGGAGGGAGTTTCTCGATGGCAGAAATCTTTGCCTTATCTACTTCAATACCACTGCCTGAAATTTTGTGTCCCAAAACAATCCCTTCTCTTACCATGAAGTGGCATTACTCCCAGCTCAGAACTAAGTTAGTTTCCTTGTATCGTTCCAAAACACGCTCTAGATTCTTCAAGCATATGTCAAATGAGCTCTAGTACACAGAAAAATCATCCATGAACACCTCCATCATATCTTTAACCATGTCCTAAAAAATTTCAAGCATACATCTCTGAAATGTGGCGGGGGCATTACATAAGCCAAAAGGCATCCTGCGATAGGCGAAAGTACCATATGGACAGGTGAAGATTGTCTTCTCTTGATCTTCAGGAGCAATAGGAATTTGAAAGTACCCAGAAAAACCATCAATGAAGCAATAGTACTCATGTCCAGCTAGTCTTTCGAGCATCTGATCAATGAATGGGAAAGGGAAGTGGTCCTTACGAGTGGCGTCATTGAGTTTCCTGTAATCAATACAAACTCGCCAACTCGTGACCTGTCTAGTAGGGATGAGCTCATTCTGCTCGTTAGTCACCACCATCATGCCCCATTTTTTTGGTACCACCTGGGTAGGACTGACCCATGCACTATCGGAGATTGGGTAAATTATACCGGCGTCTAGCAATTTGATGACTTCAGCTTTCAGCACTTTCTTCATGTTTGGGTTCAACCTCCATTGCGGTAGAGCCAATGGCTTGTGGTTATCTTCCATCAAGATTTTGTGAGTACAGAAAGACGGGTTTATCCCCCTGATGTCTGAAATTTTCCATGGCAAGGGTCGCTTATGCTTCCTTAACACCTTCAAGAGTTCATTCTTATGTTCTGCCGAAAGGTCAGAGGATATTACTACGAGTAGTCTTGAATTTCCCTCCAGAAATTCATATTCCAGATGTGGGGGTAATTCTTTCAACTCCAACTCTGGTGGCTCTTCAATGGATGTCTTTAACCTGTTCATGTTGTCATGCCGTATTCTTTCAAACTTTTCCGTTTCATCTGTAGAGCTTTCAGATTCTAACTCGCTTTGGAACTCATAAACAACTTCCTTGGACTGTGAAGGATGTTCATTCTCAACATCTAAGCTAGGTAGTCAGTCATGAACCCCTATTTGTGTAGAATCTACACACTCAGCTTTATTCATGAGTCAAGAGAAAATTTCATTGTTAGTGAGGTTTCTTTCTTCTTGATCCATAGTGCTCAAATCGAAGATTTCATCATGAAATAAAAACTGCTTTTCCCATCGATCTAAATAGTGAGAGGCATGTTCTCTCAGGCATAAACCCATCGATGCAAAGAGTAATAATGGAGTACTTGGAAGAACAAAAATTAAAATTGTATCAGTTGATATGTATGAAAGATGAAAATGAAAGCAAGAAAAGATGAATAATTACAAATGAAAGTGAAATGACTAGATCATTGATTCAAAAGTTTTCCTAGTATTCTCGGAGTTCCGCAGCAACGGCGCCAAAAACTTGATGAGCATCGCGCGACAAGCTAAAAACCTAGCATGCAACTACCCCGGCCACAAGTGCACGGGTCATCAAGTAATAACCTCTCGTGCGTACACGAGAGGGTCGTATTCCCAAGGGCCCCGAGATCTACTATTACTTCCTTTTGGGGTTCACTGTCTAATCGATCAAAGCAAGGTTGATGCAATAATAAGAACAATAAAGACAATCAAGAAAATAAAAGTAAAACAAAGCTCGATTAGGGCAATGATTGAGGTTAAGAATCCAAGGGTTTAGGAAGGCCTCGGGCAAGGATTCCCCCAGGAGGAGACTAGACACGGATGACAATGACAATGACAATCAAGAAAATGCGGCTGACTTGGTTTTGGTCCGCTAGACTCGGATGTCGACTACCCTGGAACCTACGTAGTGTAGCCCTAATCCAGTACGAGTTCCTCTATCCGGAGGATACCCCCACGATGTCAATGAGAACAAGGAGTCTTGATTAGGGTTAATCTAATGCACGCTTTCGGCTAAATTAACCCTAAATGCGCGGGAGGCTACTAATACCCGGAACCTCCGGTGTACTAATACAGTGAGTTCCTCTTTAATCATCACAAGACCTAATACCAGCTAGCATCCCGCCAAACAAGTATCATTCATAATCAATTCTACGGAATCCATCCATTGTAGAATGAACAAGATAGTGATGAATTAAAACCAAATACAGAAGCCAATACATTCATTCAATAAGTAAAAGAGTCATCCATACAAAGTCTCCTTCCAAGGTTTACCGGGAGCCCAATGGCCTTGGGAGTTTAGTTCGGCATTACAAAATAGAGGAGTTCACATTACATAAGGTTCATCAAACAAACAACAAGAAAACTTCCCTCGAAATGTCGACTAAAAGGTTGATGATGTAGCTCGTTGGAACCGCGCCGCCGAGCTCTTTAATGCTTGTCAACATTCTCCCCTTTTCTCTCTTTCAATTCTAGCCAAAAATCCCTCCAAAGATAAAGAAATGGAAGTGTGGAAGTGTGGAGGCCGGAAGAGAACAAGATGCCCTCAAGAAACCCCTCAGGGTTGGCAAATATAGCTCGAAGGTGTGCGGCCACTGTGCGGGCCGCACAGTGGCCGCACACTCTTCTAGCAACCATATGCGGCCAGTGTGTGAGCGGCACACTTGCCGCACACTCTTCTGGCCAGGGTGTGCGGCCACTGTGTGGGCCGCACAGTGGCTGCACACAGCCCAGAAATACTGTCCTCCGTGTGGCGCTTCGGCTTCTGGGGTATGTAAAGTCTTCATTTTTTTCTTCAATTCTTCCCGGAATGACTCCAATATAGTTAATCCTCGCGCAATTGGTCCTCAAAACCCTGAAACAATAATAAAAACATCAAATGCGCAAAATGTCATTGAAAACTAACACAAGTTGCATGAAAGTATATGAACATCATAGCTAAAGCATGGTGTATTTAGGCACTTATCAAGGATTTCCTTGAAATTTCTCACACTAATTCACATAATCAACATGTTCCAATGAGGTAGCATCGGCCACGGAAATGGGGCAATGAACAGCACTGGGCCCTCCTCCACAGGTTTCCCAACTCAGGACTTGCTTGGCACTTGAGCTTCCTGGATCAAACCTCTCTGACTTGAACAGGGTTACTTACTTTACCAAAGCCTCATACTTAGCATCATGAGATGTTTTGTTGTATACTTCATGGACCCCACGAGTTTGAATTACCTTTCCCCTAGATCCCCAATGAGATTCATTTCATGCCATATTCTTAATTTGTTCTTCAGCTTCATCGGGGCATTTGCTGCTGAAGGAGCCACCGACTGCAGCATCAATAAGTTGATGGGTCTGGTAGTCTAACCCATTATACAATATCTGAACTCTCATCCATGCCTCGAAGCCATGATGTGGGCATTTTCGTAAGAGGTCCTTGAATCACTCATGAGCTTCAAAGAGTGTCTCAGACTCCTTTTGACTAAATGTTGAAATCTCCTACCTCAGTCTTGTAGCCTTGCTTGGGGGGAAATATCTCCAAAGAAATTTACTCACCATGACATCCCAAGTTTTGTTCGAACCTGGAGCAAGTGATGTCAGCCATCTATAAGCAACACCCTACAAACTAAATGGGAATAGGCGAAGTCTTGCTGCAACCCATTGACCTTGAATGTCGAGCACAACTGAAGAAATCGAGATAAGTGATCATTTGGATTGATAAACGCCTAAATGTACGTATTATTCATGTATGTGTATGTATAAATAGAGTATTTTTGTATGTGTGGATGCCCGTTTTCGGTCTAAATTGGTCTATTTCGTGTTACAGGTACAAAAGATACCGTGGGGAGCTAGACACCATGATTTAAGGAGAAATTGGCAATGAAAACACCATTTTTGAGCCCGGCACTGTAGAGACACTGTAGCAGCGCTGTAGCACGAAAAACTTGGAGAAACGGCTAAGTCTGGAGATTCATACGGGTACCCATACGGGCGCATGACTGCCCGCATATAGCTCCTGTAGCAGCAGTACTGAAGCTGTTTTACTGTAGCATTTTACTGTAGCACTTACTACAGCAACTTACACGAAACTCGGGGTGCTATAGTGCCTGTCTATCGGCCCGTATGCCAGCCCGCATAAGTTGCTGGAATTAGGTTTTAAAGGCCTTTAAGGCATCATTTCTCTTGTCTTTTGGCCACCATTCTCCACCATTGTCATCTAGAGCTTCAAGGCTGCTGGAGAAGGCTGATCTAGGGTGCAAATCGAAGGGGAAAAAAGGAGCGCGATCAAGGAGAAGATCTAGGAGCTTGTTGGCGTAGATTTATCAAGTTCTCATCACCACCTTTAGTCTTCATCTTAGGGGAGTTTGTTATGTGCTTTAGCTTGTATCTCTTGTTCTTTAGACTTTCTCCTTTATTGATGTTGAACTAGACTCCCAAGGTCACCAGGCATCCGGTGAACCTTGGGGTGAACTTGCTTGTATGGATACTTTGAGTATATTTTTGGTATTTGGTTTGGTTGTGCTCTAAGCTTTGTGTTCTTTATTGTATCAAATTGCATGAGAACTCTGTGGTTTGAATTCTAGGTTGTACTTGGCTGCGTGACCATCGCCCTTGTACTAGACATGCTTAGCTTAGAAGGGATACATGTATGAATACCCTGTGACCATCGGGTATTTCATACCCCTCCAACCATTAGGGTTGAACCTAGACGTTGTGTTTGACCTTAATTAGGGATTTCCCTAGGCGCATTGCAATCGTGTGAGGATTTGGGCGAAAGTGATTCCGTATTCCAATACTCATACCGGATTAGGGGTTATCACCGTGACCATCGGGGTGACCTACCTTTGGACATCTCTTGGCCTAACCACCATTGCCTATGTTAGTCGAGTATCCTTCTAGCTTTAGTAGCCCTGAGGGGATCCTCGCCCGGGAACCTCGAACATTCATTGTTACTCGCTTCCTTAGTATGCTTATGTGGTGAGCCTTAGTCCATGTGTTTATAGTTTTCTATTTGTTATTCTTCTTATCTTACTTTTATCATACAATTACAAGGTTAGGAAATAGATGAAGGGGAAGTAATAGTAGTTCCTTGGCCCTTGGGAATATGACCCCCAAGTGATTGCGCGAGCGGTATTACTTGGCGACCCGTGCGCTTACGGACACTCATCATGGATCCTCGTTGGCCAAACCGTCAAACTGAACTGTGTTCTGTATCATGCCTATCAGTCTAGCCAAATCAAAGTTGCCCGCCCTGACAGTAACTGCTTGTACACTAAATTCACCCCCGGTGAACTATGGTTTCTCATAATCGGATAAAGTTCTCTTTTCCTCTGCCATGGCCACTGAAATCTCTTAGGGCACTTCGCCTGATCCTGAAGGTGAACCTCCTTGGTCTTATCTCAACCTTTGTTATATCACACGCTCAATTTCTTCGTTTGGCTCTACAAACCCAGTGGGGTTTCCGCGAGTCGTAAACAGAGTACCTAAGAACAAAAATTAAAAAGGATATATTAGTCAATATATACAAGAAACGAAAAATGAAAGCAAGAAAGGCGAATAATTACAAATGAAAGTGAAGTGACTAGATCATTGATCCAAAAGTTTTCTTAGTATTCTCGGAAGGTCCCCGGCAATAGCTTTAAAAACTTGATGGATGAACACACGATAAGCTAAGAAGCTAGCAGGCGACTACCCGGCCGCAAGTGCATGGGTCGTCAAGTAATAACCTCTTGTACGAGCATGAGAAGGTCGTATTCCCAAAGGGCCCGAGATCTACTATTACTTTCTTTTGGGGGGTCACTGACTAGTTGATCAAAATAGGATTGTTTGTGAATATTAAAACGAAATAAAATAAAATAAATAAAAAAACAAGAACAACATAGCTGCTCAATCTGAACAGGAATGAAGAAGAAGAAGAATCCAAATGTTAAGGAAGGCCTCGAGTGAGGATTCCCCCGGGAGAAGACTAAGTACGGGATGACAATAATGACATAAAATAGTGTTGTCTTGGTTTTGGTCCTCCGTGTTGTAGCCCTAATCCAGTACGGGTTCCTCCGTCCGGACGATACCCCTACAATGTCATCAGGAATAGGAAGTCTTGATTAGGTTTATTGTAATGCACGCTTTCGGCTAAAATACCCCTAATCACGTGGGTGGCAACCAATACCCGGAACCTCCAGTGTATTAATATAATGAATCCCTTTTTAATCATCACAAGACCTAATACAAGCCAGCATCCGGCCAAACAAGTATTTTTCAATTCTACTGAATCCATACATTGTAGAATGAACAAGATAATGAAAGATTAAACACAACAACAAAGGCCACACATATACATTTATAAAACTAGAATGTCATCCATACAAAGTCTCCTCCCAAGTTTCATTGGAAACCTAGTGGCCTTGGGAGTCTAGTTCGACATAATGAAATGAAAGGATACACAATAAATAAAGTTCATGATACAAACAATGAGTGAACTCCCCTTGAAATGTCGGCTAGAAGGCGATGATGAGAACTTGTCGGATCCACGCCGCCGAGCTCTTTAAGTGTTTTCCATTGTTCTCCCCTTCTTCTTTCCTTCAAAACTTGCCAAAATGGCCTCCAAAGATGATGAGATGAGCATGGGTCTATTTGGAGATCGGATGAGAACCAGCCCCTTCTCAATGCCCTATGAAAGTCCCTATATAACCCCGAGCCTGTGTGGGCTATGTGCGGGTCGCACACGCTCCCGTACAGGCTTCAGGCAGCCCTGTGCGGGCTGTGTGCAGGCCGCACACACACTCGCACAGGGTTTTGGCAACCTTGTGCGGCCAGGTGTGCGGACCGCACACCAGGCAACACAGCTCCCTGGCAGAGCTGTGGGGACACTGTGCAGCCAGCATAGTGGCCGCACAGAGCTGCTGGTTAAATCGCGCTTGAATCGCTCACCCGGAAGTGCATGGGGTCGCCAAGTAATACCCCTCGCGCGAACACGAGGGGGTCGTATCCCCAAGGGCCCGAGAAGCTATTCTTACTTCCTTATCACAATGTTGTTTGACCTAATCAATCACTTGGAAGAAGAACTACCAAAAACCTACTACAACAAAGAGCATGCAAATAGCAAGTATAAATACGGAGGGGAAAAATCAAGGTGAGGGAATAGCCACAGATGAGGATTCCCTCGGGGGCTACTAAAGTGCTAAGGATGCCCTAACTAGCATGCACGTGGGTGGTTTGGACCGGGAAACCCTAGATTAGACCAACCCGATGGTTACGGCGTTGGTCCCTAATCCAATACAAGTATTGGAATAAGGAACTGCTTCCGCCCAAATCCTTGTACGATTGCAAAGGGTTTAGTGGATTTCCCCAAGCTAGGGTTGAAACACAATCAAGGACAACCCTAACAATTAGAGGGGTACAAATACCTGATGGTCACGGCGTATTCGTACATGTATTCCCTTCCAAGCTTGGTGAGCCTAATACTAGGGCAATGGTCATGCAACCTAGCATTGTCTAGGAATTGACATATAGAGTTCTCATACATATCAAGGCATTCAAGAACCACCAAACAAGGATCACAAACCAAACGAAGTACATAAACTAAAGAGTAGCATCCAAAATACACAAGTTCACCCCCAAGGTTCACCTACATCCGGTGACCTTGGGGTTAGTTGTTCATGATCACAAAGTAAGCGAGCAAGTACATAAAAACAACCAAAAGCATAATGAAAACACCCCCTTAAAAGATCAAGGCCGAATGACGCTTCCAAAGACGCCACCCAAGGAGTGGCTTCCTTTGTCAAACTTCCTCTCAAATGCAAATAGAAGGCGTGGATTCGTCGTCTCGTGCTCTCCCCGTCGTCCTCTCCTCAAGAAATGCCTCCAAAAGCCGGCCTCAAGCTCCCAAAGAAGATGGTGAAGTGTAGCTTCTCTCAAGACCTAGCCTCCTCCCTTCCAAATGAACTCAAAACCCTTAAAAACCTTTTCCAATGGGTTATGCGGCCCCCTATGCGGCCCCGCAAGCGGGGAGAGAAAATTCCTGAGAAAATCCCGAAATCGCGTAAGTTGCTACAGTGCCGCTACAGTTGAACTGCTACAGTGCCGTATGCGGCCTCTGCAGTGCCCGTATGACATCCCGCATGAACCTCGAGACTTAGCCATTTCGCCAAAGGGCTCGTGCTACAGTATCTGCTACAGTAGTCGCTACAGTACCTCCTCGCTCAAAAAATAGTGTTTTCGTCGCTGATTTCTTCTCAAATTCTATCAACGAGCTCGAAGGGGTCACATCAGTACCTGTAACACAAAAGAAACCAAGTCAGACCAAAAACGGGTGTCAACTCATAGAAAAGTACGTAATACATACACCCGAATACATGGAAAATACGTATGTTTAGGCGTTTATCAGGGAACGGTTCAAGAAACTCTCGGCACTTCATTTTGGACAGTCGCGCTACCCTGACTTGAGTACATTGAGAGAGATACAGGGGGTTGACACTATAGCTACTGAGGTTGAGAAGCTATTAGCAGTTGGCAGTTGGGGCCGTCTACTATCTATCAGAGAGCCAGCGCTTCGAGCACTCACACTCGAGGTCTTATCGACCTTTGAGTTCACCGAGGATACGATAGCTTCACACATGGCGAGACGATCCAGTTTCGTGCCCTTGGTCAACACTTCAGCTTGAGTATCACCAAGTTCTTGATTATGATGGGCCTCTACGATCAGGCATTTACCGAGACAGAGGAGTACGCGCTACTGCCCACTGTTTACCCAGGGACCTTGACATCTCAGGGGATTTATAGGATATTGTGTGGGGATGGGTAGTACGAGCTGAGGGTTTCGAAGGCGACATTCCTTTCCCGACCAGTGTACAGGTACATTCATGCCATACTGAGCAGGTCAATGAGTGGCAGAGGGGATAGTACAGGGGTACTGAGCAGACAGGAGCTGCTATACTTATACTCCATGGTGCAAAGCGAGCCACTCCACCTAGGGCACATTCTAGCCGAGTACATACGGCACCAGGGCCAGTACCCCAGGGTTGGAGTCATCTTTGCAAGTCCCTACGTCACACGCCTCATCATAGGCTTGAGACTCAGAGATGGGGTGCGCGGGGCCGAGAAAAGATACATTGAGACTGATGGGTATGGTCCACAGATCAGGGCCAGGAGTCTATACTATGATCATACCCCAGTTAGAGCAGGCCGAGGGGTCCCAGGCAGCCTTGGAGCCACCCGCAGCAGAGACAGAGACACAGGCACCACCCACCGTGCTGGTGCCACCTCCGGTGCGCATGTTTTCACCCTCTCGAGGCCAGGATCGACTAGAGTGCCTCGAGAGCGCAATGGGTGTGCTACAGTCAGAGCAGGCCGAGATTAGGGCTACACAGGCTGCACAGCACTTAGAGACCATGGCACGGCTTGACACTATACATAGACTCCTAGAGCCGGCCGTGTCAGCACCATTCGTGGTCCAACCCCGAGCTTCTACCCATCCACAACCATCTCTTCCAGCAGCAGCAGATCCACTTGCACCCTTAGAGCCTCCAGCATCACCAGAGGCCACTATTCAGGACACCGACGCGGAGGCGTCGTAGTTTTTTTTTTTAATTTCTATTGCACTTTTATTTTCTATTTCTGTTGGACTTATAGTACCCAGAAAGGACTCTCCTTCTAGATTTGCTTTTATTTTCCGTCTATTTTTATTTTCCCTTGAGTTGTATTTCATTTTCATATATTTATATACTCGAGCTTTGTTTTGGTTTTTCTTTAGCTATATTGAACCCTTGTATATGTGTGCGCAGATGGTCTTGGATGTAAGGATTTTTAGGAATAGTCATTGGCACGGTGATGGGACCGTGTGTGCTCCACAAACCATTGAGACTCAACTCTCAATGACCTAGCTCCATCAAACGCAACACTTGGAGTTTAGGGGAGTAATGTTTCAATTGCCCGCTTCCACACTAATTACTTTTATTTGTTATTTATTATTGTGCTTGCATGCGTACATTAGGGACAATGTACATCTTAAGTGTGTGTGTGTGTGTGGGGGAGTAGTTAACATTGTACACACCTTTACTTGTGCATTCAATTGCTCATGCTCATGTAGCCTATGGTGGTTCACCTTAGTTGCAACGGTTGTATTCTTAGAGTTTATGAGAATTTTTAACATTGTATCCTATCATGCTCTAGTTTCTACTTGAATTTTAGGGATTTTTTGCTCGATTATCTTATATTGCACAACTTACTCTTGGAATCTTTTGGAAACTCAATCTTGAAGTTTTTAAGGACAAGTTTATCATCGCTCTTAGTTTTACTTTGGAAAATGCATATATAAAAAAATATGGAAAAAAGAAAAAAATATATATATATGAGTTTGTGAATAGTTGCTTTGTTTTATGTATGCATTTGGGGTGGAAAGAGCTACCACCTATGAAGTATGTAGCTACTCTCATGAGTCGGATACAAGTTATGCCCTAACCTTATGCATTGTTTTGATTTCCCCTTACTTGTAGAATGCTTCTTTTGCATACTTTTGGTGAACCTAAGGCCGAGCCCTTTCAATTGTTCTTCCCAAGTACTTTCACATTTTATTTTTGCTTGAGGACAAGCAAAAGCTTAAGTGTGGGGGGTTTGAAAAGTGCTTATGTTATAGTACCGCGAAGCGTTATTGTCTTACATTGAACATATCTTTTATCAGTTTTTATCACTAAATTGTGTGTATTTGTGTACTCTTGTGCATTGAAGGTTTGTGGAGCTAAATTGGAGAAGAAGAACGAAATTAGGTCATGTTCGCCGATGTTGGGAAGTTTTCGAACCAAGTAAGGAACAAGTCATGAGCTTGACTTGTGAGTGTGTGCCAACCTCCTTTGGAGGGTCACAAAGGCAGTCACATTCACAACAAGTCTAACTCATGTAGCTTAGAAGAACTTCACAAAGAAGGAGACTTGAAGTAATCGGCACGACTTACCATTGTTTGTGTGCCCAACCAATGGCCTCAATGAAGAACAACGGATTCGGGAGCATTTCGGCAAGTACTGTAACAAAACAATGTAGCAAGCTACTGTTCAATTTCTGCTGAAAATCAGAGTTTCAGAGAATTCACACGGGCGTGTGTAAATTCCACACGGCCGTGTGAATCGATTTTTCAGCCAGACAGAAACTTCACACGGCGTGTGGAAATTTCACACGGCCATGTGAAGCCCCCGATAAGTCCAATTTTAAAGCCGTGATTCAACATTATAAAAGGGGATTTTGGAGACCTTTTGGGATATCTTTTGACCTATCATTCTCTTCAACTTTGGTGAGTACGGCTAGGGTTTTGTAGAGGATTTCATGGAGGTTTAGCGCGCATCGTTGGCATCGTCACTGACGTTCGACGGCCGCACAAGACCACGACCACACCATATACAAGGGGGTTTACATCAATGTCTTTGATTTGTACTTTCTTTTCTATTTTGATGAACATGTATAGCTCCATGAGGAGCTAAACCCCATGAGGATATTCGGACTTGTAAACTCTAGGGTTATTATGTTTCTTTAACATTGTTATTATGCTTTTCCATTATTGTTGACTAAAAATTGAGTTTGAATCTTAATTTCATCTTGCTAATGTTTTGTCTTAGATGTGACACTAGGATTGAGAATAATTTAGGTTACTCTTTGGAGGTGTGACAACTCCTTTAGGGTTAGACTACTTAAGATTGAAGAGGGTTGAGAGGGAGAGTTGTGAGGTAGCGATATACCCCTTTCCCTTCCGACGTGGTTTCTCCCTACCTCCGTTTCCTTGACTTCATAGCGGTCAAAATAGAGTGAAGTGCTAGGCAGATAAACTCCCCTGGGGCTTAGTTACGGAAGTAACAGAGTGAAGGGTTGAAGTGAATCCTATGCGCTGGGGCTTAATCTAGACTAGGGTTTTTCCACTTGGACCAAGGGGTTAGAACTACACATAGGAACAGGTTTTACCACTAGGAATCCCTAGAGCTTAAAGCAATCCCATGTAGTGTGAGGTTTAGGTAGATATACTCCCCTGGGGCTTAGTCGTGCGAGCGACAGAGTGAAGGGTTGACGTGAATCCTACTACCGGGCATAGTGTTGGGGTCAGTCACGTTTGTCCTTAGGTTTGGGACCGTGAGTTTTAGGATATCCTCGACTCAATTAACATCAATAGGGAAGTATAATAGCATAGTCCTGCGCTAGAAGCATAGATCCTAGAGGTAGCTTGTCCGGATACCCTATTTCATTCATTGCTAGTCCCCTCTATTCTCTTTTACTTGCACTCTCTCATCTTCCATCTTTCTATTTAATTTCTTGTCTTTCATTCTATTTGATTCTATATTCACTCATTGATCTTATTATTGCTTTTCCATACGCCGCATAGCTTTATTAGTGAAATCTCATATTCTAAATCCCTATTCCCTGTGGATTCGACTATCCTCTTACCAAGGTACATTTTATTACGTCGACAAACCCGTTCTCTTGCGGGATACACGCAAGGGGTCGTGTCAACTTAGGAAATTCTAGGTTGCATGACCATTGTCCTAGTGTTAGACTCACCAAACTTGGATGGGAAATACGTATAAATACACCGTGACCATCGGGTATTTGTACCCCTCCACTCCTAGGGTTAAATACTCTTTTGTATCTTAACTCTAGTTTGAGAAAATAACTTCACCCATTGCAATCGTAGGGGTAATCTTGGGCGGTAGACGTATCATATCCAATACCCGTACCGGATTAGGGGTCAATTGCCGTGACCATCGGGTTGGCCTAATCTAGGGTTTTCTCGATCCAATTAGCCACTTGCATGTTAGTTCAAGCATCCTACTCACTTTAGTAGCCCCTATGGGAATCCTCATCCGTGACCACTCTTAGCCCTAATTTATCCCGTATCTTGTCCTCGTATGTTTGCATTGGTTACTTATTTGTTTAGTTTATTTACATTTTACTCTCTCTCTTAAAATTGTGTCGGTTGACCAACATTGTAAAAGGGAAGTAAGGATAGATTCTCGGGCCCCAAAGAATACGACCCCTGTGTCACGCACAGGGTATTACTTGACGACTTGTGCACTTGCAGGTATAGCTTAGCGCTATCAAGTTTTTGGCGCCGTTGCCGGGGACCCATGAGAAATACTCAGAAAACTTTGAGCGTGTTGATTTGACCATCATCGTGTTTCGCTTTTACCATTTTTGTATATACTCCATCATTTCTTTGTTTGCATTTTATTTTCTTGTTTCTCTTTAGCTTCTGATTTTTTACTCTAATTTTTGCGAGGTACCCATCTTATGACAAGAGCGAGTCAAGCTATCTTAGTTGAGCCCGATGACGAAATTGAAAGGATGTTACATCAGAGGTTGAAAGAAGTAGCTAAGAGTTTAGGGCAGCAGGAAGTTAGAGTGGAATCGAGTGAACCTTCAGTCATGGCCGAGCCTAGGAGGACTTTATCGGATTATGAAAGGCCACAATTCACCGGTGATGAATTTAGTTTGCAAGCGCCTGCCGTGCTGGCTAATAATTTCGAGATCAAGGCGAGTACAATTGGAATGATACAGAATTTAGTTCAGTTTGATGGGCTAGCTGATGAAGACCCACATGCCCACCTCTCTCGCTTCCTTCAAATTTGCTCAACTTTCAAGATTAATTTAGTGTCAGATGATGCTATCAGACTGAGATTGTTTCCTTTCAGTCTAAGGGGAGCAGCATACAGATGGCTCACATCCTTAGCTCCTGGTTCCATCACTACATGGAAAGGCATGGTGGAGAAATTCTTGGCTAGATATTTTCCACCTAGCAAGGCTGCAAGACTAAGGCAAGAGATCTCCTCTTTCAGACAGGGGAATTCCGAAACAATTTTTGAGGCACATGAACGATTCAAGGACTTATTACGTAGGTGTCCTCACCATGGGTTCCCAGCTTGGATGCGAGTGCAGATGCTCTGTAATGGCCTGAATTACGCTACAAGACAACTCATAGATGCCGCAGCAGGTGGCTCCTTTAGTGACAAGCCTCCTGAAGAAGCTGAGAAGTTGATTGAGAGCATGGCAAGCAATGAGTGCCATTGGAGTACTCGGCAGAAAGGACCAAGGGCTACGGGCCTATTTGAGGTGAATGAGAACACCGCATTGACTGCAAAAGTTGAAGCCTTATCGAAAAATGTCACTGATAATAATGCGGCGGTTAGCGCCTTAACACAGAAACTTGATCAGTTCATGTTGGGGTCTAGTTCTACACCTAAGGCGGTGATGTCCTATGATACCTGTGGTGCTAGGCATGCAACTTCGTAATGCCCTATATTTGTTGCCCCTGCTGCACCAGTGGAAACAGTGGATTATGTCGGCAGTGGACCTAGAGGACCGGGGAACCAATATGGCAACACTTACAATCAGGGGTGAAGGAACCACCCAAACATATCATGGGACCAAGGGCAAGCACAACAGAGACCCCCGCCACCTCAAGCAAGCCAATATCATGCACCTCCACCGCAAGAAAAGAAGTACACCACCGAGGACGTATTAGCCAAATTCATGATAAATACTGAGGCAAGGTTTCAAACCGGTGAAAAAAGGCTTGATGAATTTGGCACTATACTGAGGAATATGCAAGCTTCCATCCAGTCACTTGAGAACCAGGTTGGGCAGCTTGCTAGGAACCAGTCTGACCAACCCTCGCGCAGTTTGCCAAGTAATACCGAGAGTAACCCGAGGGAGCACTTAAAGGCTGTCATGTTGAGAAGTGGAAAACAGTTGGAGGCAAGGGTTGAGGGAAGCCCAAGTGTCTCCAATGATAGGGTAGCCGTCCCGGAAGACCTTGTTTTGAACAAGGATGCTAGTGAAGAGAATAAGGGCAAGCATAGGGAAGGTACCCCTCCGAAGGAAAATGAATACAAGCACGTTGTGCCTTACCTATCAAGACTGAAACATGATAAGGATGATGCCCAGTTTAAAAAAATTTTGAACATATTCAAGCAACTTCATATCAACATCCCATTGGTTGAGGCCCTATCTCAAATGCCTAAGTACATGAAATTTATGAAGGACCTCATCACAAACAAAAGAAAATTGGAAGAACTTGACTCTGTGACATTGTCTGGGAACTGCTCTGCCTTGATTCAGAGAAGCTGCCGAAGAAACTCACTGATCCCGGTAGCTTAATTATCCCTTGTGTGCTTGGCGATGGTTTACAAGAGAATGCCTTGGCGGATTCGGGGGCAAGCATAAATGTAATGCCGTACAAGTTGTTTCTGAAGCTAGGGTTGGAAGATTTGAGGCCAACGCGTATGACCCTGCATCTTGCCGACCGTTCAGTCCGAAGACCATGAGGTGTAGTCGAGGATGTTCTTGTGAGGGTCGACAAACTTATCATCCCAGTGGATTTTGTTATTTTCGATGTGGACGATGATGTGGAGGTCCCCATAATCCTTGGATGCCCCTTCCTTAATACTTCTGGTGCTTTAATTGATGTTAAGGGCGGTAAGATGACTCTAAGAGTGGGGGATGAACAAGTGATCATCACCCTCCCTGATGCAATGAGGTACACACTCGACCATGATGATAGTTTATATTTCATGGATAAAACTGATGCAATTATTTCCGATTGTGTGCAGGAAGTTCTAGCTTTGAACCCGCTTGATGAATTTATGGAGGAGTTAGTGGAGGAAGAGATAGAAGAAGAAGAAGCCCCTCCTTTACCAATGCAACAAGTTGCACAAGTGGTGGTTGTTTCTCCACCAAGTAGCAAGGAGAAGAAAATCTTGAAAAAGGTGTGGAGAAAAACAAGGGAAAAGCCAAATAAGGTTTTGAAGGTTGCATCAACATCACCCGAGGAAGTAGACAACATACTCTTTGAAAATCGAGGAAAATTCAAGATCTTTTCATGCCTCTCAATGAACTTTTTGGGTAACAATGCATCACCAAAGAATGGAGGTAAATTCCCTCCTTTTGTCCCACCATGAACCTTGAGGTAAACCATGTCAAGCTAACGACGTTAACCAATCGCTTCTTGGGAGGCAACCCAAGTTTTAAATTCATTGCAAATTCCTTTTTGTTGTAATTTGAATGCATGTCTTGTTTCTTTTCCGTATTCTTGAAGTGTGTTGACATGTTAGTTGTCTAAGTCTTCTTCATGTTGTAGTCATCTTTTCATCAATTTTTGTTTCATCATTCATGCATGCTTGTGTGTGGTTGTGAGTTCTTTAATGATTAGATTTCATGAGATTCATGTTTTGAATGCTTTCATGCTTTGTTCGGCTTTATTTTGAGTGTTTTTGAGACTTAGAGGAGTGTTCTTCATTGCTAAATTGAGTTGAGAGCCAATTTTTGCTCATGAGTATGCATTTACATGAAGGAAAGAGCCCTTGCGGGCAAGCTCACGGCCGTGAGCTTGCCCGCAAGCCAAACAGAGGCCGCTCACGGCCGAGCTCACGCCCGTGAGCTCGGCCCGTGAGCAAACTTGAGAGGACTCATGGGTGAGCTCACGCCCGTGAGCTCACCCGTGAGGCCTTTCGTGCCTTGAAGTTTTTAAGGGCCTTTGGGCCCTTCTTGCTATTCATCATCCCTACACTTCCACCCCTCACTTCTACTTCATTTCTCCTCCATTTTCTTTCATTTTTCTTGCTTTAAAACACTCTCCATCTCCTCTAAAATCATTTTGTGCTGAAGTTTTGAAGAAAAACCACTCTTTTAGCCGGATTTAACCTAAGAATCACTCCATAAGGGTTTGAGGTAAGCATGATTTTTCATGAACTTGGTGTTCTCATGGTTGTTTGGGCTGATTTTTCCATGGTTTCTTCTCTCCTTGGTTACTACAATGCTGTAATGATGTTTTGGAATGGTTGTATCTTTAGATTATCAAGTTTTCAAGCAAGACCCTTGCCAAAATTGCTCGGAATTACTGTAGCACTGCATATTTTTCATCAATCTTTCATTTTTTCACTTATGCTTTGCTTGTAACTTGTTTAATGGTGGTTCATTTGATCTTGTAGGATGAGGGTGAAGAAGGTAGCATACAAAAGAGCCCGGAGGGAACCTTCTCCGCCCCCCGAGCAACCTAGGTTCAAAAAAGAAGAACATAGGAACCGATTCGCGCTACTCTCACACAAGAGTTTTGGGATGATCAAAAAAATCGGTTGGGATGTTTTGAAAACCCTTGGCATGGACGAAGCGATCTTTGAACTCATCTCACATGGCGGTTGGGACAAGTTATTCTCCATTGATGAACTGACATATAAAGAATTGACTCTCGAAGTGTTGAGCACTTTCAAAATTTTTAACTACAATCCCTTCTCTCGCCAACCCTGGCTACGTTACATTTCGTGCTTTTGGGAAGAGCCACAGAACAACTCAAGATCAATTGGGAGTTCACATGGGATTCTATACGGAAGCATTCACCCTAAAGCCCGGAATTTAAGGATTTGGGCAAGGATTTCCTGTATCCTGTGACGGGTCCCACCTACTGGAAATCCATTGCCACTAGATCGCGCACCAAGAAGGCCTCCCAGTTGAAGGACCCTACCCACAGATATATCCATGCCCTCCTGACACGTGGCATTGGGGGTCGACTGGATTCCACCGGGGTAGTATCACGCACTGACCTACTCATGTTATACAGTATCATACAGCGGTACCCCCTGCATTTGGGCCACTTGGTCACCGATGTTTTCGCTCATCAGGGGAAGTTTGTCCGCCTTGGATCCATTTATGCCGGGCCATACATCACTCGCTTGATTAAGGGTATGGAGCTTATTGATAGAACCCAAGGCATGACAGTTGTGGGTGCAGTTGTTCCACTCAGTATGCAGACACTGGTGTGTATTGGTATGGTTGAGCGGCGGGGTAACACCAACAGGTTGGTGCGACACCAGACTGACCCCGGCCCATCTTATGGCACCAAGTCTGAGTCTTAGTCTGAGTTAGAGCCGGACAATGTTGCTGCACCCAGGGAGCATATACGGTCACTTGAGAAAAGACTTGATGCATTTTGTGCTGAGGTCTGCGAGCAGTTGCAGATGCTGACTGCCTCGGTGAGCCGTATTGAGACCACCACTGCCGACATTTTAGCGTTCTTGCACAGTTCTTCATCGTCAGTCGGCACCACCTCTACGGGCACCACCTGCGTAGGACCATCATCTCCTTCACGCCCCTAGACTCACTCTGCATGCTTGTTGCTTTACTCTGTTGCTTTTATTTCTGTATTAGCTACATTTCTTGTGTTATGTTGTATTGTGTACTTTTGAGTTAGTCAGGGCTTCGCCCTACTAAACTTTTTCTGGTTATTTTTGAGCTTTTTGTTTACTTGGTCTTTTCCACTATTTTGATTTCTGGAGTTGTGATTTGCGCTTTTCTTTTGTACTTTCAGGACTTTTGTACTAAGTTTCACACTCCATGCCCTCGTTACATTGTTTGCCCCAACCGACTAGAGGATCACATCACATACTTCATCAACTGTTTGGGAAAGTTTCTTTTACTCCATTTTCTTATACTTAGCATGTTTGTCCCACCCTGTTCTGCTAACTTATGTACATTGGGGACAATGTACAACTTTAGGTGTGGGGATGGATTTTTGGAGTATTCTTCATTAATGCATGTTTTAATTGCCTATGATAGCTATGATTTTATTGTTAAGGACTTCCTGGCTTGGTGGAATGATAGTTGTGAGCTGTACTTTACCTGTGCTTAAATGTAGTTCTGTTTCACCTTTAGTGCACCCCTATACCTGTACATGATCACTTCTGCCTTGTGCACTCCAACCAACCCATCATGATGATTTTGGCATTAGATTGTTAAATTCTATTTTCAATACACTTTTAAGAGCTTTGGTGTTCCTTCAAGGTTTTCTTTAGCCTAAAGTGAACTATTGTAGTGGGTTTAACAAGGGGATTTGAGAGTTAGTCTGTACATATGATCCAAAAAAAAAAAAGGTCTATGACAGTATTCCTCTGCTAGTATAGCATGAATGCGTCTATGTAGACTGTAATCAAGTAGGATGGGTGGCTCTTGTGCCTAGCCAGCATGTGCATCCATCTGAAAGATTTTTGCAGAGTCTATGTTAGTTGGGGACTCAGAAAAAAAAAAAAAGAAAGAGATGAGTGTATCTCTGTATATATGTGAGAGTAATAAAGTCTTTTAATCCCCTGGTCCTCGCTGTGTAGTCACTTAAGTGCTAAGATTTTATTCAGGAACCAAAGGACTCTTAACTGAGTATTGAGGGTGTCTTTAACTTTTTAATGCCATTTTCATTGTGTGTGGGATGAATGGTCATCCTGGGGTAATCTAGGATGTGGAGGTCAAGGTGGGAGTTCGCACACACTCACGGGGCACTCTAGGGGGAACAGAACTAGTATTACTTGACTATTCATTGAACAGTTCATTTCTTGATTTCTGTCCATTTGTGCTTGTGGAGTCCCTTACTATTGAGCCTGAGGTCGTGCATTTAGCCGTTTATCTTCTTGCCCCTGTTTTTCATGTGTGTTTGCTTGGGGACAATCAAACGCTTAGGTGTGGGGATGTTGATAAACGTCTAAATGTATGTATTTTATACGTATTTTTGCACATGCTTTTTCATATTTTATTAATGAATCGATGCCCTTTGGTGGTCTAAATTAGGTTATTTCGTGTTTCAGGTGCGAAAGATGCTTTGGTGACCTCAGTGACGCGATTTGAGAAGAAATCCACACTGAAATCGTCGTTTTAGGGTCCCGGTCCCGGGGTGTACTGTACCAATACTGTAGTAGCCTAAAGCACGCACATTTGGAGAAATTTTCTAAGTCTGGAAACCCTCACGGGCAAGCTCACAGCCGTGAGGTCAACCGCAAGGAATTTTGCGGCAAACAGTACTGCAACAGTGTACTGTAGCAATACTATAGCATGTCGCAACATTACATGCTACCTCACGGGCCATATATGTACTGTGAGCTCACCCTTGAAGAGTCATGAATTTACCTTTTTATGGGATTTGGAGGGTTTCTTCGAAGTAGATGACTTGACCGCAAGCGCACGGGTCGCCAAGTAATACCCCTCACGCACGCGCGAGGGGGTCGTATTTCCTGGGGTCCCAAGAGCTGCTATTACTCCCCTCTAGATGACACTGTCTAGTCTACCAAATATAGATTTGAAACAAGATAAGAAAGATAACAGAAGAGAAAACTATAAACAAGTGGACTAAGGCTCACCATATAAGCATACTAAGGAAGCAAGTAACAATGAAAGTTCGAGGTCCCCGGGCGAGGATCCCCTCGGGACTACTAAAGCTAGAAGGATACTCGAATTACACAGGTAAAGGTGGTTAGGCCAAGAGATTTCCAAAGGTAGGTCACCCCGATGGTCACGGTGATAACCCCTAATCCGATATGAGTATTGGAATACGGAATCACTTCCGCCCAAATCCTCGCACGATTGCAATGGGCCTAGGGAAATCCCTCATTAAGGTCAAACACAACATCTAGGCTCAACCCTAATGGTTGGAGTGGTACAAATACCCGATGGTCACGGCGTACTCGTACATGTATCCCTTCCAAACTTGGTGTGTCTAATACTAAGACGATGGTCACGCAACCTAGTATAACTTAGAAATCGATACACAGAGTTCTCATGCATACCAATACATCAAAGTGCACCAAGCTTGAACCATAAACCACACAAATACCATACATGTAAATCAAGTATTCATACAAGCAAGTTCATCCCAAGGTTCACCGGATTCCCGGCGACCTTGGGAGTCTAGTTCAACATCAATGAAGGAGAAAGTATAAAACACAATAGATACAAGCTAAAGCACATAACAAACTCCCCTAAGATGAAGACTAGAGGTGGTGATGAGTACTTGATGGATCCACGCCAACAAGCTCCTAGATCTTCTCCTTGATCGCGCTCCTCTTCTCCCATTCGATTTGCATCCTAGATCAGCCTCACCAACCCCTTGAAACCCTAGAGAATGATGGCGGAGAGAATGGTGGCCAAAGACACTTCAAAATGATGCCCTAGAAACCCTTAAAAACTAATTCCAGCGAGCTATGCGGCCTCCCATGCGGCCCCGCATGCGGGGAGAAAAAGTTTCCGAAAAAGCCCGAAAACCGCGTAAGTTGCTGCAGTAGAACTGCTACAGTGGAGCAGCTACAGTACTTATACAGCCTGCTATGCGCCCGCATGAATCTCCTGACCAGACCGTTTCTACAAGTGTTCGTGCTACAGTGTTTGCTACAGCCCCGCTACAGTGCCGAGGCTCGAAAATAGTGTTTTCCTTGCTAAATTCTCTTTAAATCATGTTGTCCAGCTCCCCATGGTAACTTTTGTACCTGTAACACGAAATAAACCAATTTAGACCGAAAACGGGCATCCACAGATACAAAAATACTCTATTTATACATACACATACATGAATAATAAGTACATTTATGCGTTTATCAAACATCCCCACACCTAAGCGTTTGCTGCTAGCCAAGCAAACAAAACATGAAGAACAGGGGCAAGAAGATAAATGGCTAAATGTACGACCTCAAGCTCCATAGTAAAGAACTCCGCGAGCATAAAAAGATAGAAATTAAGAAGTGTGCTGTTCAATGAATAGTCAAGTAATATTAATTCTATTTCTCCTAGAGTGCCCCCGTGAGTGTGTGCTAACTCCCACCTTGACCTCCACACCCTGGATTACCCCAGGATGACCATTCACCCCACGCACGATGAAGATGGTATTAAAGTGTTAAAGACACCCTCAATACCCAGTTAAGAGTCCTTTCGGGTCCTAAATAAGACTCTGGCTCTTAAGTGATCATGCAACAGGTTTCAGGGGACACAGATGAGATGCTTTATTCCTTACTTACATATATACATTCTATCTTGTACCTTTTTTTTATTTTTATTTTTTATTTTTTATTTTTTTTTTCTGAGTCCGACTAACGTAGACTGCACAAAAATCTTTCAGACAGATGCACATGCTGGCTATGGCACAAGAGCCACCCATCCTACTTGATTACAGTCCACATAGACGCATTCATGCTGTACTAGCAGAGGAATACTGTCATAGACTCCATTTTTTTTTTAAATAAATATATATATAAATCTCGTATCCCCTGAAATAGAACCTGTTAGACAATCTCACTTAATGTCGAAGAAAACAACAAAGGACCTCAAAAGCTCTTAAAAGAGCATTGAAAGTAGAATTTAACATTTTAATGTCAAAAACATTGCAATGGGTTGGTTGGAATCTACAAGGTGGAAGTGATCGTGAACAAGTATAAGAGTGCACTAAAGATGAAACAGAACTACATTCAAGAGCAGGTAAAGTACAGCTCACAACTATCATTCTAGCAAGCTAGGAAGTCCTTAACAATACAATCATAGCTATCATAGATGATCCAAGCATGCAATTGCAAAAATTTTAAAAGTTCACGAAGATCCAACTCCACCCCCTACTTAAAGATGCACATTGCCCTCAATGTGCCTAAGCAATGAAATGCAACAATATGGACAATAAAAACATAGTATGAGGGTTTCGTGAACTTCCCCGAGTCTCAAAACATTAGTCTTGAAGTCCATGAGATCTGGGTGACCACCAAAGCTTCAAGGTAGATATAGGAGACGGGAAGTGTGCTTGATGTATAAATTCCACCCTGCAAGGTAGAAAAAAACATCAACTCAAGGTATCCATCACACACAAAGAAAATAAAACACACAAATAAACAAACAACTAACATCACAAGAACAACTAAATAAGAAATGATCCAAGCAAGTCCTTTGTGCAATCAAAAACATGAAGTCCAATTTTCTTTAATGCAAGTGTTGTGGGGGATAAGAGTTTACAAGGATGCAACAAAATCAGGACAAATACAAGAGAAGAAATGGTTTCTCATGATGGGATATGAATGAGTTCAAGAAGTGCTACAGTAATTTCCAAAAAAAATTTGCAAGAGCTTCTCTTGTGCATGGAGCATAAAAATTTTTACAAAGCTTTCAAATTACTCCAAAAACCCACAAAAACAACAAACAACCAATCTCCCATAACATTGGCATCCATTTAACATAAAAAATAGGAGAAATGAAGAAGTACCAATCATGCTCACAACTAGGGTTTAGAGAAAGGTACCTAGGAAAGTCGGTGAAGATGATGGAAAAACTCGCAATAAATCATGCAAATGAAGTGCTTGGAAGTAGGAGATTCGTGTAGAGGAAGAAAAACGAAGAAAAACAGTGAAAGAATGAGGGAAAATGGATGAGAAATGAGAGAGATATGAAGAAAATGGTGAAGAGGTACCAAAGTTAAAGTTCAGCCCGAGAGTCCATGCGGGCACTTGTGCGGCCGCACAAGGGGCCCCACCACTCTCTGGATGCCTATGCGCCCTGCTATGCGGCCGCATAGCAGGCCGCACCACTCTCTGGATGCATATGCGGGCTGCTATGCGGTCAATAAACGGGTGATTTCCAGTTTTTGCATCAAATGCTCATCCAAACACCCCAAAATCACATAAAAATAATGCCGAATTCACCCACAACACCCAAAACATGATAATTGATGCATGAGGATGAATGATAACACAAAGAACTCACAAGTACCATGAACAAACACAAGTAAATAAATTATGAAAAATGACTAACTCACCACAATCACTCACTTGAAAACAAAGAACACTCAAGCAAGCAAACACACCAAAAATACGAAAAACACACATGCAATGAATTTTTATGCTTGGGTTGCCTCCCAAGAAGCGCTTGTGTAACGTCATTAGCTCGATGTACCTTTTTCTTACCTAAGGAGGCTTGAAAACGGTGTGTTCATCCTGGCAAGAGGTTGTATAAGAACTACCAAGAAATATGAAACATACCTTCCGGGATGATGCAAATTTGGAGGCAATGCATGAACTACCTTTTGGCCTCCATGGAAAAAGCTTGGGCCGGGAGTTGTGCAACTTAAACTTGGGCGGATCCTTAGACAGCTTGAACCTCCTCCCCGCTTCTTTTATAGTCCCGGTAAAAATTCCCTTGAGCACCCAACCACAAAGTTGCTTGGGCCTCCATGGAAAAAGCTTTGGTTGAGAGTTATCTAAGCTTGGCATTGGTGGATCAATGTATGACATCAACAACTTATCCACAATTTTTTTCTCAACCCTTTTGTGATGAACTTCAATTGCCCATAAAATGTCCTTAGGCCGCCACGGAAAAATTTTTGGTTGGGAATTGTCCAAGCCCGGCATTGGTGGGTTCAAGGATGGTCTTAGCTTTCTACCCACATCATCAAATACAATTCCCGAAGTTTCTTTTCTGCACTTGAAGATTATTGATGGTCATGTTGAATGATCAATGTTGAGGCAAGTAGCGTCTTCACATGTTGTCGATGGAGCTTCTTCCACTTCCTCACATTCTTCCATTGCCATGGTGTCATCCTCCTCTCTCTCTTCTTCAACTACACCTTGAATTGGAACGTCTATCATTTGCTCAAAAGGTATAGATGAAACCTCAACCGCTTCTTCAATCTCCCACACCTCAACATCAATTTCCACCTCAATTTCACCTATGTTCTCTTCCAAACTAGTGTCAATCTGAGGTAGGTCTTCTCTAGTGCGTGGCAACTCCGTCGATATATTGGAAGACACTCCTATCTTGTTTTCCATGCGTGGAAGAGATAGATGGGCACTAGAATTTGTGGAATTCAGGGCTTCACGTTCAGCATCATAATTCATCATAAATCTTTCAAACACATCTTGTGTATTGAAACCCCATTCATTAAGTGGGCTTCTTTGAACGACTGGAGGGTGGTAATGCCATGGTTCTTGAAAGGAGGGTTCTTGTGGCAATCCTTGGTAAGGGTGCTCCCAATGTTGAGTATAATGTTGTGTAGAAAAATTTTGGTGCCCTTGCCAATATGGATAGTAGTCATTAGGGTGTGGATTGCACTAGCTTGCTCTCATGGCAGAATATTCTTCCATTGCTTTCTCAAATGCATAGTTTCTTGTGGCCAATAATCTTTCTCTGTGGTCCATGGCCCTGTATAAGCAAACAAAATTGAAATTAATAAGCTATCAAAGAAAACAAGAAAGAAGTAAAATAAATAAATATGCACCAAATAGTAAAGGACACATAGAAAGATCAAAATTTACAAAAGGAAATAAAAATGACTAAATTAGTGAACTAAAGGTTTTCCTAGCGTCCTTGAAAGTCCCCGGCAACGGCGCCAAAAACTTGATGACTTGACCGAAAGCGCACGGGTCGCCAAGTAATACCCCTCACGTACGCGCGAGGGGGTCGTATTCCCTGGGGTCCCAAGAGCTGCTATTACTCCCCTCTAGATGACACTGTCTAGTCTACCAAATATAGATTTGAAACAAGATAAGAAAGACAACAGAAGAGAAAACTATAAACAAGTGGACTAAGGCTCACCACATAAGCATACTAAGGAAGCAAGTAACAATGAAAGTTCGAGGTCCCCGGGCGAGGATCCTGATGAGCGACCGCGCGACTAGCTACAGAGCTAACACGCGACTCCCCGGCCGCAAGTGCACGGGTCGTCAAGTAATAACTTCACAAGGAGGGTTGTATTCCCTAGGGCCCGAGATCTACTATTACTTCCATTTGGGAGTCACTTTCTAATCGATCGAAACAGGGTTGATGCAAAATTTAAATAAAAAAAACAAGTAAAGAAATGCAAATAAAGTAGAACTCAGTCCAAAATAAAGATAGAGATGAAGAAGCCGATAATTAAGGAAGACCTCGGGCGAGGATTCCCTCGGAAGGAGACTAAATAAGAAAGACCATGACAACTAAAAAAAATACGGTCGGTAAGGTTTTGGTCCGCTAGACTCGGATGTCGACTACCCCGGAACCTCCGTAGTGTAGTCCTAATCCAGTACGGGTATTCCTATCCAGAAATTACCCCTACGATGTCTATGAGAGCAAGGAGTCTTGATTAGGGTTGGTCTAATGCACACTCTCGGCTAGATCAACCCTAAACGCGCGGAAGGCTATTACCACCCGGAACCTCCGGTGTGTTAATACATGCATCCCTCTTTAACTCATCAACTGACCTAATACATGCTAGCATCCTGCCAAACAAGTATCGTTCACAATCAATTCTACGGAATCCATCCAATGTAGAATGAACAATATGTTGATGAATTAAATCCAAACAATCAAACCAACACATTCATTCAAATCAATACAAGGTCATTCATACAAAGTCTCCTCCCAAGGTTCACCGGGAGCCCGGTGGCCTTGGGAGGTTTAGTTCAACATCACAAAGTTGAGGAGCTCATCATGCAAAGAATCCATCAAATACAAACAAGAAAAACTCCCTCAAAGACGTCGACTAGGGTTGATGGTGTAGCTCGTCGGATCCGCGCCGGCGAGCCCAATGAAGCTTCTCCACATCTTCCCCTTCTTCTCTCCTTCAAATCTGCCCAAAAATTCCTTCCAATACCTAATAAGAATGGTGTGTGGTGGAGTGGAGGCCGGATAGAGAACGACATCCCCCAAAAAACCCTGAAGGAAACCTTATATAGCTCGAAGGTGTGCGGGCACTGCGCGGGGCTGCGCAGTGACCGCACAGCCTTCTGGCTGTGCTGTGCGGCCTGTGTGCGGGGCTGTACACAAGCCGCACAGCCCTCTGGCTGTGCTGTGCGGCCAGTGTGCGGCTGTACACAAGCCGCACAGCCCTCTGGTTGTGCTGTGCGGCCAGTGTGCGGCCCTGCGCACAGGCCGCACAGGCTTCTGTCTGATGTGTGCGGCCACTGCGCGGCCCGCACAGTGGCCGCACATGGCCGAGAAAATTAGCCCGTGTGCAGCGCGTCGGCTTCCGGGGTGCTCCAACTCTTCATTTCTTCTTCAAACATCCCCGAAATGACACGAATACGGTTTAATCTCGCGCACTTGGTTCTCAAAACCCTGAAACGAAAATAAAAACATCAAGTGCGCAAAATGTCATCGAAAATACATAAAAGCCGCACGAAAGTACAAGATTATCATCGTTAAAACATGATGTATTTAGGTACTTATCAAATACCCCCCACTTAAGCATTTGCTTGTCCCCAAGCAAACGGACATGAAAACCAGGGATACTGATAAGTGACTAAATACACAACCTCAGGCAAGGGATGAAAGTATCATAGCCAAAACAAAACTCAAAATGCTAAGTAAAGACCACTTGAGATCATTCACGCATTCATTCGCCGTGTTGTGCTGTGTGTGTGCAAATCCCCCTAGTTCGAAGCCTTGTAGTCCAAACAAGGTACATAAGACCCCGAGGACCGCTTCTTGAAGCAATTCACGCCACTTAGTGGAGTACGGCCTTGAGGTGGTAGAACTACATCTAGTAGAGTCCTAAGGATCCTTCCTCTTATTATCGAACAAATACCGGTCAAATTTTATTTTTCTGTACACAATTGCTTAACTTTTTTTTTTTCCGGGACTAACATGAATTGCAAATCCACATTACCTGGAACTTTGCACATTCATGTAGACGCGATCATGTCCTTATAGCTTTTGGCGAGAGGAACACTCTGGTTAGGAGCCGGAACCCCAGGTTACTTCGCTATTAGGACAGAGGAGCACTGTCCAGGCTTTTATATATTTTTTTTTCTTCTTTTTTTTCGACCATATTGCAAAAAAGAACAAAAAGAAGGTCCTTAAAATACTATTAGAAGACATTCTAACACGTCAAGGTGCGAAACACTAGAATGGGTTAGCAACTAAGAGGGTCACGAAGATGCTGTTGTTCCTTGCCTAGGTGTCCAGGGTTCTACCTAGGGGAATAGTGCGAGAAATGCCTAGAATGACATTAAAATCTCAAGTGTGCAAGGTCATAAAAGAAACTTAGCATTTATCATGGTTTCGAGCTATAATACCATCACAATTAAGTACGCCATCCTAGGTTTTCAATCATGCGACAATCCGAAAAAAATTTGAAAAGTTTTCATACAAGTTCACGAAACAAGTAGTAAATCACATACATGCTAAGTTTTCTGTCCCCTTTTTATCTCTTATTTCCAAATCAGACTCTTTGAGTAGTAGAACTCAAATACCTTAGTGCAAAGTGATCCATATACACAATCAACTTAGAAAGCACCAAATATGATTGGAATTTATCAGATGCAAAGATGACTATGAGTAGTTCCTTCTTAGTATTAGTGTAATTCTCTTGGGCATCGTTCAAGGCCTTGCTTGCATAATAGATAGTGTGGAAATGGTTGTCTCATTGTTGCCTAAGCATAACTCCCACTGCAAAATCACTCACATCACACATTAATTCGAATAGTAAATTCCAATCCGGGGAAACCATTATTGGTACCTCCACAAGTTTTTCCTTCAGAGTGAGAAAAGCGTTCATGCAATCTTTATTAAACTCAAAAGAGGCATCCTTTTCTAGCAGTTTTGTCAATGGTCAAGCAATTGAAGAGAAGTTCTTCACGAACCTCCTATAAATCCCAGTGTATCCCAAGAAGCTTTTGGTTGCTTTCAATGAAGTAGGAGGGGGGAGTTTCTTGATGGTGGCGACCTTTATTCTGTCCACTTCAATCTCCTTTTGTGAAATTTTATTCCTTAGCACTATGCCTTCCCCAACCATAAAGTGGCATTTTTCCCAACTGATTACTAAATTTGTCTCCTCACACCTGCTCAGTGATGAGCGTCGCGTGACAAGCTAAAAAGCTAGCACGTGACTACTCCGGTCGCAAGTGCATGGGCCATCAAGTAATAGCCTCTAATGCGTGCACGAGAGGGTCGTATTCCCAAGGACCCCGAGATCTACTATTACTTCCTTTTGGGGTTCACTGTCTATTCGATCAAAGCAGGGTTGATGCAATAATAAGAACAATAAAGATAAGTAAGTAAATAAAAGTAAAACAAAGCTCGATCCGGGCAGTGATTGACGTGAAGAATCCAAGGATTTAGGAAGGCCTCGGGAAAGGATTCCCCCGGGAGGAGACTAGACACGGATGACAATGACAATCAAGAAAATACGGCTGACTTGGTTTTGGTCCGCTAGAAACCCTCAAAGATGAACAAATGGAAGTGTGGAAGTGTGGAGGCCGGAAGAGAACAAGATGCCCTCAAGAAACCCTCGGGATTGGCATATATAGCTCGAAGGTGTGCGGCCACTATGCGGGCCGCGCAGTGGCCGTACACTCTTCTGGCAACCATGTGCGGCCAAAATCGAAGTTATAGACAAGCTTCCTCCACCAGCAAATGTTAAGGGTATTCGGAGTTTCTTGGGTCATGCAGGATTATATAGACGGTTCATCAAGGATTTTTCAAAAATCACACAACCATTGACCAAACTCCTCGAAAAAGATGCTCCGTTTGATTTTGGTGAAGAATGTACAACAGCATTCAATATGCTAAAAAAGAAACTGGTGCAAGCTCCAATTTTTGTCACACCTGAGTGGAACGAGCCATTCGAGCTCATGTGCGATGCAAGTGATTATGATTTTGGAGTAGTTTTGGGGCAAAGAAGGGGTAAACAGTTCCAATCTATTTATTATGCGAGTAAAACTCTCACAGGGGCTCAAGAGAACTACACCACCACAGAGAAGGAGTTACTAGCAGTGGTATTCGCCATCGATAAATTCAGGCCGTATCTCATCCTATCGAGGGTCATTGTTTTTATAGACCATTCCGCTCTTCGTTACCTCATGAATAAAGCCGATGCAAAGCCAAGGTTGATCAGGTGGATACTGTTACTGCAAGAGTTTGATATGGAAATAAAGGACAAGAAAGGGACTGAAAATGTGGTGGCAGACCACTTATCTCGGTTAGAGGAAAGTATTAGGCAATAGCCATCAAGTAGGGAAATCAATGATTCTTTCCCGGAGGAACACTTATACTCAATTGAGAAATTAGAAGCATCAGGTGATGTTCCATGGTTTGCAGATTTTGCCAATTACTTATCACGGAAGGTACTCAAACAAGGGCTTACATTCCAACAGAAAAAGAAATTCTTTAGTGATCTTAAGCATTACTTTTTGGATGATCCGTTCATTTTCCGCATTTGTGCAGACCATGTGGTTCGAAGATGCGTCTCCAGGAAGGAAGGATCGGATATCCTTGCTCATTGTCATTCCGTACCGGTTGGAGGCCATTATGCATCAAGTAGAACTGTAGAGAACGTTTTGGCTGCAGGGTTTTATTGGGCGACTCTATTCCAGGATGCGCACCAATTTGTTCTTTGATGTGATAGTTGCCAGAGGACAGGAAATTTGTCACGGCGAGCCGAGATGCCTCATATCCCTATGCAATTCTGTGAGGTATTTGATGCTTAGGACATTGATTTCATGTGGCCGTTTCCAAAGTCCAATGGGAACCAATACATATTGGTGGCAGTCGATTATGTCTCCAAATGGGTCGAAGCTCAAGCACTGCCGACTAATGATGCTAGGACGGTGGTAAAATTCTTGAAGAGGCTGTTTGCTCGGTTTAGGACTCCACGAGTTATCATTAGTGATCGAGGGACATATTTTTGCAACTTCTAATTGGAAAAAGTGTTGAAAAAATACGGAGTACACCATCACCTTGCGACCCCGTACCATCCACAAACTAGTGGACAAGTCGAGGTGACCAATAGAGAGCTCAAGAGGATTTTGACGAAATCTATAGAGCAAGGAAAGCGAGATTGGTCTGAACGGTTAGATGATACACTTTGGGCTCATCGAACAGCATACAAGACTCCGATAGGAACTGCACCGTACAATTTGGTTTATGGGAAGTCATGTCACTTGCTGGTGGAGCTCGAACACAAGGCGTATTGGGCAATCAAGACGATGAACTTTGATTTAAGAAGAACCGGTGAGCAAAGATTTCTGCATCTTAATGAGCTTGATGAGTGGAGGCTGAAAGCGTATGAGAATGCCAGAATCTATAAAGAAAGGATCAGAAGGTGGCATGACAAACACATTAAGTCACCTAAAGAATTTAAAGTGGGCGATAAAGTACTATTGTTCAATTCGAGATTACGGCTCTTCCCCAGAATTAAAATCGAGATGGTTTGGCCCTTATACGGTTACGCATGTATCAACCCATGGGGCAGTTGAAATCACTCATCCAGAGAAAGGTACGTTTATAGTGAATGGGCATTGGTTGGAACCGTATTTTGGTGGTGAAGTTTGTGATGATAACAAGGAGGTATTATTTCTCAAACCACCATAAGGTAAGATCAGGTACGTCAAGCTAGGTGACGTTAAACAAGTGCTTCTTGGGAGGTAACCCAAGCTTTTACAGTTTTTCTAGGACTTAGTTTAGTTTTAGGTTGAATAAAAGTCTTAGGTTTGGTTTCCTGAATTTCATGTGCTTATGTTGTGTTTTTCTTGTGGATTAATGATGTTTTCATGTGCCTAAATGATAATTGATGAAGTTTAAGCTGGTTGAGCATGTTTTCTATGGTATCTGGTCGTGTTTTGATAGTTTTCACAAGCTCCAAGCATCGTATTTATGTTTCTGAATTTTTCTGTAAGACTGTGAATTTTTCTAAGTAAACAAGAGAAAACATACTGCCGTGTGGAATTTCCACACGGGCGTGTGTTACCAATTAGGGCTCAACCAGTGAGGGCACAGGGGCTCATCCATGCCCCTGTGAACAACCTCAGAAGGGGCACACGCCCGTGTGGAATTTCCACACGGCCATGTGAAATCTCGCAGAACTTAAACTCTTTTCCAGAGAGTCCACTGGGGCGTGTGGGTGCCCCTGTGAGTGCCACTGTGTTAAGGCACACGGCCGTGTGGAAATTCCACACGGCCGTGTGAAACTCTGCAGAGATAACCCTTCATCCCGAGAATACACAGTGGCGTGTGTGTGCCCCTGTGGAAGAGCTTGTGAAGGCACACGGCCGTGTGAAATATTTAAGGGTTTCTCGGGTAAGTCAGAGAGACCACAGAGGCATGTGAGGTGCCCCTGTGGCCGGCCTTGTGTTCTTGGTCAGGTTGGGCACACGTCCATGTGGAATTTTCACACGGCCATGTGATATTTTTCAGAGACCTTCAGTGTTTTCCCGTGAATCCACAGGGGCATGTACCAGTCCCTGTGGAAGCCCCTGTGAAGGCACACGGCCGTGTGGGGTAGTCTGGAGAGCGAACAAAGTGTACACAAGGGCGTGTGTGAGCCCCTGTGAACTTTAACTTTAGAGGTACACAGCCGTGTGGGATTTTCAGACGGCCGTGTGGATTCCCAGAACATGAAAAGCTATGCGTTTCTTTGTGGGTTTCACTCGTACCTCATTTGTTTTCCACTCTCAAACACTCTCCGACCCTCTCCATCACTTCCTCGATCTTCTCTGAGGTTTTATTTGGAGTTTTTCGGCCGATTTTAAGGTTTTCTTCATCAACATCACCGGTAAAAAACTTCAAACCCTTGTTCTTGGTCAATATTAATTCACTCCATTTTTGTTGGTAATTTCACTTGATTTGCATGATTAAATGGCATACGAATGCATTCACGTAGTTTTGAAGAATAACTACTTTTGTAAAGATGAAATGCTAATTCCATGACCATACGGTATTGTCCGCCTGACAATCCACACGGCCGTGTGAAATCTCGCAGAATGAAATTTAACGGTGGATTAATTGATTTTATTTCAGGAATGGCACCCAGGATAAGGCAAGCAGCTAGCAAGAGGCCCTTCGAGTCATCTAATGAGCAGATTACTTTCGCCAAGCCCGAACACCGAGTGAGACATGATAGATTAGAGAAACTCAAGTTTGGACAATCTCGATACATAGATTTGAGTTGTTTAAGAATAGCTGAGTGGGGGGACGACATGGCAGATGAAATTGAGGAACTTTTAGCGGTTGTGAGTTGGAAGAGTTTGTTGTCTATTAAAGAACCGGCCAACCGCTCACTTTCTTTGGAAATACTAGCGTCCTTTGAGTTCGGCAAATCACACAAAGACTTGACAAGTGCTGACACTATACAATTCAGGGCTTTTGGGCACGATTACAGCATGTCAGTGACGCAATTTTCTATTCACATGGGTTTGTATGATCAAGCCTATACAGAGTCAGAGGAGTATGAGAACCTTCCGACTGATTATCCTGGTAGTTTGACTCCTCAAGGAGCTTATAGAGTGTTATGCGGACAAGGACAATATGAGTCAAGGATAATATGAGTCGATCAGTGAATGGCAGGGGCGATAGTACGGGAGTCTTAAGTCGGCAGGAGCTCCTTTACCTCCATTCAATGGTTCGGAGCGAGCCGCTCCATCTCGGTTATATTCTGGCAGATTACATATGACATCAGGGCCAGTACCCGAGGCTTGGAGCTATATTTTCAGGGCCATATGTTACAAGACTCATTAAGGGGATGGGCCTTCGGGAAGCAATCAGAGGAATGGAGAAGACAGTTATACCTTTCCCAATTAGCTTGGAGATGTTGAGACAGATGGGCATGGTAAGGAAATATTATCAGCGCTATATTTTGAACAGGTACCCACAAAGGCCAATGCAGGACGGCGAGGCCAGGGGATCGCAACCAACATTGCATCTACTTCTGCCACCCCCGACGGAGACAGAGTCACAGGCACCATCCACAGCACTAGACCCACCTCCGGTGCGCATGTTCTCGCCCTCTCGAGGCCAGGATAGACTGGAGCGCCTCAAGGGCGCCGTGGGTGTCCTTCAGATAGAGGTGGCCTGGGTCAGGGCCACACAGACAGCACGGCATACTGAGACGATGGCATGGCTAGATACCATTCAATGTTTACTTGAGCAGCCCGTGTCATCACCATTTGTGGTCCAGCCTCAGGCCCCTACTCCACCACCACCTTCTCTAGCTCCCTCAGCAGCAGATCCACCAGCACCAGCTCCAGCAGCACCAGAGGCTACTACACAGGACACCGACGCTGAGGCGTCGTAGTTTTAGTTTTTACTTGCTTTTGATTTCATTTTTTGTATTTCTTTTATTCTATTTTGGACTTGTAGCACTCAGAAAGGATCTTCCTTTTGAGTTTATCCCTTATTTTGTTTGCTCTTTTATCTCGAGTTATATTCATTGCTTTATCTTTATATATACTGGAGTTTTTATTGAGCTATACCGAACCCTTGTGTGTGTGTGTGCGCAGATGGTCTTGGATGAAAGGAATCTAAGGAATAATCATAGGCACGGTCATGAGACCGTGTGTGCTTCACAACCTATTGGGACTCAACTCTCAATGCACCTAGCTCCATCAAACGCAACACTTGGAGTTCAGTGGAGTAATGTTTCAATTGCCTACTTCCACACTAATTGTTTTACAATTTTTTTTTTGTATTGTGCTTGCATGCATACATTGGGGGCAATGTACATCTTAAATGTGGGGGGAGTTCACATTGCACACACCTTTACTTGTGCGTTCAATTGCTTATGCTCATCTAGCCTATGGCGGTTCACCTTAGTTGCAACGGTTGGATTCTTAGAGTTTAGGAGAATTTTTAACATTGTATTCTATCATGCTCTAGTTTCTACTTGAATTTTAGGGAATTTTTGCTCGATTATCTCATATTGCACAACTCACTCTTGGAATCTTTTGGAAACTCAATCTTGAAGTTTTTAAGGACAAATTTATCATCTTTCTTAGTTTTACTTTGAAAAATGCATATTAAAAAAACCAAAAAAAATGAATTAATGAAAAAGAGAAAAAGAAAAATATGAGTTGTGAATATTTGCTTTGTTATATGCATTTGGGGTGGAAAGAGCTACCACCTATGAAGTATGTAGCTACTCTCATAAGTCGGATACAAGTTATGCCCTAATGAGAGAAAGAGCTATCTCATGGGATGCGTGAAAGCTACTACCCCGGTAGAAAGAGCTACCTCCTCGAAAGTGTGAAAGCCATCTTTGGCGCCCGCCTAGAAAAGGGCTACCTTCAAGGATGTGTGAAGCTACTACATCCTTTCCTTTTTATTTTTGTTTTTGTATATGAATAAGTCCTTTCTAACAAAAGTTTGAGTAGCACTCATTGGTTCTCTTGAGTGAAATCGCACACACTAGAACACTTTCGAGTTTTTTTTTTATCCTTTTTGATTCGAGTTTTTAGCTAGAGCATTGGTAACCTTATGCAATGTTTTGATTTCCCCTTACTTATAGAATACCTCTTTTGCATACTTTAGGTGAACCTAAGGCTGAGCACTTTCAATTGTTCTTCCCAAGTACTTTCACGTTCTATTTTGCTTGGGGACAAGCAAAAGCTTAAGTATGGAGGGATTTGATAAGTGCTCGCGTTATAGTAATGCGAAGAGTTATTATGTTGCAATGAGCATTAATTTAATCAGATTTTATCACTAAAAATTATGCATTTGTTTACTTTTGTACATTGTAGGGTTGTGAAGATAAAGTGAAGGAAAGGAACGAAGTTAGATCGTGTTCGCCATTGTTGGGAAGATTCTTGGACTAAGCAAGGAGCACGGTATGAGTAGAGACTTGTGAGTGTGTGCCAACCTCCTCCGGAGGGGCACAAAGGCAGTCACATTCACAATAAGTCTAACTCATGCTAACAAGGAGAACTTCACGAATTAGGAGATTTGAAGCAATCGGCACGATCTACCGTTGATTGTGTGGCCAATTCAATGGCCTCAATGAAGAACGACGAATTCGGGAGCGTTTCGGGACAATTACTGTAGAAGCACTGTAGCAAATTAATGTAGTGGAAATTCCACACGGCCGTGTGGAATTCCACACGGCCGTGTGGATGTACAGAATATGATAGGCTATATTTAATTTTAAAATCTTCTTTGGCCTTTTCAATTCTAAATGACTCCACACTCAAGGGATGTTTCCTCCCATCTTCCCAACCCTCTCTTTGTCCATTTAAGGAGTTTTTAAGTTGTTTTCCTGCCATATTCAAAGTTTTTTATTTCCATTTTGTCGGTAAGCATATTTTCTCCTTTTCTTCGTCAACCTTTTTGAGATATCTTTTGACCTATTCTTCTCCCCAACTTCTGGAAGTGCGGCTAGGGTTTTGGAGAGGACTTCGTGGAGGTTTAGAGCGCGTCATCGGCATCGTCACCGACATTCGGCGGCCGCACAAGACCACGGCCACACCATACGCAAAGGGGTTTTCATCTATGTCTTTACTTTGTGTTTTATTTCATACATTGATGAACATGTATGGCTCCATGAGGAGCTAAACCCCTTGTGGGTATTCGGACTTGTAAATTCTAGGGTTATCATGTTTCTTTGACATTGTTATTATGCTTTTCCATTATTGATGAATAAGAATTGAGTTTCAATCTTGATTTTATTTTGCTATTGTTTTCCCTTAGATGTGACACCAGGGTTGAGAGCAATCTAGGTTTTCCTTTGGAGGTGTGATAACTCCTATAGGATTAGACTATTCAAGATTGAAGAGGGTTGAGAGGGAGAGTTGTAAGGTAGCGATGTACCCCTTTCCCTTCCGGTGTGATTTTTCCCTACCTCCGTTTCCTTGATTTATTAGCGGTCAAGATAGAGTGAAGTGCTAGGTAGATAAACTCCCCTGGGGCTTAGTTACGCGAGTAACAAAGTGAAGGGTTGAAGTGAATCCTATGCACTGGGGCTTAATCTAGACTAGGGTTCTTCCTCCTGGACCAAAGGGTTAGAACTACACATAGAAACAGGTTTAATCACTAGGAATCCCTAGAACTTAATGCAATCCCACGTAGTGTGAGGTTTAGGTAGATGTACTCCCCTGGGACTTAATCGTGCGAGCGATAGAGTGAAGGGTTGTTGTGAATCCTAATACCGGGGCATAATGTTGGGGTTAGTCACGGTTAACCTTAGGTTTGGGACCGTGATTCTAAAGATTTCCTCGACTCAATTAGCATTAATAGGAAGGTATAATAGCATAGTCTTGTACTAGAAGCATAGATCCTAGAGGTAACTTGTCCGGATACTCCACTTCATTCATTGTTAAATCCTCCTTAATCTCTTTTTCTTGCACTCTCTAATCTTTCATCCCTCTCTATTTAATTTCCTGTCTTTTAGTATAGTTGTTCTCAAAATTCACACACGAATCAATTATTACTTTTCCGTACTTCGCATAGTTTTAATAGTGAAATTTCATACTCTAACTCCCTATTCTCGGTGGATTCGACTACACTCTCACCGGGGTAACTTTTATTACTTCGACAAACCCGTGCACTTTCGGGGATCCTGTCAGTTTCTCCCTACCTCCGTTTCCTTGATTTCTTAGGGTCGAGATAGAGTAAAGTGCTAGGTAGATAAACTCCCCTGGGGCTTAGTTACGCAAGTAATAGAGTGAAGGGTTGAAGTGAATCCTACGCACTGGGGGCTTAATCTAGACTAGGGTTCTTCCACCTGGACCAAAGGGTTAGAACTACACATAGGAACAGGTTTTACCACTAGGAGTCCCTAGAACTTAAAGCAATCCCACGTAGTATGAGGTTTAGGTAGATATACTCCCTTGGGGCTTAGTCGTGCCAGCTACAGAGTGAAGGGTTGACATGAATCCTAATACCGGGGTATAATGTTGGGGTTAGTCACAGTTGTCCTTTGATTTGGGACCGTGTATCTAAGGATTTCCTTGACTCAATTGACATCAATAGGAAAGTATAATAGTGTCGTCTTGCACTAGAAGCATAGATCCTAGAGGTAGCTTGTCCGGATACCCTATTTCATCCATTGCCAGTTTTCTCTCTATTCTCTTTTACTTGCACTTTCTTATCTTTTATCTTTCTATTCAATTTCTTGTCTTTTATTATATTTGCTTCCATATTCACTCATCGATTCTATTCTTATCTTTCCATACTCCACATAGCTTAAATAGTGAAATCTTGTATTTTAACTCCCTATTCCTTGTGGATTCGACTACCCACTCCCCAGGGTAAATTTTATTACTTCGATAAACCCGTGCACTTTCGGGGCGTGTCAGTTGTGCGGCTAGTGTGCGACCCCGCACACTGGCGGCACACCCCATAGCTTGGGGTGCGTGGCCAGTGTACTTCCTTGGCCCCGCACACAACCCGCACACCCTTGTGCTAGCAGTGTGCGGCCGCCGCGCGGCTACACACAGAGGCCGCACAGGCCACATAAAGGACTGTGTCGGCTGTATACAGTCCACATACCCCCTGTGTGGCCTACACACAGCCCGAACACCCTCTAAAACCCTCAAAACATGACCTAAAACCCTTGATAAGCTTCACCAACTCAAAACAAAGAGGAACTCATCCAAAACAACAAGAAATTAAACAAGGAACGATCGAAAAACAAAAATCTACACAAGAAGGAACAACCTGAAATACTACACTCTACCCCCCTTAAAAAAATTTTGTCCTCGAAATTTCCTTTTAAGAGGGAACAAAAGAATGACACAACTTACCAATAAAGGTAAAGGAGACAATAATACTCCAACTACTCAAGGAAAATAACCCTGCCTCTAATACCACTCCTCTAGTAACTAACTAAGCACACAAGAGCAACATCCAACAAAAGATAGGAACCATACCTGCAAACATGCCAGGTCCCTCCTTGGGCTCTTCATCAGTCAATTTAAAGATCCTCGTCTGAGATTTAGTCTGTGGCCACGGTCCTCCTTGCTGCGGCATATTGTTGGCAGCTACAAATCAAATAGGCTAGCTACCCTTGGTTTGACCCGAACAGCCTGGAATGAGCTCTACAGTAGGATCACCTTGATCTAACCCTCGGCATGCCGACTTGATGTAACCTTCCTGACCATACTAGTAGCATTTGCGAGGCTCTAAACAACACCCGTTGTGGAATCTATGGCAATTCCAACATTATCTCTTAGTTCCTGCAGATCCTGCACCTGAAACACTGCCTGAAGGTATCAAGCTCTCTTGCACACTAGACTTGCTCTGTGGAACCCTAAAGAAGCCAACTGAAGGTGCACCAGGAGATGAACTCTCACCTTTGCTTTTCTTCAAAGATTGACTCATTTCTGTACTCTTCCTCTTACTCATGCTCTGTCGGACTCATCTTCCTTCAAGAGCAAACTTTTCTGCTCGAAGGGCCAACTGCACTACCTCTTTAAAGCTCTGGTTCCCTGTGACTGCCATCCTCTCCCGGACACTAAGGTTCAATCTAGCCTCAAACTTCAAACACAGAACTTCCTCAGAAACCACCAACTTAGGAACAAAGTTGCTAAGTCCTTTAGCTCTGTCTCATACTCTGTCACGGATCTGCTACCCTGACTCAACTGCATGAACTCTTGTCTCTTTTGGTTTCTATGGAAATGGGTGTAGTACTCTTTATCAAACTCCTTTTGAAAATATGGGCAACTCAAAGCAATACGGGAACGGCCTTTCAGACTCTCCCACCAAACTCTGGCTCAATCCTCAAGCAACCTCATAGAAACCTTGAGCCTCAACTCCACATCTAGGACCATGTCATCGAAAGTGGCTATCACCTTCTTTAGCCACTCCTTCGCCACCATGGCATCGCTCGTGCTATCAAAGGTATCGCAACCCAACAGCCAAGCTTCCTTCAGGAGCTTGGACAGGAACAAGCTCTGGGTGGTCTTGTTATCCTTTGAAAAGACCAGGGCAATTGACTGCACCTGGGCCAGTGCTAAAGCAGGTGGCTGCAAAGTCAATACAAATCCTCTATACATACTCCAAAAACTCATGAAGTCTCTGAAGTCTTGATAAGTTAGCTGCCTATCCTGATGATCCCAATAGGCCCTATCCTGCATCGCCTCTGGAGAAGGAGCTAACTCTGGCGCTGGGTCCTAGGGCACTATCTCGGGTGCACCTGGAGCGTGCAGTGACACTGCTATAGTAGGGGCATGTCCTGACGAGGCAACCTGCCTAGGTGTAGAAGGAGAGGACGGTGGAGGTGGCACTCCACGCTGTTTATCTTTAGGGGGTGCAGTAGTAGGCTCAGTAGTAGGAGCAACTGCTCCACTACGAGTGCGGGGGCACCGTGCTAGCATTTTCACTTAAAGAAAGCACCAAAACAACTTTCAAAATCAAAACCTACATGCAACAACACTACATGCTCAACTCTAACTGGATCCACTAGTTACTACAGAAAACTATCAACAACAAGAACAGGCTATGGCTATCAATCTAAAAGAATAGCTCTGATACTAATAGAATTGTGACGCCCCGAACCGCAAACTCACAGGCGTGACAATCGCCACAATAATCCCGAGGAGAGATACAGCAGCACTCAATCCGCGGGACGCCGCAAAGCTATCCAACAACCTGGAATCCACAATAAATATCACCAATGCACAAGGGAGAGACAGAGTGATTGATAAGTGCTTGTGTTAAAGTAATGTGAAGCGTTATTATCTTGTAGTGAGCATTGATTTAATCAGATTTTATCACTAAAAAGTGTGCATTTGTTTACTTTTGTGCATTCTAGGGTAGTGAAGATAAATTGGAGAAAAGGAAGGAAGTTGATAAGTGCCTAAATACATCATGCTTTAGCGATGATGTTCTTGTACTTTCATGCAACTTATGTGTATTTTTGATGACATTTTGCGCACTTGATGTTTTTATTTTCGTTTCAGGGTTTCGAGGACCAAGTGCGCATGATCGAACCGTATTCGTATCGTTTCAGGGAAGATTAAAGAAGAAGAAATGAAGACTTGGAGCACCCCGGAAGCCGACACACTGCACACGCGGCTGTTTCTCTCAGCCATGTGCGGCAACTGTGCGGTCCGCACAGTGGCCGCACACCCTGGCCAGTTAGCTGTGCAGCCTAGTGTGCGGCCCGCACACCAGGCCGCACAGGGTGGCCAGAAGAGCATGCGGGCGCATGTGCGGCCCGCACACTGCCCGCACGCTCTCGGGATTATATAGGGATTCTACAGGGATTTTGAGTAGTTGTTGTTCTCTACCCGGCCTCCACTCCACCACACACCATTCTCATCATCTTTGGAGGGATTTGGAGGGATTTTTGGGTAGATTTGAAGGAGAGAAGAAGGGGAAGACGCGGAGAAGCTTCATAGGGCTCGCCGGCGCGGATCCGACGAGCTACACCATCAACCCTAGCCGACATCTTTGAGGGAGTTTTTCTTGTTTTTGTTTGATGGAATCTTTGTATGATGAGGCCCTTAATTTTGTGATGTCGAACTAAACCTCCCAAGGCCACCGGGCTCCCGGTGAACCTTGGGAGGAGACTTTGTATGAATGACCTTTATATTGTTTTAAACTAATGTGTTGGTTTGATTGTTTGGTTTTAACTCATTATCTTGTTGCTCATTCTACAATGGATGGATTTCGTAGAATTGATATTGAATGATACTTGTTTGGCTGGATGCTAGCTTGTATTAGGTCACTTAATGAGTTAAAGAGGGATTCATGTATTAATTCACCAGAGGTTCAGGGTGCTAATAGCCTTCTGCGCGTTTAGGGTTAATTTAGCCGAGAGTGTGCATTAGATTAACCCTAATCAAGACTCCTTGTTCTCATTGACATCGTAGGGGTCTTTTCTGGATAGAGAAACCCGTACTGGATTAGGGCTACACTACAGAGGTTCCGGGGTAGTCGACATCCGAGTCTAGCGGACCAAAATCAAGCCAACCCTAGTTTTATAATTATCATGGTCTTTCGTATTGGTAATGCGCTTGAATCGCTCACCCGCAAGTGCACGGGGTCGCCAAGTAATACCCCTCGCGCGAACATGAGGGGGTCGTATCCCCAAAGGCCCGAGAAGCTATTCTTACTTCCTTATCACAATGTTGTTTGACCTAATCAATCACTTGGAAGAAGAACTACCAATAACCTACTAAAACAAGGATCATGCAAATAGCAAGTATAAATACAGAGGGGAAAAATCAAGGTGAGGTAATGGCCACGGATGAGGATTCCCTCGGGGGCTACTAAAGTGCTAAGGATGCCCTAACTAGCATGCACGTGGGTGGTTTGGACCGGGAAACCCTAGATTAGACCAACCCGATGGTCACGGCGTTGGTCCCTAATCCAATACAAGTATTGGAATACGGAATGGCTTCCGCCCAAATCCTTGTACGATTGCAAAGGGTTTAGTGGATTTCCCCAAGCTAGGGTTGAAACACAATCAAGGACAACCCTAACAATTGGAGGGATACAAATAGCCGATGGTCACGGCATATTCGTACATGTATTCCCTTCCAAGCTTGGTGAGCCTAATACTAAGGCAATGGTCATGCAACCTAGCATTGTCTAGGAATTGACATATAGAGTTCTCATACATATCAAGGCATTCAAGAGCCACCAAACAAGGATCACAAACCAAACCAAGTACATAAACTAGAAAGTAGCATCCAAAATACACAAGTTCACCCCCAAGGTTCACCTACATTTGGTGACCTTGGGGTTTAGTTGCTCATGATCACAAAGTAAGCGAGCAAATACATAAAAACAACCAAAAGCATAATGAAAACACCCCCTGAAAAGATCAAGGCCGAATGACGCTTCCAAAGACGCCAGCCAAGGAGTGGCTTCCTTTGTCAAACTTTCTCTCAAATGCAAATCGAAGGCGTGGATTCGTCGTCTCGTGCTCTCCCCGTCATCCTCTCCTCAAGAAATGCCTCCAAAAGCCGGCCTAAAGCTCCCAAAGAAGATGGTGAAGTGTAGCTTTTCTCAAGACCTAGCCCCCTTCCTCCAAATGAACTCAAAACCCTTAAAAACCTTTTCCAGAGGGTTATGCGGTCGCCTATGCGGCCCCGCATGCGGGGAGAGAAAATTCCCGAGAAAATCCCGAAATCGCGTAAGTTGCTACAGTGCCGCTACAGTGACACTGCTACAGTGCCGTATGCGGCCTCTGCAGTGCCCGCATGATAGCCCGCATGAACCTCCTGACTTAGCCATTTTGCCAAAGGGTTCGTGCTACAGTAGTCGCTACAATACCCCTCCCCTCAAAAATAGTGTTTTCGTCGCCGATTTCTTCTCAAATTCTATCAACGAGCTCAAAGGGGTCACATCAGTACCTGTAACACGAAAGAAACCAACTCAGACCAAAAACGGGCATCAACTCATAGAAAAATACGTAATACATACACCCGAATACATGGAAAATACGTATGTTTAGGCGTTTATCAAACATCCCCACACCTAAGCATTTGCTTGTCCCCAAGCAAACACACATGAAGAACAGGGGCACGATGATAAATGACTAAACATATGACCTCAAGCTCAACGGGGAAGTACTCCACTAGCACAGGTGAAAAGAAATCTTGAAAGTGAGCTGTACAGTGAGTGATCAAGTAATGGTAGCTCTGTTTTATTCAAAGTGCTTCCGTGAGTGTGTGCTGGCTCCCAACCTTAACCTCTACACCCTGGATTACCCCAGGGGTCCATTCACCGCACATATGGTGAGAGTGGTATTAGGCAGTTAAAGACCTCTTCAATACTCAGTTAAAAGTCTTTTGAGTTCCTAAATAAGACTCTAGCACTTAAGCGACTGTGTAACAAGTTCCAGGGGACGCAACAGAGATACTTATTTACCTATTCACAAATATACAATTTTTTTTTAATATATATATATATATATATATATATTTTTAGTTCGGCTAACATAGACTGCACAAGAAATCTTTCAGAAGGATGCACATGCTGATTAGGCACAAGAGCCACCCAACCTACTCAATTACAGCCTACATAGACGCATTCATGCTGTGCCAGCAGAGGAATGCTGTCATAGACTCCACTCTTTTTTTTTTTCGGCTGTACACACTGTATCTCACTCCCTTGGAAACCTGTCACACAAGTTCACTTAAGGCTACATAAAACAAAAAAAGGAACTCAAAAGCTCTTAAAAGAATATTGAAGAAAGAATTTAACAGTCCAATACCAAAATCATCATAATGGGCTGGTTAGAGTGTTCAAGGTAGGAGTAATCATGATAGAACATGAAAAAGCACTAAAAATAAAACAGGGCATCATTCAAGCACAGTATAAGAATACAACCCACTTCTATCATTCTTTCAAGCTAGGAAGTACTAAACACTAAGATCATGGCTATGATCGGGCTTCATGCATGTAAAACTAGTAAAGTATCCCATCCCCACAACTAAAGTTGTACATTGCCCTCAATGTACCTAAATCAGCGGAATAAGGTGCGAGACATGCCATAAAAGTAAAGGAATCAGGTAAAGAAACTTCCCCAAATGGTTGATGAAAGGAACATCCAAATATGCATGAACTGGGGAAAGCTGAGGGGTGCAAGGGCGTGGAGCTTCTACAGTGATCAGTCCTGAAAATAGAGAGAAAGCAAATCACACCCCAAGAAACAAATAGAGAGCAGGACAAGTAAGCATGAATCAAAAACGGGAAAGTACAGTTTAGGAGGGTGAGGACCCTCACTAACTGAAAAGTACAACAATACAAACCAACAAGTCTAGAAATAAAAACCAGTACAAACAACAGAAAAAACTAAAGTGGTGCTGCGAGTCTAGAGATCTAGAGGGAGTGATGGCGCAAAGCACGTGGTAGCTGTGGAGGAGGTGCTGACAGAAGATGAAGCGCCGCGCATGTATGATAAGATCTCGGCCATGCTGTTCTCGATGCGGCCCTATGATATGGCTAAATCTCGCACTGATGCTGTCAACGCCTCCTGAGAGGTCCCAAGGGTCTGCAACTGCTGACAGACCTCGATGCGGAACTCCGCGAAACTCTCCTCAAGTGATGGTCGACTCCCTCCAGGTGTTGCGTCGGGTACAGGGGCGGACTCTGAATCAGACTCGGATCCTGACTCAGAATCCCGAGAGGTGTCGGGGTCATGGGAACTCGTGCCGCCACTGCACGGGAGACGGTAAGTGTCTCCCAACCTCTCAACTATCCCAATATGAAGCAGGATCGACAAACTAAGTGGTGCGACGGTGCTCACAACGCTCATGCCCTGGGTAAGCTCAATCAGTCCTAGGCCCCTGATAATGCGTGTAATATACGGCCCGACAAATATACCTCCATGACGAGTAGAAGTCCCCTGATGCTCAATAAGTCCGGCGAACAGATGGCCCATGTGGATGGGGTACCGCTGAAGAATACTGTACATCATAAGAAGATCGGTACGGGAAACCACCCCAGTAGAATCAGCGCGACCGTTCACACTTCTGGATAGTAGGGCCTGTAAGTACCTGTGACCGGGGTCTGCCATCAAAGAAGCCTTCTTCGATTGTGCACTAGCAATGGACTTCCAAAAAGAGACAGGGCAAGTGAAGCGTGGAAAATCACGAGGTAAATTCCTGAGCTCCGAATCAGTGAGGGACTCATAAGTGTGAAACCCAAGGTATATAGCCAACTGGTCGTCGGTGATCCTGTGCCACTTACCAAAGGCTCTAAAAGTAATGGTGCTAGCCTGGCGCATAAGAGGAGCATGCCCAGAGACCTCAAACGTGCTCAACACCTCCAAGGTCAACTCCCGATAAGTGGGCTCATCGATCTCAAGAATGTCATCCCATCCACCACGGGAGATGAGGCCTCGAAAGGTATCGTCAATGTCCAATGTCTTCAAGGACTCCCAATCGATCACGCGCACCGTGCCAAACCTCCTCTTCGACAAGAAAGCAAATCTTGTCTTGTGGGCATCGTTCTTGAAGGTAGGATCGCAAACGGGTGGTGGAGAGGTTCTCCTCACTCGTTTGGAGGCCATACGTTTGATCGGCATCCCTACAAGACAAGACGAACATCATCAAGCCAAAAATATATGAAAAGAGTGCTCAATGGGGTTAATGGGCTGAAATCTAAGTGTTGCTACAGTAAACCCGGGAAAATTTTTCAAGACTTTCTCCTTGTAAAAGTAGCCAACTGATTTTACAAAGATTCAAATTCAAAGCAAATATTCACAAGAATCATTCACAACAACATTCCCAAGAAAATCAGCCCAAAAATACAAAGAAAAGCCCTAGAAATGGAGAGATATGGTATTTACTTCAAGCTAGGGCACCCAAGTGAAGATGAGGTGGAATCCGGCTAAAACCTTGAAACTGTTCCAAAAATTTGCTTGCTAGGATGAAGAGAGTGTTTGGATGCAAAAAGAATGAAAGAAAATGGTGGAGAGATGAGGGGGAAAAGAGAAGAAGTTTGATGAAAATTGAGTGAATAGTGAGGGGGTGGAGTGAAGAGAGGGAGAAGAAGAAACCGGGTGACCATGCGGCCCCCTGTGTGGCCGCATGGTCCCCCGCATTGCTCTCAGGATAATCCATGCGGCCTGTGATGTGACCGCATAGCAGGCCGCATACCTCTCGGGATATTTCATGCGGCCCCTTGTGCGGCCGCATGACAGGTCGCACAAGGATCGGGAAAATTTGTGCGGCCTCTTGTGCGGCCGCATGACAAACCGCACAAGGCCCAGGAATTTTTCAGCTCAAAACACTCTCAAATTAAACATTGAACTCAACCTAGCACTCAAAAATTACATGAAAACAAAGCCGAAAACACTGAAAAATCATTGAAAACATGGAGAATGAGGCACCAACACTCAAGGAAAAATACAAAGATCATGAAATCTATGGTGCAACAAGATGAAATAAATTATGGAATTCGACTAAACAACCACAAGCACAAAAATCAACAATACTAAAACTCATAAGCACCACACAAAAATACGAAAAAAAAAACTAAACACAACAGCAAAGAATAAAAAAAAAAAAGAATGATTGCAATGAATTGAAAGACTTGGGTTGCCTCCCAAGAAGCGCTTTTTTTAATGTCTTTAGCTCGACATGACTTACCTCAATTCAAGGTGGGACAAAGGGGTGAGAAATACCTCCAATTTTTTATGAAGAATTGGTACCCGGAAAGTTCAATGAAAGGCACGAAAAAATCTTGAATTCCCCCGGTCATCGAAGAACAAATGGTCAACCTCCTCGGGTGACATTGTAGAAACATTCACCCCCCGCTTTTGCTTCTCCTTTTTCTTCCTCCATAACTTTTTCAAGGTTCTCTTCTCATTGGAATGTGGTGAAGATTTAACCTCTACTTGTGCTAGTTGTTGCAATGGTGGAGGGGGAGGCTCATCATCCGCAACATCATCCCCGAGATCTTCAAAGTACTCCTCCAATGGGTTCAAAGCGAGGACTTCCTGCACACAGTCGGAGATAATCACATCAGTTGTACCTGTGAAATAAAGAGTATCATCGTGATCAAGTGTACGTTTCATAGCTTCGGGGAGGGTGAAGACCACTTGTTCATCTCCGACCATCAAAGTCATTTTTCCTCCTTTTACAGCAATTAGTGTGCCGGCGGTGTTAAGAAATGGACGACCAAGGATCAACGGAACCTCCACATCGTCATCCACATCCAGAATTACAAAATCAACTGGGATGATCAACTTATCTACCCGAACTAGAACATCTTCAACAATTCCCCGGGGTCTTCGCACTGAACGATCCGCAAGTTGCAAAGTCATTCGTGTGGGTCTCAAATTGTCTAACCCCAACCTCAAGAACAAGTTATACGGCATAACATTTATGCTAGCTCTCAAGTCGGCCAAGGCACTTTCTTGCACTCCATCCCCGATCACACAAGGGATAATCAAACTACCCGGATCATTGAGTTTCTTAGGTAATTTCTTTTGGATAATGGCCAAACAATTTCCAAATAGAGTCACCGTCTCCAAGTCTTCAAGCTTCCTCTTATTGGTAAGGAGGTCCTTCATGAATTTAGCGTATTTCGGCATTTGTGAATGTGCCTCCACCAAGGGAATGTTTATGTGAAGCTGCTTGAAGATGTTCAAGAATTTTTTGAATTGAGCGTCCTGTTTATCTTGTTTGAGCCTAGAAGGATATGGTACCGCAGGTTTATACTCGGGCTCCCTCTTAGTTGAAGAACTCGGAACATTTCCCTTGTGCTTCCCCTCAATCTCATCAGTTACCTCATCACTTGGCTTAGGGTCTTCCCAGTCGGCTACCCTATCGTTGGAGGCACTTGGACCATCCCCGGTCCTTACCTCCAACTGCTTTCCACTCCTTAGTGTCACTGCCTTTAAGTGTTTCCTCGGGTTGCACTCAGTGTTGCTCGGCATGCTACCCAAGGGCCGATCTGACTGTGCCCTAGCAAGTTGTCCCACCTGGGTCTCGAGAGACTAAATGGAGGCTTGGACATCCTCAGTACAGTACCAAATTCATCCAATCTCTTGTCTACATTCTGGAACTTGGCCTCCGTAGTGATCATGAATCGTGCCAATACATCCTCAGTCGAGTATTTCTTTTCTTGGACCTGCTGGGGTTGAAATTGGGTGCCCTGGGGTGGTGGAGGTCTCTGCTGAGACTGTCCTTGGTTCCAAGACATGTTCGGGGGATTCCTCAACCCGGAGTTGTAGCTATTGGCGTATTGATTTCCCGGTCCTCGAGGACCTCCACCAACATAATCTACTGATTCCACGGGTGCAGAAGGAGCAATAAATATGGGGCACTGCGAAGTTGCATGCCCAGCACCGCAAGTATCACAGGACAACACTGCCTTAGGGGTAGAACTGGACCCCAACATGAACTGCTCAAATTTCTGTGTCAATGCACTGACTGCCGCGTTGTTATCGGTAACATTCTTCGATAAAGCCTCAACCTTTGCAGTCAATGCAGTGGTCTCATTCACCTCGAACAAGCCGGCAACCCTTGGTCTTTTCTGCCGAGTGCTCCAGTGGCACTTATTGCTCACCATGCTCTCAATTAAGGCCTCAGCTTCTTCAGGGATCCACCTGCTGCAGCATCAATCAGTTGCCTTGCTGAATAATTTAACCCATTGCAGAACATCTGTACTCTCATCCAAGAGTGGAATCCATGGTGAGGACACCTGCGCAGCAAATCCTTGAATCTTTCATGGGCCTCAAACAGTGTCTCAGAATCTCCCTGCCGAAAAGATGATATCTCCTGTCTCAGTCTCGCAGCCTTACTCGGTGGGAAATATCGGGCCAAGAATTTCTCAACCATTTCCTTCCAGGTGGTGATGGACCCGGGAGCCAAGGAAGTGAGCCATCTGTATGCTGCTCCCCTCAAACTGAATAGAAACAGTCGTAATCTGATAGCATTATCTGACACCGAATTGATCTTGAATGTAGAGCAGATCTGCAAGAAGCGGGATAGGTGGGCATGTGGGTCTTCATCAGCTAGTCCATCAAACTGAACCGAATCTTGTATCATTCCAATTGTGCTCGCCGTGATTTCGAAATTATTAGCCGGTACAGCGGGCGCTTGCACACTAAACTCAGCTCCGGTGAATTGCGGTCTCTCATAGTCCGACAAAGTCCTCCTAGGTTCGGCCATGACTGAGGGTTCACTTGATTCCACTCTAACCTCTTGTTGTCTTGAGCTCTCAGCCACCTCTTTCAATCTCTGATGCAATGTTCTTTCAATTTCGTCGTCGGGCTCAATCAAATTGGCTTGACTCGCTCTTGTCATAAGATAGGTGCCTTGCAAAAATTTGAGTCAAGAATTAGAAACGAAGGAGAGACAAGAAAATAAAATGCAAACAAAGAAATGACGAAATAAATACAGGAATGGTAAAACAAACAAAATGAAATGATCAAATCAACACGTTATAAGTTTTCCGAATATTCCTCGTGGGTCCCCGGCAACGGCACCAAAAACTTGGTAACGCGCTTGAATCGCTCACCCGCAAGTGCACGGGGTCGCCGAGTAATACCCCTCGCGCGAACACGAGGGGGTCGTATCCCCAAGGGCCCGAGAAGCTATTCTTACTTCCTTATCACAATGTTGTTTGACCTAATCAATCACTTGGAAGAAGAACTACCAATAACCTACTAAAACAAAGAGCATGCAAATAGCAAGTATAAATACGGAGGGGAAAAATCAAGGTGAGGCAATGGCCACGGATGAGGATTCCCTCGGGGGCTACTAAAGTGCTAAGGATGCCCTAACTAGCATGCACGTGGGTGGTTTGGACCAGGAAACCCTAGATTAGACCAACCCGATGGTCACGGCGTTGGTCACTAATCCAATACAAGTATTGGAATACGGAATTGCTTCCGCCCAAATCTTTGTACGATTGCAAAGGGTTTAGTGGATTTCCCCAAGCTAGGGTTGAAACACAATCAAGGACAACCCTAACAATTGGAGGGGTACAAACATCCGATGGTCACGGCGTATTTGTACATGTATTCCATTCCAAGCTTGGTGAGCCTAATACTATGGCAATGGTCATGCAACCTAGCATTGTCTAGGAATTGACATATAGAGTTCTCATACATATCAAGGCATTCAAGAGCCACCAAACAAGGATCACAAACCAAACCAAGTACATAAACTAGAAAGTAGCATCCAAAATACACAAGTTCACCCCCAAGGTTCACCTACATCCGGTGACCTTGGGGTTTAGTTGCTCATGATCACAAAGTAAGCGAGAAAATACATAAAAACAACCAAAAGCATAATGAAAACACCCCCTGAAAAGATCAAGACTGAATGACGCTTCCAAAGACGCCACCCAAGGAGTGGCTTCCTTTGTCAAACTTCCTCTCAAATGCAAATCGAAGGCGTGGATTCGTCGTCTCGTGCTCTCCCCGTCGTCCACTCCTCAAGAAATGCCTCCAAAAGCCGGCCTCAAGTTCCCAGAGAAGATGGTGAAGTGTAGCTCGTCTCGTGCTCTCCCCGTCGTGCTACAGTATTTGCTACAGTACCCCCGCTCAGAAATAGTGTTTTCGTCGCCGATTTCTTCTCAAATTCTATCAACGAGCTCGAAGAGGTCACATCAGTACCTGTAACACGAAAGAAACCAACTCAGACCAAAAACGGGCGTCAACTCATAGAAAAATACGTAATACATACACCCGAATACATGGAAAATATGTATGTTTAGGCATTTATCACGTATTTAGTCTCCTCCCGGGGGAATCCTCGCCCGAGGCCTTCCCTAATTATTGGCTTCTTTTGTCTCTTACTTTATTCCGGATTGAGCTTTATTTTATTTGCATTTATTTACTTGTTTTTATTATTTTAATATTGCTTCAACCTTGTTTCGATCGACTAGAAAGTGACTCCCAAAAGGAAGTAATAGTAGATCTTGGGCCCTAGGGAATACGACCTTCCTTGTGAGGTTATTACTTGACGACCAGTGCACTTGCGGCCGGGGAGTCGCGTGCTAGCTCTGTAGCTAGTCGCGCTCTCGCTCATCAAGTTTTTGGCGCCGTTGCCGGGGAACATCTGAGAATACTAGGAAAACTTTTGGATCATTGCTCTAGTCACTTCACTTTCATTTGTAATTTTCCATCTTTTCTTGCTTCTATTTTCTATCCTTTGTACATATCAACTAATATCCCTTTTTAATTTTCGTTTTCCAGGTGCACCGTTATACTTCTCCACACTGATGGATCGATACCTGAGTGAACCTGCATCGCAATATTTGGATTAATGGGCAAGGCAGTTCTTGGTTCATGATGACATCTTCAACTTAAGCATTCTGGATCAAAAAGAAAGAAACTTTAGCAACAACGAAATTTTCTCTCAGTTCATGAATTAAGCCGAGTGTTTAGATTTTGCAAGAGATGGGACTCATGATCAACAGCCGAGCACAGTTGATGAGTATACCAGCCCTCTACAGTCTAAAGAGTTTGTGTATGTGATGAGTGTGATCCGCAAGCGCACGGGTCGTCAAGTAATACCCTGTGCGTGACACAGGGGTCGTATTCCTAGGGTCCCAAGAGCTTCTATTACTTCCCCCTAGACGGCACTGTCTAGTCTAACAGTTATATGATAAAAACAAGATAATAAGAATAATAAGAGAAAACTATGAACAAGTGGACTAAGGCTCACCACTTAAGCATACTAAGGAAGCAAGTAACAATGAAAGTGCGAGGTCCCAGGGCGAGGATCCCCTCGGGACTAATAAAGCTAGAAGGATACTCGAATTACGCAGGCAGAGATGGCTAGGCCAAGAGATGTCCAAACGTAGGTCACCCCGATGATCACGGTGATAACCCCTAATCCGGTACGGGTATTGGAATACGATATATCCACCACTACGGTATTTCTACCGCCCAAATCCCCACACGATTGCAGTGGGCCAAGGGAAATCCCTAATTAAAGTCAAACACAACATCTAGGCTCAACCCTAATGGTTGGAGGGGTACAAAATACCCGATGGTCACGGCATATTCGTACATGTATCCCTTCTAAGCTTGGTGAGTCTAACACTAGGGCAATGGTCATGCAACCTAGTATTACCTAAATATTGATACACAGAGCTCTCATGCATACCAAAGCATTCAAATACACCAAACTTAAACCACAAACCACACAAATACCATACATGTAAATCAAGTATTCATACAAGCAAGTTCATCCCAAGGTTCACCGGATGCCCTGTGACCTTGGGAGTCTAGTTCATCATCAACAAAGGAGCAAGAGTAAAAGATAAGAAATACAAAGCAAAGCTCAAACAAACTCCCCTAAGATGAAGACTAGAAGGTGGTGATGAGAACTTGATGGATCCGCGCCAACAAGCTCCTAGATCTTCTCCTTGATAGCACTCCTCTTCTCCCCTTCGATTTGCAACCTAGATCCGCCTTCTCCCGCACCCTTGAAACTCTAGATGATAATGGTGGAGAATGGTGGCCAAAAGACAAGAGAAATGATGCCCTAAAGGCCTTTAAAACCGAATTCTAGCAAGTTATGCGGGCTGGCATACGGGCCGACATACGGGAACTGTAGCACTCCGAGTTTCGTGTAAGTTGCTGCAGTGAGTGCTACAGTAAAATGCTGCAGTACTCCTGCTACAGTATCGCTGCTACAAGAGCTATATTCGGGCAGTCCAGCGCCCGTATGAAATTCCAGACTTAGCCGTTTCGCCAAAATGCTCGTGCTACAGAGATGCGACAGTGATGCTACAGTACCAGGGACTCGAAACTGGTGTTTTCTTTGCCGATTTCTTCTAAAATCTCGTTGTCGAGCTCCCCACGGTATCTTTTGTACCTGTACCACGAAATAAACCAATTTAGACCGAAAACGGGTATCCACACATATAAAAATACTCGAAAAATATGCGAACATACATAAATAATACGTACAGTTAGGCATTTATCAGTATGAGATGAAAAGGGAATCGGAATCGGAAAGCTCCACTGATGAAATGGAAGAATTTGAGAGAATACAACATGATAACATGAACAGGCTAAAGCGATCTATCGATGAACCACCAAAATTGGAGTTGAAAGAATTACCCCCGCACCTTGAGTACGCATTTCTTGAAGAGAATTCTAAGCTACCGGTAATAATTTCCTCTAGCCTTTCAACAGAAAACAAGAATGAACTGTTAAAAGTATTGAAGAAACATAAGCAAGCCTTGGCATGGAAGATTTCAGACATCAGGGGAATAAATCCATCTTTCTGCACTCATAAGATTTTAATGGAAGTCAACCACAAGCCATCGGTCCTCCAACAAAGGATGTTGAACCCGAATATGAAAGAAGTGGTGAAAGATGAAGTGATCAAACTGCTAGACGCCGGCATAATCTACCCAATCTCTGATAGTGCTTGGGTCAGTTCCACCCAGGTGGTACCAAAAAAAGGGGGCATGACGGTAGTGACCATCGATAAGAACGAGCTCATCCCTACTAGGCAGGTCACTGGTTAGAGAGTCAGTATTGATTACAGGAAACTCAATGATGCCACTCATTAGGATCACTTCCCTCTTCCATTCATTGATCAGATGCTCGAAAGATTGGCCGGACACGAGTATTATTGCTTTCTAGATGCTTTTTCCGGATACTTTCAAATTCCCATATCTCCTGAAGACCAAGAAAAAACTATTTTCACCTGTCCTTATGGTACGTTTGCTTATCGCAGAATGCCTTTCGGGTTATGCAATGCCCCGGCCACATTTCAGAGATACATGCTTGCTATCTTCGAGGATATGGTTGAAAAAATGATGGAAGTGTTCAATGATGATTTTTCTGTATACGAAAGCTCATTTGATTTATGTTTCAAGAACTTGGAGCGTGTCTTGGAACGATGTGAGGAAACCAACTTAGTGCTGAGCTGGGAAAAATGCCACTTCATGGTAAAGGAAGGGATAGTTTTGGGACATAAAATTTCGGGTGATGGCATTGAAGTAGACAAGGCAAAAATCTCTGCCATTGAGAAGCTCCCTCCTCTAACATCTGTCAAGGCCATTAGAAGTTTTCTGGGGCATGCCGGATTTTACAGGAGATTCATAAGAGATTTTTCTAAGATTGCAAAACCATTGACCAAGCTACTCGAGAAGGATGTGCCATTCCATTTCACCCCGGAGTGCTTGACTGCTTTCACTACTCTAAAGAATCAACTTATCCAGGCACCTATCCTCGTCGCACCAAACTGGGAGCTACCATTCGAATTAATGTGTGATGCTAGTGATTTTGCAGTGGGAGCAGTTCTGGGGAAAAGGAAAGACAATCATTTCCATCCTATTTATTATGCAAGCAAAACTCTCACCGAGGCTCAGGAAAATTATACTACCACTGAAAAGGAACTCCTTGCAGTGGTCTTTGCTTTCGACAAGTTCAGGCCTTATTTAGTGCTGTCCAAAGTGGTGGTTTACACTGATCATTCAACACTTCGATTTCTCCTAAGTAAGACTGATGGTAAGCACGTTTGATCCGTTGTGTCACGCCCCGACCCGCGGGTACCAAGCACGACATACCGCCACGACAACCCAGGGGAGGTCTAACACTGCCTCAACCCTAGGTAGCCGTAAGGCTAACCTGTTTCCTGTACAATGCATCTATAATTACAGTACATAACTCAACAACAAATACTTGCATTACTCATACAAGGTATAACACACTGACATACAGAACAAACGGGGTACATAAGAAAGATAATATCAACCACTCCAAATAGAGGATACACTCCTCCTACAAAATATGGACTACCCCGGCATACCAAGTATTCCAAGTATGGAGAAACATGAAAGGGTTCAATAATACATAGTGGATCCCTATTAATACGTGCCAAGACAATAGATAACATACACAACCCAAAATGAGAAGACTGTGATGACTTTAGCCAAGCACTTCACGTCTTCACCCCTGCCCTGTGCTAACACCTGGGAGGAAAGAAAGAGGGGGTGAGTAACTAGGTTACTCAGTGAGGGGTTAGTCATGGACCATAATTCAAGCATGATTAAATCAATATAAAACATCATGAAAATATTCCAATGCTCAACAAGAATGAAACATGCTTTAAGTAACAATATCTCATAAGAACATAGCTTTTCTCATTTGAAGTGCAAATAAATGTTCTTTGAAAATCATCATGAAAACATATGCCATCCTGGACCTAATACAGCACAATACTTATTTATAGAATCAAATATCAAAATGTATATAAGCAAATAACTCATCGATCGAAAATCAACAATAATGTCCAGAATGGCCTCAAAACACTCCGTCGCTAAAAATGGCCTTAGTTAGGTCTGGAGCTACCAAGATTCGCATATCTTGGCATTGGCCGTTGAGAAGTTCGTGTGGTGACTCCGAACAACCCAACTATACCCATATCAGGGATCTACGCTCCCACCTGACATGGTATAACCGTTTTTTACAGTATTCCACGCCACCTCTATATATGTCGGCTCGTAGAAACCATCCACTTCTTACTGCAGCAAGTTCTGGAGCACGGCTCCCATGTCACCATCAACGAATATAACAATAACTTGGCCCGCAAGCTCAATATATACATCATGATAGTATAATTGTCAATAAAAGACAATAAATGTTTACAATGGCAATTCTCACCCCAAGGGTGATCAATTTGATCATAATATTAACAATGAAACCACTTTTCATCAAAACATCATAGGAAGGTGTCTTTTGAAAATACACATCAACATTGACTTAACACAATGAAATCAACTTGGTTTCACATGCTTTTTGGTCATCAAAATGAGAACATCAATTCTCTTGAAAACATGGCTTAAAACATGTATTTTGAACATAGAGTCCCAAATCATAATCAACATATATTTATGCATACATATGTATTGCAAGAATTCAAGAGATAAGCCAATTTCATAAATCATCATGATTCAAATCTTTAGTCAAAGCTTTCAAAGAAGTTTAGCAATAAAGGAACCATCATTCAAATAGGCAATTCAAATAACAAATATCATGCATGAGTCATAGTCCAATGTTAGTAATTTTCCCACTCACTAACTCGGTGAGCCAATGCCTCGAAATCACTTCTCCACCGGTCCTTTGCCCTTACTCGAAGCCTCACCTCCTAGGAGCAATTAAACAACCAAACAATCAACCAAACATCATTAACCACCTGGTTAATTATGATGAAGAAAGAATGCTCAAAATGAGGGATGGTTGCTTCTAGGGTTTGCTAAACACCAAGGCAAGAAGGTATAGCAAGGAGAAGACCTCTCACAGCTCATAAAACCAACAAGAAAAGCAAGAATGACCTAACATGGTCGGTGCTACAGTAATTCCGGGATTAGGGTTTTGAAGGTTCATGGATTTCATGAATTCAAGACAATACAATTCCAATACAATAAATTCTCACAATATATCCATCCAAGAGGAAGAAAAGAGACAATAATCAAGCTCTTATAAGGGCTTGCAAGCAACCCTAACAATTCTCATCAAAGAACAAGGAAGAAGGGAAACAAGATTGGAGCTTACCTTGATCTTAAGGATGAGCAACTTGAAGAACTAAGTTTCAAGCCCTAAAACCTCCTCTAAACCGGCCTTATAACCTCAAGAGATGATGGAGGAAGAGAGAAGGAAGAGATGGAGAAGTTTGGAGGAAGAGAAATGAAGAAATGAAGTTAGAACTCGGGTTTTATAAGCAAATTCACGTCGGTGTGCGGACTGTGTGCGGCCCCGCACACCAGCCGCACACAGTAGGCAGAAGAGTGTGCGGGTGGTGTGCAGCCCGGCACACCAGCCGCACACTCCTCTGCCTGGGATGTGCGGCCTCTGTGCAGCCCCGCACAGAGGCCGCACAGCCCACAGGAGGGGCTGTGCGGCTTGTGCACAGCCCCGCGCAACTTTGCACAGCCTGTGCACAGCCCACACCCTCTCTAAACTCCTCCAAACACCCTAAAAAAACTCTCAAACACTCGGGAAACAACTCTAAAGCCTCAACAAGAAAAATCAAAGAAAAATAAAAGGAAAAACGATGACGACACTTAAGACATGCGAAACAACACACAAGGGCAAAGAGACCGAAACTCCACACGTTGGGTGCTCCTGCTTCAGGAATTCGACTTGGAAATCAAAGACAAGCGGGGCACTGAAAACTTAGCTGTTAATCATCTGTCTCGATTAGAGAACAACTACTCATCATCCACCATGGATGTCGAGATCAATGACTCCTTTCCGGAGGAACAACTTTTCCATGTTCGGGTGGTTCAAGAAGAAGAGCAACCTTGGTTCGCAGATATTGCTAATTATCTGGCAGCAGGCATTCTCCCAAAGTGGTTCAGTTATCAACAAAGGAAGAAATTTTTCGCTGATCTTAAGCATTACATTTGGGAGGAACCTTATTTGTTCCGCGTCTGTGCCAATCAAGTGGTTAGGCGGTGCGTATCTCGACAAGAAGGGAGGAACATGCCAACCTCCCTTGGAGGGGCACAAAGGCAGTCACATTCACAACAAGTCCAATCCGTGTTACTTAGGAGAATTTCACGAAAGAAGAAGACTTGAAGCAATCGGCGCGACCTACCGTTGCTTGTGTGCCCAAGTAATGGCCTCGATGAAGAACAATGGACCCGGGAGGCGTTTCAGCAAGTTACCAAGCCTGTTCAGCTGAAGACCAGTGTTCCAGAGAAGTCACACGGGCGTGTGGAAATTCCACACGGCCGTGTGTTTTGCAATTTCAGCCATCCAGTGAAGACACACGGGCGTGTGGAAATTCCACACGGCCGTGTGAAATTAATTTTTCAGCCGAGACAGAAGCTTCACACGGGCGTGTGGATATTTGGACTTGTGGATGTGTGCCAACCTCCCTTGGAGGGGCACAAAGGCAGTCACATTCACAACAAGTCCAATCCGTGTTACTTAGGAGAATTTCGCGAAAGAAGAAGACTTGAAGCAATCGGCACGACCTTTTGCGTGTGTACCGCAAGTGCACGGCCTTGTCGAAGTAATAAATTTACCTTGGTGAGAAGGTAGTCGAATCCACAGGGAATAGGGAGATAGAATATAAGGTTTCACTAATTAAGCTATGCGAAATACGGGAAACGATAATAGGATTGATGAGTGAAAAATAATGCAAAGCAATAAACTAAATAGAAGGATGAAAGTAAGAGGTGCAAATAGGAAAATCGAGAAGGACTTGCAATGAGTAAAAGGGGGTATCCGGACAAGCTACCTCTAGGATCTATGTTTCAATTGCAAGACTATGATATTATACTCTCCTATTGATGTCAATTAAGTCGAGGAAATCCTAAGACTCACGGTCCCAAACCTAAGGACAACCGTGACTAACCCCAACGCTATGCCTTGGTATTAGGATTCACAACACCCTTCGCTCTGTCACCTAGATGATTAAGCCCCAGGGGAGTCCATCTACCTAAACCTCACACTATATGGGATTGCATTATGCTCTAGGGATTCCTAGTGATTAAACCTGTTCCTACAAAAATAGTTCTAACCCTTTGGTCCAGGTGGAAGAACCCTAGTCTAGATTAAGCCCCAGCATATAGGATTCACTACAACCCTTCACTCTATTGCTTGCGCAATTAAGCCCTAGGGGAGTTTATCTACCTATTGCTTTACTCTATTTCGACCGCTATTAAATCAAGGAATCGGAGGTAGGGAGAAATCACATCGGAAGGGAAAGGGGTACATTGCTACCTCACAACTCTCCCTCTCAACCCTCTTTAATCTTAAGTAGTCTAATCCTATAGTAGTTGTCACACCTCCAAAGGAAAACCTAGATTGCTCTCAACCCTAATGTCACGTTTAAGGGAAAACAATATCAAGAGATAATTAAGATTAAAACTCAATTTATTCATCAACGATGGAAAGCATAATAATCAATGTCAAAGAAACATAAGAACCCTAAAGTTTACAAGTCCGAATACCCCGCGAGGGGGTTTAGCTCCTCATAGAGCTATACATGTTCATCAATGTGAAAATTAAAGCATAAAACATAGACATAGATGAAAACCCCCTCGAAGTTGGTGTGGCCGTGGTCTTGTGCAAACGTCGAACCTCGGAATCGATGCCGACGATGTGCTAGAACCTCCACGAAACCCTCTCCGAAACCCTAGCCGCACTCCAGAAAGTTGGGGAAAAGTTCCGTTCCAAGATCCCCCAAAAGGTTGCAAAAATCCCCTTTTATAATGTTGAATCGCGGCTTTAAAATTGGACTTATCGGGGGCTTCACACGGCCGTGTGGAATATCCACACGCCCGTGTGAAGCTTCTGTCTCGGCTGAAAAATTAATTTCACACGGCCGTGTGGAATTTCCACACGCCCGTGTGTCTTCACTGGATGGCTGAAATTGCAAAACACACGGCCGTGTGGAATTTCCACACGCCCGTGTGACTTCTCTGGAACACTGGTCTTCAGCTGAACAGGCTTGGTAACTTGCCGAAACGCCTCCCGGGTCCATTGTTCTTCATCGAGGCCATTACTTGGGCACACAAGCAACGGTAGGTCGCGCCGATTGCTTCAAGTCTTCTTCTTTCGCGAAATTCTCCTAAGTAACACGGATTGGACTTGTTGTGAATGTGACTGCCTTTGTGCCCCTCCAAGGGAGGTTGGCACACATCCACAAGTCCAAATACGTGCTTCGTTCCTTGCTTGGTCCGAGAACATCTCAACATTGGCAAACGCGACCTAATTTCATTCTTCTTCTCCAATTAGGCTCCACAATACCTTCAATGCACAAGAGAACACAAATGCACACATTTAGTGATAAAATCTGATAAAAGGTATGCTTAATGTAAGATAATAGCGCTTCGCGATACTATAACACAAGCACTTATCAGAACATTATCACGCATTGCCATGAAGGGCCAACTGGGGGCATTACAGCACCAATCGAACAGCTAAAAAAATTCTTGATGCTTGTTTCTTCTGGCCCACTATTTTTCTAGACACGCACAAGCATATTCAGTCCTGTGACCGCTGCCAAAGAACTGGGAACGTTTTACGCCAGGATGAAATGCCTCAGAATGCTATTCAGGTCTGTGAGGTTTTTGATGTGTGGGGAATTGATTTTATGGGCCCATTTCCAAACTCCCGGGGACACAAGTTTATTCTGGTCATAGTGGACTATGCGTCTCGTTGGGTGGAAGCTCAGTCACTGCCATCTAGTGATGCTCGTGTTGTTGTGCAATTTTTGAAGACGTTGTTCTCGAGGTTTGGAATGCCACGAACAATTATCAGTGATCGTGGAGCACATTTTTGTAATTCTCAGTTTGCAAAGATCCTGAAGAGATACGGTGTTTCCCATTACACATCTACTGCTTATCATCCACAAACTAGTGGTCAAGCTGAAGTTTCTAACCGAGAACTCAAGCAAATTTTGGAAAAAACTGTGGCTCATCACCGCAAAGATTGGGCAGATCATCTAGATGATGCTCTTTGGACTTACCGTACAGCTTACAAGACGCCTACTAGGAGCAGTCCATATCGCTTGGTCTATGGCATGGCTTGCCATCTCCTTGTTGAGCTCGAACACAAAGCATTTTGGGCGACAAAATTTTTGAACTTTGATTTCAACCTAGTGGGGGAGAAAAGGAAATTGCAACTGGATGAGCTTAAAGAGTGGAGCGCTGTAGCCTATGAGAACTTAAGATTATACAAAGAAAAAGTGAAATGCTTCCACGACAAAAACATAAAGCAGGACAAGAAGTTTGATGAGGGGGATCAAGTGTTGCTATACAATGCCCGAGTTCGTCTATTCCCAGGGAAGCTTAAATCACGATGGTCAGGACCATACACGGTAATGAGTGTCTCTCTTCAAGGCGTAGTCGAGATCATTCATCCGGAGAAAGGTCAATTTAAGGTAAATGGGCATCGCCTCAAGCTATATTTCGGTAAGAACTCATTACCGCCCGATTCATCAGGTAAAATCTTTCCCTTTGTACCTCATTAACTCGAGACATTCGAACATCAGGCTCACGACGCTAAACAAGCGCTCATGGGAGGCAACCCAAAATTTTTACATTTTCGTACTCTTCCATTTCCGTATTTTAGTTTCTCTTGCATTGTAGCTTGGATTTTGAGCTCTTTCTCTCGTTTCTTCCAATTTTGCTAAACTTTTGTATCTTTGTTTCACCTTCGTTTTGGTGATTTCTTTTATGGTTTGTGGTTAAAAACCCGTATTTTTTGTCCAAGTTAAGCTTGAGTTGCATGTTCTTCATTGTATACATGTTTGGAGGCTGAAATTGTGGTTTTTAGTGAGCATCAGTGCATTGTGCAGGCTGGTGTACGACCCGCACACTAGCCGCACACCTCGTCCAGAGGAGCGTTCGGCCTGGTGTGCGGCCCGCACACCAGGCCGCACACGGGCATGCGGGTGGCATGCCACCCGCACGCCATCGAGAGACAAGTGGCACAAACATGCCACTTGTCCTCTTTTCCCTCTTTTAAAACCCTTGACCTGATCCTATCTCTTCATATGCCCCCATTTCAGCTTTAAAAACCCTCTCTATCTCTCAAAAATTCTGAATCTCTTCTAGCTTTCAAGGGATTTTCTTGAGTTTCATCTTCTTGGTTGCTTTCAAGCTTTGGTCTACAACCTCCTCCTCTTGTTTTTGCCAACCTTTTCTTGGTTATTTCGTCCATCCTTGCAAGGTATGATCTCATCTCTTATCTTTTTGGTTTATTTAACTTGAATGAATTTTCATACCCCTTGTTTGTGTGTTGGTTGGTGATGGATGTTGGAAACTCTCATGAAACCATGCTTGTATTTTCTTTGGCTTTTACTGCAAATTGTTAGACCCTTTGTTAAGCTTTAGATACTTGTGTGATTGTGCATTGGTTTCCATGGATGATAATGAATTCCATGTTTCATTGGGTTGTAGACATGAGTGGGACTTGTGTGAATTGTTGTAATACATTCTAATACCTCATGATCATGCTATCTTTGTGTCACATTCATTTTTGAAACTTGTTGCTTGACTCATGCCTATTAGGCCATTATGAAGTTATACCATTGCTTGATTCGTATTTTTGTGGTTATAGGCAAGATGCCGAACGGACGTTCGTCAAGCAAACGCACCAAGACAAAAGCAGGGTCTTCATTGGAGACGCACTTTGACAATGAAACTTTTCAAGAACGTTATGATATCCTAAAAACAAAACCATTTTCCCAAAACCGTATTATCGATTGGGAAGTGCTAGAACATGTGGGCTTGGCCGATGAAGTACGACAATTAGTGGGATTTGATCAATGGCTCACCGTGTTTGACATTAGTGAACCTGTGTATCGTGAACTCACGTTGGAGGTCCTAAGTACATTTGAAGCCAATCAAACCTTCGCCCGCCTTTGTCGCTCGGGTGGCATCACGTTTCAAGTCAATGGTGATGGTGAGGCGAAATCTATTAGCTATGGTGAGTTTGCGAACTACTTAGGCATCTACGATCATGACTTCATCAACGGCATGCATTACCCCGGGTTACCCTTGGACTTCCCCGCCCATGTTGAATCGAGATGCTTTTGGCGCACTATCACACATGCAGCGGGCCAAGACTCTAAAAAGGCATCTTGACACACCCCTTTGCGTGTGTGTACCGCAAGTGCACGGGTTGTCGAAGTAATAATTACCCTGGTGAGTAGGGTAGTCCAATCCACAGGGAACAGGGCTACTAGTACTAACTTCTTCTCTGCAATCTAGCCTAATGACCACTGTGATTTTGTGGTGATCTAGTGTGCATAGAAATTAATACCAGAGATGAATAGGCAAAAGGTAAATAAAGGGAGATCTCAATCAATGAAGATGAGATACCCGGGCAATGCTCCCCCTAGGTTCTATCATGAAGTGCAAGACTAACTAAATGCTTCTAAACCGAGTTCTATGAGTCGAGGTAATCCAAGAATAATCGGTCCCTGCCTCCAGGCCACCGATACTAGTCCCCTACAAGGTCCCGGTGGAGAAATCGCTCAATCTCAACACCTCACACCCCATATGACCGCAATAAGCTTTAGGGATACCTAAAAGTGAAACCGATTCCTAAAATTAGATCTAACCCTATTTCTAGGCGGAAGATCCCTAACCCCCTACAAGGTCCTGGCGGAGAAATATCTAAATCTCACACCTCACACCAAATATGGTTGCATAGATCTTAGGGAATACGGAGATAGGAAACACTTAATCGGAAGGGAAAGGGGACGCTCCACTATCTCATGACTCACCCTCTCAACCCTCTTCAATCTCATATGTTCTAACCCTAATGGAGACCTCTCTCTCACCAAGGCAACAAATCAAGCATACCAAACAACCATACGAATCAATAAGGCATGCAAGCAATGATAAAACAAGATTGAAACTCAAATAAACTCGGATTTAAAAGAAAGCATAAAGAAAGTCAATACATGAATCGAAACCTAGGGTTCACATGCCCAAGTATCTACTAGGGTTTAGCCCTCCATGGGGCTTATTACAAAGCAAAACATAACACAATGAAAAGCAATGTAAACCATGGAAATAAACCCCCTTGAATTCGTGATGATGGCCTTGATGGGTCGCTCAACGTCTTGAAGGATCCTTCTCCGAAGCTAGGTCGCCAATGACTCCCTCGATGCTATGACGGAGGAAAGAACTATCAAAGTTGGTGAAGAACGGCCCTCCAATTCGGCAAAGACCTCCTCCTCAAACCCTAGTTGCTTCTCCTCTCAAAAGCCACACAAAAAATATCAAAAGAATCGGCGAAACGGCCTATTTATAAGTCTGAATCGCGCCAGTCACGTGTCTTCACGCGACCGCGTGAGATCCCACGCGATCACGTGGGATTTTGACGCGGTCGCGTGAACAGTAATTCCGCCACAGTACTGCTACAGTGAAATGAACAGTGTTTTTGCTACGGTACTCGTCATAACCGTGATCCAAACTCTCTCATCTTGAGGCCACATGGTCGGGCACACGTCCATATGGTGAGTTATAAGACTTCTCCTCCTTCGAATCATCATTTGAGAGCTTGAACTATCTTCACACAAGTTGGGACATGAAGGTGTGACTGCCCTTGTGCCCTTCCATCACACAAATTATCTTGAATTCTTCAGGAAGTTGGCACACACCCTCATGTGCATGATCCCCTCTTGTGCCTTGCCACTTGTGTTGTACAAAAGCTCCCAACAATACGTCTTTATAACCCATCTTTGCTTCCTTTTCCTCCTTTAACACTTCCACAACCTAATTGCATAAAAGAACACCAAAATACATTTTATGAGACATAATCAATGGTAAAATGATGCTCAATGTATGTAAAACAAGTAGGTAAAACATGTATAATCAAGCACTTATCACATCTCTTCTCCGTGACCCTGCCCACCGCTATATCCATGCGCTCATGAGCCGATCTCTTACGGGGTGGGCCGATAGCACTAGCGTGGTATCTCGTATGGACCTTCTAATTATGTACAGCATGATAAATAGCCATCGGATCAACTTGGCTTATATTATAGCATAATACATTACTCGCCAAACTCAGAATCCATCGATTGGGGTAATTTTCGCCGGGCCATACATTACGCGGTTAATGAGAGGCATAAATCCACCTACTTCCTTGCTGCTCGAGCTGGGTCTTCATCTAACTCTGACGAGGACCCTACTTCACCGGCAACCTCACAGGCAGGACGAACGAGACCACGTACTGATCACTCATCGACTATCGCTGAACTGCATCAAGAGCTTCAAGGGATTTGTGACACACAGCGACGCCATGGGGAAGCATCACCAGGCTTATTCAGGGGCAGCAAGAACTTTTACGCGGCCAGCAGAGCATCATCGCCCTTCTGTAGCACCCTCCTTCCCCCGACATTATGGCACCTCCTGCATCTATGGATGGCTGGGATGATTGGGATTAAGAGTTCACTTTCCTTTAGTGTTTCTTTGCTTGTCTTTGCTACATTTATATTCTGGTTTGCTTGTTGTTCTAGTCTGCTTGGTTTGGGCTTATCCCTACCACTTGTTTTATTTCCCTTTGTTTTGAAAACTTATATTAATGTTTTTCAATTCTGTATTTTCCTTTCTTGGCAATGATGGATGCTTGATTAGATGTCTTTTCTCCTTGCAGGTTGAATTAGATGTCACATTTTTCTTTCTCCCCACCTTATTTGTTGTTGAGGCAAAAGCCACCCTGACCTCATACTCCTCGAATCCCACAACACTTATTCTCGGGGAAGTTCACGAAACCATCCTTCTTATTTTCACTGCACTAATCTTTCTATATTGCTGATTCCTGTACATTGAGGGCAATGTACTGCTTTAAGTGGGGGGTGGGTATGCATGTCTTAGTTTCATTATTTGTTTCGTGAACTTGTATGAAACTTTTTGAAAATTTTTGATCTGTTGCATGGCTATAAAACCTAGGATGGCTTATCTAATTATGATTGTATTATAGCTCAAAACTGTGATAAATGCTAAGCTTATTATGACCTTGCACACTTGAGATTTTCGTGTCATTCTAGGCATTTTTTCGCACTTTTCCCTTATGTAGAACCCTGGACACCTAGGCGAGGGACCACAACACCTTCGTATCCCTCTTAGTTGCTAACCCATACTAGTGGTTTCGCGCCTTGATGTGTTAGAATGTCTTCTAATAGTGTTCTAAGGACTTCTTCTTGTTCCTTCTTGCAATACGGTGGAAAAAAAGGGGGAAAGTTGAATAAAAGTGTGGAAAGTGCTCCTCTGCCCTAATAGCGAAGTAACTTAGGGTTCTGGCTCCTAACCAGAGTGTTCCTCTCGCCAAAATCTATAAGGACATGAGCGTGTCTACATGAATGTGCAAAGCTCCAAGTAATGTGGATTTGCAGTTCATGTTAGTCCTGGAAAAGAAAAAAGAAAAAAAAAGTTAAGCAATTGTGTACAGAAAAATAAAATTCGACCGGTACTTGTTCGAAAATAAGAGGAAGGATCCTTAGGACTCTACTAGAAGTATTTCTACCACCTCAAGGCCGTATTCCACTAAGTGGCATGAATTGCTTCAAGAAGTGGTCCTCGGGGTCAAGTCTACCTTGTTTGGACTACAGGGCTTCGAACTAGGGGATTTGCACACACACAGCACAACACGGGCAATAAATGCGTGAATGATCTCAAGTGGTCTTTGCTTAGTATTTTGAGTTTCATTTTGGCTATGATATTTTCATTTCTTGCCTGAGGTTGTGTATTTAGTTACTTATCAGTATCCCTGGTTTTCCATGTCCGTTTGCTTGGGGACAAGCAAATGATTAAGTGGGGAGTATTTGATAAGTGCCTAAATACATCATGCTTTAACGATGATGTTCTTGTACTTTCATGCAACTTATGTGTATTTTCGATGACATTTTGCGCACTTGATGTTTTTATTTTTGTTTTAGGGTTTCGAGGACCAAGTGCGCATAATCGAACCGTATTCTTGTCGTTTCAGGGAAGATTGAAGAAGAAATGAAGACTTGGAGCACCCCGGAAGCTGACACACTGCACACGGGGCCGTTTCTCTTGGCCATGTGCGGCCACTGTGCGGCCCGCACAGTGGGTGCACACCCTAGGCAGTGAGCTGTGCGGCCCGCACACCAGGACGCACAGGGTGGCCAGAAGAGCGTGCGGGCGCATGTGCGGCCCGCACACTGCCCACACGCTCTCGGGATTATATAGGGATTCTTCATGGTTTTGAGGAGTTGTTGTTCTCTACCCGGCCTCCACTCCACCACACACCATTCTCATCATCTTTGGAGGGATTTGGAGGGATTTTTGGGCAGATTTGAAAGAGAGAAGAAGGGGAAGACGCGGAGAAGCTTCATAGGGCTCGCCGACGCGGATCCGACGAGCTACACCATCAACCCTAGCCGACATCTTTGAGGGAGTTTTTCTTGTTTTTGTTTGATGGAATCTTTGTATGATGAGCCCCTTAATTTTGTGATGTCGAACTAAACCTCCCAAGGCCACCGGGCTCCCGGTGAACCTTGGGAGGAGACTTTGTATGAATGACCTTTATTTTGTTTTGAATGAATGTGTTGGTTTGATTGTTTGGTTTTAATTCATTATCTTGTTGCTCATTCTACAATGGATGGATTCCGTAGAATTAATTTTGAATGATACTTGTTTGGCGGGATGCTAGCTTGTATTAGGTCACTTAATGAGTTAAAGAGGGATTCATGTATTAATACACCAGAGGTTCCGGGTGGTAATAGCCTTCCGCGCGTTTAGGGTTAATTTAGCCGAGAGTGTGCATTAGATTAACCCTAATCAAGACTCCTTTTTCTCATTGACATCGTAGGGGTCTTTTCTGGACAGAGAAACCCGTACTGGATTAGGGCTACACTACGGAGGTTCCGGGGTAGTCGACATCTGAGTCTAGCGGACCAAAATCAAGCCAACCCTAGTTTTATAATTATCATGGTCTTTCGTATTTAGTCCCCTCCCTGGGGAATCCTCGCCCGAGGCCTTCCCCAATTATTGGCTTCTTTTGTCTCTAACTTTATTCCAGATTGAGCTTTATTTTATTTGCATTTCTTTACTTGTTTTTATTATTTTAATATTGCTTCAACCTTGGTTCGATCGACTAGAAAGTTACTCCCAAAAGGAAGTAATAGTAGATCTCGGGCCCTTGGGAATACGACCCTCCTTGTGAGGTTATTACTTGATGACCCGTGCACTTGCGGCCGGGGAGTCACGTGCTAGCTCTGTAGTTAGTCGCGTGCTCGCTCATCAGAAGTTAGATCGTGTTTGCCGTTGTTGGGGAGATTCTCGCACTAAGCAAGGAGCAAGGCATGGGCATAGATTTGTGAGTGTGTGCCAACCTCCTTTGGAAGGGCACAAAGGCAATCACATTCACAATAAGTTTAGCTCATGCTAACAAGGAGAAGTTCACCAATTAGGAGATCTAAAGCAATCGGCACGATCTACCGTTGATTGTGTGCCCAATTCAACGGCCTCGATGAAGAATGACGAATTCGGGAGTGTTTCGGTGAGTATTGTAGCAGCACTACAACAAGCTGCTGTAGCAAAACACTCTAGCAAGCTACTGTTCATTTTCGACCGAAATTCAGAAAAACAGAGAGTTTACACGGGTGTGTGAAAATTCCACACGACCGTGTGAAATCCCGATAAGTTCAATTTTAAAGTCGCGTCTCAAGATTATAAAAGCCCGTTTTGGAGACTGTTTTGGGAATCTTTTTGGCTCTTCTTTGCCCTAACTTCTGGAGAGGTGCGGCTAGGGTTTGGAGAGGATTTTGTGAAGGTTTGAAGCGCGTCATCGACGTCAACATCAACGTCCGACGGCAGCACAAGACCACGGCCACATCGCACACAAAGGGGTTTTCATCAATGCATTCAAATTGTGTTCTTATTATTATTTTCATGGATTTGTATAGCTCCATGAGGAGCTAAACCACTTGTGGGTATTCAGACTTGTAAACCCTAGGATTATTATGTTTCTTTGACATTGCTATTATGCTTTTCCATAATTGATGAATAAAGTTAAGTTTCAATCTTAAATTCTTTTCTTTTATTATTGTTTTCCGTTAGCTGTGACACTAGTGTTGAGAACAATCTAGGTTATCCTTTGGAGGTGTGACAACTCCTATACGATTAGACTACTTAGGGTTGAAGAGGGTTGAGAGGGTGAGCCATGAGATAGCGGAACGTCCCCTTTCCCCTCCGATGTGATTCTCCCTACCTCCATGTTCCATGATTTATTCGCGGTCGAGATAGAGTTAGGTGCTAGGTGACAAACTCCCCTAGGTCTTTATTGCACAAATACCAGAGTATAGGGTTGAAGTGAATCTTAGCACCGGGACTTAAATTTAGACTAGGGTTCTCTCACTTGGACCAAAGGGTTAGAACTATACATAGGAACAGGGTTAATCACTAGGAGTCCCTAGAACTTAATGTAATTCCACATAGTGTGAGGCTTAGGTAGATAGACTCCCCTAGGGCTAGTTGACAGGTCAACGAGAGTCAAGGGTCGTAGTGAAACCTAATGACCGGAACATAGTGTTGGGATTAGTCACGATTGACCTTAGGTTTGGGACCGTGTATTTAAGGATTTCCTTGACTCAATTAACATCAATAGGAAGGTATAATAGCATCGTCTTGCACTAGAAGCATAAGTCCTAGGGGTAGCTTGTCTGGATACCCATCTTTTCCCATTGCTAGTCCTACTCGTTTACTCTTACTTGCACTCTCTCGTCTTCGACACTTCTCTTTTAATTCTTGATTTTACCAATTATTTTCGCACTCACTCACCAATTTCTTTCCACACAACGTGATAGCTTAATAGTGAAATCTTGTATCTTAAGTACCTGTTTCCTGTGGATTCGACTACCCACTCACCGGGGAATTTTATTACTTCGACAACCCGTGTACTTTCGGGAATCTATCAAAAGTTTTTTGGCACCGTTGCCGGGGAATAGGCGTATTTCATATATTTGTTTCCACTATTTTAGCTATTTCGCTTCGCTTTCTATTTCACACTTCTTAATCTATCATTGTTCTTATTTTCTTTTTTTTTCTTTCTTTGCTTTGGCTTCAGGTTATGACCCGCGGGAACCCTTCAATTCTTATTAAAGGAGACCCAGATATTGGTAGAAGAACTCATCGTAAGGGAAAGGAACCTGTACAAGAATCTTCAAATCAAGCCGAAGTTGATACAGAAGGGTCAGAAGCAATGGCAGAACAGAATAAAGAACAGAGGACATTGTCCGATTTTGCTAGACTCGCGGTGATGGGGACCCAATCAAGCATTGTGAGGCCCCCAATTACCGCAAATAATTTTGAGTTGAAGCCGTCGTTCATTCAGATGTTGCAACAGTCCGCACAATTTAATGGGTTGACCGATAAAGATCCAAACAACCACATAGAGAATTTCCATGAAGTATGCGACATGTTGAAGATTAATGGAGTAACGGACGACGCAATTCATTTAAGAGCCTTCCCATTTTCATTGAAGGGAAAAGCAAGGCATTGGCTAGATTCATTACCAAGAGCGTCCATCACTACATGGGAGAAGATGGCCGAGGCATTCTTTGCCAGGTATTTCCCTCTGAGAAAATCAACGAAGCTCCGGAATGACATCTCATCCTTTATGCAAATGGAATTGGAGTCTCTATTTGAGACGTGGGATAGGTTCAAGGAGCTCCTTCAGAAATGCCCGCAACATGGGTTCCCTGAATGGATGATCATTCACACATTCTACAACGGGTTGAATCCAAGTACCAAGCAACTGTTAGACACAGCGGCAGGAGGAACTCTAGGAAGCAAGACTCTCGCTGAAGCCCGGCACCTTATAGAAGAGATGGCTATGAATAGCTATCAATGGAACACACGAGACCGAAAGAAGATGGCCGGAATTCATGAAGTTGATGCAGTTACATCATTGGCGGCACAGGTGGAATCACTGAGTAAGAAGTTGGATGTTGTAACTTTACCAAGAGTTGCGGCCATCACTACTTGTAATGATTGTGGGGGAGGACACGCTTCGAGTGATTGTCCGATTGCTATTGGAGGCGCTAGTACCATGGAACAAGCTAATTTTGTGGGCAATACTTATAGAGGACAAGGCCAAGGCAACCCGTACAGTGGTACTTACAATCTGGGGTGGAGGAACCACCCGAATTTTTCATGGAGCAAATACCAGAGTATAGGGTTGAAGTGAATCTTAGCATCGGGACTTAATTTAGACTAAGGTTCTCTCACGTGGACCAAAGGGTTAGAACTATACATAGGAACAGGGTTAATCACTAGGAGTCCCTAGAACTTAAGGCAATTCCATATAGTGTGAGGCTTAGGTAGATAGACTCCCCTAGGGCTTAGTTGACAGGTCAACGAGAGTCAAGGGTCGTAGTGAAACCTAATGACCGGAACATAGTGTTGGGATTAGTCACGGTTGACCTTAGGTTTGGGACCGTGTATTTAAGGATTTCCTTGACTCAATTAACATCAATAGGAAGTTATAATAGCATCGTCTTGCACTAGAAGCATAAGTCCTAGGGGTAGCTTGTCCGGATACCCATCTTTTCCAATTGCTAGTCCTATTCATTTACTCTTACTTGCACTCTCTTGTCTTCCACACTTTTCTTTTAATTCTTGATTTTACCGATTATTTTCGCACTCACTCACCGATTTCTTTCCACACAACGCGATAGCTTAATAGTGAAATCTTGTATCTTAAGTACCTATTCCCTGTGGATTCGACTACCCACTCACCGGGGTATTATATTACTTCGACAACCCGTGCACTTTCGGGCCCCTGTGAATGACGCATAGTGAAAATAACAATAACAACAATAATGATATACAACAAACATACAACGAGGTTCACTACAACAACAAATCTTAATACACAAGAGTTGAAAGTTGAGATAGATACAAAACATACAACGAGGTTCACTACAAACTATTGGATCCATAAGTTAAGATTACACGTCCATGATCAAAAGAAACTTTGATAAGTGCTTGTGTTATAGTAACACAAAGCATTATTATCTTACAATGAACATATCTTTTATCAGATTTGATCACTAAATAGTGTGCATTTGTGTATTCTTATGCATTGTAGGTTTGTGGAGCTAATTTAGAGAAGAAGAATGAAGTTAGATCGTGTTCGCCGTTGTTGGGAAGTTTTCGGACCAAGCAAGGAACAAGGTACGAGCCTAGACTTGTGAGTGTGTGCCAACCTTCTTTGGAGGGGCACAAAGGTAGTCACATTCACAACATGTCTAACTCGTGCAGCTTAGGAGAACTTTACCAAGAAGGAGACTTGAAGCAATTGGCACGATCTACATTATAAAGCCGATAAGTCCGAATTTAAAGCCGTGTGAAGTCCCGATAAGTCCGAATTTAAAGCCACACTCAACATTATAAAAACCCGATTTGGAGACTTTTGGGGGAATCTTTTGACCTAACTTTCTCCCGAACTTCTGGAGAGTGCAGCTAGGGTTTCGGAGAGGACTTCGTGGAGGTTTAGAGCGCAAAAGGGGTTTTTCATCAATGCCTTTACTTTGTGCCTTCTTTCATATTTTGATGAACATGTATAGCTCCATGAGGAGCTAAACCACTTGTGGTTATTCAGACTCCTTGTGGTTATTCGGACTTGTAAACCCTAGGATTATTATGTTTCTATGACATTGCTATTATGCTTTTCCATTATTGATGAATAAAATTTGAGTTTCATTTTTAATTATCTTTTGCAATTATTTTCTCTTAGCCATGACACTAGGGTTGAAAACAATCTAGGTTATCCCTTGGAGGTGTGACAACTCCTATAAGATTAGACTACTTAAGATTGAAGAGGGTTGAGAGGGTGAGTCGTGAGGTAGCGAAGCGTCCCCTTTCCTCTCCATTGTGATTTCTCCATACCTCCATTTTTCTTGATTTCTTAGCGGTCGAAATAGAGCAAAGTGTTAGGTAGATAAACTCCCCTGGGGCTTAGTTGCGCAAGAAATTGACTGAAGGTTGACGTGAATCCTAAGCACTGGGGCTTAATCTAGACTAGGGTTCTTCCACTTGGACCAAAGGTTAGAACTACATATAGGAACAGTTTTTATCACTAGGAATCCATAGAGCTTAAAGCAATCCCACGTAGTGTTAGGCTTAGGTAGAAATACTCCCCTGGGGCTTAGTTGCGTGAGTGACAGATTGAAGGGTTGACGTGAATCCTAATGCCGGGACATAGTGTTGGGGTTAGTCACGGTTGCCCTTAGGTTTGGGACAGTGAGTTCAAGGATATCCTCGACTGAATTAACATCAATAAGAAGGTATAATAACATAGTCTTGCACTAGAAGTATAATTCCTAGAGGTAGCTTGTCCGGATACCCTATTTCATCCATTGTTAGTCTTTCTCTAATCCACTTCTACTTGTACTTTCTTGCCTTCCATCTCTCTATTTAAATTTCTTGTTCCTTTTATTCTAATTGCTTCCATAAATCACTCATCAATTTTATTATCACTTTTCGTATACCGCACAACTAAATAGCGAGATCTTGTGTTTTAAATCCCTATTCCCTGTGGATTCGACTACCCACTCACCAAAGTAATTTTATTACTTCGACAAGCCCGTGCACTTGCGGGATACACACAAGGGGTCATGTCAAACATACATGAAATAGAAAAGATAGACAGAAGATGGAGTAACAACAAATGCCCAGCACGGTGCGCGCCGCCTCACCTACTACCTGCAACAGTCTAGGAGAAGAAAGAGGGGTAAGCAACTAGCATTACTCATTTAGGGGAGACTAGCACAATCTCACCAGAAAACACTAATAAAAAAGATAACAATAATTCATCAAAAATATGCATTTTACCAAATACAAGATAAGTATTAAGAACATACTTATATAATAGTAACCATTAATATAGTATAACAAGATATAGGTTCAAGACAACCTTTCTTACTTCAACAAGATGATAACGATCTCAAATCTGCTAAAATACTGAACATAGGTTCAATATGAAAAGAATGAGTTAAACATCAAACCAATCATCAACCTTAAATCATAAAACCAAAAATAGTCTGAAACATCGGCAACTCGATAAGAAATGTGAATATTAAAGAAATAATGCCAAATTGAATTTACAGTAGACTGTCATCTATAGAATAACAGTTGGGCATCGCCCCCGCACAATAAATTCATAAAGATAACAAAATAAAATAGAATAGATTAAATCTCAAATTAAATACAAGAAACACCAGCTCAAGGATACTCAACTGTTGAGTCAGGTCAAACTTGCGGGAGACTGCCCTGCCAAGGTGGCAGTTGGGCTTCATCCCCTCACCACAAGTTTGAAATGACCCAAGGTAAGTAACTCTACAAAAATAAATCTCTAACCTAGTATAAAATAATACTCAGCACTCACACAGCATGAAGTGGTCCAAAAGCATCCCTTAGCCTTCGCCATGGCCATGGCAAGGTTTAGGGCCGTTAAGGTACTCATGCCCTTGACGTTGAACGATCTGTACACTGGTTGGTGACTTCAGCTTTCCAGTGAGTGTCTAATCAGGGTTCTTCACTCCCACCTGAACTGGCCCTCGTAGTAAATAATTCGGTCTACCACGCCACCTCAACAGGCTGGCCGTGGAGACCGCCTACCGTAGTAGGGCATCACCAAGTAAACCCAACAATAACACAACTCCATGAGAACCACAATAGCCAACAAAACCCAACAATCAACAACACTTCCAAAATTCAATAGGGAAAATGAATAAAAGCACAAACGAAGCTCAAGTTGCTAAACACAAAGTGATAAACAAATCTCAGTACAAGAAACATCATAGAAAACCTCTCAACCATTCAAAATGAGTTTCAAGTCGTAGAATTCATAAAACCAAAGGTTTTCACCACACAATCCAAAGTTCAAAAAAATAAAGGATTTCGCAACCTCAATAAAGCGATAATCTAACACAACTCGGATGTTAACAAATCAATTATCAAATAAGCCATTCAAGACCATCTGAATAATAATTATTCATTGAAATGCCATACAAGTATAAATCAGTAAAACTATACTCAAAACATCATATAAGTGTAGATAGATATATATTTGTGTGCGTATATGTTTATATCTAGCTATTGCCATTCTTCCAATAAAGCAATGCATAATGATCCCACTCATAGAATTGGCGATTCATCTCCCTTAAAAGCTACTCCTCAGCTACTCTCTTGCCTCGAGCCAATGCGTCTCCTACTTGCCAAAGCACCACAACAACAATGTTAGCACAAGAAACACAAGGAAAACCTAGGTTTCCCCTACCAACAACCCTAACCGGCTCTAGGGTTTACTCCACTAATCCTAGAGGTTACCAAAGGGATCTTAATGTTTAAAGCTCTAGGCTAACCCAAGGAAAGCAAGGATACAAAGGGAGAGGGCTAGAGCTATAGTAGCTCCAAGAACAAGGAAGAAGACTACTCAAGGATTTCTTGAGATCAAAGGCAAACAATCAAGCCAAAAGCTTCTCTCAAGATTTACAAACAATGAACAAGGATGAAAATAAGGTTTAAACTCCACTCAAGCTTACAAACAAACCCTAGACTCATCATCCAAAGAAGAAGAAAGAAACAGGAAAGAAAGAAGAGGAGAAGAGCTTACCTTGATCAATCAAGGGATTGATTTGCAAGCTCGATAAACCAGCCAAAGATCTCCTCCAAAACCAGCCCTAAACTCTCAAGAATGGTGGAGGAAGAGAAGGAGAAGAAATGAGGAGTTTTGGGGAGAACAAATGAAGAGAAAAGAGTTAGGTTGCATTTAAAAAGGTAAAAACGATGGGTTGTGCGGCTAGTGTGCCACCCCGCACAGTGGCCACACACTCCACAGCTTGGGGTGTGCGGTTAGTGTGTGGCCCAGAACAAAACCCGCACACCCCCTGTGAGGCCTACACATAGCCCGAACACTCTCTAAAACCCTCAAAACTTGACTTAAAACCCTTGGCAAGCCTCACCAACTCAAAACAAAGAGTAACTCACCCAAAACAACAAGCAATTAAACAAGGAATGATTGAAAAACACCAATCTACACAAGAAGGAACAACCCAAAATACTACATAGACATGCTCCAAAAGCCTCGCAAAATCCTCTCCAAACCCTAGCTGTAGGCTCTCCCAAAGTTGGGCGAAAGATAGGTCAAAATTCCGCAAATAAATCTAAAGTCATGGTATTTAAAGGGCTGAAATCGAGAATCCCCATGGCCGTGTGTAATTTTCACATGCCCATGTGGATTTTCTGGAAACTTGATATTCAGCACGTAGTGAACAGTACTGCTACATCAAATTGATACAGTGTTTTGCTACAATAAAATGCTATAGTACTCGTGCCAAATTTGCTCCCGACTTCATTTTCTTCATCAAGGCCACTAAATTGGGCACACAACCACGCAGTGGATCATGTCGTTTATTCTTTTCCCCGCATTGATAAACTTCATCAATGTTACATGACTTAGATTTTATGAGTGTGATTGCCTTTGTGCCCCTCCAAATCATAGAATAATTTGAGCACATTGGAGCTTGGCACACACCCACAAATCTATAACCCATGCCTTGATCCTTGCTTGGTTCAAGAAACTCCTCAACAATAGCGGACATGACCTAATTTTGCTCCTTTCTCTTGAACTCTTCTCCATAACCCTACATGCACAAAAGAACACAAATACATAGGGATTAATGATAAAACCTGAGAAAAGTAATGCTCAATGTAAGAAAAGAATACTTCATATTACTTATACACAAACACTTATCAAACTCCCCCATACTTAAGCTTTTGCTTGTTCTCAAGCAAAAATAAACATGAAAGTACATGGGAAGAACAATTGAAAGTTGACACATCCCTTGCGTGTGTGTACCACAAGTGCACGGGGTTGTCAAAGTAATAATAGTACCTTGGTGAGAGGGTAGTCAAATCCACAGGGAATAGGGATTAAAGACACAAGTGTTCGCTATTTAGTTAGTGCGGTGTAGGAAAAGTGAGAATAGAATCAATGTGTGGTTGCAAACCAATTAAACAAAACAAGAAATAAAAGAGAAATATGGAAGATAGGAGAGTGCAAGTAAGAGTATAAGAGAAGGATAATCAATGGATGAAATAAGGTACTCGGATAAGCTACCCCTTGGATTTATGCTTCTAGTGCAAGACAATGGTATTATACTCTTCTATTGATGTTAAATGAGTCGAAGATATCCTTAAACAAAAGGTCCTACACCTAAGGTCAACCGTGACTAATCCCAACACTATGCCCCGGCATTAGGTTTCACTACGACCCTTGACTCTTGTTGACCTGTCAACTAAGCCCTAGGGGAGTCCATCTTCCTAAGCCTCGCACTACGTGGGATTGCTTTAAGCTCTAGGGATTCCTAGTGATAAACCATATTCCTATGTATAACTCTAACCCTTTGGTCCAGGTGAAAGAACCCTAGCCCAAATTAAACCCCAGCACTATGATTCACTACAACCTTTCACTCTATTGCTCACGCAACTAAGCCCCAGGGGAGTTCATCTCCGAGCACGTCGCTCTATTTCGACCGCTAAGAACTCTTGGAACACGAAGGTAGGGAAAATCACACCGGAAGGGAAAGGAGACATTTCGATACCTCACGACTCACCCTCTCAACCCTATTCAATCTCAAGTAGTCTAACCCTATAGGAGTTGCCACACCTCCAAAGGATAACCTAGACAATTCTCAACCCTAGTGTCACGTTTAAGGGAAAATTGATACAAGATGCAATTAAGATTGAAACTCAATTTTATTCATCAATAATGAAAAGCATAATAACAAGTCAAAGAAACATAATCATCCTAGGGTTTATAAGTCTGAATACCCACAAGGGGTTTAGCTCCTCATGGAGCTATACAAATCCATCAAAATAAGAAAGTAAACACAAATTTGAAGCATAGATGAAAACCCCCTTGTGTAGAGTGTAGTCGTGGTCTTGTGCGGCTGCCGGATGTCGATGTTGATGCCGATGACACGCTCCAAACCTCCACAAAGTCCACTCAGAAACCCTAGCCGCGCTCCCCAGAAGTTAGGTCAAAAGGTAGGCAAAAAGATACAGAAAATGTCTCCAAAAATGGCATTTTATAATGTTGAATCACGGCTTTAAATCGCTGAAGTCGGGATTTCACACGGCCATGTGGAATTTCCACACGCCCGTGTGAAGCCTCTGTTTTGCTGATTTTCGGCAGACAATGAACAGTAACTTGCTAAAATATTTTGCTGCAGTAACTTGCTACAGTGCTGCTGCTTGTTTGTTTTGGTGTGTGGAAAACAAAGGCTTCACACAGGCGTGTGGAAATTCCACACGGCCGTGTGAAATCCCGATAATTTCAATTTTAAAGCCGCGACTCAACGTTATAAAAGCCTGATTTGGAGACTTTTGACAAATCTTTTGATCTATCTTTCCCCGCAACTTCTGGAGAGCGCGGCTAGGGTTTTGGAGAAGACTTCGTGGAGGTTTAGAGCGCGTCATTGGCATCGTTACCTATGTACTACGGTCGCACAAGACCATGGCTTCATCATAAGCAAGGGGGTTTTCATCAATACTTTGAATTTGTGCTTTCTTTTATATTTTGATGAATTTGTATAGCTCCATGAGGAGCTAAACCCCTCGTGGGTATTCGGACTTGTAAACCCTAGGATCATTATGTTTCTACGACATTGTTATTATGCTTTTCCATTATTGATGAATAAATTTGAGTTTCAATATTAATTATCTCTTGTAATTATTTTCCCTTAGTCCTGACACTAGGGTTGAGAACAATCTAGGTTATCCTTTGGAGGTGTGACAACTCCTATAGGGTTAGACTACTTAAGATTGAACAGGGTTGAGAGGGTAAGTCGTAAGGTAGCGGAATGTTCCCTTTCCCCTCCGGTGTGATTCTTCCTACATTCATGTTCCATGATTTCTTAGCGGTCGAGATAGAGTGAAGTGCTAGGAGAGGAACTTCCCCGGGGCTTAGTTCCACGAGCAACAGAGTGAAGGGTTGAAGTGAATCCTAGTGTTGGGGCTTAATTTAGACTAGGGTTCTTCCACCTGGACCAAAGAGTTAGAACTACACATAGGAACTGGTTTTATCACTAGGAATCCCTAGAACTTAAAGCAATCCCACGTAGTGTGAGGCTTAGGAAGACGTACTTCTCTAGGGCTTAGTTGACAGGTCAACGAGAGTCAAGAGTCGTAGTGAAAACCTAATGCCGGGGCATAGTGTTGGGGTTAGTCATGGTTGACCTTAGGTTTAGCACCGTGTGTTTAAGGATATCCTCGACTCAATTAACATCAATTGGAAAAGTATAATAGCATAGTCTTGCACTAGAAGCATAAGTCCAAGGGTAGCTTGTCCGGGTACCCTATTTCATCCATTGCTAGTCCTTCTTTATTTACTCGTTCTTGCATTCTCTTGCCTTCCATCTTTTTATTTAATTTCTTGTTTCTTTATATTGCTTTCCTATTCACTCATTAATTCTTTTCACACCCACCGTACATTACTTAGCTAACTAGTGAAACCTCATGTCTTAAGTCCCTATTCACTGTGGATTCGACTACCCACTCACCATGGTAAATTAATTAGTTCGACAAGCCCGTGCATTTACTAGATACAGGCAAGGGGTCGTGTTACCAAGTGATAAATGCTTGTGTTATAGTAATACGAAGTATTATTGTCTTACATTGAGCATTACTCTTCTCTGATTTAATCACCAATTAGTGTGTATTTGTGTTCTTTCATGCATTGTAGGGTTGTGGAGAAGATTTAAAGAAGAAGGAGCAAGAATAGGTCATGAACGCGACTGTTGAGGGAGTTCTTTGACCGATCAAGGAACAAGGCATAAGTTGTGGTCAAAGACATGTGAGTGTGTGCAACATTATCAAGAGCTTCGTCAATGTGTTTCAAGTGAAGATGCGACGTGATTTACCATTGATTGTGTGTCCAATTCAACGGCCTCGATGAAGAACGATGAATTTGGGAGCATTTTGGTGGAGTACTGTAGCTAATTTCTGTAGCAAGTTACTGTTATTCGGACTTGTAAACCCTAGGATGTTTGTGTCTCTATAACTTTTATTATGCTTTATTAATTTCATGTTTTCTTATTGAGTTCCAATCTTGCATGCCGATTGTATAAGATTTTCCCTTAGCCGTGACACTAGGGTTGAGAATCTATTAGATTATCTTTTGAGGGTGTGACAACCTCTATAGGATAAGACTACACAAGGTTAGAGAGGGTTGAGAGGGTGAGTCGTGAGGTAGCGAAGCGTCCCCTTTTCCCTCCGGTGTGGTTTCTCCCTACCTCCATATTCCTTGATTTGTTAGCGGTCGAGATAGAGTGAAGTGCTTGGTAGATAAACTCCCCAGGGGCTTAGTTGCGTAAGCAACAGAGTGTAGGGTTGACGTGAATCCTAAGCACTGGGGCTTAATTTAGTCTAGGGTTCTTCCACCTTGAGCAAAGGGTTAGAACTATACATAGGAACAGGTTTTATCACTAGGAATCCCTAGAGCTTAAAGCAATCACACATAGTGTGAGGCTTAGAAAGATAGACTCCCCTGGGGCTTAGTTGACAGGTCAATGAGAGTCAAGGGTCATAGTGAATCCTAATGCCGGGGCATAGTCTTGGGGTTAGTCACGTTTCAGCTTAGGTTTGGGACCATGTGTTTAAGGATGTCCTCGACTCAATTAACATCAATAGGAAAGTATAATAGCATAGTCTTGCACTAGAAACATTAGTCCTAGGGGTAGCTTGTCCGGGTACCCCATCTTTATATCGATTACCTCTCCTACCTTTTTGCACTCTTTTACTTTCTTTTATATATATATATATAGCTAAAATTGTGATAACGCTTGTTTCTGAATACTATTCCCTGTGGATACGACTACCCACTCAATAGGGTATTTTATTACTTCAACAACCCGTGCACTTGGGCGGTACACACGCAAGAGGTCGTGTCACACACCTCCAAAAGATTACCTAGGTTGTTCTCAACTCTAGTGTCACAGCTAAGGAAAACAATAATCAAGAAGAAATTAAGATTGAAAATCAATTTTATTCATCAATAATGGAAAAGCATAATAATGATGTCAAAGAAACATAATAATCCTAGGGTTTACAAGTCCGAATACCCACAGGGTGTTTAGCTCCTCATGGAGCTATACAAATCCATCAAAATAATAATAAGAAAACAAATTGAATGCATAGATGAAAACCCCCTTGTGTGCGATGTGGCCATGGTCTTGTGCGCCAGTCTGACGTTGATGTCTATGCCAATGATGCGCTCCAAACCTCCACGAAGTCCTCTCTAAACCCTAGCCGCTCCTCTCTAGAAGTTCAGGCAAAGAAGAGCCAAAAAGGATCCATAAACAGTCTCCAAAATGGGCTTTTATAACATTGAGTCGCAGCTTTAAATTGCAGAAATTTGGATTTCACACGGCCGTGTGGAATTTCCACACCCCCGTGTGAAGTTGCGGTTTTGCTGATTTTCAGCAGATAGTGAAAAGTAACTTGCTAGAGTATTTTCTGCAGTAACTTGCTACAATTTGGCACACAATCAATGGTAGATCGTGCCAATTACTTCAAATCTCTTAATTGGTGAAGTTCTCCTTGTTAGCATGAGCTAGACTTATTGTGAATGTGACTGCCTTTGTGCCACTCCAAAGGAGGTTTTTCACACACTCACAAGTCTATGCTCATGCCTTGTTCCTTGCTTAGTTCGGAAATCTCCCCAACAACGGCGAAAACGCTATAACTTCATTCCTTTTCTCCAATTTACCTTCACAACCCTATAATGTACACTTTTTAGTGATAAAATCTGCTTAAATCAATGCTCATTGTAGGATAATAACACTTTGCATTACTATAACACGAACACTTATCATGGTGACAAGTAGAACAAGAGCTAGGGCTTCCTCTTCCTAAGAAAATGAACTTTTGCCCCTAAATGGTCATTCTCGGGATGCCATGCGGCCTGCCATATGATCCGCATACGGGCACTGTAGCACCTCCAAACTTAGCCGTTTCGCCAAAGTTCTCGTGCTACAGTTCTACTACAGTCAGGCTCGAAAATGATCTTTTCCTGCCAATTTCTTCTAAAAATCTCATTGATGAGCTCCCCACGGTAACTTCTGTGCCTATAACACAAAATAAACCACTTTAGACCAAAAACGGGCATCCACACATATAAAAATACTCGATAAATACGCAAACATACACAAATAATACGTACAGTTAGGCGTTTATCAAACATCCCCACACCTAAGCGTTCGCTTGTCCCCAAGCAAACAAACATGAAAAACAGGGGCAAGAAGATAAACAACTAACTGTACGACCTCAAGCTCAACAGTAGAGGACCCCACAAGCACAGATAGAAGGAAAGATAGATAATGAGTTGTTCTGCTGGCAACTAGGTACGAATAGTCCTGTTTCATCTAAAGTGCACTGGTGAGTGTGCTGACTTTCAACCTCAACCTCCATACCATGGATCACCCAAAGGTGTCCAATCACTCCACACACAATGAAGTCAGCATTAATCTGTTAAAGACACCCTCAATACCCAGTTAAGACTCCTTAGGGTCCTGAATAAAATTTTGGCTCTCAAGTGGCTGTGCAACAGGCTCCAAGGGATATAGACAATATACTTTATTCTTTTCTTACATATATACATAGTTTTACTTCTTTTTTTTCTGAGTCCGACTAACGTAGACTGTACAAAAATCTTTCAGACGGATGCACATGCTGGGCAGGCACAAGTGCCACTCATCCTACTTAATCACAGTCCACATAGACGCATTCATACTGTAGTAGCAGAGGAATACTATCATAGAGTACACTTTTTTATATTTATTGTATCTCGTATCCCCCGGTATAAAACCTGTTAAACAAACTCACTTGAGGCCAAAGAGAACAACAAAGGAGCTCAAAGGCTCTTAAAAAGGCATTGAAAGTCGACTTTAACATTTTAATGCCAAAACATTGTAATGGGTTAGTTGGAGTGTAAAAGGTGGAAGTAAATGTGCAAAAGTCTGTCAGTGCACTAAAGATAAAGCAGGACATCATTTAGGCACAATAATGAAATACAACTCATAACTGTCAATCGTTCAAGCTAGGGAGTCCTAAACTAAGTGTCATTGCTATCATAGGTAAAACAAGCACGCAATAAGGGCAAAGCACTCCATCCCCACACCTAGAATCGTACATTGTCCCTAATGTACATGAATGAGCAGAACATGGTGATAGTTATGCAATAAAAATAAGGAGATGAAGCAAGGAGACTTCCCCAACTAGTTAATGCAGTAAATCCAAAGTGAACACGGACAGGGGTAAATCACTAGGGCGAGGAAGTACGAAGCACCCTCAATGATCAGTCTTGAAAAAAACAGGAAATGCATCACAACTCGAAAATAAATAGGCAGAGTGAACAGATAAAATCAAAACTAGATAAAAAGAAATAGTTTAGTACGGCCGAAACCCTAACTAACTAAACAATACAACATACACCAAAATAAGTCTAAGTGCAACAAGCAAAATATAAACAACATCAAAAGGAAAATAAAGACTGAAAGTCAGTGTCATGAGTCTAATGATCTGGCAGGGGTGGTGACGCCAAGCGCGTGGTCGTGGCGAATGAAGTGCCGGCAGATGAATATGAGCTGCGCAGGAACGTGAGGATCTCAGCAACACTGCTCTCAATGCAGCTCTGTCCCCTCTCTAGTGTCTGCAACTACTGTTGAACCTCGAGGCGAAACTCTTTGAACCTGGCCTCAAGTGAAGATGTATTGGCTCCGGTGTCGGGCTTAGGTTCGAGAGTAGACTCTGACTCGGAGTCAGATCCTGCCTCTGAATCCCACGAGGTCCCAGGGTCCAGTGACGTTCCTCCTGCCGAGCGTTTAAGCCGATATGTGGTCCCTGACCTCACAACCACCCCCATAGCAAGTAAGGTAAGCAATCCAAGCCAGACAATGGTCCCCACAACTCGCATGCCCCGGGTGAGCTCAATTAATCCAAGGCCCCTAATCGGACGTGTAATGTATGGATCGGCAAATATCATCCCGAGACGAGTCGAGGTCCCTTGGTGGGCAAGAAACTCAGCAAAAAGATAGCCCAGCTGTGTGGGGTAGAGCTCAATGATGCTGAAAAGCATAAGCAAGTTAGAACGTGTAACTACCACGGTAGAATCAGATCGACCGCTCACACTTCTCGATAATAAAGCCTGAATGTATCTGTGAGCAGGGTTCAACATCGTGGAAGCCTTCTTTGATGTCATGTAGGCAATGGACTTCCAAAAAGATTTATGGGTGACTGGGCGCGGGAAATCTCGGGGCAAATCCTTGAACTCAGAAGTGTGAATGTCCTCATCTGTGTAGAGTCCAAGATAAACACCTAACTGGTTTTAAGAAATCTTGTGCTTCTTCCCGAACACCCTAAAGGATACATGGCCAATTTGTCGGGTGAAGGGGTGCGGACTATACACCTCGACCGAGCTAAGTACCTCCAACGTAATTTACTTATAGGTGGGCTCATCAATCTCAAAAACCTTATCCCAACCACCATGCGATATGTATTTCCAGATGGCACGATCTAAGTCCAAAATCCTCAAAGTTTCCCAATCAATCTTGCAGACAATACCGAAATTCTTTCTCGACAATAGGGCATAACGTGTCTTGTGGGCATCGTTGGTGAATCTAGGCACGTGGGCGGGCGGTGTAGAGCTCCTCCAGGCTCGCTTTGAAGCCACATGCTTGGTCGGCATCCCTACAAGACCATACAAGCTCCATCAAACCAAAAAATATATGAAATGAATAGGCTAAATTCTAAGTTTTGCTACAGTAATCCGAGAAAATTTGGCAAGAGTCTCTCCTTGTAAAAGTAGCAAACCAATTTTACAAAGTTCCAAATTCAAAGCAAACATTTACAAGAAGCATTCACAACAACATTCTTGACAGGAAGCCCGAAAGTGCACAGGTTTGTAGAAGTAATAAAAGTTACCCCGGTGAGAGGGTAGTCGAATCCACAGGGAATAGGGAGTTAGAATACGAGATTTCACTATTAAAACTATGCGAAGTACGGAAAAGTGATCAATTGATTCGATGAGTGAAGTATGGAAACAATTATACTAAAAGACGAGAAATTAAATAGAAAGATGGAAGATGAGAGAGTGCAAGTAAAAGAGAATAGAGAGGACTAGTAATGAATGAAATAGGGCATCCGGACAAGCTAACTCTAGGGTCTATGCTTCTAGTGCAGGACTATGCTATTATACTTTCCTATTGATGTTTAATCTAGTCGAGGATATCCTAAGACTCACGGTCCCAAACCTAAGGACAACCGTGACTAACCCCAACACTATGCCCCGGTATTAGGATTCACGTTACCCTTCACTCTATCGCTCGCACGACTAAGCCCCAGGGGAGTATATCTACCTAAACCTCACACTACGTGGGATTGCTTTAAGTTCTAGGGATTCCTAATGGTAAAAACTGTTCCTATGTGTAGTTCTAACGCTTTGGTCCAGGTGGAAGAACCCTAGTCCAGATTAAGCCCCAATGCATAGGATTCACTTCAACCCTTCACTCTGTTACTTGCATAAATAAGCTGCATGGGAGTTTATCTGCCTAGCACTTCACTCTATTTTGACCGCTATGAAATCAAGGAAATGGAGATAGGGAGAAACCATGTTGGAGGGGAAAGGGTACATCGCTACCTCACAACTCTCCCTCTCAACCCTCTTCAATCTTAAGTAGTCTAACCCTAAGGAGTTGTCACACCTCCAAAAGGCAACCTAAATTGTTCTCGATCCTAGTGTCACATCTAAGAGAAAACATTAGCAAGATGAAATTAAGATTGAAACTCAATTTTTATTTATCAATAATGGAAAAGCATAATAACAATGTCAAAGAAACATAATAACCCTAGAGTTTACAAGTCCGAATACCCTTAAGGGGTTTAGCTCCTCATGGAGCTATACATGTTCATCAATGTATGAAAGAAAGCACAAAATAAGGACATCAATGAAAACCCCCTTGCGTATGGTGTGGCCGTGGTCTTGTGCGGCCGTCGAACGTCGGTGACGATGCCGATGACGCACGCTAAACCTCCACGAAATCCTCTCCGAAACCCTAGCCGCACTCCCCAAGTTGAAGAGAAAGATAGGTCAAAAGATATCCCAAAAGGTCTCCAAAATAGCCTTTTATAATGTTGAATCGCGGCTTTAAAATTTGACTTATCGGGAGCTTCACACGGCCGTGTGGAATTAACACACGGGCGTGTGAAGTTTCTGTCTGCTGAAAAATTAATTCACATGGCCGTGTGTTAATTCCACACGCCCGTGTGAATTATCTGGAATTCTGAATTTCGACCGAAAGTGAACAGTAACTTGCTACATTGTTTTTGCTACAGTAACAAGCTGTATTGCTGCTGCAGTAACTCGCCAGAACGCTCCCGAATCCGTCGTTCTTCATCGAGGCCATTGAATTGGGCACACAATCAATGGTAGATCGTGCCGATTTCTTCAAGTCTCCTTCTTGGTGAAGTTCTCCTAACCCACACGAGTTAGACTTGTTGTGAATGTGACTGTCTTTGTGCCCCTCTAAAGGAGGTTGGCACACACTCACAAGTCCAAGCTCGTGCCTTGTTACGTGCTTGGTCTGAAAACTTCCCAACATCGGCGAACACGACCTAATTTCTTTCTTCTTTTCCAATTTAGCTCCACAAACCTTCAATGCACAAGAATACACAAATGCACGCCATTTAGTGATAAAAACTGATAAAAGATATGCTCAATGTAAGATAATAATGCTTCGCGGTACTATAACACAAGCACTTATCAATTCCCAAGAAAATCAGCCCAAAAACACAAAGAAAAGCTCTAGAAATGGAGAGTTATGGGGTTTACCTCAAGCTAGGGCACCAAAGTGAGGATGAAGTGGAATCTGGCTAAAAACTCAGTAAAACTTCAAAGATCTTCCAAGAACTTGTTTTCTATGATGAGGAGAGCCTTTTAGTGCAAAAAGAATGAAGGAAAATGATGGAGAAATGAAGAAGAGAGGGGAAGAAGAAGATGAGAAAATGAATGAATAGTGGTGAAATGGAGTGGAGGAGGGGCTTAAGGCAATCGGCCAAGCATGCAGCCAACCATGCGCTCGCATGGTTGGTCGAATGAGTCTCCGCTTGCCAATGCCGAGAGCTCATGCGGGCGCATGGTCACCCGCATGAGTCTCGGGTTGGGTATACCGAGCGCTCATGCGAGCGCATAGCCGCCCGCATGAGTCTCGGGTTGGGCATGCTGGGTACTCATGCGGGCGCATGGTCGCCCGCTTGAGTCTCTGGATGTATACACAGGCGAGCATGCCTTCAAGAAACGACCGTTTTCCAGATTTTACATCAAAGACTCATCCAAACATCCAAAAAAACTCATGAAAACAAAGCCGAAATCACTAACAACCATTAAGAACATGAAGTTTGATGCGTCACAATGAATCAAAAATTAAAGAGCACATGACAACCATTGAAGATCATGATCAAAAAAATTGAGAAAGATAGCTAAACGACACGCTTAAAATTCAATGAAACAACAAGCACTAACACTTCAAAAATACGAAAAACACACGAACACACAAACTAAAAAAATATGAAAATGAACTTGCAAGGAATTCAAATGCTTGGGTTGCCTCCCAAGGATCGCTTGTTTAACGTCTTTAGTTCGACGTCTCTTAACTCATCATCATGGTGGATCAAAGGAAGTCGAATTAGCTCCAACCTTGTCTGATTCTCGAAAATTAAGCGGTCTACCTCCTCGGGTGACATTGTTATGACCTTGCTTTCTTTGCCTAGCTTTTTATTCGTCTTTCTCCACAACATCTTCATGGTTTTCTTCTCTGTGTCATGTGGTGGAGACTCATACACAACTTGTGCAACTTGGTCCATTAGTGGAGGCGGGGTATCATTTTCTTCAATCTCGTCGTCCCTAGCTCACACAAAATTTCATCAAGCGGGTTCAGAGCCAAGACTTCCTGCACACGATAAAAAATAATTACATCAGTCTTATCCATGAAATACAAACTATCATCGTGATCGAGTGTGTGCCGCATTGCTTCGGGGAGAGTGATTATCACTTACTCATCCCCTACTCTTAAAGTCAATTGACCGCCCTTAACATCAATCAAAGCATCGGAAGTGTTTAGTAAAGGGTGACCAAGGATTAATGGAACATCCACATCATCATCCACATCTAATATCACAAAGTCTACTGGAATGATGAGTTTATCAACCCTCACAAGAACATCTTCAACCACACCTCTTGGTCTTCATACTGAACGGTCGACAAGCTGTAGGGTCATACATGTAGGTCTCTCATAAATGCTTGTGTTATAGTAACACGAAGCGTTATTATCGTACAATAAACATATCTTTTATCAGATTTTATCACTAAATGGTGTGCATTTGTGTATTCTTGTGCATTGTAGGTTTGTGGAGCTAATTTAAAGAAGAAGAACGAAGTTAGATCATGTTTGCCATTGTTGGAAAGTTTTCGGACCAAGCAAGGAACAAGGCGCGAGCCTAGACTTATGAGTGTGTGGCAACCTCCTTTGGAAGGGCACAAAGGTAGTCATATTCACAACAAGTCTAACTCGTGTGGCTTAGGAGAACTTCACCAAGAAGGAGACTTGAAGCAATCGGCATGATCTACCATTGATTGTCTGCCCAGTTCAATGGCCTCAATGAAAAACAACGGATTCAGGAGTGTTCCGGCGAGTTACTACAGCAGCACTGTAGGAAAACACTGTAGCAAGCTAGTGTTTACTTTCTGCCGAAAATCAGGATTCCAGAGAGTTCACACGGGCGTGTGAAAATTGCACACGGCCATGTGAATCAATTTTTCAGCAACCCAGAAATTCCACACGCCCATGTGAAGTCCCGATAAGACCAATTTTAAAGCTGCGACTCAACATTATAAAAGCCCAATTTGGAGACTTTTTACGGATCTTTTTCGACCTAACTTTCTCCCCAACTTCTGAGAGTGCGCTAGGGTTTCGGAGAGGACTTCATGGAGGTTTGGAGTGTGTCATTGGCATCGTCATCGACATTCGGCGACCGCACAAGACCACGGCAACACCATACGCAAGGGGGTTTGCATCAATGCTTTTAATTTGTGCTTTCTTTTATATTTTGATGAACATGTATAGCTCCATGAGGAGCTAAACCCCTCGTGGGTATTCGGACTTGTAAACCCTAGGATTATTATGTTTCTATTAGATTGTTATTATGCTTTTTCCATTATTGATGAATAAATTTGAGTTTTAATTTTAATTATCTTTTGCAATTGTTTTCTCTTAGCCATGACACTAGAGTTGAGAACAATCTTGGTTGTCCTTTGGAGGTGTGACAACTCCTATAGGATTAGGCTAGTTAAGATTGAAGAGGGTTGAGAGGATGTGTCATGAGGTAGCAAAGCGTCCCCTTTCCTCTCCGGTGTGATTTCTCCCTACCTCCGTTTTCCTTGATTTCTTAGCGGTCGAGATAGAGTGAAGTCTTGAGGTGAATCCTAAGCACTGGGCTTAATTTAGACTAGGGTTCTTTCACCTAGACCAAAGGGTTAGAACTATATATAGGAACAGGTTTTATCACTAGGAGTCCCTAGAGCTTAAAGCAATCCCACGTAGTGTGAGGCTTAGATAGATATACTCCCATGGGGCTTAGTTCCGCGAGCGACAGAGTGAAGCATTGACGTGAATCCTAATGCCGGGGCATAGTGTTAAGGTTAGTCACGGTTGACTTTAGGTTTGGGACAGTGAGTTTAAAGATATCCTCGACTCAATTAACATCAATAGGAAAGTATAATACCATAGTTTGCACTAGAAGCATAAGTCGTAGAGGTAGCTTGTCCGGATACCCTATTTCATCCATTGCTAGTCCTTCTCTCTTCACTTCTACTTGCACTTTCTTGCCTTCCATCTCTCTATTTAATTTCTTATCTTTTATTATATTTGCTTTCATATTTACTCATCGATTCTATTATCACTTTTCATACACCGCATAGCTAAAATAGTGAAATCTCGTGTTTTAAATTCCTATTCCCTATGGGTTTGACTACCCACTCAACAGGGTAAATTTTATTACTTCGACAAGCCCGTGCACTTGCGGGATACACGTAAGGGGTCGTGTCAAGTTTTTGCCACCGTTGCCGGGTAATAGGTGTATTTTTTATACTTGTTTTTGCTACTTTAGTTATTCATTTCATTGTCTATTTCACATTTCTTTATTCTATCATTATTCTCACCGTTTCTCTTTTCATTTATTTTAGCTTCCGAAGGGATGTTTGACACAAGAAAAGCCTTTGACACATTTGCAGGATTGGTTATGGATGTGGAACAGAAAATACAGTTGTTTACTATACAATCAGTTCCAAATTATACTGAGTTTTGGCAATTAGTGAGACATCCTTTTGCAGAAATAGGGAATATTGTTGATCAGTTTTGCATGGAGCAGAACATGAACTATGAATTGGGCAGTGTATTGGATGAGTTTGATAAATCAGCCTTAGCTTTTTCAAGTGGTGACACAGAAGAAACTCTAGAGAAGGTCCTTGCACAGTTTGAATCAGGTTATTGGGAGGACAAACAAGAAGTCTTTTCAATGGCAATTGTAGACCTGACAGAGGAAGCTTGTGAGTTAGGGATCACAGTGGAGCCCTAGGATCAACCTAAGGAGTATGATTTGGAGAAGGTTTCAGGTTGTGTTAACGAACAGTAAGCTACTCAATTTGAAGAAATTGATAGATTAAAGGAAAGCCAACTTCGACCATCCATTGAAGAGCCACCTGATTTGGAGTTGAAAACACTTCTAGAGCACTTAGAGTATGCATTTTTGGCAGAAGAAATGAAGTTTCCCGTGATTATAGCATCAGCTCCCTCTTTGGAACAAAAGGCTAAGTTGGTGAATGTGCTGAAGAAACACAAGTCTGCCCTGGCATGGAAAATTGCAGACTTGAAGGGGATAAACTCCTTATTCTGTACACATAAAATTTTAATGGAGGATAACTTCAAATCGGTAATCCAACCTCAAAGAAGACTAAACCCAAGCATGAAGGAAGTTGTAAAGGCAGAGGTGATGAAACTACTGGATGAACGGATCATTTATCCTATTTTTGATAGTGCTTGGGTGAGCCCAACGCAAGTGGTTCCGAAGAAAGGTGGGATGACAGTGGTCAAGAATGAAAAAAATGAACTCATCCCAACTAGAACGGTCACAAGATGGAGAGTGTGCATTGATTAAAGAAGGCTGAATGATGCAACCCGGAAGGATCACTTCCCATTGCCTTTTATTGATCAAATGTTGGAGCGATTCGCAGGGCATCAATTTTACTGCTTTCTAGATGGGATGTCAGGATACTTTCAGATTCTTATAGCTCCAGAAGATCAAGAGAAGACAACTTTTACTTGTCTCTACGGGGCTTTTGCATACAGACGAATGTCGTTCGGGCTATGCAACGCATCTGCCACATTCCAACATTGTATAACTGCTATTTTCGATGACCTTGTCGAAGACATAATGGAAGTGTTTATGGATGATTTCTCCGTATTTGGTGACTCCTTTGACATATGTTTGAGAAACTTAGAAAGAGTGCTGATAAGGTATGAGGAGACAAATCTCATGCTAAACTGGGAGAAGTGTCACTTCATGGTTCAGGAAGGTATTGTTCTCGGGCACAAGATTTCCCATATGGGTATGGAGGTGGACAAGGCAAAAATCTAAGTCATAGATAAACTTCTTCCACCAACAAACGTTAAGGGAATTCAGAGTTTTTTGGGGCATGCAGGTTTCTATAGGCGGTTCATTAAGGATTTTTTGAAGATCACTCAACCATTGACTAAGCTTCTCGAAAAAGATGCTCTGTTTGATTTTGGGGAAGATTGTGCAGCAGCTTTTAATGTGTTAAAAGAAAAACTAGTTCAAGCTCCAATCTTGATCACCCCGGACTGGAATGAACCGTTTAAGCTTATGTGCGATGCTAGTGACTATGTTGTCGGAGCGGTTTTGGGACAAAGGAAGGGCAAGCAATTCCAACCCATCTATTATGCGAGTAAGACTCTCACAGATGCGCAGGAGAATTACACTACTACAGAGAAGGAATTATTAGCAGTGGTGTTCGTCCTCGATAAGTTCAGGCCGTATCTTATCTTGTCAATAGTCATCGTGTTTATAGACCATTCTGCTCTCCGTTACCTCATGAACAAAGTTGATGCGAAACCGAGATTGATCCATTGGATACTACTCTTATAGGAGTTTGATATGGAGATAAAGGATAAGGAAGGAACTAAAAATGTAGTAGCGGATCATTTGTCGCGGTTAGAAGGTAGCATTGGACAAGAGCCATCAAACAAGGAGATCAATGATTTCTTCCCGGAGGAACACTTGTATTCAATTCAGAAATCAACATCATTCGGTGATACTCCATGGTTTGCAGATTTTGCTAATTACTTGTCAGGGAAGGTCCTCAAACAAGGGCTCACATTCCAACAAAAGAAGAAGTTCTTTAGCGATTCGAAGAACTATTTCTGGGACGATCCATTCCTCTTCCGCATTTGTGCAGATCATATAGTTCAGAGACGTGTATCATGGGAGGAAGGATGGGATATCCTTGCTCATTGTCATTCAGGCCCAGTTGGGGGCCATTATGCATCAAGTAGAACCGCAGAAAAAGTCTTGGCTGCAGGATTCTATTGGCCGACACTCTTTCACGATGCGTGCCAGTTTGTTCTTCGATGTGATAATTGTCAGAGGGCAGGAAATTTATCTCGGCAGGCTGAGATGCCTCAGAGCCCTATGCAATTCTGTGAGGTTTTCGATGTTTGGGGCATTGATTTCATGGGGCTGTTTCGAAAGTCTAACGGAAACCAATACATATTAGTGGCAGTCGATTATGTCTCCAAATGGGTTGAAGCCCAAGCATTGCCGAGTAATGATGCTAGAACTGTGGTGAAATTCTTGAAGAGGTTATTTACTCGATTTGGACCACCGCGAATCATCATTAGTGATCGAGGGACCCATTTTTGCAACACCAATTAGAAAAGGTGTTGAAACGATACAGGGTACGACACCGCCTCGCCACTCCATATCATCCACAAACTAGTGGTCAAGTGGAAGTCACAAATAGAGAACTCAAGCGAATCTTGACAAAGTTGGTGGAACAGGGAAACGGGATTGGTCAGAGCGGTTAGATGATACACTCTGGGCCCATCGTACAGTGTACAAGACTACAATAGGAACCACCCCGTACAATCTGGTTTATGGGAAGTCATGTCATCTACCCGTGGAACTTGAACATAAAGCATATTGGGCAATCAAGGCAATGAACTTTGATTTGAGAAGAGCCGGTGAACAAAGACTACTTCATCTTAATGAGCTCGATGAATGGAGGTTGAAAGCATATGAGAATGCTAGGATTTATAAGGAGAAGATTCGAAAGTGGCATGACAAGTACATCAAATTTACTAAGAAGTTCAAAGTAGGTGACCAAGTGCTACTATTCAACACTAGGTTGCGACTCTTCCCCGGGAAACTAAAGACTAGATGGTTTCGCCCATACACAATCACACAAGTATCACCCTAGTGGTCAATTGAGATCACTCATCCGGAGAAGGGTACATTCAAAGTAAGCGGGCATCGGTTGAAGCCATACTTTGGCGGAGAGGTTTGTAACGATGATAAGGAGATATTCTTTCTTCAAACCCCCGTAAGGTTAGGCCAGTTATGTCAAGCTAAGTGATGTTAAACAAGCGCTTCTTGGGAAGCAACCGAAGGTTTTACAGCTTTTTTAGGATTTAGTTTAGACCTAGCATGAATAAGAGTCTTAGTTTTGGTGTCCTAAATTTTTTAATGCATGTGCTGCAATTTTATTGTGGATTGTTGATTTTTTTCGTGTGCCTAAACGATAATTGATGACGTTTAAGTCAGTTGTGCATGTTTTCCATGGTATCTGGTCATGTTTTGATGGTTTTCACTGGCTCTAAGCATCATATTTGTGTTTCTGAAGTCTTCTGTAAGTCTGTGAATTTTTGTAAATAAACGAGAGCACACACACGGCCGTGTGGAAATTCCACACGGGCGTGTGTTACCATATAGGGCTCAACCAGAGAGGGCACAGGGGCGTGACCTTGCCCTTGTGAAAAACATCAGAAGGGGCACACGGCTGTATGAAATTTACACACGGCCGTGTGAGATCTTGCAGAACTTAAGCTCTTATTCAAGAAAGACCACAGGTGCGCGTCGGTGCCCCTATGAGCACCGATGTGTTAAGGCACATGGCCGTGTGGAATTTCCACACATCCGTGTGAAATTCTGCAGAGAGTCCCCTTTCTTCCCGAGAATACACAGGGGCGTGTGGCTACCCCTGTGAAGAGCTTGTGCATGGAACACGGCCGTGTGGATGTTCCACACGGCCGTGTGAGATACTTAGGATTTCTCGGGCAAGTCAGAGAAGCCACAGCGGCGTGTGGGTACCCCTGTGCGCGGTCTTGTGTTCTTGGCCAAGTTGGGCACACGGCCGTGTGAAAATTTCTCAGAGACCTTTTGTGTTTCCCGTGAATCCACAAGGGCATGTACCAACCCCTAGGAGGGCACACGCTAGTGTGGGATTCACACACCGCCGTGTGGGGTAGTCCAGAGAAAAACCAGACTGCATACAGGGGCGTGTACCGGCCCCTATGGACCCTAATTATAGAGGCACACGGGAGTGTGGAATTTCCACACGGCTGTGTGAGTCCCCAGAACATCAAAAGCCACAGTTTTCTTTTGGATTTCACTCATGCCTCTTGATTTTTCAACTCTAAACCACTCTGACCCTCTCTATCAATCTTCCGACCGTCTCTGAGCTTTTTCGAGGTTTTTATTGGAGTTTTCCTGCTGATCTTTAGAATTTCTTCATCCATACCATCGGTGAGAACTTCAAGCCCTAATTCTTCTTCAATTATAGATTTATTTTGTTCTTGTTAATCATCTCGCTGAGGTTGCATGATTAAACGGTGTGCGAATGCACTTACAAAGGTTTGGGAATGAATTGTTCTGTGAATATGGAGTTTTGATTACATGACCGTGCGACTGTGATTCACCCGACAATCCACACGGGCGTGTGGAATTTCCACATGGCCGTGTGGATCCCTGCAGAACTAATTATTTTCTCTTAAATTCTTTTTAAGAAAGGCAACCAGGTCGAAGCAAGTAACTAACAAGAGGACACGTGAACAATCTCCAGAGCTGATAAACTTTGTTACATCTGAGTACCGAGAAAGATATAAGAGGTTGGCGAAACTCAAGATTGGGAAATCTCAATATTTGGATGTAGACTGTTTAAGAACAGCTGATTGGGGTAATGATATGGCAGACGAGATAGAAGAGCTTGTTGCAATAGGAAGTTGGAAGAGCTTGTTGTCCATTCGAGACCCACTAACTGTTTGCTTACTTTGGAGGTGCTCTCATCTTTTAAGTTTGACAAATCAAGTAGATATTTGATGAGTGCAAATGCTATACAGTTTCAGTCTTTTAGGCACGAGTATAGTATGTCAGTGACGCATTTTTCCATCCACATGGGTTTGTACGACGACGCCTTCACTGAGTCAGAGGAGTACGAGAACCTTCCGACCGACTACCCCAGCAGTTTGACCCCTCAAGGAGCTTACCGAGTGTTGTGTGGGCAGAGGCAATATGAGCCAGAGATATCGAAGGCTACTTGTCTATCACGGCCGGCCTATAGATACATTCACGCTATTCTGAGTTGGTCAGTGAGCGGCCGGGGTGATAGTACAGGGGTCCTCAGCCGGCAGGAGCTCCTCTACCTACATTCGATGGTACAGAGTGAGCCACTTCATCTTGGTTATATTCTCGCAGAATACATACGTCATCAGGGCCAGTGCCCCAGGCTTGGAGCTATCTTTTTAGGGCCATACGTTACAAGACTTATGAAGGGGATGGGCCTTCAGGCGACAATTAGAGGGATATAAAGGACAATCATACCCTCCCCAATCAACTTGGAGATGTTGAGACAGATGGGCATGGCCAAGAAACCCTAGGGGAGTCTATCTACCTAAGCCTCACACTATGTGGAATTGCCTTAAGTTCTAGGGGCTCCTATTGATTAACCCTATTCCTATGTATAGTTCTAACACTTTTGTCCAGGTGAGAGAACCCTAGTCTAAATTAAGTTCCGGTGCTAAGATTCACTTCAACCGTATACTTTGGTATTTGCACAATAGAGCCCTAGGGGAGTTTATCGCCTAGCACCTAACTCTATCTCGACCATGAATAAATCATGGAACATTGATAAACGCCTAAACATACGTATTTTCCATGTATTCGGGTGTATGTATTACGTATTATGAGTTGACGCCCGTTTTTGGTCTGAATTGGTTTCTTTCGTGTTACAGGTACTGATGTGACCCCTTCGAGCTCGTTGATAGAATTTGAGAAGAAATCGGCGACGAAAACACTATTTTTGAGGGGATACTGTAGCGAGTACTGTAGCACGAACCCTTTGGCGAAATGGCTAAGTCTGGAGGTTCATGCGGGCTGTCATGCGGGCACTGCAGAGGCCGCATACGGTACGGTAGCAGTTTCACTGTAGCGGCACTGTAGCAACTTACCCGATTTCGGGATTTTCTCGGGAATTTTCTCTCCCCGCATGCGGGGCCGCATAGGGGGCCGCATAACCCACTGGAAAAGGTTTTTAAGAGTTTTGAGTTCATTTGGAGGAGGGGGCTAGGTCTTGAGAAAAGCTACACTTCACCATCTTCTTTGGGAGCTTGAAGCCGGCTTTTGGAGGCATTTCTTGAGGAGAGGACGACGGGGAGAGCACGAGACGACGAATCCACGCCTTCGATTTGCATTTGAGAGGAAGTTTGACAAAGGAAGCCACTCCTTGGGTGGCGTCTTTGGAAGCGTCATTCGGCCTTGATCTTTTCAGGGGGTGTTTTCATTATGTTTTTGGTTGTTTTTATGTATTTGCTCACTTACTTTGTGATCATGAGCAACTAAACCCCAAGGTCACCGGATGTAGGTGAACCTTGGTGGTGAACTTGTGTATTTGGATGCTACTTTCTAGTTTATGTACTTGGTTTGGTTTGTGATCCTTGTTTGGTGGCTCTTGAATGCCTTGATATGTATGAGAACTCTATATGTCAATTCCTAGACAATGCTAGGTTTCATGACCATTGCCTTAGTATTAGGCTCACCAAGCTTGGAAGGGAATACATGTACGAATACGCCGTGACCATCGGGTATTTGTACCCCTCCAATTGTTAGGGTTGTCCTTGATTGTGTTTCAACCCTAGCTTGGGGAAATCCACTAAACCCTTTGCAATCATACAAGGATTTGGGCGGAAGCAATTCCGTATTCCAATACTTGTATTGGATTAGGGACCAACGCTGTGACCATCGGGTTGGTCTAATCTAGGGTTTCCCGGTCCAAACCACCCACGTGCATGCTAGTTAAGGCATCCTTAGCACTTTAGTAGCCCCCGAGGGAATACTCATCCGTGGCCATTCCCTCACCTTGATTTTTCCCCTCCGTATTTATACTTGCTATTTGCATGCTCTTTGTTTTAGTAGGTTATTGGTAGTTCTTCTTCCAAGTGATTGATTAGGTCAAACAACATTGTGATAAGGAAGTAAGAATACCTTCTCGGGCCCTTGGGGATACGACCCCCTCGTGTTCGCGCGAGGGTATTACTTGGCAACCCCGTGCACTTGCGGGTGAGCGATTCAAGCGCGTTACCAAGTTTTTGGCGCCGTTGCCGGTGACCCACGAGGAATATTCGGAAAACTTATAACGTGTTGATTTGACCATTTTTATTCTTTGTTCATTTTTATCATTCTTGTTTATTTTGTTTCTCTCTTTAAACCATGGCTTCGACTAACACTTGGGTCTACAATCATTATCCACAGGAACCATTTTTCCCTCATTCGAATGCACCATATAGGTTGGATGAGATGTGCCCCAACACTGAATAGTGGATAAGAACGGCGGATGATGCCAGGGCCACTACATTTGTTAAAGAACAAGGGGCTCAGTCTGTGTTTGGCAAATTTTTGGAATCTATTGGGGAACGACCGGTAACAGAAACCTGCTCACCAAACCACCAACCTGAATCCTTTAATCGTGAGCTAAGAAGAGATGTTGAGTATCCTGCTGATTCTTTGATGCCTCTTGAGGGTGTGTCAGATCAAACTCGAACCGGAAATTCAGAGGCAAATCCCCATGTGCCAGAGGATAATGCAGGTGTGATTGAAAATGCGCTTCAATGTGTGGAAGAAGTGTTAGGCGTTGTTGTCCTAGGTGCGAGGGACTACAGTGACGCCGAACAGTTTGATCTCGGGAATTATGGGAAGCAGAAGTCATCAATCGAGGAACCCCCAGAGTTAGAGTTGAAGCCTCTCCCCGAACATTTGGAATATGCTTTCTTGGAAAAGGGGTCCACGGTTCCAGTCATTATTGCCTCAGATCTCACTGTTAGGCAGAAGGAGCAGCTTCTTGAGGTGCTTAAGAGACACAAAACGGCTATTGCATGGAAAATCTCGGATATTAAGGGAATTAGTCCATCTTTCTGCACTCATAAGATTCTCATGGAGGACAACCATAGGCCTCGGGCAATTCCCCAACGGAGACTCAACCCTAACATGAAAGTGGTTGTAAGGAACGAAGTCATTAAACATTTGGATGCAGGCATTATTTATCCCATCTCTGACAGTGCATGGGTAAGCCCAGTGTAGGTGGTACCAAAGAAAAGAGGGATGACGGTTATTGCTAATGAAAAGAATGAACTTGTTCCTACCAGGACTGTCACAGGTTGGAGGGTATGCATTGACTACAGGAAACTCAATGATGCCACGAGGAAAGATCACTTTCCCTTACCCTTCATTGATCAGATGCTTGAGCGACTAGCGGGACATTCTTATTACTGTTTCTTGGATGGTCTCTCCGGGTATTTTCAGATTTCCATTGCCCCAGAAGATCAGGAGAAAACAACCTTCACTTGTCCTTATGGCACATTCGCATACCGTCGTATGCCTTTCGGGTTATGCAATGCACTGGCGACATTTCAGAGATGCATGATGGCAATTTTCGAAGATATGGTGGAGGATATCATGGAAGTGTTTATGGATGATTTCTCGGTCTTTGGTGACTCATTCGAGCTATGCCTTAGAAATCTGGAACGAGTTTTGGACAGATGCGAAGAAACTAATTTTTGTGCTCAGTTGGGAAAAATGTCACTTTATGGTCAAGGAAGGCATAGTGCTCGGGCATAAAATCTCACAAAAAGGGATTGAGGTGGATAAAGCAAAAGTTGCAACCATCGAAAAACTTCCTCCTCCTAGTTCAGTTAAAGCAATCAGAAGTTTTTTAGGTCACGCTGGGTTTTATCAAAGGTTTGTGAAAGACTTTTCATCAATTGCTCGACCGCTTACAAAACTGCTTGAGAAGGATGCCCCTTTTGAGTTCAATGACGATTGTATGAATGCCTTCCTTACCCTGAAGAAGAAGCTTGTGGAAGCACCGATCATGGTCTCCCCGGACTGGAATCTGCCGTTTGAGTTAATGTGTGATGCAAGTGACTTCGCAGTGGGGGCCGTACTTGGGCAGCGACGAGATAACCATTTCCATCCTGTTTATTATGCAAGCAAAACTTTAAATGATGGTCAGGAAAATTACACCACCACTGAGAAGGAAATGCTCGCTGTTATTTTCGCATTTGACAAATTCCGGTCATATTTAGTGCTATCCAAGGTGATTGTGTATACTGATCATTCGGCATTGAAGTACCTGTTGAGTAAGCCCGACGCCAAGCCTCGTCTAATCCGTTGGGTTCTATTGTTACAACAATTTGATTTGGAGATAAGAGATAAAAAAGGGGCAGAGAACTTAGCAGCTGATCACCTCTCGCGCCTTGAGAACCCATATGAGGGTGTCTTGCAAAAAGGAGAAATAAATGACACCTTCCCTGGGGAGCAGCTCTACAGCATAAGTGTGATTGAGCAGGATGAGACTCCGTGGTTCGCTGACTTTGCGAACTATTTGGTGGCAAGAACCTTCCCAAAGTGGCTCACATCTCAACAACGAAAAAAATTTTTCGCCGATCTGAAACATTATACTTGGGAGGATCCATTCCTATTCAGGACTTGCTCCGATCAAATTGTGAGAAGGTGCTTCTCAAAGGACGAGGGGCATGATATCCTATTACATTGTCATTCAGGTCCTGCTGGGGGCCATTACTGTGGGACCAAAACAGCTAAGAAGGCACTTGATGTAGGGTTCTACTGGCCCACCATATTCCAAGATGCGCAGTCATTGGTACAGCATTGTGATCGGTGTCAGAGAGTGGGTAATTTATCAAAACATGATGAAATGCCTCAAACTTGGAACCAAGCTTGCGAAGTCTTTGATGTGTGGGGAATAGATTTCATGGGTCCGTTCCCTAGTTCCCAGGGCAACAAGTATATCTTGGTCGCAGTGGACTATGTCTCCAAGTGGGTGGAGGCCCAGGCCTGCTTGTCTTGTGATGCAAGGGTGGTTGTGAAATTTTTAAAAAAATTGTTCTCTCGGTTTGGAACTCCCAGGGCAATCATAAGTGACAGGGGAACACATTTTTGCAATTCTCAATTCGAAAAAGCCCTTAAACGATACGGGGTATCTCACAGAACATCGACCGCCTATCACCCTCAAACAAGTGGTCAAGTTGAAGTGTCAAACAGGGAGTTAAAGTGGATCCTGGAGAAGACTGTCAGTCACCAACGGAAAGATTGGGCAGACCAGCTCGAGGATGCGCTTTGGGTGTACAGAACTGCATTCAAGACCCCTACTGGATCAACGCCCTACCGACTGGTCTATGGAAAAGCATGTCATTTGCCGGTGGAACTTGAGCACAGAGCATATTGGGCGATAAAGCAACTCAATTTCGACCCCCATCTTTGTGGTCACAAGAGAAAATTTCAACTAAACGAGTTAGAGGAGTGGTGAGCTTTGGCATACGAAACTTCAGTCCGGTACAAAGAGAAGATGAAGGAATACCACGACAGACACATAAAGCAACCTAAGTGCTTCCAAAGTGGGGATCATGTTCTTCTTTTCAATGCGAGGTTGAGACTTTTCTCGGGGAAATTAAAATCGCGATGGCACGGGCCATATACGGTCACGCAAGTATTCCCTCATGGCGCCGTCGAGATATCTCATCCACAACATGGGACATTTAAAGTCAATGGACACCGGTTGAAACATTACTTTCCGTGTACCAATTCTTCATTAAAAATTGGAGGTATTTCTCACCCCTTTGTCCCACCTTGAATTGAGGTAAGTCATGTCGAGCTAAAGACATTAAAAAAAGCGCTTCTTGGGAGGCAACCCAAGTCTTTCAATTCATTGCAATCATTCTTTTTTTTTTTATTCTTTGCTGTTGTGTTTAGTTTTTTTTTTTCGTATTTTTGTGTGGTGCTTATGAGTTTGAGTATTGTTGATTTTTGTGCTTGTGGTTGTTGTTTAGTCGAATTCCATAATTTATTTCATCTTGTTGGACAATAGATTTCATGATCTTTGTATTTTTCCTTGAGTGTTGGTGCCTCATTCTCCATGTTTTCAATGATTTTTGAGTGTTTTCGGCTTTGTTTTCGTGTAATTTTTGAGTGCTAGGTTGAGTTCAATGTTTAATTTGAGAATGTTTTGAGCTGAAAAATTCCTGGGCCTTGTGCAGCCTGTCATGCGGCCGCACAAGGGGCCGCACAAATTTTCCCGATCCTTGTGCGGCCTGTCATGCGGCCGCACAAGGGGCCGCATGAAATATCCCGAGAGGTATGCGGCCGCATAGCAGGCCGCATGGATTATCCTGAGAGCATTGCGGGGGACCATGCGGCCGCACAGGGGGCCGCATGGCCACCCGATTTCTTCTTCTCCCTCTCTTCACTCCACCCCCTCACTATTCACTCAATTTTCATCAAACTTCTTCTCTTTTCCCCCACATCTCTCCACCATTTTCCTTCATTCTTTTTGCATCCAAACACTCTTCATCCTAGCAAGCAAATTTTTGGAAGAGTTTCAAGGTTTTATCAAGGTTTTAGCCAGATTCCACCTCATCTTCACTTGGGTGCCCTAGCTTGAAGTAAATACCATATCTCTCCATTTCTAGGGCTTTTCTTTATATTTTTGGGCTGCTTTTCTTGGGAATGTTGTTGTGAATGATTCTTGTGAATATTTGCTTTGAATTTGAAGCTTTGTAAAATCAGTTGGCTACTTTTACAAGGAGAAACTCTTGAAAAATTTTCCCGAATTTACTGTAGCAACACTTAGATTTCAGCCCATTAACCCCATTGAGCACTCTTTTCATATATTTTTGGCTTGATGATGTTTCTCTTATCTTGTAGGGATGCCGATCAAACGTATGGCCTCCAAACGAGTGAGGAGAACCTCTCCACCACACGTTTGCGATCCTACCTTCAAGAACGATGCCCACAAGACAAGATTTGCTTTCTTGTCGAAGAGGAGGTTTGGCACGGTGCGCGTGATCGATTGGGAGGCCTTGAAGACATTGGACATTGACGATACCTTTCGAGTCCTCATCTCCCGTCGTGGATGGGATGACATTCTTGAGATCGATGAGCCCACTTATCGGGAGTTGACCTTGGAGGTGTTGAGCACGTTTGAGGTCTCTGGGCATGCTCCTCTAATGCGCCAGGCTAGCACCATTACTTTTAGAGCCTTTGGTAAGCGGCACAGGATCACCGATGACCAGTTGGCCATATACCTTGGGTTTCACACTTATGAGTCCCTCACCGTATTTACCTCGTGATTTTCCACGCTTCACTTGCCCTGTCCTTTTTGGAAGTCCATTGCTAGTGCACAATCGAAGAAGGCTTCTTTGATGGTAGACCCCGTTCACAGGTACTTACAGGCCCTACTATCCAGAAGTGTGAACGGTCGTGCTGATTCTACTGGGGTGGTTTCCCGTACCGATCTGCTTATGATGTACAGTATTCTTCAGCGGTACCCCATCCACATGGGCCATCTGTTCGCCGGACTTATTGAGCATCAGGGGACTTCTACTCGTCTTGGAGCTATATTTGTCAGGCCGTATATTACACGCATTATCAGGGGCCTAGGACTGATTGAGCTTACCCAGGGCATGAGCGTTGTGAGCAACGTCGCACCACTTAGTTTGTCGATCCTGCTTCATATTGGGATAGTTGAGAGGTCGGGAGACACTTACCATCTCCCGCGTAGTGGCGGCACGAGTTCCCATAACCCCGACACCTCTCGGGATTCTGAGTCAGGATCTGAGTCAGATTCAAAGTCCGCCCTTGTACCCGACGCAGCACCTAGCGGGAGTCGACCATCACTTGAGGAGAGTTTCACGGAGTTCCGCATCGAGGTCCGTCAGCAGTTGCAGACCCTTGGGACCTCTCAGGAGGCGTTGACAGCATCAATGCGAGATTTAGCCATATCACAGAGCCACATCGAGAGCAGCATGGCCGAGATCTTATCATACATGCGCGGCGCTTCATCTTCTGTCGGCACCTCCTCCACAGCTACCACGTGCTTTGCGCCATCACTCCCTCCAGATCTCTAGACTCGCAGCACCACTTTAGTTTTTTCTGTTGTTTGTACTGGTTTTTATTTCTAGACTTGTTGGTTTGTATTGTTGTACTTTTCAGTTAGTGAGGGTCTACACCCTCCTAAATTGTACTTTCCCGTTTTTTATTCGTGCTTACTTGTCCTGCTCTCTATTTGTTTCTTGGGGTGTGATTTGCTTTCTCTCTATTTTCAGGACTGATCACTATAGAAGCTCCACGCCCTTGCACCCCTCAGCTTTCCCCAGTTCATGCATATTTGGATGTTCCTTTCATCAACCATTTGGGGAAGTTTCTTTACCTCATTCCTTTACTTTTATGGCATGTCTCGCACCTTATTCCGCTGATTTAGGTACATTGAGGGCAATGCACAACTTTAGGTGTGAGGATGGGATACTTTACTAGTTTTACATGCATGAAGACCGATGATAGCCATGATCTTAGTGTTTAGTACTTCCTAGCTTGAAAGAATGATAGAAGTGGGTTGTATTATTATACTGTGCTTAAATGATGCCCTGTTTTATTTTTAGTGCTTTTTCATGTTCTATCATGATTGCTCTTACCTTGAACACTCTAACCAACCCATTATGATGATTTTGGTATTGGACTGTTAAATTCTTTCTTCAATATTCTTTTAAGAGCTTTTGAGTTCCTTTTTTGTTTTCTGTAGCCTTAAGTGAACTTGTGTGACAGGTTTCCAAGGGACTGAGATACAGTGTGTACAGTCGAAAAAAAAAGAGTGGAGTCTATGACAGTATTCCTCTGTTGGCACAGCATGAATGCGTCTATGTAGGCTGTAATTGAGTAGGTTGGGTGGCTCTTGTGCCTAATCAGCATGTGCATCCTTATGAAAGATTTCTTATGCAGTCTATGTTAGCCGGACTAAAAAAAAAAAAAAATTGTATATTTGTGAATAGGTAAATAAGTATCTCTGTTGCGTCCCCTGGAACTTGTTACACAGTCGCTTAAGTGCTAGAGTCTTATTTAGGAACTCAAAAGACTTTTAACTGAGTATTGAAGAGGTCTTTAACTGCCTAATACCACTCTCACCATATGTGGGGTGAATGGACCCCTGGGGTAATCCAGGGTGTGGAGGTTAAGGTTGGGAGCCAGCACACACTCACGGAAGCACTTTGAATAAAACAGAGCTACCATTACTCGATCACTCACTGTACAGCTCACTTTCTAGATTTCTTTTCACCTGTGCTAGTGGAGTACTTACCCGTTGAGCTTGAGGTCGTATGTTTAGTCATTTATAATCGTGCCCCTCTTCTTCATGTGTGTTTGCTTGGGGACAAGCAAATGCTTAGGTGTGGGGATGTTTGATAAACACCTAAACATACGTATTTTCCATGTATTCGGGTGTATGTATTACGTATTTTTCTATGAGTTGACGCCCACTTTTGGTCTGAATTGGTTTCTTTCGTGTTACAGGTACTGATGTGACCCCTTCGAGCTCGTTGATAGAATTTGAGAAGAAATCGGCGACGAAAACACTATTCCTGAGCGGGGGTACTGTAGCGACTACTGTAGCACGAACCCTTTGGCGAAATGGCTAAGTCTGGAGGTTCATGCGGGCTGTCATGAGGGCACTGCAGAGGCCGCATACGGTACGGTAGCAGTTCTACTGTAGCAGTTTCACTGTAGCGGCACTGTGGCAACTTACGCGATTTCGGGATTTTCTCGGGAATTTTCTCTCCCAGCATGCGGGGCCGCATAACCCACTGGAAAAGGTTTTTAAGGGTTTTGAGTTCATTTGGAGGAGGTGGCTAGGTCTTGAGAAAAGCTACACTTCACCATCTTCTTTGGGAGCTTGAGGCCGGCTTTTGGAGGCATTTCTTGAGGAGAGGACGACGGGGAGAGCACGAGATGACGAGTCCATGCCTTCGATTTGCATTTGAGAGGAAGTTTGACAAAGGAAGCCACTCCTTGGTTTGCGTCTTTGGAAGCGTCATTCGGCCTTGATCTTTTCAGGGGGTGTTTTCATTATGCTTTTTGGTTGTTTTTATGTATTTGCTCGCTTACTTTGTGATCATGAGCAACTAAACCCCAAGGTCACCGGATGTACGTGAACCTTGGGGGTGAACTTGTGTATTTTGGATGCTACTTTATAGTTTATGTACTTGGTTTGGTTTGTGATCCTTGTTTGGTGGCTCTTGAATGCCTTGATATGTATGAGAACTCTATATGTCAATTCCTAGACAATGCTATGTTGCATGACCATTGCCTTAGTATTAGGCTCACCAAGCTTGGAAGGGAATACATGTACGAATACGCCGTGACCATTGGGTATTTGTACCCCTACAATTGTTAGGGTTGTCCTTCATTGTGTTTCAACCCTAGCTTGGCGAAATCCACTAAACCATTTGCAATCGTACAAGGATTTGGGCGGAAGCAATTCCGTATTCCAATACTTGTATTGGATTAGGGACCAACGCCATGACCATCGGGTTGGTCTAATCTAGGGTTTCCTGGTCCAAACCACCCACGTGCATGCTAGTTAGGGCATCCTTAGCACTTTAGTAGCCCCCGAGGGAATCCTCATCCGTGGCCATTCCCTCACCTTGATTTTTCCCCTCCGTATTTATACTTGCTATTTGCATGCTCTTTGTTTTAGTAGGTTATTGGTAGTTCTTCTTCCAAGTGATTGATTAGGTCAAACAACATTGTGATAAAGAAGTAAGAATAGCTTCTCAGGCCCTTGGGGATACGACCCCCTCGTGTTCGCGCAAGGGGTATTACTTGGCGATTCAAGCGTGTTACCAAACATGGAGGTAGGGAGAATCACATCGGAGGGGAAAGGGGATGTTCCACTACCTCATGACTCACCCTCTCAACCCTCTTCAACCCTAAGTAGTCTAATCCTATAGGAGTTGTCACACCTCCAAAGGATAACCTAGATTGTTCTCAACCCTAGTGTCATGGCTAAGGGAAAACAATTGCAAAAATAATTAAGATTGAAACTCGAATTTATTCATCAATAATGGAAAAGCATAATATCAATGTCATAGAAACATAATAGTCCTAGGGTTTACAAGTCCAAATACTCACTAGGGTTTAGCTCTCCATGGAGCAATACAAAATCAATAAAGAGTTTAAGAACATATGTATGAAAACCATAAAGAAAACCCTAGTCGATACCATATAATCGCCTCCAAAGACCTCCAAGAACCTCTCCAAACCCTAGCCGAAAGCCCCCCAAAAGATAGGCAAGAGATAGAAGGGGAGGGTTGATAAGTGCTTGTGTTATAGTAACGCGAAGCGTTATTATCTTACTATTAGCATCTCTTTTATCAGATTTTATCACTAAATAGTGTGCATTTGTGTAGTCTTGTACGTTGTAGGTTTGTGGAGCCAAGTTGGAAAAGAAGAACAAAGTTAGGTCGTATTCGCCGTTGTTGGGAGGTTTTCGGACCAAGCAAGGAACAAGGCACGAACTTGGACTTGTGAGTGTGTGCCAACCTCGTTTGGAGGGGCACAAAGGCAGTCACATTCACAATAAGTCTAACTCGTGTAGCCAAGGAGAACTTCACCAAGAAGAAGACTTGAAGCAATCGGCACGATCTACCATTGATTGTGTGCCCAATTCAATGGCCTCGATGAAGAACAACATATTCGGGAGCGTTTCGGCAAGTTACTGTGCATTTTCTGCCGAAGATCAAGTTTTCAGAGAATTCACACGGGCTTGTGGAATTAACATACGGCCGTGTGAATCATTTTCCAGCAAGCCAGAGACTTCACACGGGCGTGTGGAAATTTCACACGGCCGTGTGAAGTAATTTTTCAGGAAGACAAAAACTTCACACGGGCGTGTGGAAATTCCACACGGCCGTGTGAAGTCTCGATAAGTTCAAATTTAAAGACGTACTCAGCCTATTTAAAGCCCGATGGGGAGACTTTTTGAGCATCTTTGGACCTAACTTTCTCTCCAACTTCGAGAGGGTGCGGCTAGGATTTTGGAGAGGACTTTGTGGAGGATTGGAGCACGCCAACGGCATCGTCATCGACGTCCGACGGCAGCACAAGACCACGGGCACATCACACACGAGGGGGTTTTCATTGATGTTCTTATTTTGCAATTTATTTTACACTTTGATGAACATGTATAGCTCCATGAGGAGCTAAACCCCTCGTGGGTATTCGGACTTGTAAAACCCTAGGATCATTATGTTTCTATGACATTGTTATTATGCTTTTCCAATATTGATAAATAAATTCGAGTTTCAGTTTTAATTATCTTTTGTTATTGTTCTTCCTTATCTGTGACACTAGGGTTGAGAACAATCTAGGTTATCTTTTGGAGGTGTGACAACTCCTATAGGATTAGACTACTTAAGACTGAAGAGGGTTGAGAGGCAGAGTTGTGAGGTAGCAATGTACCCCTTTTCCTTCCGGTGTGATTTCTCCCTACCTCCGTTTCCTTGGTTAATTAGCGGTCAAGATAGAGTTTTAGGGCTCAATCTAGACTAGGGTTCTTCCACCTGGACCAAAGGGTTAGAACTATATAGAGGAATAGGTTTTATCACTAGGAATCCCTAGAGCTTAAAGCAATCCCACATAGTGTTAGGGTTAGGAAGATAGACTCCCCTGGGGCTTAGTTGACAGGTCAACAAGAGTCAAGGGTCGTAGTGAATCCTAATACAGGGACATAATGTTGGGGTTAGTCACGGTTGACCTTAAGTTTTGGGACCGTGAGTTTAAGGATATCCTCGACCCAATTAACATCAATAGGAAAGTATAATAGCATAGTCTTGCACTAGAAGCATAAGTCCTAGAGGTAGCTTGTCCGGATACCCTATCTCCACCAATGCTAGTCTTTCTCTTTTAACTTCTACTTGCTTTTCTCTTGTCTTTCATCTCTCTATTTACTTTCTTGTCGTTTATTTTAATTGTTTCCATAAATTCACTCATCACTCCGATTATTTCTTTTCGTACACCGCATAACTAAATAGTGAATTCTTGTGTTCTAAATCCGTATTCCCTGTGGATTCGACTACCCACTCACCAGGGTAATTTTATTACTTCGACAAGGCCGTGCACTTGCGGTACACACGCAAAAGGTCGTGTAAAGGGTCCCCAAATAGATCTGAAAACGGGCTATTTATAGGCTGAAATCGGAGTTCCACACAACCCTGTGGAGTTTCCACACGGGCTGCAGAATTTCCACACGCCTATGTGTTAATTCCACACGGCTGTGTGGAAATTTTGGTTTGCTGATTTTCGGCAGACTATGAACAGTAACTTGCTACAATGTTTTCGTTACAGTAATTAGCTACAGTACTTCGCCGAAATGCTCCCGAATTCATCATTCTTCATCGAGGATGTTGAATTGGGCGCACAATCAACGGTAGATTATGTCGATTACTTCATTTCTCTTCATTGGCGAAATTCTCCAATCCTACACGAGTTAGACTTTTGTGAATATGACTGCCTTTGTGCCCCTCCAATGGAGGTTGGCACACACCCATAAGTCTAGACTCGTGCCTTGTTCCTTGCTTGGTCTGAGAACTCCTCAACCAAGGCGAACATAACCTATTCTTGCTTCTTTTTCTCCAAATTGGCTCCACAACCCTACAATACACAAAAGCACACAAATGCACACAAATTAATGATAAAATCTGATAAAATAATGCTCAATGTAAGATAATAATACTTCGTATTAGTATAACATGAGCACTTATCAATTTTCCTGCAGAAATAGAAGTTGAGGATTCTGAAAACATGGCAGAACAAGTAGGGCGGCAGAGAACACTTTCATATTTTTCTCGTCCAACGATTCATGGGTCACAGTCAAGCATTGTTATGCCATCAGTCGCAGCCTAGAATTTTGAGTTGAAGTCGGGCTTCATTCAAATGCTTCAACAGTCTGCACACTTCAATGGATTAGCAGATGAAGATCCGAATAGTCATATTGAAAGTTTCCTTGAAGTGTGTGACATGATGAAAATTAATGGGGTTTCGGATGATGCAATTCGCTTAAGAGTTTTTCCATTCTCACTAAAAGGAAAAACCAAACAGTGGCTCCATTCTTTACCAAGGGCGTCCATCACAACATGGAATGAAATGGTAGAAGCCTTCCTTGCAAGATACTTTCCACTGGGGAAATCGGCAAAGCTTCGGAATGAGATCTCTTCATATGTTCAGATTGAGTTAGAATCATTGTTTGAGACATGGGAGCGATTTAAGGACCTCTTGTGGAAGTGTCCTCAACATGGGTTCCCCGAATGGATGATTATTTACACATTCTACAATGGGCTGAACCCGGGTACCAAATAGTTACTTGATGCCGCCGCGGGAGGAACATTGGGAAACAAAACTCCGGAAGAGGCCCGATAACTAATCGAAGAGATGGCACTCAATAGCTATCAATGGAATGCAAGAGAGAAGAAGAAAGTGGTTGGGATTCACGAAATCGACGCAGTTAAGTCATTGGCATCCCATTGAGGCAATGAGCAAGAAATTGGACACTTTAACTTCTTCGAGAGTTGCCACAGTCACTAGTTGCGATGGTTGTGGGGGTTCACATATGCCAACTGATTGTCCTATCTCGATTACTACTTCAGCCCCAATTGAACAAGTTGATTTTGTGGGGAATTCGGGTACAGGACAAGGTAATCCTTTTAGCAACACTTACAACCAAGGGTGGAGAAACCACCCTAATCTCTCATGGAGTAATCAAGGGCAGCAAAGGCCTGCTACCCCACCAGGATTTCAGCAACCACCTCCAATTCCGGAGAGTTTCAGAATTAGAAAAGGTTTTGTCAAAGTTCATTCAATCAACAGACACAAGATTTCAGAATATTGAGGCAACACTCCGAAATCACACCGCTTTGTTACATAATTTGGAGAATCAAGTAGGACAAACAGCGAAGTCGTTAACGGAGAGACCTCAAGGAAGCTTGCCAAGTAACACCGAGACAAATCCAAGAGTGCATGTTAAAGCGATCACTTTATAGAGTGGTCGGGAGCTCCAAGAAAAGCTCACTGCTGAAATGAATTATAAAATTCCTCATGAATTATCCCCCACTGGGAAGACTTCTGAAAATCCTCAAGAAAAGCCGATGAGTAAGGTGCACGACAAGGAGAAGGGGGCAGCTATAGCGTCCCCACATTTACTCCAAGAATTCCTTATCTGGCGCGTTTGAAGAAAGATCAAACTGATGAGCAAAACAGAAAATTTTTGGATCTATTTAAGCAACTACACATCAATATACCATTTTTAGGCGTTGTCGTAAATGCCTAGGTATGCAAAATTCTTGAAGGACCTCTTGACCAACAAGAAGAAAATGGAAGAGAGTGTGGCTGTGGTCTTAGAAGGAAATTGCTCGGCATTGCTTCAAAAGAATTTGCCTAACAAGATGAAAGATCTGGGAAGTTTCATCATATCATGTGTGATTGGTGGTTTGGGGGAAGAAAAAGCATTGGGCGATTCGGGGGCTAGTATTAATGTCATGCCATACACTTTGTTTCAGAAATTGGGATTGGGAGAGCCAAGGCCAACCCGCATGACTCTACAATTAGCTGATCGTTCAGTTTGTGATCCTAGAGGTATAATTGAAGATGTTTTGATAAAGGTTGACAAATATATTTTTCCTGCAGATTTTGTGGTACTCGATGTAGATGAATACATGGATGGAGGCGAAATGACACTTCCGGTTGGAGAAGAAAAGATTACATACCGCCTAGCCAAAGCAATGAAGCATTCTCTAGACTTTGATGATTCATGTTATTTTTTAGATGTTAATGATGAGATCGCTAATGAGTATTTGCAGGAAAATGGCGCACCCGGACCCATATGAAGAATGGCTGGTTATTGAGGAGGGGAGACTTCATAATCAAGCATCATGCCTTTTCAAGGATCAATCAGAAGGAGGGTTGCTTAAATAGATTTTCCGCCGTGTCAAAAGAGCAAGGCGTTGTCATAGGAAGCATTTTTGTGCAACTGGAGACAAGCACACAGAAGAAGAGAGTTATACATCCTCAATTGGTAACATATTTCAGCAATTTTTCTTAAACATGAAACAATTTTGTCCCTCATGCGTGCAGGTTGCAAAGAAGGAAATTTTCCATTTACATCAGCCACCATAAGGTAAGAACAGGTACATCAAGCTTAGTGACGTTAAACAAACGCTTCTTGGGAGGCAACCCAAGTTTTTACATGTTTTCTAGTCTTAGTTTTCAATTCTGCAGTAATAAATTGATGAGCGTTCGCTTTGATGAAACTTTTCATGATGTTGAGTTTTCATGAACAATTTTTGGTGATTGTAAGTGTTTTTCATATGTTGGGCAAGATTCGGGTTTTAAATTCATGATAATTGTTGAAAAACTTGGTTAATTCTGAAGTTTGGAGAGCCACGTGGACTGTCTGCAGAAATTCGGCAGCTCATGTGGCCGCGTGAGATTCTCACGCGACCATGTACAGTACCCACGCGGGGGTATGGAACTTCCACACACCCATGTGGCTTATATAATGACTTGAAGAGTCACTATTCATCATCTTTAGTTCTTATCTCTTCATTTCTTCAACTCTTCCTCTCAAAACTTCCTTTCCATCAAGCTTCAAACCGATTTTTCTTCAACTCATTGGGGGTTTAAGAGTGGTTTACTGACATTTGCATCAAGTTTCATCAATTGAATCGCATCGGTAAGGATTCTCCCCTCCCATTCTTGCCCTAGTTTTCCATTTTCAATCCATGGTGTTTCTAGTTCTTAAATTCTGTTTTCCATGGACATTCCATGTGGAAATCACTTAGATATTGTAGATCCGAGATAGAGTGTGGTGTTGGAGGTCGCCCATGGCCTTCTTGCAATGGACGACCGCACACGCGCGCGTGGCTGAGCCATGCGGCCGCGTGGGTCAGCCAACAATCCACGTGGTCACGTGGACCAGCCTATACAACCGCGTGGGCTGGTACTGGGTAAAGCCAGCCAGCCACGCAATCACGTGGCCCATGCCTGAGACCCGCTCACTGCCGCACATCCACACGGGCGTGTGAGCAGGCCACACGACTGCGAGGCCTGCAAAGAGGGCTGATCCAGCAGCCACGCGACCGCGTGGCTGACTCACTCGCGCACATTGGCTGGAAACACACTTTGTGATGCTATCTTTCACATCTTTGCACGTGGGTACCTCCTGCACTCATAGAAATCATGTTAAATTGATTTATTTTAATGTTTTCTTGCAGGTATGGCACCTAGGAGAAAGAAAATAGCACACAAATGCCCTCGTCAAGACAGGGAGCCGACATCACCACCTGAGGTTAAGTTTGCTGATCCTACACATCGGCAGAGGTTTGAGCGTCGCCAAAAACTTAAGATTGGGCAGTCACGCTACATTTGTTTTGAGACACGCTACACAGTTGTCCTTACAGAGGAAGTTCCAGGATTAGTACAGGTTAGGGGTTGGGACCGACTTCTGTCTATTTATGAGCCTGTCCGACGTGACATTACCTTGGAGGTTTTGTCGACATTATCTTTTGACCGTGAGCGACCAGATGCGAGTTTTGATGCGGAGAACGTCATTCGATTTAGAGCTTTCGGTTAGTTCCACGGGATGTCACTAATACAGTTTGTGACATTACTCAGATTATATGATCAGGATTATGTGGACACATTGTTGTACTGGGAGCTTTTGACTGATTTCCCTCCTGACATCACTCCTAGCCAGGTTTTCCATGATTTATGCGGAGGTGCTCGATATATTCCTTGTCAGTCGAAGGGATCTTCTCTCTTACGTCACGCACATAGGTATGTCCATGCAGTACTCAGTAGGTCAATTACTAGACGGGGAGATGGTACAGGTGCACTTAGCCATACAGATCTACTTTACCTATACTCCATGACTTAGCGAGTTCCCATTCATCTTGGATATGTCGTCGTCACAGACTTCTTTCGGCACCAGAGTTAGTATTTACGCATTGGCGCGCTATTCGTGGGACCGTACATTACTCAACTTATGTTCCAAATGCATCTCACGCATTCTGTTAGAGGTGAGGAGAGAGTTAGTACTCCGTCACCTTTGGGGCAAGTCACTCTTCGACTGATGGGTGTAGTGTGACGTACAGGATCAGGTGGATATACATTAGTAGAGTTGTCATCTAACGATGACGAGTCTGCTAGGGCTCCAGATGCACCACTTCCCGCAGAGCCCACAGTTACTCCAGCTGCACCTTTACTATAGCAGTGTGTGGGTACTGTGTGACCCGCACACTACCCGCACACACATGGGCTGAATTGGGTTTGTTTGGTTATTTAAGGGAAGCTAGGGCATTTTGGAGAGGGTCTTTGGCCACCCACTCCTCCATCCTTCTCCATCTTCATCTCCACCACCCTCCACCATCATCTCCATCATTCTCCACCATCATCACCGGATTGGAAAGGTGATTTGAAGAGCAAACTCAAAGAGAGAAGAAGGAAGCATTCAAGGAATTCATTAAGGAGCTCTACCGGCGCAGATCCGGTGAGTTTTCGTCACCACCTTCTAGCCTACATCCAAGGGAGATTTTTATGAGCTTTGTCATTCATTATACTTTGTTTTCTTTCCTTTTGATGTGGAACTAGCCACCCAAGGTCTCCGGGCATCCGGTGAACCTTGGGAGAAGAACATGTTTGTATGGATGGATTATCATTGTTAGTTTTAATTAATTGTTGGCATGTTTGTTGGTTTCATTCTATTGTTTTCATGTTCAACCTACAATGGATGGATTCCGTAGGTTTTGATTCTTGAATGTTGCTTGTGTGGCGGGATGCTTGCATGTATTACGTCACATAATGTTTGAAGGGGGATTCAATGTACCGGTACACCGGAGGTTCCGGGTATTGGTAGCCCCCTCGAGGTTAGGGTTGTTTTAGCCAAAAGCGTGCATTAGAATAACCTTAACCAAGACTCTCTGTTCTCAATGACATCGTCGGGGTATCTTCTGGAAAGAGGAACCTGTACTGGATTAGGGCTACACTACGGAGGTTCCGGGGTAGTCGACATCTGAGTCTAGCGGACCAACTCTAGCCAACCTTGTGCTTTAATTCCTAATTCCATCCTAATGTGTTCTTCTCCCGAGGGGATCCTCGCCCGAGACCTTTAGTTCTCATTGCGACTTGCTTGTTAAATTGCTTGTATGGTGTGCCTTAGTCCATTTTGTTTATAGTCTTTATTTTATTTATTTTCGTACTTTTCTATTTGTTAAACAACAATCTTTGTTTGGTAGACTAGATAGTGATACCTAGCAGAAAGTAATAGCAGATCTTGGGGCCCTTGGGAATACGACCCTCTTGTGTTCTCACGAGAGGTTATTACTTGACGACCCGTGCACTTGCAGCCGGGGAGTCGCGTGCTAGCTCTTTAGCTTGTCGTGCGCTCAGCCCATCAAGTTTTTGGCGCCATTGCCGGGGACATCCAGGAATGCTAGGAAAACTTCTAGCTCGCTACTCTAGTCATTTATATTTTCTTTTGTAAATATTCTTGTTTTCTTTGATACCTTAAATTTTTGTTTGTTTGTTTTGTGCATAGGGCAATTGGTTTTCGAGATGCCTTTGGCGGTACATATTTTCATCTTGAAAAATGGCAGATCAATGAATACAAGGCCTTGAGAGCATGCAGTACCAATCAATTTGAACATGTATACAATCCATATCAGCGAGGGCACCTTGATTTTTTATCACGCCAGTATAGACAACAATGGAAGCCCTCTAACCTTGGACTGCTGCCAAAATCATCACAACCACCAACGAAGAGGACGTATACCACTGAAGATGTCTTAGCCAAGTTCATGCAAATCACAGACTCTCATTTGGATGCGTTGGAAGCAAGCGTGACAATTGTTCAAGCATATATTCATAGAATTGAGAAACAAGTGGTAGAACTTCTCAAACTAATGGATGAGGAGAAAAGGTGTAATGAGCAAGCTGTTGAAGTTCCACCCGTAGATGCTATGGAAGAAGACAGGAGGACTGAAGAAAACCAGGCCATGGAGAAGTGTGAGGAAGTAGAAGAAAGTACATCAATCGCAGTTGAAGAAGCTACTTGCCTCAACATCGACCATTCCACCCAACTGCCCATCTTGGTTTTGTGCACCAAAAAAATACCAGGAATTGTATTTGAACATGTGGGTAGCAAGATAAAGCCATCACTAAACCCACCTATGCCTGGCTTAGACAATTCCCAACCAAAAATATTTCCTTGGAGGGCCAAGCAAATTTTGTGGGTAACCGAGATTATCCCACCATGGTTGAGGAAGGATATGTGGGTAGGAGTTTGAAGCCATCCGTGAACCCACCCGTGCCAAGCTTGGATAGTTCTCAACCAAACCTCTTTCAATGGAGACCCAAACAAGTTGGTGGGATACTCAAAGTAATTTGGGCCGGGAATCAAGAAGAAGCGGAGAGGAGGTTCAAGCCATCCAAGGATCCGCCCAAGTTCAAATTGCACAATTCCCGACCCAAGCTTTTTCCATGGAGGCCAAAAGGTAGTTCACGCTTGACCTCCACATCAGCATCATCCCAGCAGGTACGTTTCATATTCTTTGGTAGTAGCTATGCCATTCTTGGCCGGGAGGAGCATACCATCTTCAAGCCTCCATGAGGTAGGAGAGGTACGTCAAGCTCGTGACGTTAAACAAGTGCTTCTTGGGAGGCAACCCAAGGTGTCAAATTTCGTATTTTGCTTTGTTTGTTTGTGTGTCATAGTTTTCTTAGTTTTATTTTTTTAACTTTGTGTGGTTGTATTCTTTTCATGTTTTTATTGCTTGTATTGCTTGGATTGCTTGGATTTGTATTTTCATTCATGTTGGTGATTCTTGGTGTGTTCTTCATTGTTTATGATCATCTTTGTGTTTTGATGAGTTTAATGCATGTTGGGTCAAGAATGTAAGTTTTTTAGAGGTGATTCATGATGTTTATAGGCCTAGAAAGCAAATTTTATGAGTGTGCAGGCTGTGCACAGCTCGCACACACCAGCCAGAGCAATGTGCGGGCTGTATGAAGCCCCAACACACCAACCGCACACACTAGGCAGTGGGGTGTGCGGCTAGTGTGCGGGGCCGCACACACCCCTCACACAGCCCTTTTCAGCCATTCAACACAATTTCAGCACACAGGGCTGATTTCTTCGCCTTTCTTTTACCCGATTTTTCTCCATTTTTTTTTTTTTTATGTATCCTCTTAGATAACCTCCTCATTTAGCCAACCTTTCATTGATCTTAAAGTTCTCATCATTTTTGAGTTTTAATTGCGTCGATCTATCATTTTTCATTGAGTTTTCACCGACATTATTGAACTATGTCATCTAGGTTTGGGTTTTGCGTATGATAAATGCCTAACTGTGCGTATTATTTATGTATGTTCACATATTCTTCGAGTATTTTTATATGAGTGGATGCCCGTTTCGGTCTAAATTGTTTTTATTTCGTGTTCAGGCACTGAAGTTACCACGGGGAGCTCGTCAACGAGATTTTTAGAAGAAATTGACAAGAAAAGACCATTTTCGAGCCGGGGGGTACTGCAGCAGCACTGTAGCACTCACTGCAGCAACTTACACGAAACTAGGGGTGCTACAGTGCCCGTATGTCGGCCCGTATGCCAGCCCGCATGAGTTGCTGGAATTGAGTTTTTAAAGGGAAAGTAGTTCATTTTTCAAAAAAAGAAGCCCTAGGTCTTGAGCAAACTTGCCACCATCTTCAAATCGGAGCTAGGAGCTGCCGTCGGAGGCCATTTCCGTGGAGAGAACGACAAGGAGAGCGACATACGACGAGATCCATCTTCTTGATCCATAGTTGAGAGGAGAATCGACAAGGGAAGCCACCTATTTGGTGGCGTCTTTGGAACGTCATTCGGCCTCTATCTTTTGAGGGATTGTTCTTGTCTTTGTATTTGGTTGTTTCTATGTACTATCTTGTGTATTTTGTATTCATGGGCAACTAAACCCCAAGGTCACCGGATGTAGGTGAACCTTGGGGTGAACTTATGTAGGATGCTTGCTTGACTTGATTTATGCATTTTGGGACTTGTTTGTGAACCTTGTTTGGTGTATCTGAATGCTTGGTATGCATGAGAACTCCGTGTATCAATGTTTAAAAAATGCTAGGAAGCATGACCATTGCCCTAGTATTAGGCTCACCAAGCTTGGTAGGGATACATGTATGAATACGCCGTGACCATCGGTTATTTGTGCCCCTCCAATTGTTAGGGTTGACCTAGATTGTGTCTTCTCCCTAACTTGAGAAACCTTTTGCTCCCTTTGCAATCATGTGAGGATTCGAGCGGAAGGCATTCCGTATTCGATACTTGTACCGGATTAGGGACCAATTTCCGTGACCATCGGGTTGGTCTAACTTCGGGTTTCTCAGTCCAAACTACCCATTCGCATGGTAGTTAAGGCAAACCCCGCACTTTAGTAGCCCCCTTGGTAATCCTCATCCGTGACCCTCTCTTTGTATTGTTTTACCCCTTGTTCATTGCTTCCACCTTAGAGCATTTCATTTGCATGTTAATCATCTCGTTAATTTCTTTTGCACAACACTTGACTTGATCGGCCAAACAATCATACGAAGAGGAAGTAAGGGTAGATTCTCGGGCCCTTGGGAATACGACCCCCTCGCGCGTGCGTGAGGGGTATTACTTGACGACCCCGTGCACTTGCGGGTCGAGTTAATCAGCGTATCTCTCATCCTTGTTGATTTTCATTGTTTAAAATTGTTTTAAATCCCAAACTCTTTGATGTGAAAATGTTGTAAACTTGAATATGCATGCTTTTATTTCATTTATTTTCAAGTTTCGCCGAGCATTGAGTTTGAAAGGGCACCCGCACGTTGTGTTTTGTGTTTCTTGTTTCCTTTGTTCTTAGCTTTGTTGTTTGTTGTTTATTTGTTTGTTTTATTTTCTTTTTGTGTATGCGATGGATACCTTGAGTTGATGTTCCATTCTACCTTGCAGGTGGAATTGGGGCATCAAATGTGACTTTCTCCCCCGACATCTACAAGATTCATCGGTGGTCACCCTGATCTCATGGACTTCAAGATTATGTTTTGAGACTCAGGGAAGTTCACGAACCTACCTCCTTTATTTTCATTGTGTATTCTTTATCTACTACTGACTTAGGTACATTGAGGGCAATGTACTACTTTAAGTGGGGGTGGGTTTGCATGTTTTGGTTTGATTACTTATTTCGTGAACTTGTTTGACAATCAATGAATTGTTTCATGATTATAAAACATAGGATGGCATACTTAATTGTGAACGTGTTATAGCTTGAAACTGTGATAAATGCTAAGCTTCTTGTGACCTTGCACGCTTGAGATTCTCGTGTCATTCGAGGCATTTCTTGTACCATTCCCATAGGTAGAACCCTGGACACCTAGGCAAGGAACAACAGCATCTTTGCGACCTTCTTAGTTGCTAACCCATTCTAGTGGTTTCGCATCTTGACATGTTAGAATGTCTTATAATAGTATTTTAAGGACCTTCTTCTTGTTCTTTCTTGCAATATGGTTGGAAAAAAAGGGAAAGTGAATAAAAGCCTGGACAGTGCTCCTCTGTCCTAATAGCGAAGTAACCTGGGGTTCCGGCTCCTAACCAGAGTGTTCCTCTCGCCAAAAGCTATAAGGACATGAGCGCGTCTACATGAATGTGCAAAGCTCCAGGTAATGTGGATTTGCAATTCATGTTAGTCCCGGAAAAGAAAAAGAAAAAGTTAAGCAAATGTGCACAGAAAAATAAAATTCGATTGGTACTTGTTCGAAAATAAGAGGAAGGATCCTTAGGACTCTACTAGAAGTATTTCTACCACCTCAAGGCCGTATTCCACTAAGTGGCGTGAATTGCTTCAAGAAGTGGTCCTCAGGGTCCTGTCTACCTTGTTTGGACTACAGGGCTTCGAACTAGGGGATTTGCACACACACATCATGACACGGCCGATGAATGCGCGAATAATCTCGAGTGGTCCTTGCTTGTTGTTTTGAGTTTCATTCTGGCTATGATACATTCTTTTTAGCCTGAGGTTATGTATTTAGTCACTTATCAGTATCCCTAGTTTTCCATGTCCGTTTTCTTGGGGACAAGCAAATGCTTAAGTGGAGGGTATTTGATAAGTGCCTAAATACATCATGCTTTAGCTATGATGTTTATTTACTTTCATGCAACTTGTGTTAGTTTTTTGTGACATTTTGCGCATTTGATGTTTTATTTTTGTTTAAGGGTTTCTAGGACCAATTGTGTAAGGATGAACCATATTTGACAAGTTTCGGGCAGGAAAAGAGAGGATTTTCAGGCGTCGTTCATTGTAGTAGAGTTACTGTAGGAAATTCATTGCAGCACCTTTACTGTAGCAGTGTGCGGGTACTGTGCGGCCCGCACACCACCCGCACACACACGGGCTGAATGGGGTTTGTTTGGTTATTTAAGGGAAGTTAGGGCATTTTGGAGAGGGTCTTTGGCCATCCACTCCTCCATCCTTCTCCACCTTCATCTCCACCATCCTCCATCATCATCTCCATCATTCTCCACCATCATCACCAGATTGGAGAGGCGATTTGAAGAGCAAACTCAAAGGGAGAAGAAGGAAGCATTCAAGGAATTCATCAAGGAGCTCTACCGGCGCGGATCCGGCTAGTTTTCGTTACCACCTTCTAGCCTACATCTAAGGGAGATTTTTATGAGCTTTGTCATTCATTATACTTTGTTCTCTTTCCTTTTGATGTGGAACTAGCCTCCCAAGGTCTCCAGGCATCCGGTGAACCTTGGGAGAAGAACATGTTTGTATGGATGGATTATCATTGTTAGTTTTAATTAATTGTTGGCATGTTTGTGGTTTCATGCTATTGTTTTCATATTCAACCTACAATGGATGGATTCTGTAGGTTTTGATTCTTGAATGATGCTTGTATGGCAGGATGCGTGCATGTATTAGGTCACACAATGTTTGAAGGGGGATTCAATGTACTGATACACCGGAGGTTCCGGGTATTGGTAGCCCCCGCGAGTTTAGGGTTGTTTTAGCCAAGAGCGTGCATTAGAATAACCTTAACCAAGACTCTCTGTTCTCAATGACATCGTAGGGGTATCTTCTGGATAGAGGAACCTGTACTGGATTAGGGCTACACTACGGAGGTTCCGGGGTAGTCGACATCCGAGTTTAGCGGACCAACTCTAGCCAACCTTGTGCTTTAATTCCTAATTTCATCCTAATGTGTTCTTCTCCCGAGGGAATCCTCGCCCGAGACCTTTAGTTCTTATTGCTACTTGCTCGCTAAATTGTTTGTATGGTGTGCCTTAGTCCATTTTGTTTATAGTCTTTATTTTATTTATTTTTGTATTTTTCTATTTCTCAAACAACAATCTTTGTTTGGTAGACTAGATAGTGATACCTAGGAGGAAGTAATAGCAGATCTTGGGGCCCTTGGGAATATGACCCTCTTGTGTTCTTACGAGAGGTTATTACTTGACGACCCGTGCACTTGCGGCCGGGGAGTCGGGTGCTAGCTCTTTAGCTTATCGTGCGCTCAGCCCATCACTTCACTGAACCCCTTGAATCGGTGCAGATGGCATTGAGAGTAATGATGATGATGTTTTTGTCATACACACAACAATGTGACTTGGTCATGTGAGTTTCACAACCCATTGAATAATAGCACGCCCTCGAGTTGTCTTCACCAATCGATCACTAAGGAGTTCAGGGAGTATTGTTTTAATTACATTTTCACCCACATCATGCTCTTATTGATTATATTTTTATTGTGCTTACATGTGTACATTGAGGACAATATACATCTTAACTGTGGGGGAGGGTTCACCATATACATAGCTTTTACTTGTGTTTTCATGATCATGTTTATGTTGCCCATGAAGGTTCACCTTAGGGTTGAGAGTTTAATTCTTAGTTTTTGGAGGATGTAAACATTAGGTTTTATCACGCTCTAATTTTTATCCAATTTTTTTGAATTTTTTGTCTGATTACTCTTTAATGCACTTGACAGGCAGCCCGAAAGTGCACGGGTTTGTCGAAGTAATAAAAGTTACCCCGGTGAGAGGGTAGTTGAATCCATAGGGAATAGGGAGTTAGAATACGAGATTTCACTATTAAAACTATGCGAAGTACGGAAAAGTGATCAATTGATTTGATGAGTGAATTATGGAAACAATTATACTAAAAGACGAGAAATTAAATAGAAAGATGGAAGATGAGAAAGTGCAAGTGAAAGAGAATAGAGAGGATTTAACAATGAATGAAGCGGGGGTATCCGGACAAGCTACCTCTAGGATCTATGCTTCTAGTGCAAAACTATGCTATTATACTCTCCTATTGATGCCAATTGAGTCGAGGAAATCCTCAGACTCACGGTCCCAAACCTAAGGACAACCGTGACTAACCCCAACATTATGCCCCGGTATTAGGATTCACATCGACCCTTCACTCTATCGCTCGCACGATTAAGCCCCAGGGGAGTACATCTACCTAAACCTCACACTACATGTAATTGCATTAAGTTCTAGGGACTCTTAGTGATAAAACCTGTTCCTATGTGCAGGAGGAAGAACCCTAGTCTCGATTAAGCCCAATGCGTAGGATTCACTTCAACCCTTCACTCTATTACTCGTGTAACTAAGCCCCAGGGGAGTATATCTACCTAGCACTTCACTCTATCTTGACCGCTAATAAATCAAGGAAACGGAGGTAGGGAGAAATCACACCGGAAGGGAAAGGGGTACATCGCTACCTCACAACTCTCTGATAAGTGTCTAAATGTATGCATTTTAGTACACGTATTTGTTGCACTTTGCATGTATTTTATGACATTTTGATGCCCGATTTTATGCTTAATCGAGTATTACTTTCTTTGTAGAGCATGTAGAAGCCATGGAGAACACGAAGACATAATTTGGGCACAAAAGAGAAGAAAAACCGGGGTCATGGTACTGTAGCAGATCTACTGTAGCTGAAGACTGTAGCATATATACTGTAGCAGCTGGTGGGCCTTCGGGCAAGAAAACCATAAGAATTTTCCATGACCCTCACGGCCCCGTCTGCTACCCCGTGAGGCACTTCCAGAGATTTCAACATTATCCTCACTGCCCAGTCTGCGACCCAGTAATGACTTTTCAGAGATTTTTGCCTATCTTTCACTACCCAGTTAACTGCCCAGTTAACCACCCAGCTAACTACCCAGTGAGGCTCGGGATTTTGGGGTTTTCTTGATCCAATCTACATCCATACGGCCTCCTTCACGGCCCGTATGCTTCGGGGGTATAAATTGGGAGTTTTAGGGCTAAAGAAGGGACCTTTGGCCGGCACATCAAAGAGGAGAACGAAGATACCTTTGAGAAGACGACGATTTGGAGCCAAAGAAGGAGGCAAGAGCATCATCAACAAGGGAAGAGCTTCACCATCAAGGAAGCAAGGTGCCAAGCCGAGGGGAAGCGTCATTCGGCAACTCTTTGGGCGAGGGAAGCGTCATTCGGCCGGACCTCCACCTTCTTCTTCATCATTTCATCTAGGGAGTGTCATTTATGAGCTTTTTATGTGATTTGCTTTACTTTGTTGTTATGGTTTGTATGATGGCACACTAGACCCCCAAGGCCACCGGATGTCGGTGAACCTTGGGGGGTTCATCATGTATTTTGGATGATTTGCACTTAATATCATGTTTGGGTTGATTTATGAATTTGTTCATTGTATTTCATGCCTAGAGCTACTTGAAGGAGAAATCCGTAGTTCTTTATTGAGTTGTACACGTAGACGTGACCTACTCGCGTGTATTAGATCTTTCATGAACAAATAGGGGTTTCTTGTATTGGTATTGCCGAGAAATTGGGTATCAATAGCCCTCCGATCTATACGGGTAAACTAGGGTTTAGGGTACCCTTATTTTGGGATCTCCTTGTACTTAATGCAATCGTAGGAATGCCGGTTAGGAAGAAATTCCACTAGGTATTCGTATGGGATTAGGGCTCAATCACCGAGAAATTGGGGTTGATCTAATCTTGAGATCCTTCGGTCTAAATCACCCGAACCATCTTTTTAGTGTTCATCCATGTTTCATGATGACCCCTCAAGGGGAGCCGCATCCATAGGCCTTCACACATCACTGTAGCACTTGCAACCGTTTGTTTGACTTTTAATTTGTTTATACATATTGTTCTTGTTAGAATACCACATTCATGCTTGAGTTGTTAGGTTAGAAAATAGGTGATGAAGGAGTAATAGTAGACCCTTAGCCCCGTGGAATACGATCCTCATGCTTTTGCACTAGGTATTACTTGGCGACCCCGTACACTTGCGGGATTCCTCTACCAAGTTTTTAGCGCCGCTGCCGGGGACATTTAAGGGATTCTAGGAAACTTCTAGCTTATTGCTCCAGCCATTCATTTATTTATTTTTTGTTTCTTTTCTTTTCTTTTGTTTTCACTTCTTTTGAGCTTAACTTGTTTTATCTTTCTTGATCTTGCAAGGCACCGTGCATGGCAAACTTAAACTATACACAAGGAAATGAATCGATTTTGAATGAGATTTGGCGGGAGTGGTTACCACCTAAACATCACTTGTCACACATTCAGGATAATTCTTTCTGCAGATTCAGGCCATGGGAAGGCTCAACCCTAGAAAACAAGGGTGACACATTGAAGACACTATTCACAGAATACATGAACAACGGGGTGGTTTCACAAAATGAGGATGGTAACTTCTCTAGTGAGTTGCTGCTTCGAAAATTGAAAGGAATAGACGAGCCCCGGTCAAGTCGGATGGTCAAATTTGTAGAGGATCAGAGAGATACACAAGAAATCATTTTGCAACATGTGTTTGGCATAAATGATAGCTCGGATGAGGCTTCGGAGTCAGAAGAACAGGAGGATGCAGTTCAGCATGTTGGACTGGGAAATAAAAGCTTAAGACCGTCAACAGAAGAAGCACCTGAATTAGAACTGAAAAAGTTGCCTGAACACCTCGAATATGCTTTTCTTGGGGAAGGAATACAACTTCCAGTTATCATTACTGCGAATCTAACAGTTGAACAGAAAAGGAGCTTAGTGAATGTGTTAAAGAAACGTAAGAAAGCAATTGCGTGGAAGATAGCCGACATAAAGGGAATAAATCCATCCTTTTGCACTCACAAAATTCTGATGGAAGAAAATCACAGACCCTCAGTGTTTCCTCAAAGAAGACTCAATCCAAATATGAAAGAAGTGGTCAGGGCTGAGGTCATAAAGCTCCTTGATGCAGGCATCATCTATCCAATTTCTAATAGTGAGTGGGTTAGTTCAGTGCAAGTGGTCCCTAAGAAGGGGGGATGACCGTGATCACCAATGAGAAAGACAAGTTGATTCCAACCCGAACTATCACTGGGTGGCGTGTCTGCATTGACTACAGAAAATTGAATGATGCCACTCTGAAAGACCACTTCCCGCTGCATTCATTGACCAGATGCTTGAGCGACTAGCAGGGCACTCCTACTACTGCTTCTTGGATGGGTTTTCTGGGTATTTTCAAATCCCCATTGCACCGGAAGATCAGGAAAAGACCACATTCACATGTCCTTATGGGACATTTGCCTATCACCGAATGCCTTTTGGACTTTGCAATGCCCCTGCTACTTTTCAAAGGTGCATGATGGCAATTTTTGAAGACATGGTAGAAGATTTCATGGAGGTGTTTATGGATGACTTCTCCGTTTTCGGTGACACATTTGATTGTTGCCTCAAAAATCTTGAGCGGGTTCTCATTAGGTGTGAGGAAACTAATCTTGTGTTAAGTTGGGAGAAATGCCACTTCATGGTGCAAGAAGGGATAGTCTTGGGTCACAAAATCTCGAAGGATGGAATTGAGGTAGATAAGGCGAAGATCTCTGTCATAGAAAAGCTACCTCCGCCAAATTCAGTGAAAGCCATTAGAAGTTTTCTGGGACATGCAGGCTTCTATAGAAGATTCATCAAAGATTTCTCAAAAATTGCCAGACCCTTGACAAAGTTGTTGGAAAAGGATGTCCCATTTGAGTTTGGCGATGACTGCATGAAAGCATTTCTTGCACTCAAGAAGATGCTAGTTCAAGCTCCTATTGTGGTAGCTCCGGATTGGGATTCCCGATTTGAACTGATGTGTGATGCAAGTGATTTTGCAGTGGGTGCGGTTCTTGGGCAATGCCGAGACAAACATTTCCACCCCATCTATTATGCGAGCAAAACCTTAACTGGAGCTCAGGAGAATTACACCACAACTGAAAAAGAACTACTTGCCGTGGTGTTCGCATTTGATAAATTCCGTTCCTACCTAGTTCTGTCCAGAGTTGTAGTGTACACTGATCATTCACCCTTGAGATACCTGCTCAGTAAGTCAGACGCCAAGCCAAGGCTGATTAGATGGGTGTTACTTCTTCAGGAGTTTGATCTAGAAATCAAGGATAAGCGTGGGGCAGAAAATCTCGCGGCCGATCACTTATCCCGCTTAGAGAACCCCAGTAGGGAAACTATAACTGAGAGAGAGATCAATGATTCATTCCCTGAAGAGCACTTGTACAACATTCAAGTTATGGAGGACAGTGAGGCGCCTTGGTTTGCCGATTTTGCCAACTATTTGGTTGGAGGGGTTATCCCAAAATGGTTCACCTATCAACAACGAAAGAAATTTTTTTCAGACGCCAAGCAATACATATGGGAAGATCCATACTTATTCCGAACTTGTACTGATCAAGTTGCTCGAAGCTGTGTTTCCCAGCCGGAGGGCCTCAACATCTTGAAACATTGTCATTCAGGGCCTACTGGAGGCCACTACAATGCGGACCCGGTACAGAGATACATCCATTCCTTGATCACTCGGTCCATTGGGGGTCGACGGGACAGTCTTGGTGTAGTTTCTCAGTCCGATCTACTGATTCTTTACGGGATCTTTGAGCAGCATCCTCTCCACATGGGGCACCTTGTTGCCGATGCTTTCTTACACTAGGCCCAGTTCGCGCGATTGGGTGCCATCTTCGTGGGTTGATAGCTTCCCCGCAAGTGTACGGGATCGCCAAGTAATACCCTGTGAGTGACACAGGGGTCGTATTCCACTGGGGCCAAGGAAGTACTATTACTCACTCTTCATCTATTTTCTAGCCTACCATTCAATATGAGTGGGAAGAAATAAAACAAATAAACTAATGTAAACTAATCCTATGGCCGGGTCACTAGCACACGGATGTAAATAAACAAGGGAGTATCAAGCAAGAGAAGGGTGTGTTTGGATAAGGAATCCACCTAAGGTTGTCATTAAGTCCAAAACTAGGATGATAAAAAGATGCATTGATGATAGTTGAGACCTAGAGACCTCGTGAGTAGATTAGCCCCGATTTCTCAGCGACTAACCCCTGATCCCATACGAGTGTTAATCAGAATCTCTCCGTATTAACCCACCTACGATCGCAATAAGCTCCGTGAAGTCTCTAATAGGAGTAAACCTACTATCCTTCGGCTAAACCTAGCAATGGAGGGCTACCGACACCCAATTTCTCGGCGTGTCGGCACAAGAATCCCCTTTCAATCTCTCCTAGATCTAGTACACGTGAGTAGGTCACGTCTACGCATACAACTCATAAAAGAATTACGGATTTCTCCACAAATGTAATTCTAGACATGAAAGCACGAAAGATTGAATCTCAAACAACCATCAAACTAAATTAATAACAACATCCAAAGTTCATACACAAGATGAACCCTAGGGTTCATCCAAATCCAAACACAATGATATGTTAATCCCTCATGACAAGGGATACATGAACAACATACAAGGAAGACAAAAACATAAAAGAAGCAATGAAAACCCCCTCTAGGTGATGATCTCCTTGAATGGATGAAGCTTCACAAGATTGTCGATGATAGCTTAGATCTCCACTCCAACTCCTTCTCCCTTGCTCCTCTCCCTCTTGGTGATGATGTGTGCTCGTTTCCTATGAAGATCGCCGCCAAAAGGTGGCCGGAAAGCCTCAATAAGGTGCAGTGGCGGCGGCCTCAAAGGCCAAGAAGAAGTCCCTCTCAAAAGCCCTAAAAATGCTCTTTTATATTCCCGCAGTATCCCGGGGTGGATAGATTGATCCCGGGGTGGATAGGTAGGCAAAGATAAGGCAAAACATGGCTCATGTGGGGGTGTATCCCGGGGTGGATGGATGGATCCCGGGGTGGATAGGGGGCCGTGAACCCTAGTACAAAATCACTGTCTTTTGATGCTCACGGCCCCTTATACGGCCCCGTATGCTACACTGTTCATTCTTATGCACTTCCATCATTTCCAGCCCAAAACTCCTCAGGTGCAACAGCAACTGCTACAGTAAGAATGCTACAGTGCTTCAGCTACAGTAAATACGCTACAGTGCTGCGACGCCTGAATTTCATCCTTTTTCGCCCAAATTGTATTCTCGTGCACCTCATGGCTCCCCCGTGCCCTACAACATAAATGATACTCAATTAAGTATAAAACGGGCATCCATTCATATAAAAATACATGCTAAGTGTATAAAATACATATACTAAAACATATACATTTAGACACTTATCAAACATCCCCACACCTAAGCGTTTGCTTGTCCCCAAGCAAACAAATCATGAAAAACAAAGGGAATGATAAGTGGCTAAATGTACATCTCCGGCTCAAACAAATACGAGATTCTACAAGTATAGAGTAATGAAATATAGATGTTGAGTTACAGTCAATATGTACAACAAACAGATCCTGCCTCACCTCTTATATGTCTGTACAGTGTAAGTGAATCTTTCATTTCATTTGCCCTGACATGGTCTAGCCCTATGACTTCAATCAGTAAAGCTCTATATGCTAATCACCCCACATGTACAGAGTACCAAGTCTTAAAATGCTAAGTGCCACTTCAATGAACAAATAAGATCCTTCTAAGTCTATAACTTGAGATTAAATCCCATTTCCACTCACGAACTCAAGTAGGCAGTCCAAGTGATCACTAGGGTTTTATTTACATGTATATACAATTTTTTTTTTTTTTTTTTTTTTTTAAGTCCGACTAACGTAGACTGCACAAAAATAATCTTTCAGACGGATGCACATGCTGGCCAGGCACAAGAGCCACCCATCCTACTTGATTACAGTCTACATAGACGCATTCGTGCTATACTAGCAGAGGAATACTGTCATAGACTTTTTTTTTTTTTTTCTTTTTTTTTTTTTTTTTATAATTTTTTTTATATACATATATACCCTAGATCAAACCTTTAGACTGCACCACAAGTAACAAACTAGGACTAGCTCAAAAAGACTTAGAAGTTCTAAAGAGTTCATTGAAGGATAGAACTTAGTAGTCTAAGGCTAAGTACTCAAAATTGTGTGTTAGGCATAAAAGAGAGTTAAGAAAGTCAAGCAGGCTATTCCCAGGGCATCAACAAAAGACTCAGTGCACAGAATAATACTAGAGGTGAAACAGGATTCAATAGAGCACAACAAAAGAAATGTAACTCACATCAATCATTAATTCATACTTGAAGAATCTAACAAGAATGAACAAAGCCATCATTGATAACACTAGCATGTAGATATGGCCACTAAACATGTAATACACCCATCCCCACACTTAGTGTTGTACATTGCCCTCAATGTACACTATTCATGAAAATAGAAGCAATATACACAATAATGACAAAGGAGGAGGGTGAAAATGAACTTCCCCGGTTCTTGTTGCGCAAACGGCGATGTGTGACCCGAACATAGAGTACGGCGAGCTATACATGTCGGGTCCAATCTCCATTGAATGTGAAGAAGCTCACCAAACTTCCCTTAATGCCCTACAAGGCAAAAAGGGCACATCATCAATCCACAAAATTTACAAAGGAGAGACGGGGAGTAATCATGCAAGAACTAAAACAAAACACAAAAAGAACAAACACAAACACAACAAACAATTAACAAAAGAAAAACAATGGAACAAAAGATCATCCAAGCAAGTCCATGCTTATTCAATATCATGATGCCCAATTCTCTCTTATTGCAAGTGTTGCAAAGGGATAAAAATATGATACAATAGCAGACCCAAATAAAAGAAAAATCAAGGGTTTTCATGATGGGAGTGTGAAAGAGTTCAAGATGTGATACAGTAACTTCCCAAAAAAATTTGCAAGAGCTTCCCTTGTACATGGAGCATAAAAATTTTACAAAGCCTACAAATTACTCCAAAAACCCACAAAAACAACAAACAATCAATCCCCCACAACATTGGCATCCATTCAACTTGAAAAATTATGAGAGAGGAAGAAGAAACATTCATGACCAACACCTAGGGTTTTGAAAGGGGTACTTTTGAGGATAGGTGAAGATGATGGCAAAACTCCCAAACAATCATGCAAATTAGGTCCTTGGGAGTAGATTATTCGTTTAGAGGAAGAAAAATGAAGAAAAACGGCGAAAGAATGAGGGAAAACGGATGAGAAATGAGAGAGTTATGAAGAAAATGGTGAGGATATAGGTCCAGGACCCGTGGCATACGGCCCCTCTCACGGCCGTGAATGGGGCCGCATGGCCTAGGCCATTTTCACTGGAATTTTGTCACGGCCCCATATACGGCCGTGAGGGGGGCCGTGAGACACAAGCCAAACTTACTGGAATCGTCTCATGGCCCTCCAAACGGCCCCCTTAGGGCCGTGAGGACCTGGAAAGCTTCAAAAACTCTTCAAATGCAACCCAAAACACCCAATGAAGGCCATGAAGTGATTAAGAACACCTCTAACTTGAAAGAAATGCTTAAAAATTCAATCTAATGAATGGTATAATATCAAAAACATGCTTCTCAAGATATTTATCAATTAAAGCTCAAAAGCAACGATGAGAAAAATACACAAGGAAAACAAGCATGGACTTGAAAGAAACACAAACATACAAACCACATTCAACTAAAAACACAAAAAGAAGAAAATGAAGAAATTTGAAGCTTGGGTTGCCTCCCAAGAAGCGCTTGTTTAACGTCATTAGCTCGACGTAGCTTATTCTTACCTAAGGAGGCTTGAAAATAGTGTGTTCATCCCGGCCAGAAGTTGCATATGAACTACCAAAAAATACGAAACATACCTTCCGGGATGATGAAATTGTGGAGACCAAGAACATGTTACCTTTAGGCCTCCAAGGGAAAAGCTTGGACCGGGAGTTGTGCAATTTGAACTTGGGCGGATCCTTAGACGGCTTGAACCTCCTCCCCGCTTCTTGTTTGGTCCCGGCAAGTATTCCTTTGAGTATCCCAACACAAGATTGCTTGGGCCTCCATGGAAAATGCTTTGGTCGAGAGTTATTCAAGTTCGGCACAAGTGGGTCCATGGATGGTTTCCACCTCCTACCCACATCTTCTTCCTCGACCCATGTAGAATGGCCTTGAACTACCCATAAGTGTTGTTTGGGTCTCCAAGGGAACAAATTTGGTTGAGAACTTGTCAAGCTTGGCATGGGTGGATTAATTGGTGGCTTTAACATCCTTTCCACAATTTTTCTCTCAACCGCACTTGAATGATCAACAATTGCCCACAAAATTTGCTTGGGCCGCCATGGAAATATTTTTGGGTGGGAATTGTCCAAGCCCGGCATTGGTGGGTTCAAGGATGGCCTTAGCTTCCTTCCCACATCATCAAATACAATTCCCGGAGTTTCTTTTCTGCACTTGAAGATTAAAGATTGGTTTATTGAATGCTCAATGTTGAGGCAAGTAGCGTCTTCAAATGTGGTTGATGGAGCTTCTTCCACTTCCTCACATGTTTCCATGGCCATGATGACATCCACGTCCCTGTCTTGCTTGACCCCATCTTCCATGACACTTGGACTCTCTTTGGCCCCAACCTCTATTTGCTTCCCAATCATAGGAGTGATGGCCCTCAAGTGCTCGATTGGGAAATTTTCGATATTGCTCGATGGGCTACTTGAAGAATGCTCGGAATTTTCCTTAACAAGTTGCCCGACTTGGTTCTCGAGAGATTGAATAGAATCTTGGACATTTCTCAATATGGTTCCAAATTCATCAAACCTTTTGTCTATATTCCGAAACCCTGTTTCTGTGTGGATCATAAATGTAGCCAAGACTTCTTCAGTGGTGTACTTTCTCACTTGTTGTGGTTGGGGCTGAAATCGGAGAACTTGGGGTTGTGGTGGATTGCATTGGCGTGCTTTCATGGCAATGAACTTTTCTATCTTCTCTTCAAGTGCAAAGATTTTGGCGGCCAAAAGCTTTTCTTGGAAATCCATGGGCCTGTATAAATAATCAAAACTAAAAACAATAAGCTAACAAAGAAAATAAGAAAGAAGTAAAATAAATAAATATGCACAAAATGGTAAAAGATACATACAAAGACAAATATTTACAAAGCAAATGACTAGAGCAATAGACTACAAGCTTTCCTAGTATTCCTTGAATAGTCCCCGGCAGCGGCGCCAAAAACTTGATAGCTTCCCCGCAAGTGTACGGGATCGCCAAGTAATACCCTGTGAGTGACACAGGGGTCGTATTCCACTGGGGCCAAGGAAGTACTATTACTCACTCTTCATCTATTTTCTAGCCTACCATTCAATATGAGTGGGAAGAAATAAAACAAATAAACTAATGTAAACTAATCCTATGGCCGGGTCACTAGCACACGGATGTAAATAAACAAGGGAGTATCAAGCAAGAGAAGGGTGTGTTTGGATAAGGAATCCACCTAAGGTTGTCATTAAGTCCAAAACTAGGATGATAAAAAGATGCATTGATGATAGTTGAGACCTAGAGACCTCGTGAGTAGATTAGCCCCGATTTCTCAGCGACTAACCCCTGATCCCATACGAGTGTTAATCAGAATCTCTCCGTATTAACCCACCTACGATCGCAATAAGCTCCGTGAAGTCTCTAATAGGAGTAAACCTACTATCCTTCGGCTAAACCTAGCAATGGAGGGCTACCGACACCCAATTTCTCGGCGTGTCGGCACAAGAATCCCCTTTCAATCTCTCCTAGATCTAGTACACGTGAGTAGGTCACGTCTACGCATACAACTCATAAAAGAATTACGGATTTCTCCACAAATGTAATTCTAGACATGAAAGCACGAAAGATTGAATCTCAAACAACCATCAAACTAAATTAATAACAACATCCAAAGTTCATACACAAGATGAACCCTAGGGTTCATCCAAATCCAAACACAATGATATGTTAATCCCTCATGACAAGGGATACATGAACAACATACAAGGAAGACAAAAACATAAAAGAAGCAATGAAAACCCCCTCTAGGTGATGATCTCCTTGAATGGATGAAGCTTCACAAGATTGTCGATGATAGCTTAGATCTCCACTCCAACTCCTTCTCCCTTGCTCCTCTCCCTCTTGGTGATGATGTGTGCTCGTTTCCTATGAAGATCGCCGCCAAAAGGTGGCCGGAAAGCCTCAATAAGGTGCAGTGGCGGCGGCCTCAAAGGCCAAGAAGAAGTCCCTCTCAAAAGCCCTAAAAATGCTCTTTTATATTCCCGCAGTATCCCGGGGTGGATAGATTGATCCCGGGGTGGATAGGTAGGCAAAGATAAGGCAAAACATGGCTCATGTGGGGGTGTATCCCGGGGTGGATGGATGGATCCCGGGGTGGATAGGGGGCCGTGAACCCTAGTACAAAATCACTGTCTTTTGATGCTCACGGCCCCTTATACGGCCCCGTATGCTACACTGTTCATTCTTATGCACTTCCATCATTTCCAGCCCAAAACTCCTCAGGTGCAACAGCAACTGCTACAGTAAGAATGCTACAGTGCTTCAGCTACAGTAAATACGCTACAGTGCTGCGACGCCTGAATTTCATCCTTTTTCGCCCAAATTGTATTCTCGTGCACCTCATGGCTCCCCCGTGCCCTACAACATAAATGATACTCAATTAAGTATAAAACGGGCATCCATTCATATAAAAATACATGCTAAGTGTATAAAATACATATACTAAAACATATACATTTAGACACTTATCATGGGTCCTTACATTACTAGGCTGATACGAGGTATGAACTTATTGGACCGGGCTCGTGACATGACCATTGTGGGGGGGCGTGGCACCCCTTAATGCGGCAGTCCTGCGGGCTACTGGATTAATTGAGAAGAGAGGTGACCAGTACAGGCTCTTCCGACACTCAGTCGCAGGAGAATCCAGTATGCCAGTGGAGTCCGACTCGGACCACGAGGGCGCTCCCGCTCCGACTCAGGGCACTACGCTGCCACTAGATTTCGATACCAGGTTACGAGGGATGGAGGGCGATATTCAGGCTATTCGACACGAGCAGCGTGAGATACGTGGTCGGCTTTTTCAGATTTTAGAGGGTCAGCGCTTGCTCACTGAGGACTTTCGCCAGTTTGTCATTTCCTCTCGTGGTTCTTTGTCACAAGCCGCCACCACTTCCTGCGCTGCCGCCCCCGCACCACCTTTCAGCGATGATCACTTTCACTCCTGAGCACGGACATTTAGCTTTACTTCCGTAGCTTGTGTTTGTTTTGTCTTTATTTCTTTTCCCGCATGTGTGTTTGGTTTATTTGAATAATTTGGGAGGGGTTATGCCCTAAACAACCTTTTGTTGAACTTTGTGTATTTTTATTATCTAGCATGTTTCTTTGACTTCTCCCTAGTGCGTGTTCTTTGAATTTAATTTTTATGTGGGATGATGATTTGCCCTTGTGCCTTGCAGGGCATTGAGGGTAGTTTGGTGAGCCTCCCCACATTTTGTGGAAGCCGGGCCCGACATATAGAGCTTGTTGTACATTTGGTCGGGTCACATCTCGCTATTTATACAAGACAAACCGGGGAAGCTCATTTTCACCCTCCTCCATTTTTCTTATTGAATATATTTCTTTGTTTTCCATGACTAGTGTACATTGAGGGCAATGTACAACACTAAGTGTGGGAATGGGTGTGGGTGTATTACATGTTTAGGGCCATATTTGCATGCTAGTGTTATCAATGATGGTTTTATTCATTCTTGTGAGATTCTTTTAGCATGAATTAATGATTGATGTGAGTTACATATTCTTTGTGGCCTATTGAATCCTGTTTCACCTCTAATATTGTCTTGTGCACTGAATTTTTTTGTTGATGCCCTGGGAATAGCCAACTTGACTACTTTAACTCTCTTGTATGCTTAACACACAACCTTGAGTGCTTGGCCTTAGAAGACTAAGTTCTATCCTTCAATGAACTCTTAAAAACTTCTAAACCTTTTTGAGCTAGTCCAAGTTTTATAACTTGTAGTGCAGTCTAAAGACATGATCTAGGGTGAATATAAAAAATAAAAAAATAAAAAAAATAATTAATTAATTAATTAATTAAAAAAAATGAAAATGAGTCTATGTTAGTATTCCTCTGCTAATGAAGCATGAATGCGTCTATGTAGACTGTAATCGAGTAGTTGGGTGGCTCTTGTGCCTAACCAGCATGTGCACCCTCCAGAAAGATTTTTGTGCAGTCTATGTTAGGTGGACTCGAAAAAAAAAAAAAAAAAAAAAACCCTAGTGATCTTTTAGACTGCCTACTTAATGTTTGGAGAGAAAGTGGATTTTAGTTTCAAGTGTAAGACTTAGAAGGTTCTCACTTGTTCATTGAGGTAGCACTTAGCAATTTAAGACCCGGTACTCTTCTATGTGGAGTGATTAGCATCTAGAGCTGTGCTGAGTGAAGTCAGTAGGCTAGACCAAGTTAGGGCAAATGAGATAAAAGATTCACTTGCACTGCACAGACATACAAGAGGTGAGACAGGATCTTTTTGTTGTATTTATTGATTGTAACTCAACATCTATATATCGTTATCCATTGCTTGTAGAATTTCATTCTATTCGAGCCGGAGATAATACATTTAGCCACTTATCTTTCCCTCTCTATTCTTCATGATTTGTTTTGCTTGGGGACAAGCAAACGCTTAGTGTGGGGATGTTTGGTAAGTGTCTAAATGTATGCATTTTAGTACACGTATTTGTTGCACTTTGCATGTATTTTATGACATTTTGATGCCCGATTTATGCTTAATCGAGTATTACTTTCTTTGTAGGGCATGTAGAAGCCATGGAGAACACGAAGACATAATTTGGGCACAAAAGAGAAGAAAAACCGGGGTCGCGGTACTGTAGCTGAAGAACTGTAGCATATATACTGTAGCAGCTGGTGGGCCTTCGGGCAAGAAAACCATAAGAATTTTCCATGACCCTCACGGCCCCGTCTGCTACCCCGTGAGGCACTTCCAGAGATTTCAACATTATCCTCACTGCCCAGTCTGCGACCCAGTAATGACTTTTCAGAGATTTTTGCCTATCCTTCACTACCCAGTTAACTGCCCAGTTAACCACCCAGCTAACTACCCAGTGAGGCTCGGGATTTTGGGGTTTTCTTGATCTAATCTACATCCATACGACCTCTTTCACGGCCCGTATGCTTCGGGGGTATAAATTGGGAGTTTTAGGGCTAAAGAAGGGACCTTTGGCCGGCACATCAAAGAGGAGAACGAAGATACCTTTGAGAAGACGACGATTTGGAGCCAAAGAAGGAGGCAAGAGCATCATCAACAAGGGGAGAGCTTCACCATCAAGGAAGTAAGGTGCCAAGCCGAGGGGAAGCGTCATTCGGCAACTCTTTGGGCGAGGGAAGCGTCATTCGGCCGGACCTCCACCTTCTTCTTCATCATTTCATCTAGGGAGTGTCATTTATGAGCTTTTTATGTGATTTGCTTTACTTTGTTGTTATGGTTTGTATGATGGCACACTAGACCCCCAAGGCCACCGGATGTCGGTGAACCTTGGGGGGTTCATCATGTATTTTGGATGATTTGCACTTAATATCATGTTTGGGTTGATTTATGAATTTGTTCATTGTATTTCATGCCTAGAGCTACTTGAAGGAGAAATCCGTAGTTCTTTATTGAGTTGTACACGTAGACGTGACCTACTCGCGTGTATTAGATCTTTCATGAACAAATAGGGGTTTCTTGTATTGGTATTGCCGAGAAATTGGGTATCAATAGCCCTCCGATCTATATGGGTAAACTAGGGTTTAGGGTACCCTTATTTTGGGATCTCCTTGTACTTAATGCAATCGTAGGAATGCCGGTTAGGAAGAAATTCCACTAGGTATTCGTATGGGATTAGGGCTCAATCACCGAGAAATTGGGGTTGATCTAATCTTGAGATCCTTCGGTCTAAATCACCCGAACCATCTTTTTAGTGTTCATCCATGTTTCATGATGACCCCTCAAGGGGATCCGCATCCATAGGCCTTCACACATCACTGTAGCACTTGCAACCGTTTGTTTGACTTTTAATTTGTTTATACATATTGTTCTTGTTAGAATACCACAATCATGCTTGAGATGTTAGGTTAGAAAATAGGTGATGAATGAGTAATAGTAGACCCTTAGCCCCGTGGAATACGATCCTCGTGCTTTTGCACTAGGTATTACTTGGCGACCCCGTACACTTACGGGATTCCTCTACCATTCTCCCTCTCAACCCTCTTCAATCTTAAAGAGTCTAATCGTATAGGAGTTGTCACACCTCCCAAGGAAAACCTAGATTGTTCTCAACCTTAGTATCACATCTAAGGGAAAACAATAGCAAGATAAAATCAAGATTGAAACTCAATTCTTATTCATCAATAATGGAAAAGCATAATAACAATGTCAAAGAAACATAATAACCCTAGAGTTTACAAGTCCGAATACCCACAAGGGGTTTAGCTCCTCATGGAGCTATACATGTTCATCAAAGTGTATAAGAAAGCACAAAATAAAGACATCGATGAAAACCCCCTTGCGTATGGTGTGGCCGTGGTCTTGTGTGGTCACCGGACATCAGTGATGATGCCGAAGACGTGCTTTGAACCTCCACGAAGTCCTCTCCAAAACCCTAGCCGCACTCCAGAAGTTCGAGAGAAAGATAGGTCCAAAGATTCTTTAAAAAGTCTCAAAATCGTGTTTTTATAATGTTGAGTCGCGGTTTTAAAACTGCTGAAATCGGGATTTCACACGGCCGTGTGGAATTTCCACACGCCCGTGTGAAATTTCTGGATGCTGAATTTCGGCCGACAGTGAACAGTAACTTGCTGATAAGTGCTTGTGTTATAGTAGATCGTGCTTCATTGAGGCCGTTAAATTGGGCACACAATCAATGGTAGATCGTGCTGATTGCTTCAAGTCTCCTAATTGGTGAAGTCTTCATTGTTAGCATGAGCTAGACTTATCGTGAATGTGGCTGCTGATAAGTGCTTGTGTTATAGTATCGCGAAATGCTATTATCTTACATTAAGCATACCTTTTATCAGGTTTTATCACTAAATGTGTGCATTTGTGTTCTCTTGTGCATTGAAGGTATTGTGGAGCCTAATTGGAGAAGAAGAATGAAATTAGGTCGCGTTCGCCAAAGTTTGGGATGTTCTCGGACCAAGCAAGGAACGAAGCACGTATTTGGACTTGTGGATGTGTGCCAACCTCTTTTGGAGGGGCACAAAGGCAGTCACATTCACAACAAGTCCAATCCGTGTTACTTAGGAGAATCTCGCGAAAGAAGAAGACTTGAAGCAATCGGCGCGACCTACCGTTGCTTGTGTACCCAAGTAATGGCCTCGATGAAGAACAATGGACCCGGGAGGCGTTTCGGCAAGTTACCAAGCCCGTTCAACTGAAGATTAGTGTTCCAGAGAAGTCACACGGGCGTGTGGAAATTCCACATGGCCGTGTGAGCCATTTTCCAGCCAGACAGAGAAGTCACACAGGCGTGTGGAAATTCCACACGGCCATGTGTTTTGCAATTTCAGCCATCCAGTGAAGACACACGGGCGTGTGGAAATTCCACACGGCCGTGTGAAGCCCCCGATAAGTCCAATTTTAAAGCCGCGATTCAACAATATAAAAGGGGGATTTGTGCAACCTTTGGAGGTATCTTTGGACCTATCTTTTCCCCAACTTTCTGGAGTGCGGCTAGGGTTTTGGAGAGGGTTTCGTTGAGGTTCTAGCGCGTCGTCAGCATCGATTTCGAGGTTCGACGTTTGCACAAGACCACGGCCACACTAATTCGAGGGGGTTTTTCATTGATGTCTATGTTTTATGCTTTATTTCTCACGTTGATGAACATGTATAGCTCTATGAGGAGCTAAACCCTTCGTGGGGTATTCGGACTTGTAAACTTTAGGGTTTCTTATGTTTCTTTGACATTGATTATTATGCTTTCCATCGTTGATGAATAAAATTGAGTTTTTCATCTTGATTATCCTTTCATATTGTTTTCCCTTAAACGTGACATTAGGGTTGAGAGCAATCTAGGCTTTCCTTTGGAGGTGTGACAACTCCTATAGGATTAGACTACTCAAGATTAACGAGGGTTGAGAGGGAGAGTTGTGAGGTAGCAATATACCCCTTTCCCCTTCGATGTGATTTCTCCCTACCTCCGATTCCTTGATTTAATAGCGGTCGAAATAGAGTGAAGCAATAGGTAGATAAACTCCCCTAGGGCTTAGTTACGCAAGCAATAGAGTGGAGGGTTGTAGTGAATCCTATTTGCTAGGGCTCAATCTAGACTAGGGTTCTTCCACCTGGACCAAAGGGTTAGAATTACGTATAGGAACAGGTTTAATCACTAGGAATCCCTAGAGCATAATGCAACTCCACATAGTGTGAGGTTTAGGCAGATGGACTCCCCTGGGGCTTAGTCATCTAGGTGACAGAGTGAAGGGTGCTGTGAATCCTAATACCGGGGCACAGTGTTGGAGTTAGTCACGGTTGTCCTTAGGTTTGGGACCGTGAGTCTTAGGATATCCTTGACTCAATTGACATCAATAGGAGAGTATAATATCATAGTCTTGCACCTGAAACATAGATCCTAGAGGTAGCTCGTCCGGATACCCCCCTTTTTATTCATTGTTAGTCCTTCTCGATTTTCCTACTTACACTTCTTTCTCCCATCTCTCTATTTAGTTTATTGCTTTGCATTATTTTCACTCATCAATCTTATTATCGTTATCCGTATTTTACATAGCTTAATTAGTGAAACCTTATATTCTATCTCACTATTCCCTGTTTATTCGACTACCTTCTCACCAAGGTAAATTTATTACTTCGACAAGGCCGTGCACTTGCGGTACACACGTAAAAGGTCGTGTCAAGTTTTTGGCGCCGTTGCCGGGGAATTGGCGTTTTAGATATTTGTTTTTCACTATTTTAGCTATTCACTTCGCATTCTATTTCATATTTTCTTTACCTATCATTGTTCTTATTTTTCTTTTCTTTGTTTTCGGCTCCAGGTTATGACCCGTGGGAACCCTTCAATACTTGTTGAAGGAGACCCAGACATTGGAAGAAGAACACATCGTAAAGGGAAAGAACCTGCACAAGAAGCATCAAATCAAGCCGATATTGAGACAGAAGGGTCAGAGACAATGGCAGAACAGAACGAGCAGCAGCGAACGTTGTCCGATTTTGCTAGACCCGCAGTTATGGGGACCCAATCAAGCATCGTGAGGCCCCCAATTACAACAATGAATTTTGAATTAAAGCCGTCGTTCATTCAGATGTTGCAACAGTCCGCACAGTTTAATGGGTTGGCCGATGAAGACCCTAATAGTCACATAGAGAATTTCTTGGAAGTGTGTGACATGTTGAAGATAAATGGAGTGACGGATGATGCAATTCGATTGAGAGCCTTCCCATTTTCATTGAAAGGAAAAGCAAGGCATTGGTTGCACTCATTACCTAGAGCCTCCATTACTACGTGGGAGGAAATGGCCGAGGCATTCTTGGCTAGATACTTTCCACCAGGGAAATCTGCAAGACTCCGGAATGAGATATCTTCCTTTGTACAGATGGAATTGGAGTCTCTATTCGAGACATGGGACAGGTTCAAAGAGCTCCTTCGCAAATGTCCACAACATGGATTTCCCGAGTGGATGATTATTCACACATTTTACAACGGGTTGAATCCAAGTACAAAGCAACTCTTAGATGCGGCGGCCGGAGGGACTCTTGGAAGCAAGACTCCCGGTGAAGCTCGGCACCTTGTAGAGGAGATGGCTATGAATAGCTATCAATGGAACTCAAGGGATAGGAAAAAGGTTGCCGGAATTCATGAGGTTGATGCGGTTACATCGTTGGCAGCACAAGTGGAATCGTTGAGTAAGAAGCTAGATGCTCTAGCTTCGCCAAGAGTTGCAGCCATCACTACTTGTAACGGTTGTGGGGGAGGACATGCTTCAAGCGATTGTCCTATTGCTATTGGAGGCACTAGTGCGGTAGAGCAGGCCGATTTTGTGGGGAATTCATATCGAGGACAAGGCCAAGGCAACCCGTATAGTGGTACATACAATCCGGGATGGAAGAACCATCCGAACTTCTCTTGGAGCAATCAAGAACAGTCACAACAGAACAAAAATAGTGCACCACCGGGATTTCAAAGTCAACAAGCTCCGAATTTAGAAAGCCGAGTGACCGGGTTGGAGGGAAAGATGACTGACCTAGAGAGAGCCCTCACACGGTTCGTTTCTTCTTCGGACGCAAGGTTCCAATCGGTGGAAGCTACTCTTCGTAATCACACCGCCTCCCTACACAACTTGGAGAACCAAGTAGGGCAAATTGCGAAGACTTTGGCGGAGAGACCTCAAGGTAGTTTGCCTAGCAATACGGAGACCAACCCAAGAGAACAACTAAAGGCAATTACCTTGAGAAGTGGTAAGGAGGTTGAGGGACATCTCCCTCCTGAGAAGACTAAGGACTCACCCGAAGTCGTGGAAATAGAGGATGGAGCACCAAAGGAGAAAGAGGTGGCACCCCCACCTTACAAGCCGAGAATTCCCTATCCTTCACGATTGAAGAATGACCAACACAATGAGCAATACAAGAAATTTCTGGGTGTCTTCAAGCAATTGCACATCAACATTCCATTCGCGGAAGCATTAGCCCAAATGCCCAAGTACGCGAAGATCTTAAAAGACCTCTTGACCAATAAGAGGAAGTTAGAGGAAAGTGCATCCGTCATCCTCGATGCAAACTGTTCGGCAGTGCTACAGAAGAATATGGCAAGCAAGAGGAAGGACCCCGGAAGTTTTATCATACCGTGCAATATTGGTGATATGGGTGAGGAGATGGCACTAGCTGACTCGGGGGCAAGCATCAATGTCATGCCCTACACGTTCTTCCAAAAGCTAGGCTTGGGCGAGCCTAGACCTACCCGGATGACACTTCAGCTTGCGGATAGATCGGTGAGGCATCCGAGGGGTATTGTTGAAGATGTGTTGGTGAAAGTGGATAAGTGCATTTTCCTGGTCGACTTTGTAGTGCTCGATGTAGACGAGGATGTTGAGGTGCCGCTGATCCTAGGGAGGCCGTTCTTGCGCACTTCCAAAGCTTTGATAGACATGGACGGTGGAGAGCTCACACTTAGGGTTGGGGACGACAAGCTCACTTACCGCCTCGCCGAAGCCATGCGACATTCTCTTGATTTTGATGATGCTCTATATTATCTTGATGTCACTGATGATTGCATTGATGAATATATGCAGGATATGTTTAACCCGGATTCATATGAAGGGTGGCCGGACCAAGACATGGAGACTGAAGAGGAAGAAGTGCTCGCGCTTGTTTCAGTTGAAACAGACATCAAGAAGGAGAAGGAGCTTAGAAAGAAAGTCCTTCGGAGATTGAAGAGGTCGAGACGTCGCCACAAAAAGAACCCCAACAAGAAAGGGGATGAGCATTCACGGAGTAAGGGTGTTTCACCCATGTGTGGTAACAAACTCGATAATTCTCCCTCTACCTTGCAACGTTTATGCAATGCTTGCTTTCAAATTATAGGGAAGAGGGCAAATTCCACTCATGAACCTCCGTAAGGTAAGACAGGTACGTCAAGCTAAGTGACGTTAAACAAGCGCTTCTTGGGAGGCAACCCAAGTGTTTTGCAGTTTTTCTAGGACCTAGTTTAGTTTTAGGATTGAATAAAAGTCTTAGCAATGGTGTCCAAATTTTCATGTGCATATGCTGAGTTTTCATGTGGATTTTCGGTTATTTACGTGTGCCTTAACGTTAATTGACGAAGTTTGAGTCGGTTGAGTGTGTTTTCGATAGTCTCTGGTCGTGTTTTTATGGTTTATACAGGCTCTAATTGTTTTAAAAGAGTTTCTGAATTTTTCTGAGAGTCTGTAAAATTTTCTAAGTAAACCAGAGAAAACACACGGCCGTGTGGAATTAACACACGGCCGTGTGTTACCAATTGGAGCTCAACCAGAGAAGACACAGGGGCGTGATTTTGCCCCTGTGAAAAACTTCAGAAGGGGCATACGGCCGTGTGGAATTAACACACGGTCGTGCGAAATTTCGCAGAACTTCAACTCTTCTCCAAAGAGTCCACAGGGGCGTGTGGATGCCCCTGTGAGTGCCACTGTGCTAAGGCACACGGCCGTGTGAGATTTCCACACGGCCGTGTGAAAATTCTGCAGGAATTCCCTTTTCATCCCGAGAAACCACAGGGGCGTGTGTGAGCCCCTGTGGGAGAGCTTGTCAAGGCACACGGCCGTGTGGATTATTCACACGGCCGTGTGAAACATTTATTGTTTCTCGGGCGAGTCAGAGAAGCCACAGGGGCGTGTGAGGTGCCCCTGTGGACGGCCTTGTGTTCTTGGCCAAGTTGGGCAAACGGCCATGTGGATGTTTCACACGGCCGTGTGAAAATTTTTCAGAGAGCGTCTGTGTTTTCCCGAGAGTCCACAGGCCCGTGTGGGTGGCCCTGTGTAGACCCCTGTGGAGGCACACGGCCGTGTGGAATTAACACACGGCCGTGTGAGGTAGTTCAGAGAGTGACCAGAGTGCGCACAGGGGCGTGTGTTGGCCCCTGTGAACCCTAATTTCTGAGGCACACGGCCGTGTGGTTACGTCACACGGCCGTGTGAATTTCCAGAACTTCAAAAGCCGCACGTTTTTCTTATAGAAATCACTTGTGCCTCTTCATTCTCCACTCTAAACTTCTCTCCTACCCTCTCTATCACTTCCCCGACTTCCTCTGAGGTTTTTGAAGGAATTTGTTCGAGTTTTCCGGCCGTATTACTTTGTTTTTCATCTTCACCGCCGGTGAGACCTTCAGTACCTTTTTCTTCGTCAATTCTTGATTCAATTCGTTCTTTTATACAATTTTGCTTGGTTTGAATGTTTACATTACATACGAGCATGCTTAGAATGAAATTAGAACGAATTTAGATGTAAATTGTGGATTTTTAACCCCACGGCCGTGATGCTTTGCCCGTCAGAAACTCCACACGGGCGTGTGGAATTAACACACGGCCGTGTGGATTTCTGCAGATTGGTTATTTTGAACTGTTTTTGATTGTTTTCTTTTCCAATCTTACAGGAATGTCTTCTAGACACAGGAAATCGACAGGGAAGCACCCCCGTGAGCCCACACCTCCTCCAGCAGAGACAGAGTTCAGTATACCCGAGCATCAGGTTCGGTTCGAGCGTTTATCAGGACTCCGTTTTGGAAAGACGAGATATTTGGATTTGAGTATACTGAGGAGTATTCAGGGGGGAGACAGCGTCGCAGATGAGATTGGCGAGCTGCTCTCAGTCGGTAGCTGGGAGAGATTGATGGTTATCCGGGACTCGGTGATCCGACCGCTCACCTTAGAGGTCCTGGCGTCATTTGAGTTCGACCGGGGGTACAGCAGTTTCACCGAGGGCACCACAGTTCAGTTCAGAGCCCTCGGTCGACATTACAGCCTCAGTATGAGCCAGTTTTCGATCGGGATGAGCCTCTATGAGGAGGCATTTACCGAGACTGAGGAGTATTCTTTACTTCCTACCGACTACCCAGGTACCGTGACACCGTAGCAGGCGTATAGCAGACTTTGTGGTCAGGGTCAGTACGAGCCGGGTGTCTCCAAGGCTTCATGCCTTTCTCGACCTGCCTATAGATGTCTACACGCAGTTATGAGCAGATCTATTAGTGGCAGGAGAGACAGTACTGGTGTTCTGAGTCGCCAGGAGCTCCTGTACTTGTATTCGATGGTGGAGAGTGAGCCACTCCACCTGGGGCACATTGTGGCCGACTACATTCGCCATCAGGGCCAGTACCCCAGGGTAGGAGTTATCTTTGCAGGCCCCTACATCACCAGACTTCTCATTGGCCTGGGGCTCAGAGATGGAGTCAGGGGAGCAGAGAAGACGAGTGTACCAGTTCCCCTGGGCACAGATACCTTGAGGATGATGGGCATGATCCGCAGAGGAGGATCAGGGACGTATACCTGGATTATACCCCATACAGAGCAGGGCGAGGGGTCCCAGGCAGCATTAGAGCCACCACCAGTGGACACAGAGGCAGGGGCAGAGGCCGAGGTACCCCTCACCGCGCCGGAGCTACCTCCGGTACAGATGTTTTCACCATCTCGAGGCCAGGACAGACTGGAGCGCCTCGAGAGCGCAGTGGGGATCCTACAGACCGAGGTGGCCGAGGTTAGGGCCACACAAATTTCACAGCACCAAGAGGTGATGGCGCAGTTCCAGAGCTTGCGACAGACCTTCGAGCAGATTGTCGCCTCCTCCTCCTTCGTGGTCCGACCTCGGGTGTCCACTCCACCACCTCCATCTCCCTCAGCACCAGCAGCTCCAGCATCACCAGCAGATCCAGAGCCTCCAGCAGCACCAGAGGCCACCACTCAGGACACCGACGCTGAGGCGTCTTAGATTTTAGATTCTTTTCTTTTATTTGTCATTTCTGTATATCTTTACTTTATTTTGGACTTGTAGTACTCAGAAAGGATTCTCCTTCTGAGTATATCTTTTATTTTGCTTTTTCTTTTTGTCTCAAGTTGTATTCATTGCCTTACATTTTATATACTCGAGTTTTATTGAGCTTTACTGAACCCTCGTTTATGTGTGCGCAGATGGTCTTGGATGTAAGGATTTTGAGGAATAGTCATTGACACGGTCATGGAATCGTGTGTGCTCCACGAACCATTGAGACTCAACTCTCAATGACCTAGCTTCATCAAACGCAACACTTGGAGTTCAGGGGAGTAATGTTTCAATTGCCACTTCCACACTAATTGCTTTTATCGTTTTCACTTATTATTGTGCTTATATGCGTACATTGAGGACATTGTACATCTTAAGTGTGGGGGGAGTTCACATTGCACACACCTTTACTTGTGCGTTCAATTGCTTATGCTAATGTAGCCTATGGCGGTTCACCTCAGTTGCAACGGTTGTATTCTTATAGTTTAGGAGAATTTTCAACATTGTATCCTATCATGCTCTAGTTTCTACTTGAATTTTAGGAATTTTTTGCTCGATATTCTCATATTGCACACCTTACTCTCGGAATCTTTTGGAAACTCAATCTTGAAGTTTTTAAGGACAAGTTTATCATCGTTCTTAGTTTTACTTTGGAAAATGCATATAAAAAAAAAATTTGAAAAATGAAAAAAAAAAGTGGAAAAATGAAAAGAGAAAAAGAAAAAAAATATATGAGTTTGTAAATATTAGCTTTGTTTTAATTATGCATTTGGGGTGGCAAGAGCTACCGCCTATGAAGTATGCAGCTACTCTCATAAGTCGGATACAAGTTATGCCCTAATGAGAGAAAGAGCTATCTCATGGGATGCGTGAAAGCTACTACCCCGGTAGAAAGAGCTACCTCCTCGAAAGAGTGAAAGCCACCTTTGGCGGCCGCCTAGGAAAGGGCTACCTTCAAGGATGTGTGAAGCTACTACTTCCACCACTATTTTTTGTTTTTGTATATAAATAAGTCCTTTTTAACCAAAGTTTGACGAGTACTCGTCGGTTCTCTTGAGTAAGATCGCACACACTAACACATTTTCTAGTTTTCATCCTTTTTGATTCGAGTTTTTAGCTAGAGCATTGGTAACCTTATGCAATGTTTTGAGTTCCCCTTACTTGTAGAATGCTTCTTTTGCATGCTTTTGGTGAACCTAAGGCCGAGCACTTTCAATTGTTCTTCCCAGGTACTTTCACGTTCTATTTTGCTTGAGGACAAGCAAAAGCTTAAGTGTGGGGGGATTTGATAAGTGCTTGTGTTATAGTATCGCGAGACGCTATTATCTTACATTAAGCATACCTTTTATCAGGTTTTATCACTAAATGTGTGCATTTGTGTTCTCTTGTGCATTGAAGGTATTGTGGAGCCTAATTGGAGAAGAAGAATGAAATTAGGTCGCGTTCGCCAAAGTTTGGGATGCTCTCGGACCAAGCAAGGAACGAAGCACGTATTTGGACTTGTGGATGTGTGCCAACCTCTTTTGGAGGGGCACAAAGGCAGTCACATTCACAACAAGTCCAATCCGTGTTACTTAGGAGAATCTCGCGAAAGAAGAAGACTTGAAGCAATCGGCGCGACCTACCGTTGCTTGTGTGCCCAAGTAATGGCCTCGATGAAGAACAATGGACCCTGGAGGCGTTTTGGCAAGTTACCAAGCCTGTTCAGCTGAAGATTAGTGTTCCAGAGAAGTCACACGGGCGTGTGGAAATTCCACATGGCCGTGTGAGCCATTTTCCAGCCAGATAGAGAAGTCACACGGGCGTGTGGAAATTCCACACGGTCGTGTGTTTTGCAATTTCAGCCATCCAGTGAAGACACACGGGCGTGTGGAAATTCCACACGGCCGTGTGAAGCCCCCGATAAGTCCAATTTTAAAGCCGCGATTCAACAATATAAAAGGGGGATTTGTGCAACCTTTGGAGGTAACTTTGGACCTATCTTTTCCCCAACTTTCTGGAGTGCGGCTAGGGTTTCGGAGAGGGTTTCGTGGAGGTTCTAGCGCGTCGTTGGCATCGATTTCGAGGTTCGACGTTTGCACAAGACCACGGCCACACTAATTCGAGGGGGTTTTTCATTGATGTCTATGTTTTATGCTTTATTTCTCACGTTGATGAACATGTATAGCTCTATGAGGAGCTAAACCCTTCGTGGGGTATTCGGACTTGTAAACTTTAGGGTTTCTTATGTTTCTTTGACATTGATTATTATGCTTTCCATCGTTGATGAATAAAATTGAGTTTTTAATCTTGATTATCCTTTCATATTGTTTTCCCTTAAACGTGACATTAGGGTTGAGAGCAATCTAGGCTTTCCTTTGGAGGTGTGACAACTCCTATAGGATTAGACTACTCAAGATTAACGAGGGTTGAGAGGGAGAGTTGTGAGGTAGCAATGTACCCCTTTCCCCTTCGATGTGATTTCTCCCTACCTCCGATTCCTTGATTTAATAGCGGTCGAAATAGAGTGAAGCAATAGGTAGATAAACTCCCCTAGGGCTTAGTTACGCAAGTAATAGAGTGGAGGGTTGTAGTGAATCCTATTTGCTAGGGCTCAATCTCGACTAGGGTTCTTCCACCTGGACCAAAGGGTTAGAATTACGTATAGGAACAGGTTTAATCACTAGGAATCCCTAGAGCATAATGCAACTCCACATAGTGTGAGGTTTAGGCAGATGGACTCCCCTGGGGCTTAGTCATCTAGGTGACAGAGTGAAGGGTGCTGTGAATCCTAATACCGGGGCACAGTGTTGGAGTTAGTCACGGTTGTCCTTAGGTTTGGGACCGTGAGTCTTAGGATATCCTCGACTCAACTGACATCAATAGGAGAGTATAATATCATAGTCTTGCACCTGAAACATAGATCCTAGAGGTAGCTCGTCCGGATACCCCCCTTTTTATTCATTGTTAGTCCTTCTCGATTTTCCTACTTGCACTTCTTTCTCCCATCTCTCTATTTAGTTTATTGCTTTGCATTATTTTCACTCATCAATCTTATTATCGTTATCCGTATTTTACATAGCTTAATTAGTGAAACCTTATATTCTATCTCACTATTCCCTGTGGATTCGACTACCTTCTCACCAAGGTAAATTTATTACTTCGACAAGGCCGTGCACTTGCGGTACACACGTAAAAGGTCGTGTCAACTGCCTTTGTGCCCCTCCAAAGGAGGTTGGCACACACTCACAAGTCTATGCTTATGCCTCGTTGCTTGCTTAGTCCGAAAATCTTCCAAACAATGGCAAATACGATCTAACTTGGTTCCTTTCCTTCATTTTATCTTTACAACCCTACAATGCACAAAAGTAAACAATTGCACACTTTTTAGTGATGAAATCTGATTAAATCAATGCTCATTGCAAGATAATAACACGAGCACTTATCAGCACTTTTCTCACTCATTAAACCTATGGAAACTTACTATAGTTCATTATTGTGGGATTTTCTAGTGTTAGTTTTATTGGTGTGTAAAAAAAAATTCAAAATTTTGGTTTTGTTTGTTTGTATATAGGGGGTGGAAAGAGTTACCGCCTATGTTGTATGAAGCTACTCTCATAAGTCGGATACTTGTTATGCCGTAATGAGAGAAAGAGCTATCTCATAGGTTGTGGGAAAGCTACCACCTTTAGTAGAAAGAACTACCACCTCGAAAGTGTGAAAGCCACTCAGGATGCATCTCGGGAAAGGGCTACCTTAGAGGATGTGTGAAGCTACTGCATATTCTTTTTGCTCATAAATAAGTCCCATTGCTAATAAGAACTTAGAGTAGTGGATATAGTGTTGACATGAGTTGAGCTTTCACACACACACGCTTTCGGACTTTAGTACTTTCATTTTTTATTGGATTATTTGCTAGAGTATTTATTGTTTTATCTAGTGTTTGTTTCTCTCCATGATTTTAGAATTTTATTCTTGTACCCTCTTGGTGAACCTAAGGCCAAGCACTTCTCTTTTCTTTCCATGAGTTTAATGTTAATTTTGCTTGAGGACAAGCAAAGGCTTAAGTGTGGGGAGTTTGATAAGTGCTTGAGTAGACATGTTTTATCTACTTGTTTTACATGCATTGAGCATCATTTTACCATGGATTATGTCTCATAAAGTGTATTTTGGTGTTCCTTTGCGCAATTAGGTTGTGAAAGTATTGAAGGAGGAAAAAGGAAACAAAGATGGTTTATAAAGACCTATTGTTGGGAGCTTTTGTACAACACAAGTGTCAAGGCACAAGAGAGGATCATGCACATGAGGGTATGTGCTAACTTCCAGAAGAATTCAAGCCGATTTGTGTGATGGAAGGACACAAAGCAGTCACACTTTCATGTCCCTACTTGTGTGAAGATAGCTAAAGCTTCCGAATGATGGTTCAATGGAGGAAATGTCTTATAACTCACCATATGGACGTGTGCCTGATAACTGCTCGTGTTATAGTAATGCGAAGTGTTATTATCTTGTAATGAGCATTAAATTAATCAGATTTTATCACTAAAAATTTTGCATTTGTTTACTTTTGTGCATTGTAGGGTTATGAAGATAAAGTGAAGGAAAGGAACAAAGTTAGATCGTTTTCGCCATTATTAGGAAGATTCTTGGACTAAGCAAGGAGCACGGCATGAGTATAGACTTGTGAGTGTGTGCCAACCTCCTTTGGAGGGGCACAAAGGCAGTCACATTCATAATAAGTCTAGCTTGTACTAACAAAGAGAACTTCACCAAATTAGGAGATTTGAAGCAATCGGCATGATCTACCGTTGATTGTGTGCCTAGTTCACCGGCCTCGATGAAGAACGGCGAATTCGGGAGCGTTTTGGCAAGTTATTGTAGCAGCACTGTAGCAAGCTACTGTTCATTTTCGGCCAAAATTCAGAAAACCAGAAAGTTCACACGGGTGTGTGGAAATTCCACACGGCCGTGTGAAATCCCGATAAGTTCAAATTTCAGCCGTGACTCAACATTATAAAAGCTTGTTTTGGAGACTATTTGGAGTATCTTTTTTGCTCTTCTTTGCCCTAACTTCTAGAGAGGAACGGCGAGGGTTTGGAGAGGACTTCATGGAGGTTTGAAGCTCATCATCGGCGTCGACATCAACGTCTGATGGCGGCACAAGACCACGGCCACATCGCACATAAGGGGGTTTTCATCTATGCATTCAAATTGTGTTCTTATTATTACTTTGATGGATTTGTATAGCTCCATGAGGAGCTAAACCCCTTGTGGGTATTCGGATTTGTAAACCCTAGGACTATTATGTTTCTTTGACATTGTTATTATGCTTTTCCATTATTGATGAATAAAAGTGAGTTTCAATCTCGATTTATTTTGTTATTGTTTTCCCTTAGCCGTGATACTAGGGTTGAGAACAATTTAGCTAATTCTTTGGAGGTGTGACAACTCCTAAAGGATTAGACTACTTAGGATTGAAGAGGGTTGAGAGGGTAAGTCGTGAGGTAGCGGAACGCCCCCTTTCCCCTCCGATGTGATTTCCCTACCTTCGTGTTCCATGATTCATTAGCGGTCAAGATAGAGTGAAGTACTAGGAGATAAACTCCCCTGGGGCTTTAGTACGTGTTTGAATCGCTCACCCGCAAGTGCACGGGGTCGCCAAGTAATACCCCTCGCGCGAACACGAGAGGGTCGTATCCCCAAGGGCCCAAGAATCTATTCCTACTTCCTTATCACAATTTTGTCCAACCTAATCAATCACTTGGAAGAAGGACTACAAATAATCTACTAAAGCAAAGAACATGCAAATGGCAAGTTTAAATACGGAGGAAAGTATCAATGTGAGGAAATGGTCACGGATGAGGATTCCCTCGGGAGTTACTAAAGTGACAAGGATGCCCTAACTAGCATGCACGTGGGTGGTTTGGACCGGGAAACCCTAAATTATACCAACCCGATGGTCACAGTGTTGGTCCCTAATCCGGTACGAGTATTGGAATACGGAAGTGCTTCCGCCCAAATCCTTGTACGATTGCAATGGGTTTAGTGGATTTCCCCTAGCTGGGGTTGAAACACAATCAAGGACAACCCTAACAATTGGAGGGGCACAAATACCCGATGGTCACGGCGTATTCGTATATGTATTCCCTTCCAAGCTTGGTGAGCCTAATACTAGGGCAATGGTCATGTGACAGGCTCCCTGAAAGTGCACGGGTTTGTCGAAGTAATAAAAGTTACCCCGGTGAGAGTGTAGTCGAATCCACAGGGAATAGGGAGTTAGAATACGAGATTTCACTATTAAAACTATGCGAAGTACGGAAAAGTAGTAATCGATTTGTGTGTGAATTGCGAGAACAATTATACCAAAGACAGGAAATTAAATAGAGAAAAGTGAAAGATTAGAAATCGCAAGAAAAGAGATTAAAGAGGATTTAACAATTAATGAAGTGGGGTATCCGGACAAGTTATCTCTAGGATCTATGCTTCTAGTGCAAGACTATGCTATTATACCTTCCTATTGATGCTAATTAAGTCGAGGAATTCCTTAGACTCACGGTCCCAAACCTAAGGTCAACCGTGACTAACCCCAATACTATGCCCCGTTATTAGGATTCACAACAACCCTTCACTCTATCGCTCGCACGATTAAGTCCCAGGAGAGTACATCTACCTAAGCCTCACACTACGTGGGATTGCATTAAGTTTTAGGGACTCCTAGTGATTAAACCTGTTCCTATGTGTAGTTCTAACCCTTTGGTCCAGGAGGAAGAACCCTAGTCTAGATTAAGCCCCAGTGCATAGGATTCACTTCAACCCTTCACTCCGTTACTCGCGTAACTAAGCCCCAGGGGAGTTTATCTACCTAGCACTTCACTCTATCTTGACCGCTATTAAATCAAGGAAACGGAGGTAGGGAGAAATCACACCGGAGGGGAAAGGGGTACATCGCTACCTCACAACTCTCCCTCTCAACCCTCTTCAATCTTAAAGAGTCTAATCCTATAGGAGTTGTCACACCTCCAAAGGAAAACCTAGATTGCTCTCAACCCTAGTGTCACATCTAAGGGAAAACAATAGCAAGATAAAATTAAGATCGAAACTCAATTCTTATTCATCAATAATGGAAAAGCATAATAACAATGTTAAAGAAACATAATAACCCTAGAGTTTTACAAGTCCGAATACCCACAAGGGGTTTAGCTCCTCATGGAGCTATACATGTTCATCAATGTATATAATAAAACAAGAAGTAAAGACATAGATGAAAAACCCCCTTGCGTATGGTGTGGCCGTGGTCTTGTGTGGCCGCCGGACGTCGATGACAATGCCGATGACGCGCTCCAAACCTCCACAAAGTCCTCTCCAAAACCCTAGCCGCCCTCTCCAAAGTTGAGGAGAAAATTAGGTCAAAGATTGTCTCAAAAAATCTCCAAATCGGGCTTTTATAATGTGGAGTCGCGGCTTTAAATTTGCTGAAATCGTGGTTTCACACGGCCGTGTGGAATTTCCACACGCCCATGTGAAAATTCTGGAGAACTGATTTTCGGCCAACTGTGAACAGTAACTTGCTACAGTAATTTTCCCGAAACGCTCCCGAATTCGTCGTTCTTCATCGAGGCCATTGAATTGGGCACACAATCAACGGTAGATCGTGTCGATTGCTTCAAATCGCCTAATTGGTGAAGTTCTCCTTGTTGGCATGAGTTAGACTTATTGTGAATGTGACTGCCTTTGTTCCCCTCCAAAGGAGATTGGCACACACCCACAAGTCTATGCTCACGCCTTACTCCTTGCTTAGTCCGAAAATCTTCCCAACAACGCCAAACAAGACCTAACTTCGTTCCTTTCTTCATTTTATCGTCACAACCCTACAATGCACAAAAGTAAACAATTGCACACTTTTTAGTGATAAAATCTGATTAAATTAATGCTCATTGCAAGATAATAACACTTCGCATTACTATAACATGAGCACTTATCATCATGCAACCTAGTATTGTCTAGGAATTGATACATAGAGTTCTCATACATACCAAGGCATTCAAGAATCACCAAACAAGAATCACAAACCACGCCAAATGCATAAAACTAGAACAAGCATCCAAAATACACAAGTTCACCCCCAAGGTTCACCTACATCCGGTGACCTTGGGGTTTAGTTACTCATGATCACAAAACAAGTAGGAAAATACATGAAAACAACCAAAAGCATAACAAGAACACTCCCTCAAAGGATCAAGGCCGAATGACGCTTCCAAGGACGCCACCCAAGGAGTGGCTTCCTTTGTCAATCTTCCTCTCAAATGTGAATCGAAGGTGTGGACTCGTCGTGTCGTGCTCTCCCCGTCTTCCTCTCCTCAAGAATCGCCGCCAAAACCCGGCCTCAAGCTCCCAAGGAAGGTGGTGAAGTCAAGCTCTCCCAAGACCTAGGCTCTCCCTCTCTCTAAATGGACTAAAAACCCTTAAAAACAAGATCCTGCGAGTTATGCGGCCCCCATGCGGCCCCGCATTCCGGGAGAGAGAGTCTCCGAAAAAATCCTGAAAGTCGCGTAATGCTACAGTGAAACTGCTACAGTACTGTTGCGGCCCCAACAACGCCCGCATGGATCTCCTGACCAAGTCCTCCAAGTACCCCCGGGCTCAGTAACAGTGTTTTCGATGCCGATTTCTTCTAAAATTCTATCAACGAGCTCAAAGGGGTCTCATTGGTACCTGTAACATGAAAGAAACCAATTCAGACCAAAAACGGGCGTCAACTCATAGAAAAATAGGCAATATATACGCTCGAATACATAGAAAATATGTATGTTTAGGCATTTATCAAACATCCCCACACCTAAGCATTTGCTTGTCCCCAAGCAAACACACATGAAGAACAGGGGCGCGATGATAAATGACTAAACATACGACCTCAAGCTCAACTGTAAAGTACCCCACTAGCACAGGTGGAAAGAAATCTAGAAAGTGAGCTGTATAGTGAGTGATCGAGTAATGGTAGCCCTGTTTTATCTAAAGTGCTTCCATGAGTGTGTGCTGGCTCCCAACCTTCACCTCCACACCCTGGATTACCCCAGGGGCCCATTCACCCCACATATGGTGAGAGTGGCATGAGACAGTTAAATACATCTTCAATACTCAGTTAAGAGTCTTTTGGGTTCCTAAATAAAACTCTAGCACTTAAGTGATCGTGCAAAATGTCCCAGGGGACGAAGTAGAGATACCAAATTTTTTTTTCTGAGTCCGACTAACATAGACTGCACAACAAATCTTTCGGAAGGATGCACATGCTGATTAGGCACAAGAGCCACCCAACCTACTCAATTACAGTCTACATAGACGCATTCATGCTGTACTAGCAGAGGAATACTGTCATAGACTCCACTTTTTTTTTTTTTACACACTATATCTCATGTCCCTTGGTAACATGTCACAATAGTTCACTTAAGGCTACAGAAAACAATGAAGGAACTCAAAAGCTCTTAACAAACTATTGAAGAAGGAATTTAACAGTCTAATGCCAAAATCATCATAATGGGTTGGTTAGAGTATACAAGGTGGGAGCAATCATGATAGAGCATGAAAAAGCACTAAAAATAAAACAGGGCATCATTCAAGCACAGTATAAGAATACAACTCACTTCTATCATTCTTTCAAGCTAGGAAGTGCTAAACACTAAAATCATAGCTATCATCGGTATTCATGCATGCAAAACAAGTAAAGTACCCCATCCCCACACCTAAAGTTCTACAATGCCCTCAATGTACATAGATCAGCAGAGTAAGGTGCGAGACATGTCAGAGAAATAAAGGAATGAGGTAAAGAAACTTCCCCAATGGTCGATGAGATGAACTCCAAATACGCATGAACCGGGGAAAGTTGAGGGGCGCAAGGGGCGTGGAGCTTCTACAGTGATCAGTCCTGAAAATAGAAAGGAAGCAAATCACACACCAAGGAATAAATAGAGAGCGGGAAAAGTAAGCACGAATAAAAAACGGGAAAGTACAGTTTAGGAGGGTCACGACCCTTGCTAATTGAAAAGTACAACAATACAAACAAACAAGTTTAAAAATAAAAACCAGTGCAAACAACAGAAAACTAAAAGTGGTGCTGTGAGTCTAGAGATCTGAGAGGAGTGATGGTGCAAAGCACGTGGTAACTGTGGAGGAGGTGCCGACAGATGATGAAGCGCCGCGCATGTATGATAAGATCTCGGCCATGCTGCTATCGATGCGGCCCTGTGATGTGGCTAAATTTCTCACTAATGCTGCCAGCGCCTCCTGAGATGTCCCAAAGGTCTGCAACTACTGACAGACCTAGATGCGGAACTCCGCGAAACTGTCCTCAAGTGATGGTCGACTCCCGCTAGGTGTTGCGTCGGGAACAGGGGCAAACTCTGAATCGGACTCGGATCCTGTCTCAGAATCCCAAGAGGTGTCACCGCTGCACGGGAGGTGGTAAGTGTCTCCCGACCTCTCAACTATCCCAATATGAAGCATGATCGACAGACTGAGTGGCGCGACGGTGCACACAAAGCTCATGCCCTAGGTGAGCTCAATCAATCCTAGGCCCCCGATAATGCGTGTAATATACGGCCCGGCAAATATAGCTCCAAGGGCAGTAGAAGTCCCCTGATGCTCAATAAGTCTGGCAAAAAGATGGCCCAGGTGGATGGGGTACCGTTGAAGGATACTGTACATCATAAGCAAATCGGTACGAGAAACCACCCTAGTAGAATCAGCATGACCGTTCACACTTCTGGATAGCAAGGCCTGCATGTACCTGTGAACGGGGTCTGCCATCATAGAAGCCTTCTTCGATGATGATGAGCGAGCAATTGACCTCCAAAGAGAACTAGGGGACACCGAGCGTGGGAAATCACGAGGTAAATTTGCGAAGTCAGAAGTTTGGGTGTCCACAGTGTAGAGCCCAAGATAAATACCCAACTGGTCATGATTGATCCTATGCCTCTTGCCGAAAGCCCGAAAAGAGATAGTACTTGTTTGGCGCGCAATGTGATCGGGACCGGTAACCTCAAATGTGCTCAATACTTCCAAAGTTAACTCTCGGTAGGTGGGCTCGTCAAATTCAAATACCTTATCCCACCCGTCATGAGAGACGGAGTCCCAGACGGTATTGTCGAGGCCTAAAGTCCTCAAGGCCTCCCAATCGATAACTCGTACTGTGCCAAACCTCCTTTTCGACAAGAACGCAAACCTTGTCTTGTGGGCCTCGCTCTCGAAGGTAGGCTCGCAAACGGGTGGTGGAGAGCTTCTCCTCACTTGCTTGGAAGCCACGTGTTTGGTTGGCATCCCTACAAGACAAGAGAAACATCATCAAGCCAAAAAAATATGAGAAAATTGCTTAATGAAGAACAAAGGCTGATTTTTGGCTAGTGCTACAGTAATTTCGGGGAAAAATTGGTAGAGTTTCTTCTTGTAAAAGTGAAAATCTAAATGTACAAAGCTTGGAATTCAAGAGAAATAATTACAAGAAGCATTCACCATGAATACACCATGTTTTCCCATCATTTCAACCAACAAAAACCCTAGAATGAGTGAAAAGAAAGTATACCTTGAACTAGGGCACCAATGAGAAGATGAAGTGAAAATCGGCTTAAAGCTTGATAAAACCTTGAAAATCTTCCAAAAATTTGCTTGCTAGGATGAAGAGAGTGTTTGGATGCAAAAAGAATGAAGGAAAATGGTGGAGAGATGAAGGAGAAAAGAGAAGAAGTTTGATGAAAATTGAGTGAATAGTGAGGAAGTGGGGTGAAGAGAGGGAGAAGTAAGGGTCGGGTGACCATGCGGCCCCTTGTGCGGCCGCATAGCAGGCCGCACAAGTGCCAGGAATTCTCCAGCACAATACTGGCTCAAAAACTCTCAAATTAACCATCGAACTCAACCTAGCACTCAAAAAATACATGAAAACAAAGCCGAAAATACTCAAAAATCATTGAAAACATGGAACTTGAAGCACCAACACTCAAGGAAAAAAACAATGATCATGAAACCAAGGGTGCAACATGGTAAAATAAATTAAGGAAAACGACTAAACAACCACCACAATCAAAGAAATCAACAACACTCAAACTCAAAAGCACCAGACAACAACAAAAAAAAAATACGAAAAACACCCAAACACAACAACAACAACTAAGAAGAAAAAATAGATGCAATGAATTTAAAGACTTTGGTTGCTTCCCAAGAAGCGTTTTTTTAACGTCTTTAGCTCGACATGGCTTACCTCAACTCATGGTGGAACAAAGGGGCGAGATACCTCCAATTTTTGACGACGCATTGTTGCCCGAAAAATTAAATGAGAGACACGAAAAAATCTTGAATTTCCCACGGTCATCAAAGAATAAGTGGTCAACCTCTTCGGGTGGCATCGTCGAGATATTCATCCCCCGCTTTTGCTTGTCTTTTCTCTTCCTCCATAGCTTCTTCAAGGTTCTCTTCTCATGAGAATGTGGTGAAGATTTAACCTCTACTTATGCTAGTTGTTGCATTGGTGGAGGGGGGATCTCATCATCCACTACATCATCTCCAAAATCTTCAAAGTACTCCTCCAAAGGGTTCAAAGCGAGGACTTCCTGCACACAATCAGAGATAATCACATCAGTAGTATCCGTGAAATACAAAGTATCATCGTGATCAAGTGTACGCTTCATTGCTTCGGGGAGGGTAAAAACCACTTGTTCGTCCCCAACCCTCAAAATCATTTTTCCTCCTTTTACATCAATTAGTGCTCCGGCAATATTAAGAAATGGATGCCCGAGGATCAAGGGGACCTCCACATCATCATCCACATCTAGAATTACGAAGTCAACCGGGATGATAAGCTTATCAACTTGAACAAGAATGTCCTCCACAATTCCCCGGGGTCTTCGCACTGAACGATCCGCAAGTTGCAAAGTCATCCGTGTGGGTCTCAAGTTGTCTAACCCCAACCTCAAGAACAAGTTGTACGGCATCACGTTTATGCTAGCTCCCGAGTCGGCCAAGGCGCTTTCTTGCACTCCATCCCCAATCACACAAGGGATGATGAAGCTACCCGGATCATTAAGTTTCTTGGGTAGTTTCTTCTGAATTACGGCCGAGCAATTTCCCGAGAGAGTAACCGTCTCCAAGTCCTCAAGCTTCCTCTTATTGGTGAGGAGGTCCTTCATGAATTTAGCGTATTTCGGCATTTGTGAAAGGGCCTCAACCAAAGGAATGTTTATGTGAAGTTGCTTAAAGATGGTCATGAATTTCTTGAATTGAGCGTCTTCTTTATCTTGTTTGAGCCTTGAAGGATATGGTATCACAGGTTTATACTCAGGCTCCTTCTTAGTCAAGAAACTCGGAACATTTCCATTGTGCTTCCCCTCCATCTCATCAAATTCATCATTACTTGCCTTAGGGTCTTCCCGGTCGGCTACCCTATCGTTGGAGGCACTTGGACCATCCTCGGTCCTTACCTCTAACTGCTTCCCACTCCTTAGTGTCACCGCCTTTAAGTATTCTGATGAGTGTGATCCCGCAAGTGCACGGGTCATCAAGTAATGCCCTGTGCGTGACACAGGGGTCGTATTCCCTGGGGCCCGAGAAGCTACCCTTACTTCCTTATTACAATATTGTTTGACCGATATGATTCAAAAGAGTGAATATGATGCAAAGAAGTTAAAGAAGTAAATAACCAAAGCAAACATACGAGGGCAAGATACGGGGTAGAAATAGGGCTAGGAGTGGTCACGGATGAGGATTCCCTTAGGGGCTACTAAAGTGAGTAGGAAGGCTTGGACTAACATGCAAGTGGCTAATTGGACCGAGAAAACCCTAGACTAGGTCAACCCGATGGTCACGGAAGTCGACCCCTAATCCGGTACGGGTATTGGATACGGTACGTATACCACCCAAGATTTCCCCTACGATTGCAAAGGGTGAAGTGGCTTTCTCAAACTAGGGTTACAATACAAAAGAGTACTCAACCCTAGGAGTGGAGGGGTACAAATACCCGATGGTCACGGCGTATTTATATGTATTTCCCTTCCAATTTTGGTGAGTCTAACACTAGGGAAATGGTCATGCAACCTAGCATTTCCTAAGTCTTTTGATACATAGAGTTCTCATACATACCAAGCATGTAAAACACCAAACAATGGATCACAAACAAGCCACAAACAATGTATAGAACAAGATCATCCAAAACATCACAGGTTCACCCCCAAGGTTCACCTACATCCGGTGACCTTGGGGTTTAAGTGCTCATGTTCACTAAATACAACAATAAATGCATGGAAACAAACGACAAAGGCATGAGAAGGACTCCCTCAAAGGATGAAGGCCGGTGAAGTTCCAAAGACGCCACTCCAAGGGGTGGCTTCCCTAGTCTTCAACCTCCAAATGAAAGCCCTAGGATGAAGGATCTTCCCAAAACCTTGCTCTCCTCGCCAAATCCTTGCCTAGATCACCCTCCAAGAGCTTCTTCTTCATCAATTCGAAGGTGGTGGTGAGAGGCCCTAAGAAGAACTCCAAGATGCCCTCTCAAAACCCAAGTAGAGCCCCTTTAAATGATGAGTTCGGGCAAGCTCACGGGTGGCCTCACGGTCCATATACGGCCCGTGAGGGAGCCTGTATTACGGGCTGCAAGAAATAGCAAAGATGTGATTTTGCACAGTAAACTGCTACAGCAAACTGCTACAGTAACGTACTACAGTGAACTGCTCGCGGATGACCTCACGGCCGTGAGCTTGCCCGTGAGGATTCCTAGACTTAGAATTTTCTTCAAATCTTCGTGCTTCAGGCTGCTACAGTGTTGCTACAGTGCCAGGGAACCCGAAACGACGATTTCGGTGTCAATTTCTTCTCAAATTGCCCGTGAGGATTCCCAGACTTAGAATTTTCTTCAAATCTTCGTGCTTCAGGCTGCTACAGTGCCAGGGAACCCGAAACGACGATTTCGGCGTCAATTTCTTCAAATCTTTTGTACCTAAAACACAAAATAAACCAATTTAGACCTAAAAGGGCATCGATTCATCAACAAAATACGAGAAGCATGCGCATGCATACGTATAAAATACGTACATTTAGACGTTTATCATGTTCCCTTGGGTTGCATTCAGTGTTGCTAGGCAAGCTACCCGAGGGACGATCTGACTGTGCCCTAGCAAGCTGTCACACCTGGGTCTCAAGAGACTGAATGGAGGCTTGGACATTTCTCAATATAGTACCGAATTTATCAAATCTCTTGTCTACATTTTGGAATTTTGCCTCCGTAGAAATTATGAATCGAGCCAAAACATCTTTAGTCGAGTATTTCTTTTCTTGGACCTGCTGGGGTTGAAGTTGGGGTCCCTGGGGTGGTGGAGGTCTCTGTTGGAATTGGTCTTGGTTCCACGACATGTTCGGGGGATTCCTACATCCCGAGTTGTAGCTATTACCGTATTGATTCCCCGGTCCCCGAGGACCTCCACCAACATAATCCACCGATTCCACGGGTGCAGGGGGAGCAATAAAAATTGGACACTGTGAGGTTGCATGTCCTGCACCACAAGTCTCACAGGACAATACTGCCTTAGGGGTAGAACTAGACCCCAACATGAACTGATCAAATTTCTATGTCAAAGCACTGACTGCAGTGTTGTTATCGGTGACATTCTTCGATAAGGCCTTAACCTTTGCTATCAATGTGGTGGTCTCATTCACATCGAACAGGCCAGCAACCCTTGGTCCCTTCTGCCGAGTGCTCCAGTGGCACTCATTGCTTGCCATGTTCTCAATTAGTTTCTCAGCTTCCTCAGGGAGCTTGTCACTCAAGGAGCCACTCGCCGCGGCATCAATGAGTTGTCTCGCAGCATAATTCAACCCATTACAGAACATCTGCACTCGCATCCAAGCAGGGAAGCCATGATGAGGGCACCAACGTAACAAGTCTTTGAACCGCTCGTGTGCCTCAAAAAGGGTTTCAGAATTCCCTTGTCTGAAAGAGGAGATCTCTTGTCTCAATCTTGCTGCCTTGCTCGGTGGGAAATACCTGGCCAAGAATTTCTCAACCATTTCCTTCCAGGTGGTGATGGACCTGGGAGCTAAGGAAGTGAGCCATCTGTACGCTGCCCCCCTCAAACTGAATGGAAACAATCGCAGTCTGATAGCATCATCGGACACAGAGTTGATCTTGAAAGTAGAGCAAATTTGCAGGAAACAAGATAGGTGAGCATGCGGGTCCTCATCAGCTAAACCATCAAACTGAACTGAATTTTGTATCATCCCGATCGTGCTCGCCTTGATCTCAAAGTTGTTCACCGGGACTGTGGGAGCTTGCACACTGAATTCTTCCCCGGTGAACTGTGGTCTCTCAAAATCGGATAAACTTCTCCTTGGTTCGCCCATAACTGATGATTCACTAGATTCAACCCGAACCTCTCGTTGCCTCGAACTCTCGGTGACCTCTCTCAATCGTTGATGCAAAGTGCGTACGATCTCGTCGTCGGGCTCAACAAGAGTTGCTTGACCCGCCCGAGTCATACGATGGGTACCTCGCAAAATAATTAATAGTCAAAACAAGAAAATGATGGAATGATGAAATATAAACAAGAATGGTAAAAACGAGCAAAAATAAAATAGTTAAATCAACACGCTTTAAGTTTTCAGAATATTCCTCGTGGGTCCCCGGCAACGGCGCCAAAAACTTGGTACGCGTTTGAATCGCTCACCCGCAAGTGCACGGGGTCGCCAAGTAATACCCCTCGCGCGAACACGAGGGGGTCGTATCCCCAAGGGCCTGAGAATCTATTCCTACTTCCTTATCACAATGTTGTCCAACCTAATCAATCACTTGGAAGAAGGACTACAAATAATCTACTAAAGCAAAGAACATGCAAATGGCAAGTTTAAATACGGAGGAAAGTATCAAGGTGAGGAAGTGGTCACGGATGAGGATTCCCTCAGGAGTTACTAAAGTGACAAGGATGCCCTAACTAGCATGCACGTGGGTGGTTTGGACCGGGAAACCCTAAATTAGACCAACCCGATGGTCACAGTGTTGGTCCCTAATCCGGTACGAGTATTGGAATACGGAAGTACTTCCGCCCAAATCCTTGTACGATTGCAATGGGTTTAGTGGATTTCCCCAAGCTAGGATTGAAACACATTCAAGAACAACCCTAACAATTGGAGGGGCACAAATACCCGATGGTCAAGGCGTATTCGTTCCCTTCCAAGCTTGGTGATCCTAATACTAGGGCAATTGTCATGTAACCTAGTATTGTCTAGGAATTGATACATAGAGTTCTCATACATACCAAGGCATTCAAGAATCACCAAACAAGAATCACAAACCACACCAAATGCATAAAACTAGAACAAGCATCCAAAATACACAAGTTCACGCCCAAGGTTCACCTACATCTGGTGACCTTGGGGTTTAGTTACTCATGATCACAAAACAAGTAGGAAAATACATGAAAACAACCAAAAGCATAACAAGAACACTCCCTCAAAGGATCAAAGGCCGAATGACGCTTCCAAGGACGCCACCCAAGGAGTGGCTTCCTTTGTCAATCTTCCTCTCAAATGTGAATCGAAGGTGTGGACCTGTCGTGTCGTGCTCTCCCCATCGTCCTCTCCTCAAGAATCACCTGTAAAACCCGGTCTCAAGCTCCCAAGGAAGGTGGTGAAGTCAAGCTCTCCCAAGACCTAGGCTCTCCCTCTCTCAAAATGGACTAAAAACCCTTAAAAACAAGATCCTGCGAAAGTCGTGCAAACTGCTACAGTACCATGTGCGGCCTCAACAGCGCCCGCATGGAACCCCGCATGGATCTCCTGACCAAGTCCTCCAAGTTTTCGTGCTACGGTGATCGCTACAGTACCTCCCGGGCTCAACAACAGTGTTTTCGATGCCGATTTCTTCTAAAATTCTGTCAACGAGGTCAAAGGGGTCTCATTGGTACCTGTAACACGAAAGAAACCAATTCAGACCAAAAACGGGCGTCAACTCATAGAAAAATACGCAATATGTACGCCCGAATACATAGAAAATACGTATGTTTAGGCATTTATCAGGCTTAGTTGCGCGAGCAACAGAGTGAAGGATTGTAGTGAATCTTAGTATTGTGACTTAATCTTGACTAGAGTTCTCTCACCTGGACCAAAGGGTTTGAACTACATATAGAAACCGGGTTTATCACTAGGAATCCCTAGAACCTAAAGCAATTCCACATAGTGTGAGGCTTAGGAAGACGAACTCCCTTAGGGCTTAGTTGACAGGTCAACGAGAGTCAAGGGTCGTAGTGAAACCTATTGATGGGGCATAGTGTTGGGATTAGTCATGGTTGACCTTAGATTTGGAACCATGTGTTTAAGGATCTCCTCGACGCAATTAACATCAATAGGAAGGTATAACAGCATTGTCTTGCACTAGAAACATAAGTCCTAGGGGTAGCTTGTCTGGATACCCATCTTCTCTCATTACTTGTTCTACTCTTCTACTCTTATTTGCACTCTCTCATCTTCCACACTTCTCTTTTAATTCTTGCTTTTACCAATTATTCTGGCACTCACTCATTGATTTCCTTTCGCACATCGCGTTAGCTAAATAGTGAATACTTATATCTCAAATCCCTATTCCCTATGGATATGACTACCTACTCACCAGGGTATTTTATTACTTCGACAACCCGTGCACTTTCGAGCCCCTGTCAGTGCCCGACCATGTGGCATCAAGATAAGAGAGTTTGGATCGCGTTTAATGAAGAGTACTGTAGCAAAAAAAAAAAAAAAAAATTGATTTTTTACTCTAGCAGAAATCACAGTTCACGCGACCGCGTGGGAATTTTGCAGCCCACGCGACTGCGTGGGATCTTGATAAGTGTCTAAATGTAAATGTTTTAATATACGTACTCTGTACACTTAGCATGTATTTTGTTAAGAATTGATGCCCGTTTTGTGCTTAATCGACTATTATTTATGTTGTAGGACACGGGGGAGCCATGAGGAGCACGAGAATACAATTTGGGCGAAAAAGGATGAAATTCAGGCGTCGCAGCACTGTAGCGCATTTACTGTAGCCGAAGCACTGTAGCATTCTTACTGTAGCAGTTGCTGTTGCACCTGAGGAGTTTTGGGCTGGAAATGATGGAAGTGCATAAGAGTAAACAGTGCATCATACGGGGCCGTATAAGGGGCCGTGAGCATCTAAAGACAGCGATTTTATACTAGGGTTCACGGCCCCCTATCCACCCCGGGATCCATTCTTCCACCCCGGGATATACCCCCACATAAGCCAAGTTTTGCCTACCTATCCACCCCGGGATGGATCTATCCACCCCGGGATATTGCGGGCATATTTAAGGTTGTTTTTAGGGCACACAAGAGAGACTTTTTCTTGGCCTTTTGGGCCGCCGCCACCACTTCATCTTGAGGCTTTCCGGCCACCTTTTGGCGGGGATCCAAGTGGGAAACAAGCACACATCATCACCAAGAGGGAGAGGAGCAAAGGAGAAGGTGTTGGAGTGAAGATCTAAGCCACCATTGACAAACCTTTGAAGCTTCACCCATTCAAGGGGATTAAGACCTAGAGGGAGTTTTCATTGCTTCTTTTATGTTTTTGTCTTCCTTGTATGTTCTTTAAGTGTCCCTTGTAATGAGGGATTAACTTATTGTTGTGTTTGGATTTGGATGAACCCTAGGGTTTATCTTGTGTATGAACTTTGGATTGTTGCTTTTAATCTAGTTTGATGGTTGTTTGAGGTTCAATCTTTCATGCTTTCATGTCTAGAATTACATCCATGGAGAAATCCGTAATTCTTTTATGAGTTGTGCATGTAGACGTGACCTACTCACGCGCACTAGATCTAGGAGAGATTGAAAGGGGATTCTTGTGCCGACACGCCGAGAAATTGGGTGTCGGTAGCCCTCCATTGCTAGGTTTAAGCCGAAGGATAGTAGGTTTACTCCTATTAGAGATTTCACGGAGCTTAATGCGATCGTAGGTGGGTTAATACGGAGAGATTCCAGTTAACACTCGTATGGGATTAGGGGTTAGTCGCCGAGAGATCGGGGCTAATCTACTCACGAGGTCTCTAGGTCTCAACTATCATCAATGCATCTTTATATCATCCTAGTTTTGGACTTAATGACAACCCTAGGTGGATTCCTTATCCAAACACACCCTTCTCATGCTTGATACTCCCTTGATTGTTTACATCCGTGTGTTAGTTACCAGGCCATAGGATTAGTTTAAATTAGTTTGTTTGCTTTATTTTCTTCCCACTCATATTGAATGGTAGGCTAGAAAATAGATGAAGAGTGAGTAATAGTACTTCCTTGGCCCCAGTGGAATACGACCCCTGTGTCACTCACAGGGTATTACTTGGCGATCCCGTACACTTGCGGGGAAGCAATCAAGTTTTTGGCGCCACTGCCGGGGACATTCAAGGAATACTAGGAAAGCTTGTAGTCTATTGCTCTAGTCGTTTGCTTTGTAAATATTTGTTTTTGTATGTGTCTTTTACCGTTTTGTGCATATTTATTTATTTTACTTCTTGCTTATTTTCTTTGTTAGCTTATTGTTTTTATTTTTTATTTTTTTGATTATTGACACAGGGCCATGGATTTCCAAGAAAAGCTTTTGGCCGCCAAAATCTTTGCACTTGAAGAGAAGGTAGAAAAGTTTCTTGCCATGAAAGCAATCCCAAGCAATCCACCACAACCCCAAGTTCTCCGATTTCAGCCCCAACCACAACAAGTGAGAAAGTACACCACTGAAGAAGTCTTGGCTACATTTATGATCCACACAGAAACAGGGTTTCGGAATATAGACAAAAGGTTTGATGAATTTCTAACCATATTGAGAAATGTCCAAGATTCTATTGAATCTCTCGAGAACCAAGTCGGGCAACTTGTTAGGGAAAATTCCGAGCATTCTTCAAGTAGCCCATCGAGCAATATCGAAAATAACCCAATCGAGCACTTGAGGGCCATCACTCCTATGATTGGGAAGCAAATAGTGGTGGGAGCCAAAGAAAGTCCAAGTGTCATGGGAGATGGGGTCAAGCAAGACAGGGATGTGGATGTCATCATGGCCATGGAAACATGTGAGGAAGTGGAAGAAGCTCCATCGACCACATTTGAAGACGCTACTTGCCTCAACATTGAGCATTCAATAAACCAATCTTTAATCTTCAAGTGCAGAAAAGAAACTCCGGGAATTGTATTTGATGATGTGGGAAGGAAGCTTAGGCCATCCTTGAACCCACCAATGCCGGGCTTGGACAATTTCCACCCAAAAATATTTCCATGGCGGCCCAAGCAAATTTTGTGGGCAATTGTTGAGAGAAAAATTGTGGAAAGGATGTTAAAGCCACCAATTAATCCACCCATGCCAAGCTTGACAAGCTCTCAACCCAACTTGTTCCCTTGGAGACCCAAACAACACATATGGGAAGTTCAAGAACATTTAATAAGAGTCGAGGAAGAACATGTGGGTAGGAGGTGGAAACCATCCATGGACCCACTCATGCCGAGCTTAAATAACTCTCGACCAAAGCTTTTTCCATGGAGGCCCAAGCAATCTTGTGTTGGGATACTCAAAGGAATAATTGCCGGGACTATAAAAGAAGCGGGGAGGAGGTTCACGCTATCTAAGGATCCGCCAAAGTTAAAGTTGCACAATGCCCGGCCCAAGCTTTTTCCATGGAGGCCTAAAGGTAACATGTTCTTGGTCTCCACAAGCTCATCATCCCGGAAGGTATGTTTTGTATTTCTTGGTAGTTCTTATGCCACTTCTAGCCGGGATGAACACACCCTTTTCAAGCCTCATTAGGTAAGAATAAGGTACGTCGAGCTTATGACGTTAAACAAGCGCTTCTTGGGAGGCAACCCAAGCTTTAAATTTCTTCATTTTCTTCTTTTTTTGTTTCTAGTTGAGTGTAATATTGTGTATTTGTTATGTATGCTTGTGTTTCTTTCATGTCTTTATTTGTTTGAATAAGCCCATGCTTGTTTGCCTTGTACATTTCTCTCATCGTCGTTCTTGTATTTTAATCGATAACCATCTTGAGAAACACATATTTTTGATGTTATGTCATGTTTTAGATCGTGTTTTTAAGCATTTCTTTCAAGTTGGAGGTGTTCTAAATCACTTCATTGCCTTACTTAGTCAATTGGAGAAGTAATTTCTGAGTTTTTGAAGCTTCCCAAGTTCTCACGGCCTCAATGGGGCCGTATGGGAGGCCATTTTGCAAAAACCAGTGAGATTTGCCTAGGGTATACGGCCCCCCATATGGCCCATTTGGGGGGGGGGATAGACACTGTTCATCCTCATCATATTACCTCTCTCTCTCTCTCTCTCTCTCTCTCTCTTCATTTCTCCTTCTTCCCACACGATTTTTTCTTTTCTTTCTCCACCAAATCTTGGCCAAATCTTCTCATTTCTTCTCCTAGATCACCTCCTAACCTCTTTGAGAAGTCGATCTAATGGTTTTCTTCGAGCTTAACTCTAGTTTTCTCAAGTTTTCATCGGTAAGCTCTTTGGTGCCCTAACTTTATATTTTTCATTTTTCTTGCATTCTTGGAGCTTTTGTGTGGATGTTTTCAAGAATTTTGCTTGATTTTGGTGGTGTGATGGTTATGGATATGGTTTCAATTGATTTAATGTAAAAATTTTTGGATTTTCATGTTTTTGGGGAGGTTCTTTCAGAGTGAACAGTACCCATACGGCCCCCCATACGGCCGTATGGTTACTATTCATCATTTTACCAAATTTTTCCCCATCTTTTGCACCACATTTTGAGTTGTATTGGATTCCTCTATACTTGATTGGGTTCTTCATGGTTTGTAGGCATGTCAAGGATGAAGAAATCAGCTAGCGACCATGAAGTTATGTTTGCACCACATGGAACCACAATTTCGACGAACCCAATTCTAAAGACAAGGACTAGCATGGACACTTTGTTTTGTTGTTTTAGTCTTTATTTTTTTTTTAGCTTTTGTGTTGTTTTTGTGTTTTGTATTAGTTTTTGCATGATTACTCCCCATCTCTCCTTTGTGAATTTTGTGGAATGATGTTGTGCCCTTTTTGCCTTGTAGGGCATTAAGGGAAGTTTGGTGAGCTTCTCCACATTCAATGGAGATTGGACCCAACATGTATAGCTCGCCGTACACTTTGGTCGGGTCACATTTGGCCATTTGTACAAGATAAACCGGGGAAGTTCGCTTTCACCCTCCTCTATTGTTTTTATTGCTTAAATTGCCATGTTCTTCATGATTAGTGTACATTGAGGGCAATGTACAACACTAAGTGTGGGGATGGGTGTATTACATGTTTAGTGGCCATATCTACATGCTAGTGTTATCAATGATGGCTTTGTTCATTCTTGTTAGATTCTTCAAGTATGAATTAATGATTGATGTGAGTTACATTTCTTTTGTTGTGCTCTATTGAATCCTGTTTCACCTTTAGTATTATTCTGTGCACTGAGTCTTTTGTTGATGCCCTGGGAATAGCCTGCTTGACTTTCTTAACTCTCTTGTATGCTTAACACACAATTTTGAGTACTTAGCCTTAGACTACTAAGTTCTATCCTTCAATGAACTCTTAAGAACTTCTAAGTCTTTTTGAGCTAGTCCTAATTTTGTAACTTGTAGTGCAGTCTAGGGTGTATATATATAAAAAAAAAAAAAGAGAAAATGAGTCTATGACAGTATTCCTCTGCTAGTATAGCACGAATGCGTCTATGTAGACTGTAATCAAGTAGGATGGGTGGCTCTTGTGCCTGGCCAGCATGTGCATCCGTCTGAAAGATTATTTTTGTGCAGTCTACGTTAGTCGGACTAAAAATAAAAAAATGTATATACATATAAATAAAAATAACCCTAGTGATCACTTAGACTGCCTACTTGAGTTTGTGAGAAGAAATGGGATTTAGTCTCAAGTTGTAGAATTAGAAGGATCTTAATTGTTCATTGGAGTGGCACTTAGCTTTTTGAGACTCAGTACTCTGTATTTGTGGAGTGATTAGCATCTAGAGCTGTACTAATTGAAGTCATAGGGCTAGGCCATGTCAGGGCAAATGAGATGAAAGATTCACTTACACTGTACAGACATATAAGAGGTGAGACAGGATCTATTTGTTGTACGTATTGACTGTAACTCAACATTTGTATATCATTATTCTATACTTGTATAATCTTGTATTCATTTGAGCCGGAGATGTACATTTAGCCACTTATCATTCCCTTTATTTTTCATGATTTGTTTGCTTGGGGACAAGCAAACGCTTAGGTGTGGGGATATTTGATAAGTGTCTAAATGTAAATGTTTTAATATACGTACTCTGTACACTTAGCATGTATTTTGTTAAGAATTGATGCCCGTTTTGTGCTTAATCGACTATTATTTATGTTGTAGGACACGGGGGAGCCATGAGGAGCACGAGAATACAATTTGGGCGAAAAAGGATGAAATTCAGGCGTCGCAGCACTGTAGCGCATTTACTGTAGCTGGAGCACTGTAGCATTCTTACTGTAGCAGTTGCTGTTGCACTTGAGGAGTTTTGGGCTGGAAATGATGGAAGTGCATAAGAGTAAACAGTGCATCATACGGGGCCGTATAAGGGGCCGTGAGCATCTAAAGACAATGATTTTATACTAGGGTTCACGGCCCCCTATCCACCCCGGGATCCATTCTTCCACCCAGGGATATACCCCCACATAAGCCAAGTTTTGCCTACCTATCAACCCCGGGATGGATCTATCCACCCCGGGATATTGCGGGCATATTTAAGGTTGTTTTTAGGGCACACAAGAGAGACTTTTCCTTGGCCTTTTGGGCCGCCGCCACCACTTCATCTTGAGGCTTTCCGGCCACCTTTTGGCGGGGATCCAAGTGGGAAACAAGCACACATCATCACCAAGAGGGAGAGGAGCAAAGGAGAAGGTGTTGGAGTGAAGATCTAAGCCACCATTGACAAACCTTTGAAGCTTCATCCATTCAAGGGGATTAAGACCTAGAGGGAGTTTTCATTGCTTCTTTTATGTTTTTGTCTTCCTTGTATGTTGTTTAAGTGTCCCTTGTAATGAGGGATTAACTTATTGTTGTGTTTGGATTTGGATGAATGATAAACGCCTAAACATACGTATTTTCCATGTATTCGGGTGTATGTATTACATATTTTTCTATGAGTTGGCACCCGTTTTTGGTCTGAATTGGTTTTTTTCGTGTTACAGGTACTGATGTGACCCCTTTGAGCTGATTGATAGAATTTGAGAAGAAATCGGCAACGAAAACACTATTTCATAGGGGGTTACTGTAGCGACCACTGTAGCAGATCCTGTAGCACGAATCCTTTGGCGAAATGGCTAAGTCTGGAGGTTCATGCGGTCTGTCATGCGGGCACTGCAGAGGCCGCATACGGTACTGTAGCAGTTTACTGTAGCGGAACTGTAGCAACTTACACGATTTCGGGTTTTCTCGGGATTTTCTCTCCCCGCATACGGGGCCGCATAACGTTCTGGATGATGTTTTTAAGGGTTTGGAGTTCATTTGGAAGAAAAAGAGAGCCCTAGGTCTTGAGCCAACTTGCCACCATCTTCAAATCGGAGCTAGGAGCTGCCGTCGGAGGCCATTTCCGGGGAGAGAACGACGAGGAGAGCGACATACGACGAGATCCACCCTCTTGATCCTTAGTTTGGAGGAGAATCGACAAGGGAAGCCACCCCTTTGGTGGCGTCTTTGGAACGTCATTCGGCTTCTATCTTTTGAGGGGGTGTTCTCATCTATGTATTTGGTTGTTTTGATGTGTTTTCTTGTGTATTTTGTATTCATGAGCAACTAAACCCCAAGGTCACCGGATGTAGGTGAACCTTGGGGGTGAACTTGTGTAGGATGCTTGCTTGACTTGATTTATGCATTTGAGACTTGTTTGTGAACCTTGTTTGGTGTATTTGATTGCTTGGTATGCATGAGAACTCTGTGTATCATTGTTTAGATAATGCTAGGAAGCATGACCATTGCCCTAGTATTAGGCTCACCAAGCTTGGTAGGGATACATGTATGAATACGCCGTGACCATCGGGTATTTGTACCCCTCCAATTGTTAGGGTTGACCTAGTTTGTGTCTTCTCCCTAACTTGAGAAACCTTTTGCTCCCTTTGCAATCGTGTGAGGATTCGAGCGGAAGGAATTCCGTATTCGATACTTGTACCGGATTAGGGACCAATTTCCGTGACCATCGGGTTGGTCTAACTTCGGGTTTCTCGGTCCAAACTACCCATTTGCATGCTAGTTAAGGCAAGCCCCGCACTTTAGTAGCCCCCTTGGTAATCCTCATCCGTGACCCTCTCTTTATATTGTTTTATCCCTCGTTCATTGCCTCCACCTTAGAACACTTTATTTGCATGTTAATCATCTTTTTACTTTCTTTTGCACAACACTTGACTTGATTGGCCAAACAATCATACGAAGAGGAAGTAAGGGTAGATTCTCGGGCCCTTGGGAATACGACCCCCTCGCGCGCGCGTGAGGGGTATTACTTGACGACCCGTGCACTTGCGGTCGACCCATCAAGTTTTTGGCGCCGTTGCCGGGGACCCACGAGAAATATCCGGAAAACTTAGAGTTGGTTGATTTGGCCATTATTTTGTTTCGTTTTTTTTGCACCACTGTATATATATTCTGTTTCATTCCTTTTATTTTGTAAATATCTCTTATCTATCATTTAACCATGTCTTCATCAGGTGACTGGAGCAATTATTATCGGTCTCAGGAGGTGCACCTTTACTACTCAGGCGCAGGGACTACATGGAACCCTCCATGCTTGTATGATGATCAGTGGAGGAGGCAGCACTATGAAGACTCAACCAGCTTTACCACAGAAAATCACGACACTGAGTCTATTCTCCAACAGTATATGCAGACTGAAAGGGTGAATCTAGTACAGTCTTTTGGACCCTCTAGCTGCCTGCTCGATCCCGTCAACAATTGGACAGAGAATAACTCAGATGAACACTTAGGCTCGTGGGCTCCAGTTGACAAGGAGACAGATCGAACAGGGTCGGAGAGTTCAGAAGGAAAGGACTATTTACAGGAGGAGCACATGAATTCAGTTGAAGTAGAACAACATGAAATGGAAGACAGCTCGGGGAATGATAGTTCATGTGAAATGGAAGATCAGAGAGTCGAAAAGGATGATTTGAGCAATTATGGGAGATTGAAATCATCGCTTGAAGAACCCCCTGAACTGGAATTGAAGCAACTACCAGACCATCTAGAGTATGCCTTCTTGGGGGAAAATTCTACACTCCCTGTTATCATTGCAGCAGACTTGACCAGACAACAGAAGGACATGCTCCTGGATGTACTAAAGAAACACAAGAAGGCAATTGCTTGGAAAATCGCTGATATTAAGGGGATCAATCCATCATTCTGCACTCACAAAATTCTTATGGAAGACAATCACAGGCCTTTGGCAATACCCCAACGAAGATTGAATCCTAACATGAAAGAGGTAGTAAAGAATGAAGTCATCAAGCTCCTTGATGCGGGCATTATTTACCCCATTTCTGACAGTGCATGGGTGAGTCCAGTTCAAGTAGTACCCAAGAAAGGGGGTATGACAGTCGTGACCAATGAGAAGAATGAATTGATACCTACCAGAACGGTAACAGGATGGAGGGTTTGCATAGACTACAGAAAGCTTAATGATGCCACAAGGAAGGATCATTTCCCCTTACCCTTCATTGATCAGATGCTTGAGCGACTTGCCGGCCACTCCTACTATTGCTTCTTGGACGGTTTCTCTGGATATTTTCAAATTCCTATTGCTCCAGAAGATCAAGAGAAAACTACTTTCACTTGCCCCTATGGTACTTTCGCTTACCGGCGGATGCCTTTTGGACTTTGCAATGCACCGGCCACTTTTCAGAGGTGTATGATGGCCATCTTTGAAGACATGGTAGAGGACATTATGGAAGTGTTCATGGATGACTTCTCCGTGTTCGGTGACTCGTTCGACCTATGCCTCAAAAACCTTGAACGGGTCCTGAGTAGATGTGAAGAAACAAATCTGGTGCTTAGTTGGGAGAAATGTCATTTTATGGTCAAGGATGGCATTGTCCTGGGACACAAAATTTCAAAACAGGGGATTGAAGTGGATAAGGCAAAGGTCGCTACTATTGAAAAACTTCCTCCTCCAACTTCAGTGAAGGCCATCAGGAGCTTCCTAGGACATGCTGGGTTTTACAGAAGATTCGTGCAAGATTTCTCTTCCATCTCCCGACCATTGACAAAACTGTTGGAGAAGGATGCTCCTTTTGAATTCAATAGTGACTGCATGAATGCCTTCTTAACTCTCAAGAAGAAACTGGTTGAAGCACCAATCATGGTTTCCCCAGACTGGAGTTTGCCATTTGAGCTGATGTGTGATGCGAGTGACTATGCTGTGGGTGCAGTGCTTGGGCAACGAAGGGACAAACACTTTCATCCTATCTACTATGCAAGTAAAACTTTGAATGATGCTCAAGAAAACTATACCACTACCGAGAAGGAATTGTTGGCGGTAGTCTTTGCATTTGACAAGTTCCGATCATACTTGGTGTTGTCCAAGGTGATTGTTTACACAGACCATTCTGCCCTAAAGTATCTATTGAGCAAGTCGGATGCCAAGCCGCGACTGATTCGCTGGGTGCTACTTCTTCAGGAATTTGACTTGGAGATAAGAGATAAAAAAGGGGCAGAAAACCTTGCTGCTGACCATCTCTCCCGCCTTGAGGGTCCCAATGACGACGTATTGGAAAAGAGAGAAATCAATGATTCATTTCCTGGAGAACAATTATGTAGTATTCAGGTGGTAGCAACAAATGAAACCCCGTGGTTCGCTGACTTTGCCAACTTTCTAGCTGCGAAAACATTCCCTAAGTGGCTCACTCACCCACAACGGAAGAAATTCTTTGCCGACCTGAAGTATTATATTTGGGAAGACCCCCATTTATTCAGGGTTTGCTCGGATCAGACTGTCAGAAGGTGTGTTTCGTTAGAGGAAGGGCAAGATATCTTGAAGCATTGCCATTCTGGGCCGACAGGTGGTCATTATAGTGGGAACCGGACTGCTAGGAAGGCCCTCGATGCGGGGTTTTATTGGCCGACTATGTTCCAAGATGCACAAACATTGGTGCAACATTGTGACAGGTGCCAGAGAACGGGTAATATCTCAAAAAGAGAGGAAATGCCTCAATCATGGAATCAAGCATGCGAAGTATTTGATGTTTGGGGAATCGACTTCATGGGGCCGTTTCCTAGCTCGCAGGGCAACAAATATATCCTAGTGGCAGTGGACTATGTCTCCAAGTGGGTGGAAGCACAGGCCCTCCCATCGTGTGATGCACGAGTTGTTGTGAAATTTCTAAGAAAATTGTTTTCCCGGTTCGGAGCACCTAGAACAATCATTAGTGACCGAGGCACTCATTTCTGCAACTCTCAGTTTGAGAAGGTTTTGAAACGATATGGTGTGTCTCATAGAATCTCAACCGCTTATCACCCGCAAACCAATGGTCAAGTGGAGGTATCAAATAGGGAATTGAAGCGCATCCTTGAGAAAACAGTGAGTCACCATAGGAGGGATTGGGCCGACCAACTTGATGATGCACTCTGGGCATATAGAACCGCATACAAGACACCTATTGGGACAACACCATATAGATTGGTCTATGGAAAGACATGTCACTTGCCGGTTGAACTTGAACACAAGGCTTATTGGGCCATAAAGCAACTTAACTTTGATCCTCATTTGTGTGGTCGCAAGCGAAAACTCCAATTAAATGAGTTAGAGGAATGGCGGTCCTTGGCGTATGACACATCAATAAGGTACAAGGAGAAAATGAAGGAATACCATGACCGGCATATTAAACGAGCCAAGTGTTTCCAACCCAGGGACCAAGTACTATTATTCAATGCAAGATTAAAATTATTCCCCGGGAAGTTAAAATCACGATGGCATGGCCCCTACACCGTCACTCAAGTGTTCCCTCACGGCGCCGTCGAGATATCTCATTCACAATTGGGAACCTTTAAGGTTAATGGGCACCGGTTGAAACACTATTTCTCAGGTAACAACATTTCACACAAGAATGGAGGTAATTTGACTTCCTTTGATCCACCGTGATGTCAAGGTAAGAGACGTCGAGCTAAAGACGTTAAACAAGCGCTTCTTGGGAGGCAACCCAAGTCTTTAAATTCATTGCATCTATTTTTTTTTCTTCTTAGTTGTTGTTGTGTTTTGGTGTTTTTCGTATTTTTTGTGGTGCTTTTGAGTTTGAGTGTTGTTGATTTCTTTGATTGTGGTGGTTGTTTAGTCGTTTTCCTTAATTTATTTTACCATGTTGCACCCTTGGTTTGATGATCATTGTATTTTTCCTTGAGTGTTGGTGCTTCAATCTCCATGTTTTCAATGATTTTTGAGTGTTTTCGGCTTTGTTTTCATGTAATTTTTGAGTGCTAGGTTGATTTCAAAGGTTGATTTGAGAGTGTTTTGAGCTACAAAATTCCTGGGCCTTGTGCGGCCTGTCATGCGGCCGCACAAGGGGCCGCACAAATTTTCCCGAGAGCAATGCGGCCTGCTATGCGGCCGCATAGCAGGCCGCATAGATTTTCCAGAGCCTTATGCGGGGTACCATGCGGCCGCATAGCAGGCCGCATGGATTTTCCAGAGAGCTATGCGGGGTACCATGCGGCCGCATGGTAGGCCGCATGGTCACCCAGCCCCTATTTCCCCCTCTCTTCAGCCCATTTCCTCACTATTCACTCAATTTTCATCAAACTTCTTCTCTTTTCTCCTTCATCTCTCCACCATTTTCCTTCATTCTTTTTGCATCCAAACACTCTCCTCATCCTAGCAAACGAATTTTTGGAAGATTTTCAAGGTTTTATCAAGCTTTAAGCCGGATTCCACTTCATTTTCACTTTGGTGCCCTAGATTGAAGTAAGTTCCATATCTCTCCATTTCTAGGGCTTTTCTTTGTGTTTTTGGGCTGATTTTCTTGGGAATGTGGTTGTGAATGTTTCTTGTGAATGTATGTGTTGAATTTCAAGGTTTGTAAAATTTGTTTGCTACTTTTACAAGAAGAGACTCTTGAAAAATTTTCCCGAAATTACTGTAGCAACAATAAGATTTCAGCCCATTGATGCCATTGTGCATTCTTTTCATATATTTTTGGTTTGATGAAGCTTGTATGGTCTTGTAGGGATGTCAACCAAGCATGTGGCTTCAAAGCGATCCCGGAGGAGTTCTCCACCGCCCGTCTTTGAGCCAAGATTCACCGACGATGCCCACAAGACCCGTTATGCCCTCTTTGTCGAGGAAGAATTTTGGTGTTGTCCGACAAATTGATTGGGAAACCTTGGGGGTTTTGAGCCTCGATCATACCATCCGGGAGTACATATCACATGGCTTCACCACCTCCACCAAATCATTAGACTCATGACACCGACTCTCAGTTTTTACTTTTCTTGTTGTGTGTATTTTGTTGTTGCGCACTTAGACTTATTTTGGTGTTTGTTGTATCGTTCAGTTAGTTAGGGTTTCGGCCCTACTAAACTACTTCTTTTTATTTATGTAGTTTGGATTTTATTTGTTCGCTCTCTTTATTTATTTATCGAGTTGTGATGCATTTCCTGTTGCTTTCAGGACTGATCGTTGAGGATGCTTCACACTCCATGGCCCTAGTGATTTACCCCTGTTTGTGTTCACCTTGAATTCACTGCATCAACTAATTGGGGAAGTCTTCTTGCTTCATCTCCTTATTTTTATTGCATACATATCATCATGTTCTGCTGATTCATGTACATTAGGGACAATGTACGATTCTAGGTGTGGGGATGGAGTGCTTTACACTTATTTGCATGCTTGTTATACCGATGATAGCAATGACGCCTAGTTTAGGACTTCCTAGCATGAAGGTTCGACAGTTATGAGTTGTATTTCATTATTGTTCCTAAATGATGTCCTGCTTTATCTTTAGTGCACTGACAGACTTTTACACTTGTACTTCCACCTCATACACTCCAACTAACCCATTACAATGTTTTCGGCATTAATTTGTTAATGTCTACTTTCAATGCCTTTTTAAGAGCTTTTGAGGTCCTTTGTTGTTTCCTTAGCCTCAAGTGAGTTTGTTAACAGGTTTTATACCAGGGGATACGAGATATATTGTAAAAAAAAAAAAAAAAAAAAAAAAAAAAAAAAAAAAAAAAAAAAAAATGTGGAGTCTATGACAGTATTCCTCTGCTAGTACAGCATGAATGCGTCTATGTGGACTGTAATCAAGTAGGATGGGTGGCTCTTGTGCCTGGCCAGCATGTGCATCCGTCTGAAAGATTTTTGTGCAGTCTACGTTAGTCAGACTCAACTCAAAAAAAAAAAAAAAAAAAAAAAAAAAAAAAAAAAAAAAAAAAAAAACCTTTGCAAATATGTAAATACAGCATATAGTATCTTATTCGTATCCCTTGGAACCTGTTACACAACCACTCGAGAGCCAAAGTTTCATTCAGGACCCGAAGGATTTTTAACTGGGTATTGAGGGTGTCCTTAACAGATTAATGCCATTTTCATTGTATGTGGAGTGAATAATATGGAGAATGAGGTTGGAAGTAAGCACACACTCACCAGTGCACTTTAGATGAAACAAGACCATCCATACCCAGTTGCCAACAGAACAACTCATTATCTGTCCTTCCTTCTATCTGTGCTAGTGGGGTCCTCTACTGTTGAGCTTGAGGTCGTATATTTAGTCGTTTATCTTCTTGCCCCTGTTCTTCATGTTTGTTTGCTTGGGGTCAAGCAAATGCTTAGGTGTGGGGATGTTTGATAAACGCCTAAACATACGTATTTTCCATGTATTCGGGTGTATGTATTACGTATTTTTCTATGAGTTGGCACCCGTTTTTGGTCTGAATTGGTTTCTTTCGTGTTACAGGTTACTGTAGCGACCACTGTAGCAGATCCTGTAGCACGAATCCTTTGGCGAAATGGCTAAGTCTGGAGGTTCATGCGGTCTGTCATGCGGGCACTGCAGAGGCCGCATACGGTACTGTAGCAGTTTTACTGTAGCATACGGTACTGTTGCAGTTTACTGTAGCGGAACTGTAGCAATTTACACGATTTCGGGTTTTCTCGGGATTTTCTCTCCCCGCATACGGGGCCGCATAACGTTCTGGATGATGTTTTTAAGGGTTTGGAGTTCATTTGGAAGAAAAAGAGAGCCCTAGGTCTTGAGCCAACTTGCCACCATCTTCAAATCGGAGCTAGGAGCTGCCGTCGGAGGCCATTTCCGGGGAGAGAACGACGAGGAGAGCGACATACGACGAGATCCACCCTCTTGATCCTTAGTTTGGAGGAGAATCGACAAGGGAAGCCACCCCTTTGGTGGCGTCTTTGGAACGTCATTCGGCTTCTATCTTTTGAGGGGGTGTTCTCATCTATGTATTTGGTTGTTTTGATGTGTTTTCTTGTGTATTTTGTATTCATGAGCAACTAAACCCCAAGGTCACCGGATGTAGGTGAACCTTGGGGGTGAACTTGTGTAGGATGCTTGCTTGACTTGATTTATGCATTTGAGACTTGTTTGTGAACCTTGTTTGGTGTATTTGATTGCTTGGTATGCATGAGAACTCTGTGTATCATTGTTTAGATAATGCTAGGAAGCATGACCATTGCCCTAGTATTAGGCTCACCAAGCTTGGTAGGGATACATGTATGAATACGCCGTGACCATCGGGTATTTGTACCCCTCCAATTGTTAGGGTTGACCTAGTTTGTGTCTTCTCCCTAACTTGAGAAACCTTTTGCTCCCTTTGCAATCGTGTGAGGATTCGAGCGGAAGGAATTCCGTATTCGATACTTGTACCGGATTAGGGACCAATTTCCGTGACCATCGGGTTGGTCTAACTTCGGGTTTCTCGGTCCAAACTACCCATTTGCATGCTAGTTAAGGCAAGCCCCGCACTTTAGTAGCCCCCTTGGTAATCCTCATCCGTGACCCTCTCTTTATATTGTTTTATCCCTCGTTCATTGCCTCCACCTTAGAACACTTTATTTGCATGTTAATCATCTTTTTACTTTCTTTTGCACAACACTTGACTTGATTGGCCAAACAATCATACGAAGAGGAAGTAAGGGTAGATTCTCGGGCCCTTGGGAATACGACCCCCTCGCGCGCGCGTGAGGGGTATTACTTGACGACCCGTGCACTTGCGGTCGACCCATCAATGAACCCTAGGGTTTATCTTGTGTATGAACTTTGGATTGTTGCTTTTAATCTAGTTTGATGGTTGTTTGAGGTTCAATCTTTCATGCTTTCATGTCTAGAATTACATCCATGGAGAAATCCGTAATTCTTTTATGAGTTGTGCACGTAGACGTGACCTACTCACGCGCACTAGATCTAGGAGAGATTGAAAGGGGATTCTTGTGCCGACACGCCGAGAAATTGGGTGTCGGTAGCCCTCCATTGCTAGGTTTAAGCCGAAGGATAGTAGTTTTACTCCTATTAGAGATTTCACGGAGCTTAATGCGATCGTAGGTGGGTTAATACGGAGAGATTCCGGTTAACACTCGTATGGGATTAGGGGTTAGTCGCCGAGAGATCGGGGCTAATCTACTCACGAGGTCTCTAGGTCTCAACTATCATCAATGCATCTTTATATCATCCTAGTTTTGGACTTAATGACAACCCTAGGTGGATTCCTTATCCAAACACACCCTTCTCATGCTTGATACTCCCTTGATTGTTTACATCCGTGTGTTAGTTACCAGGCCATAGGATTAGTTTAAATTAGTTTGTTTGCTTTATTTTCTTCCCACTCATATTGAATGGTAGGCTAGAAAATAGATGAAGAGTGAGTAATAGTACTTCCTTGTCCCCAGTGGAATACGACCCCTGTGTCACTCACAGGGTATTACTTGGCGATCCCGTACACTTGCGGGGAAGCAATCAGATCTCACATGGTCACATGAAGGCACCTGACTAGCGCGTTTCAAAGTTATAAATACCCCTTTTTGGCCGATTTTTCGAGAACTTTTTACGCCCGATTGAAGGCAAGAGCGGCTAAGGTTTCAAGGACGAGGTCTTTGGCGATATTTGGAATCATTCTTCACCAACTTCGATAGATCCTTCGATGAGATAGCATCGGGGAGCCATTGGCAACCTAGCTTCGGAGAAGGTTCCTTCGAGACATTGAACGATTCATCAAGGCCATCATCACGAATCAAGGGGGTTTACTTTTATGGATTACATTGCTCTTTATTTCATTATCTCTTGCTTTGTAATAACTCCCATGAAGGGCTAAACCCTAGTAGATACTTGGGTATGTGAACCCTAGGTTTTGATTCATGTATTGAATTTCTTAATGCTTTCTTTTAATTCCGAGTTAATTTGAGTTTTAACCTTGTTTAATCATTGCTTGCTTGACATGTTCATCATTGTGATTGATTGTTTATGCTTGAGTAGTTACCTTAATGAGAGAGAGGTCTCCATTGGGGATTAGAACATACAAGCTTAAAGATGGTTGAGAGGGTGAGTGTTAAGATAGAGGAGTGTCCCCTTTCCCTTCCGATTGAGTGATTCCTATCTCCGTTTTCCCTAAGTTTTATTAATGAGTAGCACATATTCACAAATTCATATTTATATATATATATATATATATATATTATATGCATTTTCCAAAGTAAAACTATGAACGACGATAAACTTGTCCTTAAAAACTTCAAGATTGAGTTTCCAAAAGATTCCAAGAGTAAGTTGTGCAATATAAGGTAATCGAGCCAAAATTCCCTAAAAATTCAAGTAAAAACTAGAGCATGATAGAATACAATGTTAAAAATTCTCCTAAACTCTAAGAATACAAATATTGCAACTACGGTGAACCTCTATAGGACACATGAGCATAAGAAACTGAACGCATAAGTAAAGGTGTGTGCAATGTGAACTCCCCCCCACACTTAAGATGTACATTGTTCCCAATGTACGCATGCAAGCACAATGAAAAATAAAACAATTCACACAATTTATGTAGGGATAAGCAATTGAAACATTACTCCCCTGAACTCCAAGTGTTGTGTTTGATGGAGCTAGGTACATTGACAGTTGAGTCTCAATGGTTTTGTGGAGCACACACGGTCCCATGACCGTGCCTATGACTATTACTCAAATTCCTTAAATCCAAGCCCATCTGCACACATACGCAAGAGTTCAGTATAGCTCAAGAAAAACCAAAATAAAGCTCGAGTATATAAAGATATGAAATTGAAATACAACTTGAGACAAAATAAAGCAAAATAAAGATAAACTCAGAAGGAAGATTCTTTCTGAGTACTACAAGTCCAAAATATAAAAGAAAAAGTGCAACTGAAGTAAAATAAAAATAAAACTACGACGCCTCAGCGTTAGTGTCTTGTGTCGATGACTCAGGTGCTACTGTTGCTGCTGGCTCTATACGTGGATCTGCTACTGATGGAGCTGGAGAAGGTGGAGTTAAGGCTCTAGGCTGCACCATGAAAGGTGATGTCGACACAGATCGCTCGAGTAACTGAAATATGGCAGCGAGCTGTATCGATGTATGTGAAAACTATGCAGCCTGAGTGGCCCTAACCTCGGCCAACTCTGTCTGTAAGACACCCACAGCACTCTCGAGGCGCTCTAATCTGTCCTGTCCTTGAGAGAGAGAAAACATCCGTACTAGAGGTGGCTCCGGTGCTGTGGGTGGTGCCTCGGCCTCTTCCTACCCTGAAGATAGCTCTAATGCCAGCTGGGACCCCTCGGCCTGATAAGGTTCTGGCCAGATCAGGCATAGGTTTGATAACGTTTCTTGGTTATGCCCATCTGTCTCAACATCTCCAAGCTGATAGGAGAGGGTATGACAGTCTTCTCTATCACTCTAATTGCCTCACGAAGGCCCATCCCCTTGATAAGTCTTGTAACATATGGTCCTGCAAAGATAGCTCCCAGTCTGGGGTATTGGCCTTGATGACGCATGTAATCTGCGAGAATATAACCAAGATGGAGTGGCTCTTTTTGTACCATTGAATGTAGGTACAAGAGCTCCTGTCGACTAAGGACCACTGTACAATCACCTCAGCCGCTCACTGATCTACTCAGAATGGCGTGAATGTATTTATAAGCTGGCCGTGATAGACTAGTAGCCTTCGATATCCCTAGCTCATATTGCCCCTGTCCACACAACATTCGGTAAACTCCTTGAGGAGTCAAATTACCGGTGTAATCAGTCGGAAGGCTATGATACTCCTCTGTCTTAGTAAATGTTTCATCATACAACCCCATGTGAAAGGAAAGTTGCGTTACTAACATACTATAATCCTGCCCAAAAGCCCTGAACTGTATAGCGTCTGCACTTGTCAAACCTTTACTTGATCTGTCAAACTCAAAGGATGCGAGCACCTCAAAAGAAAGTGAGCGGTTGGCCGGATCTCGAATAGATAGCAAGCTCTTCCAATTCCCCGTCTCTATGAGCTCTTCAATCTCGTCCGCCATATCATTACCCCAATAAGTTGGCCATAAACAGCTCAATTCTACATATCGAGACTGTCCAAACTTGAGTTTTGTCAACCTTGTATATCTTGTCCGGTGTTCCGCTGTGGCAAAGCTCAACTGTTCAGTAGAGGGTTCAAGAGGTCTCTTTCCAGTTACTTGCTTCTTTTTAGGTGCCATTCTTGCAAAATGTAAAAACTAATCAAAACACTATTGGAGAGTTCTTCAGCAGGATTCCACACGGCCGTGTGGATTTTCCACAAGCCCGTGTGCATCCTCCGGGCATAGTAAACAGATGGTCGTGAAACCAAAATCTCGAACAGAATACACCCAAGTTGTTTTGAAACTTTCCAGAACTTTTGCAGAAGTAAGTACGCAAGTAAAGCTCGTGTAAATAGATCCAATCAACTAATAAATTTGGATTGATGAAGTGGAAAGATCAAGAATGATTTACCGGTGATGACTAAATCTAAAACTCAAAATCTGGCCGGAAAACCTTCTTAAACTAGCAGAAATCACTAGAAAAGTGATTACGGTTGCAGAGAAGAGTGTTCCTTCACGTGTAAAGGAGTTTAGAACCCCAGAGCCAGAAAGATTTGAACAAAGGTTTCGGCCCTATTTAATTCTGCGCGCCCACACGGCCGTGTTCCTCTACAGCGGAACTCACAGGGGCAGTAACACGCCCTGTGGACTCTTTGGAAAACTCTGAGGTCTCTGAAAATTTACACACGGCCGTGTGGAAATTCCACATGCCCGTGTGCTCATCCTGGCCAGGAGTACAAGGCAGGCAACAGGGGCTCTTACGTGCCCTTGTGGCTTCTCTGGTTTGTCCCGAGAGCTCTAAGTGTTTCACACGACCGTGTGGAAATTGCGCACGGCCGTGTGCCTTTCATAAGTTCTCCCACAAGGCAGCCACACGCCCCTGTGTATTCTCGGGATGGAAGGGGACTCTCTGCAGAATTTCACATGCCCGTGGGAAGGTGCCACACAGCCGTGTCACGGAAGACATGGGCACTCACAGGGGCAGTAACACGCCCTTGTGGACTCTCTGGAATGAGAGTTGAAGTTCTGCAGGATCTCACATGGCAGTGTGGAAATTCCACACGGCCGTGTGCCCTTCTGAGGTTTTTTTCCACAAGGGAAGGTCACGCCCCTGTGCTCTCTTTGGTTGAGCTCTAAATGGTAACACACGCCCGTGTGTTAATTCCACACGCCCGTGTGTGTTCTCTGGTTTACTTAGAAAATTCACAGACTCGCAGAAAAAACTTAGAAACATAAATACGATGCTTGGAGCCTGTGAAAACCCTCAAACCACAACCAGATACCATGGAAAACATGCTCAACTAACTCAAACTTCAACAATTATCATTTAGGCACATGAGAACGTCAATAATCCACAATAAAATCACAGCATATGCATTAACAAATTAGGACACCAAAACTAATGCTTTTATTCATGTTAAAACTAAACTAGATCCTAGAAAAGCTGTAAAACCTTGGGTTGCCTCCCAAGAAGCGCTTGTTTAAAGTCACTTTGCTTGACGTACCTGGACTTACCTTACGGGGGTTGAAGAAAGAATATCTCCTTATCATCATTACAAACCTCGCTGCCAAAGTATCGTTTAAGCCGGTGCCCGTTTACTTTGAACGTACCCTTCTCCGGATGAGTGATCTAAATTGACCCATGGGGTGATACTTGCGTCCTCGTGTATGGGCCAAACCATCTAGTCTTTAGTTTCCCGGGGAAGAGTGGCAACCGAGAGTTGAATACCCTGCCAATCGCTCTAACATTTGATCAATAAAAGGCAATGGGAAGGGATCCTTCCGGGTTGCATCATTCAGCCTTCTGTAATCAATGCACACTCTCTATCCTGTGACCGTTCTAGTTGGGATGAGTTCATTTCTTTCATTCTCAATCACTGTCATCCCACCATTCTTCGGAACCACTTACGTTGGGCTCACCCAAGCACTATCAGAAATAGGATAAATGATCCCTTCATCCAGTAGTTTCATCACCTCTACCTTTACAACTTCCTTCATGTTCAGGTTTAGTCTTCTTTGATGTTGGATTACCGATTTGAAGTTATCCTCCATTAAAATTTTATGTGTACAGAATGAAGGGTTTATCCCTTTTAGGTCTGCAATTTTCCATGCCAGGGCAGACTTGTGTTTCTTCAGCACATTCACCAACTTAGCCTTTTGTTCCAAAGAGAGAGCCGATGCTATAATCGCGGGCAACTTCATTTCTTCTACCAAAAATGCATACTCTAAGTGCTCTGGAAGTGTTTTCAACTCCAAATCAGGTGGCTCTTCTATGGATGGTCGAAGTCGGCTTTCCTTTAATCCATCAATTTCTTCAAATTGAGTAACTTGTTGTTCATTAACACAACCTGAAACCTTCTCCAAATCACACTCCTTGGGTTGATCCTAGTCTCCACTGTGATCCCCAACTCACAAGCTTCCTCTATCAGGTCTACAATTCCCATTGAAAAGACTTCTTGCTTGTGTTCCCAATAACCTGATTCAAACTGTGCAAGGACCTTCTCTAGAGTTTCTTCTGTGTGACCACTTGAAAAAGCTAGGGCTGATTTATCAAATTCGTCCAATACACTGCCCAATTCATAGTTCATGTTCTGCTCCATGCAAAACTGATCAGCAATATTCCCTATTTTGCAAAAGGATGTCTCACTGATTGCCCAAACTCAGTATAATTTGGAACTAGTTGTATAGTAAACAACTGCATTTTCTGTTCCACATCCCTAACCAGTCCTGCAATTGTGTCAAAGGCTTCTCTTGTGTCAAACATCCCTTTGGAAGCTAAAATAAAAGAAAAGAGAAATGGTGAGAATGATGATAGATAAAAGAAATGTCAAATAGACAACGAAATGAATAACTAAAGTAGCAAAAACAAGCATAAAAAATACGCCTATTCCCCAGCAACGGCGCCAAAAACTTGGCAGAACCCCTTGGGTGTATCCCGCAAGTGCACAGGCTTGTCAAAATAATAAAATTTACCCTGGTGAGTGGGTAGTCGAATCCACAGGGAATAGGGATTCAAAACACGAGATTGCACTATTTTAGCTATGCGGTGTACGAAAATTGAAAATAGAATTGATGAGTGAATACGAAAGCAAATATAATAAAAGACAAGAAATTAAATAGAGAGATGGAAGGCAAGAAAGTGCAAGTAGAAGTGAAGAGAGAAGGACTAACAATGGATGAAATAGGGTATCCGGATAAGCTACCTCTAGGACTTATGCTTCTAGTGCAAGACTATGCTATTATACTTTCCCATTGATGTTAATTGAGTCGAGGATATCCTTAAACTCAAGGTCCCAAACCAAAGGTCAACCGTGACTAACCCCAACACTATGCCCCGGCATTAGGATACACGTCAGCCATTCACTCTGTCGCTCGCGCAACTAAGCTACAGGGGAGTATATCTACCTAAGTCTCACACTATGTGGGATTGCTTTAAGCTCTAGAGACTCCTAGTGATAAAACCTGTTCCTATATATAGTTCTAACCCTTTGGTCCAGGTGGAAGAACCCTAGTCTAGATTAAGCCCCAGTGCTTAGGATTCGCGTCAACCCTTCACTCTATTGCTCGTGAAACAAAGCCCCAGGAGAGTTTATCTACCTAGCACTTCACTCTATCTCGACCACTAAGAAATCAAGGAAAACGGAGGTAGGTAGAAATCACACCGGAAAGGAAAGGGGACGCTTCGCTACCTCACGACTCATCCTCTCAACCCTCTTCAATCTTAAGTAGTCTAATCCTATAGGAGTTGTCACACCTCCAAAGGACAACCTAGATTGTTCTCAACCCTAGTGTCACGGCTAAGAGAAAACAATTGCAAAAGATAATTAAAATTGAAACTCGAATTTATTCATCAATAATGGAAAAAGCATAATAACAATGTCATAGAAACATAATAATCCTAGGGTTTACAAGTCTGAATACCCACGAGGGGTTTAGCTCCTTATGGAGCTATACATGTTCATCAAAAGATAAAAGAAAGCATAAATTAAAAGCATTGATGAAAACCCCTTTGCGTATGGTGTGGCTGTGGTCTTGTGCGGCCGTCTAACTTCGATGACGATGCCGATGACGCACTCCAAACCTCCAGGAAGTCCTCTCCGAAACCCTAGCCGCACTCCCAGAAGTTGGGGAGAAAGTTAGGTCAAAAAAGCTATGTAAAAAGTCTCCAAATCGGGCTTTTAAAATGTTGAGTCGCGGCTTTAAAATTGGACTTATCGGGACTTCTCATAGCCGTGTGGAATTTCGAATCCTGATTTTCGGCAGAAGATGAACAGTAGCTTGCTACAGTGCTTTGCTGTAGTGCTGCTACAGTACCTCGCTGAAACACTCTCGAATCCGTTGTTTTTTATTGAGGCCATTGAAATGGGCACACAATCAATGGTAGATCATGCCGATTGCTTCAAGTCTCCTTCTTGGTGAAGTTCTCCTAAGCCACAAGAGTTAGACTTGTTGTGAATGTAACTGCCTTTGTGCCCCTCCAAATTAGGTTGGCACACACTCATAAGTCTAGGCTCGCGCTTTGTTCCTTGCTTGGTCTGAAAACTTCCCAACAATGGCGAACACGATCTAACTTCGTTCTTTTTCTCCAAATTAGTTCCAAAAACCTACAATGCATAAGAATACACAAATGCACACCATTTAGTGATAAAATCTGATAAAAGATATGTTCATTGTACGATAATAACGCTTCACGTTACTATAACACAAGCACTTATCACTTGTGTTGTACAAAAGCTCCCAACAATAGGTCTTTATAACCCATCTTTGCTTCCTTTTTCCTCCTTCAATACTTTCACAACCTAATTGCACAAAGGAACACCAAAATACACTTTATAAGACATAATCCATGGTAAAATGATGCTCAATGCATGTAAAACAAGTAGATAAAACGTGTCTACTCAAGCAGTTATCAAACTCCCCCACACTTAAGCCTTTGTTTGTCCTCAAGCAAAATTAACATTAAACTCATGAAAAGAAAAGAGAAGTGCTTGGCCTTAGGTTCACTAAGAGGGTACAATAATAAAATTCTAAAATCATGGAGAGAAACAAACACTAGATAAAACAATCAATACTCTAGCAACTAACCCAATCAAAAATGAAAGTACTAAAGTCCGAAAGCGTGTGTGTGTGAAAGTGATAAGTGTCTAAATGTATATGTTTTAATATACGTATTCTGTACACTTAGCATGTATTTTGTTAAGAATTGATGCCCGTTTTGTGCTTAATCGACTATTATTTATGTTGTAGGACACGGGGGAGCCATGAGGAGCACGAGAATACAATTTGGGCGAAAAAGGGTGAAATTCAGGCGGCGCAGCACTGTAGCGTATTTACTGTAGATGAAGCACTATAGCATTCTTACTGTAGCAGTTGCTGTTGCACCTGAGGAGTTTTGGGCTGGAAATGATGGAAGTGCATAAGAGTAAACAGTGCATCATACGGGGCCGTATAAGGGCCGTGAGCATCAAAAGACAGTGATTTTATACTAGGGTTCACGGCCCCCTATCCACCCCGGGATCCATTTATCCACCCCGGGATACACCCCCACATGAGACAAGTTTTGCCTTGTCTTTTCCTACCTATCCACCCCGGGATCCATCTATCCACCCCGGGATACTACGGGAATATATATAGATGTTTTTAGGGCACACAAGGGGAGACTTTTCCTTGGCCTTTTGGGCCGCCGCCACCACTTCATCTTGAGGCTTTCCGGCCACCTTTTGGCGGGGATCCAAGTGGGAAACAAGCACACATCATCACCAAGAGGGAGAGGAGCAAAGGAGAAGGTGTTGGAGTGAAGATCTAAGCCACCATTGACAAACCTTTGAAGCTTCATCCATTCAAGGGGATTAAGACCTAGAGGGAGTTTTCATTGCTTCTTTTATGTTTTTGTCTTCCTTGTATGTTGTTTAAGTGTCCCTTGTAATGAGGGATTAACTTATTGTTGTGTTTGGATTTGGATGAACCCTAGGGTTTATCTTGTGTATGAACTTTGGATTGTTGCTTTTAATCTAGTTTGATGGTTGTTTGAGGTTCAATCTTTCATGCTTTCATGTCTAGAATTACATCCATGGAGAAATCTGTAATTCTTTTATGAGTTGTGCACGTAGACGTGACCTACTCATGCGCACTAGATCTAGGAGAGATTGAAAGGGGATTCTTGTGCCGACACGCCGAGAAATTGGGTGTCGGTAGCCCTCCATTGCTAGGTTTAAGCCGAAGGATAGTAGGTTTACTCCTATTAGAGATTTCACGGAGCTTAATGCGATCGTAGGTGGGTTAATACGGAGAGATTCCGGTTAACACTCGTATGGGATTAGGGGTTAGTCGCCGAGAGATCGGGGCTAATCTACTCACGAGGTCTCTAGGTCTCAACTATCATCAATGCATCTTTATATCATCCTAGTTTTGGACTTAATGACAACCCTAGGTGGATTCCTTATCCAAACACACCCTTCTCATGCTTGATACTCCCTTGATTGTTTACATCCGTGTGTTAGTTACCAGGCCATAGGATTAGTTTAAATTAGTTTGTTTGCTTTATTTTCTTCCCACTCATATTGAATGGTAGGCTAGAAAATAGATGAAGAGTGAGTAATAGTACTTCCTTGGCCCCAGTGGAATACGACCCCTGTGTCACTCACAGGGTATTACTTGGCGATCCCGTACACTTGCAGGGAAGCAATCAGAAAGCTCAACTCATGTCAACGCTATATCCACTACTCTAAGTTCTTATTAGCAATGGGACTTATTTATGACCAAAAAGAATAGGTAGTAGGTTCACACATCCTCTATGGTAGCCCTTTCCCAAGATGCATCCCGAGTGGCTTTCACACTTTCGAGGTCGTAGCTCTTTCTACCGAAGGTGGTAGCTTTCACGCATCCTATGAGATAGCTCTTTCTCTCATTAGGGCATAACAAGTATCCGACTTATGAGAGTAGCTTCATACAACATAGGCGGTAGCTCTTTCCACCCCCTATATACAAGCAAATAAAACTAACACTAGAAAATCCCACAATAATGAACTAGAGTAAGTTTCTATAGGTTTAATGAGTAAGAAAAGTGCATTAAATAGCAATCGGACAAAAATTTCAAGAAAATTGGATAAAAACTAGAGCATGATAAAACCTAATGTTTACATCCTCCAAAAACTAAGAATTAAACTCTCAACCCTAAGGTGAACCTTCATAGGCAACATAAACATGATCATGAAAACACAAGTAAAAGCCATGTATAAGGTGTACATTATCCTCAATGTACACATGTAAGCACAATAAAAATATAATCAATAAGAGCATGATGTGGGTGAAAATGCAATTAAAACAATACTCCCCTAAACTCCTAAGTGATCGATTGGTGAAGCTAACTCGAGGCCGTGTTATTGTTCAACGGGTTGTGAAACTCACACGACCAAGTCACATGGTTATGCGTATGACAAAAACATCATCATCATCACTCTCAAGGCCATCTGCACGGATTCAAGGGTTTCAGTAAAGCTCAACAAAATATAAAAGATACACGAGTTCATAAAGATACAACACTAAAGCATAAACTCGCAACAAAAGCTAAGATATGAAGATAACTCTCAGAAGGAAAAACCTTTCTGAGTAAACAAGTCCACAAAATAAAATAGTGCAAGTAAAATGAAAATGAAAACCAAAAGATAGTCTCATGAGTGAAACACCTCAATCATTGGCGCATGGAACTATTGGTGCCGCTGGTGAATCTGACTCAGTGTCCGCGTCCAGTGTCTGCTGAATGCGGTCAAGGCACTCCATGATCCGTGCCTGGTTCTTGAGGATGGTGGCGACGGCAGCTTCGAGTCAAGCCAGTCGCTCGTGTACTTGATCGGAAGATGTGTCAGGATTGGCCGATGAACTCGGTGCTACCAGAGTAACTGTGGACTCTGCGGGAAGTGGTGCGTCTGGAGCCCCAGCGGACTCGTCATCGTCGGATGACAACTCTACTAATGCATATCCACCCGATCCTGTAAGTTGCACTACACCCATCAGTCATAGAGTGACTAGCCACAAAGGTGACAGAGTACTAACTTTCTCCTCGCCTCTAACTGAATGCATGAGACGAATCTGGAACATAAGTCGAGTAATGTACGGTCCCACGAATAGTACGCCAATGCGTAAATACTAACTCTGGTGCCGACAAAAGTCTGCGATGACATATCCAAGATGAATGGGAACTCGCTGAGTCATGGAATACAGGTAAAGTAGATCTATACAACTAAGTGCACCTGTACCATCTCCCCGTCCAATAATCGACCAGCTGAGTGTAGCATGGACATACCTATGTGCGTGACGTAAGAGAAAAGATCCCCTTCGACTGACCAGGAACATATCGAGCACCTCTGCATAAATCATGGAAAACCTAGCTCAGAGTGATGTCAGGAGGGAAATCAGTCGAAAGCTCTCGGTACTCCAATGTGTCCACATAATCCTGATCATATAATCTGAGTAATGTCACAAACTACGTCAGTGACATCCCTTGGATCTGACCGAAAGCTCTAAATTGAATGATGTTCTCTGCATCAAAACTCACATCTAGTTGCTCACGGTCAAAAGAAAACATTGACAAAACCTCCAAGGTAATGTCACGTTAGACAGGCTCATAAATAGATAGAAGTCGGTCCTAAGCCCTAACTTTTACCAATCCTCAAAGTTCCTCTGTAAGGCCAACTGTGTCGAGTGTCTCAAAACAAATGTAGCGTGACTGTCCAATCTTAAGTTTCTGGAGATGCTTAAACCTTTACCGATGTGTAGGTGAACTCGACCTCAAGTAGTGGTGTCGGCTCCCTGTCTTGACCAGAGAATTTGTGTGCTACTTTCTTTGTCTTAGGTGCCATACCTACAAGAAAACATCAAAATAGATGAGTTCAACATGATTTCTATGAGTGTAGGAGTACCCGAGTGCAAAGGTGTGAAAAACAGCAACACAAAGTGCGTTCCCGCACACGTGGGCTCGTGAAATAGTGACGCGCCCACATGGGCACGTGTTTGCTCGGCAGAGAACACACTCTACCGCGTGGGTCAGCCACACGGTCGTGTGGCTGCTGGGTCATCGCAGCTCGGCAGGCCATGCGATCGCGTGGCCTGCTCGCGCTCCCACGCGGGCGCGAGGCAGAGGCTCGGACTCTCGGTCGAGGGGCCACGCGATCGCGTGGCTGGTTGGCCGAGGTACAACCAGCCCACGCGGCCACATGGTGCGGTCACACACGCGTGTGGGCGGTCATCCATGGCTAAAAGCCATGGATGACCTCCAACACCTCTCTACAACTCAAATCTAAGTTATCTAAGTGTTATCACAACATCAACCATAAAAAAGATAGAGTCTGAGATATTAGAAAACACCATGGAAATGGAAATTGAAAACTAGGGCATGAAAAGGAAGGAATAGCCTTACCGATGCTAATCAATATATGAAACTCGATGCAAATGCCTGCAAAACCCTCTTGAATCCCCAAATAATCGAAGTAAAATGGATTTGAAATCTTATGGATGAGAAGTTTGAAGAGGAAAAGATGAGAAAATGAAGAGTTCAAAGTGAAAGATGATGAATAGTGACCCTTGAAGTCGTTATATAGGCCACATGGGGGTGTGGAAGTTCCACACCCCCGCGTGGGTACTGTACATGGTCGCGTGAGAATCTCACGCGGCCACGTGAGCTGCAGAATTTCTGCAGACAGTCTACGTGGCTCTCCAAACTTCAGAATTAACCCATTTCTTCAACAATTATTATGAATTTAAAACCCGAATCTTTCCCAACATATGAAAAACACTTACAGTCACCAAAAATTGTTCATGAAAACTCAACACCAAGAAAAATTTCATCAAAGCGCACACTCATGAATTTATTACTGCAGAATTAAAAACTAAGACTAGAAAACATGTAAAAACTTGGGTTGCCTCCCAAGAAGCGCTTGTTTATCATCACTAAGCTTGACTTACTTGTTTTTACCTCATGGTGGCTCATGTAAATGGGAAATTCCCTTCTTTGCAACCTCAACGCATGAGGGACAGAATTGTTTCATGTTTAAGGAAAATTGCTGAAATATGCTACCAATTGAGGAAGTATAACTCTCTTCTTCTATGTGCTTGTCTCCAGCTGCACAAGAATGCTTCCTATGATGAGGCCTTGCTCTTTTGACACGGCAGAAAATCTGTTTAAGCAACCCTCCTTCCAACTGATCGTTGAAAAGATATGATGCTTGATTATGAAGTCTCCCCTCCTCAATAACCGGCCATTCTTCATATGGGTCTGGGTGCGCCATTTCCTACAAATACTTATTAGCAATCTCATCATTAACATCTAAAAAATAACATGAATCATCAAAGTGTAGAGAATGCTTCATTGCTTCAGTGAGGCGGTATGTAATCTTTTCTTCTCCAACCCGAAGTGTCATTTCACCTCCATCCATGTTGATGAGCACCTTGGAGGTTCGTAGAAATGGTCTCCCCAAAATTAATGGAACTTCCACGTCTTCATCTACATTAAGTACCACGAAATCTACAGGAAAAATATATTTGCCAACCTTTGCCAAAACATCTTCAATTATACCTCTAGGATGACGAACTGAATAATCGGCTAATTGTAGGGTCATGCGGGTTGGCCTTAGCTCTCCCAATCCCAATTTCTGAAACAAAGTGTACGGCATAACGTTAATACTAGCCCCTGAATCGGCCAATGCTTTTTCTTCCCCCAAACCTCCGATCACACATGGTATGATGAAACTTCCCGGATCTTTCATCTTGTTTGGCAAATTCTTTTGAAGCAATGCCGAGCAATTTCCTTCTAAAACCACAGCTACACTCTCTTCCATTTTCCTCTTATTGGTCAAGAGGTCCTTCAAGAATTTTGCATACCTAGGCATTTGTGACAATGCCTCAACAAACAGTATATTGATGTGTAGTTGCTTAAATAGATCCAGAAATTTTCTGTTTTGCTCATCAGTTTGATCTTTCTTCAAACGCACCGGATAAGGAATACTTGGAGTAAATGATGGGGATGGTATAGCTGCCTCCTTCTCCTTGTCGTGCACCTTACTCATCGACTTCTCTTGAGGATTTTCAGCAGTCTTCCCAGTGGGAGGTAACTCGTGAGGAATCATAGAATTCTTTTCAGTAGTGAGCTTTTCTTGGAGCTCCCGACCACTCCTCAAAGTGATCTCCTTTACATGCTCTCTTGGATTTGTCTCGGTGTTACTTGGTAAGCTTCCTTGAGGTCTCTCCGCTAATGACTTCGCTATTTATCCTACTTGATTCTCCAAATTATGTAATGAAGTGGTGTGATTTCGGAGTGTTGCCTCAATATTCTGAAATCTTGTGTTGGTTGATTGAATGAACTTTGACAAAACCTTTTCTAATTCTGAAACTCTCTCAGAAATCAGAGGTGGTTGTGGAAATCTTGGTGGGGTAGCAGGCCTTTACTGCACTTGATTACTCCATGAGAGATTGGGGTGGTTTCTCCACCCTTGGTTGTAAGTGTTGCTAAAAGGATTACCTTGTCCTCTACCCGAATTCCCCACAAAATCAACTTGTTCAATTTGGGCTGAAGTAGTAATCGAGATAGGACAATCAGTTGGCATATGTGAACCCCCACAACCATCGCAACTAGTGACTGCGGCAACTCTAGAAGAAGTTAAAGTGTCCAATTTCTTGCTCATTGCCTTAACTTGGGCTGTCAATGACGTAACTGTGTCAATTTCGTGAATCCCGGCCACTTTCTTCTTCTCTCTTGCATTCCATTGATAGCTATTGAGTGCCATCTCATTGATTAGTTATCGGGCCTCTTCTGGAGTCTTGTTTCCCAATGTTCCTCCCGCGGCGGCATCAAGTAACTGTTTGGTACCCGGGTTCAGCCCATTGTAGAATGTGTGAATAATCATCCATTTGGGGAACCCGTGTTGAGGGAACTTCCACAAGAGGTCCTTAAATCGCTTCCATGTCCCAAACAATGATTCTAACTCAATCTAAACATATGAAGAGATCTCATTCCGAAGCTTTGCCGATTTCCCCAGTGGAAAGTATCTTGCAAGGAAGGCTTCTACCATTTCATTCCACGTTATGATGGACACCCTTGGTAAAGAATGGAACCACTGTTTGGCTTTTCCTTTTAGTGAGAATGGAAAAGTTCTTAAGAGAATTGCATCATCCAAAACCCCATTAATTTTCAGCATGTCACAGACTTCAAAGAAACTTTCGATATGACTATTCGGATCTTCATCTGCTAATCCATTGAACTGTGCAGACTGTTGAAGCATTTGAATGAAGCCCGGCTTCAACTCAAAATTCTAGGCTGCGACTGGTGGGCTAATAATGCCCGATTGTAACCCACAAATCGAATGACGCACAAAATCTGAAAGTGTTCTCTGGTGCCCTGCTTGTTCTGCCATGTTTTCAGACTCTTCAACTTCTATTTCTGCAGAAAAATTCTATACTATTGCAGGTTCCTTGCCCTTTCTACGCAATCTAAGCTCAATTTCAGGATCTTCTTCAATGAATGTCGAAGGATTTCCTCGGGTCATAACCTGTTGAAAGAATCAACAAAAGAAGTAATGAGAATGGTGAAAGAAAGAAGTATGGAATAGAAAAGAAATAAAATGATGAATGACTAAAGTAACCAAGTCCTAGTGTTCCTAATATCCCATTTCCCGGCAACGATGCCAAAAACTTGACACACCCCTTGCGTGTGTGTACCGTAAGTGCACAGGTTGTCGAAGTAATAATTACCCTGATGAGTGGGTAGTCGAATCCACAGGGAACGGAAGTACTAGTAATGACTAATTCTTAGTTATCTAGTCGAATCAATAATATGAAGCAATGGATGTAATAAGTAAAATAAGAAAATCGAAAGCAAGCAAGTAAAGGAAAAGGGTAAAGGAGATCTCTATCAGTGACGATGAGATACCCGGGCAATACTCCCCCTAGGCTCTATCATGAAGTGCAAGACTAACTAAATGCTTCTAAATCGAGTCCTATGAGTCGAGGCAATACAAGAATAATCGGTCCCTGCCTCCAGGCTACCGATACTAGTCCCCTACAAGATCCCGGCGAAGAAATCGCTCAATCGTAACACCTCACACCTCATATGACTCAATGAACTTTAGGGATACATAAGAGTGAAACCGATTCCTAAAATTAGATCTAACACTAATTCTAGATGAAAGATCCCTAACCTCCTACAAGGTCCTGGCGGAGAAATCTATTAATCTCATGCCTCACACCCCATATGTTTGCGTAAAACTTAGGGAAAACGGAGATAGGAATCACTCAATTGGAAGGGAAAGGGGACACTTCTCTATCTCAAGACTCACCCTCTCAACCCTCGTTAACCTTGTATGTTCTAATCCTCAATGGAGACCTCTCTCTCATTAATGCCACTACTCAAGCATAAACAATTAATCACAATGATGAACATGTCAAGCAAGCAATGATGAAACAAGGTTAAAACTCAAATTAACTCGGAATTAAAAGAAACCATAAAGAAAGTCAATACATGAATTGAAACCTAGGGTTCACATGCCCAAGTATCTACTAGGGTTTAGCCCCCCACGGGGCTTATTACAAAGCAAAAGATAATGAAATAAAGAGCAATATAATCCATAAAAGTAAACCCTCTCGAATTCGTGATAATGGCCTCGATGAATCGTTCAACGTCTTGAAGGAACCTTCTCCGAAGCTAGGTCGACAATGGCTCCCGGATGCTATCTCGTTGAAGGATCTATCAAAGATGATGAAGAATGACCCCCAATATCTCCAAGGACCTCGTCCTTGAAACCCTAGCCGCTCTCGCTTTCAATCATGCGCAAAAAGTACCCAAAGAATCGGCAAAAAAGACTATTTATAATTCTGAAACGCGCCAGTCACGTGCCTCCACGCGACCATATAAATTCCCACGCGGTCGCATGAACAGTAATTTCTACTGCAATACTGCTACAGTAAACATGACCGGTATTTGCTACAGTACTCTTCATAAAACGCGGTCCAAACTCTCTTATCTTGAGGCCACATGGTTGGGCACACGTCCATGTGGTGAGTTATAATACTTTTCCTCCATCGAACCATCATTTGGAAGCTTTAGCTATCTTCACACAAGTAGGGACATGAAGGTGTGACTGCCTTTATGCACTTCCATCACACAAATCAGATTGAATTCTTCTGGAAGTTAGCACATATGATGGGTCGACCGCAAGTGCACGGGTCGTCAAGTAATACCCCTCACGCGCGCGCGAGGGGGTCGTATTCCCAAGGGCCCGAGAATCTACCCTTACTTCCTCTTCGTATGATTGTTTGGCCAATCAAGTCAAGTATTGTGCAAAAGAAAGTAAAAAGATGATTAACATGCAAATAAAGTGTTCTAAGGTGGAGGCAATGAACGAGGGATAAAACAATATAAAGAGAGGGTCACGGATGAGGATTACCAAGGGGGCTACTAAAGTGCGGGGCTTGCCTTAACTAGCATGCAAATGGGTAGTTTGGACCGAGAAACCCGAAATTAGACCAACCCGATGGTCACGGAAATTGGTCCCTAATCCGGTACAAGTATCGAATACGGAATTCCTTCCGCTCGAATCCTCACACGATTGCAAAGTGAGCAAAAGGTTTCTCAAGTTAGGGAGAAGACACAAACTAGGTCAACCCTAACAATTGGAGGGGTACAAATACCCGATGGTCACGGCGTATTCATACATGTATTCCTACCAAGCTTGGTGAGCCTAATACTAGGGCAATGGTCATGCTTCCTAGCATTATCTAAACAATGATACACAGAGTTCTCATGCATACCAAGCAATCAAATACACCAAACAAGGTTCACAAACAAGTCTCAAATGCATAAATCAAGTCAAGCAAGCATCCTACACAAGTTCACCCCCAAGGTTCACCTACATCCGGTGACCTTGGGGTTTAGTTGCCCATGAATACAAAATACACAAGAAAACACATCAAAACAACCAAATACATAGATGAGAACACCCCCTCAAAAGATAGAAGCCGAATGACGTTCCAAAGACGCCACCAAAGGGGTGGCTTCCCTTGTCGATTCTCCTCCAAACTAAGGATCAAGAGGGTGGATCTCGTCGTATGTCGCTCTCCTCGTCGTTCTCTCCCCGGAAATGGCCTCCGACGGCAGCTCCTAGCTCCGATTTGAAGATGGTGGCAAGTCGCCCTGATTTCCCTCAGTATTTGTATTTATTATTTGTATGCTTTTCATACATCTGTAGATTATTTGTAGTTATCTCCTTTGAGTGATTGCTAGGTTAAACAACATTGTGATAAGGAAGTAAGAATAGCTCCTCGGGCCCTTGGGAATACGACCCCCTCGTGCTCGAGCGAGGGGTATTACTTGGCGACCCCGTGCACTTGCGGGTGAGCGATTCAAACGCATTCTCACCAATGAGCAACTTGATGTTCCAAGATTCAAGCTAAAAAATCTCTTCTAAGTCAACCTTGAAACCTCAAGGAAGGATGGAGGAAGAGAGGAGAAGGAAAATAGAAGAACTTGGGACAAAAGCCCGCTGGTGTGCGGGTCATGTGCGGCCCCGTACACAGGCCGCAGAAAGGCCTGTGCGACCTGTACACAGCACGAACACCATTTAAAACTCTCGAAACTCAACCTAAAACCCTCGGCAAGCCTTACCAACTCAAAACAAAGACGAACTTACCGAAAACTTCAAACGAACAAACAAGCAAAGGACGAAAACACCAACCTACACAAGAAGGAAAAACCCGAAATACTACAGGGTTAGAAAGGATTTTGTGGAGGATTGAAGCACATCCACGGCATCGACATCGAAGCCCATTAGAAGATAGCTATTGGGGGAGCTTTCATCGACACCGATCTGGCGAGGTGTGCCCTAGGCTTGACAAAGGGCTTGGTGAAGAGACAGAGCGGCCGCATAAGACAACAGGCACACATTACAAGGGGATTTTCATCTATGTTTTCTATTCTTGTTTATTCATACACATTGCTGGATTTGTATAGCTCCATGGAGAGCTAAACCCCTTGTGGTTATTCGGACTTGTAAACCCTAGGATGATATTGTTTCTATGATGTATTATTATGCTTTCTTAATTGATGCATTTAATTGGGTTCCAACTTTATTTTCGCTTAGCCGTAACACTAGGGTTAAGAATCATCTAGGTTGTCCTTTGGAGGTGTGACAACTCCTATAGGATTAGACTACTCGAGATTGGAGAGGATCGAGATAGTGAGTCATGAGGTAGCGAAACGCCCCATTTCCTCTCCGGTGTGATTTTCCTTACCTTCATGTTCCAAGAGTTCTTAGCGGTCAAAATAGAGCAAAGTACTAGGAGATGAACTTCCTTGGGGCTTAGTTGCGCAAGCGACAGATTGAAGGGTTGTAGTGAATCTTAGTCCTAGGGCTTAATTAAGACTAGGGTTCTTTCACCTCGACCAAAGGGTTAGGACTACACTTAGGAATAGGGGTCTATCACTTGGAATCCCTAGAATATAAAGCAATTCCACATAGTGTGAGGCTTAAGAAGAAGGACTCCCCTGGGGCTTAGTTGACAGGTCAACAAGAGTTAAGGGTCGTAGTGAACTCTAATGGCGGGGCATAAAGTTGGGATTAGTCACGGTTAACCTTTGGTTTGGGATCGTGTACTTTAGGATGCCCATGACTCATTAAACATCAATAAGAGAGCATAATACATTGTCTTGCACTAGAACATTAGTATTAATGGGAGCTTGTCCGGGTACCCTATTTTACACTTGATTGTTCCTCTCTTCACTTTTTCCTTGCACTCTCCCGTCTTCTGTATTTCTCTTTCATTTTCTTATTTTTCTTAATTATTCTTGCACACACACATTGATTCTTCTCACCATCATATTCTCACGTTAGCTATCTAGCAAATTCTCTTATCTATAATCCCTACTCACTGTGGATCCGACTACCCTCTCACCGGGATACTTTATTACTTCGACAACTAATAAGTGCTTGTGTTATAGTAACGCAAAGCGTTATTATCTTACAATGAGCATCTCTTTTATCAAATTTTATCACTAAATGGTGTGCATTTATGTACTCTTATGCATTGTAGGTTTGTGGAGCTATTTTGAAGAAGAAGAACGAAGTTAGATCTTGTTTGCCATTGTTGGGGAGTTTTCGGACCAAACAAGGAACAAGGCACGAGTTTAGACTTGTGAGTGTGTGCCAACCTCCTTTGGAGGGGCACAAAGGCAGTCACATTCACAACAAGTTTAACTCATGTAGCTTAGGAGAACTTCACCAAGAAAGAGATTTGAAGCAATCTACATGATCTACAATTAATTATGTGCCCAATTCAATGGCCTCGATGAAGAACAACGAATTTGGGAGCGTTTCAGCGAGAATGTAGCAGCACTGTAGCAAAACACTATAGCAAGTTACTGTTCACTTTCGGCCGAAATTCAGAAAACGAGAGAGTTCACATGGGCGTGTTGAAATTCCACACGGCCATGTGAAATCCTGATAAGTTCAATTTTAAAGTTGCGACTCAACGTTATAAAAGCCCGTTTTGGAGACTTACATATATTTTGACCTACCTTTCTCCCCAACTTCTGGAAAGCGTGGCTAAGGTTTCGGAGAGGATTTCGTGGAGGTCTGGAGCACGTCATCGGCATTGTTAGTGATGTCCGGCGACCGCACAAGACCACGGCAACATCATACGCAAGGGGGTTTTCATCGATGCTTTCAATTAGTGTTTTCTTTTATATTTTGATGAATTTGTATAGCTCCATGAGGAGCAAAACCCTTCATCGGTATACGGACTTGTAAACCCGATGATCATTATGTTTCTATGACATTGTTATTATGCTTTTCCATTATTGATGAATAAATTCGAGTTTCAATCTTAATTATCTCTTGTAATTGTTTTCCCTTAGTCGTGACACTAGGGTTGAGAACAATCTAGGTTACCGTTTGGAGGTGTGACAACTCCTATAGGGTTAGACTACTCAAGGTTAAAGAGGGTTGAGAGGGTGAGTTGTGAGCTAGCGGAACGTCCCCTTTCCCCTCCGTTGAGATTCTTCCTACCTTCATGTTCCATAATTTCTTAGCGGTCAAGATAGAGTGAAGTGCTAGGAGATGAACAATAATAGGAAATCCTCGACTAAATTAACAATAATAGGAAAGTATAATAGCATAGTCTTGCACTAGAAACATAAGTCCTAGTGGTAGCTTCTCCGGGTACCCTATTTCATCCATTGCTAGTCCTTTTCTATTTACTCGTTCTTGCATTCTCTTGCCTTCCATCTTTCTATTTAATTTCTTGTTTCTTTATATTGCTTTCCTATTCACTCATTAATTCTTTTCACACCCACCGTACATTACTTAGCTAGTTAGTGAAACCTTATGTCTTAAGTCCCTATTCCTTATGGATTCGACTACCCACTCACCAGGGTAAATTTATTATTTTGATAAGCACGTGCACTTGCGGGATACACACAAGGGGTCGTGTCAACAACACGTATACTTTCTAGCCCCTATCATTGACTTCATGTCTAAATGGGTGGGAGCACAGGCCTTACAAACAAGTGATGCTAGGGCAATGGTGAAATTTTTGAAGAAATTGTTCTCTAGATTTGGCGCACCACGAGCAATCACCAGCGATAGAGGCACTCACTTCTGTAATGCCCAATTCGAGAAAATTCTGAAGCATTATGGTGTCCACCACAAAACGACAACACCGTACCACCTGCAAACTAGTGGGCAAGTCGAAGTGTCCAATAGAGACTTGAAGCGAATTCTAGAGATAACAATCGCTCAAAATAGAAGAGATTGGGCAGGACACTTGGATGATGCTCTTTAGGCATAAAGAACTACATATAAGACTCCTATAGGGACCACTCCTTATAGGCTAGTCTACGGGAAACTCTACCACTTACCTATTGAACTTGAACATAAAGCTTACTGGACCATTAAATTTCTAAATCTTGACTCTATTCTTGCAGGTAACAAGAGAAAGCTACAACTAAATGAACTGGGTGAATGGCTCTCCAACGCATATGAAAATTCAAAACTTTACAAAAAATAAAGTAAAGAAGGCATATCAAGAACACAAAACAATTCCAAGAAGGAGACCAAGAGTTGCTATTCAATTCTAAGTTGAAACTATTCCCCGGGAAGCTCAGATCACGTTGGTCAGGTCCATATAATGTCACTCAAGTCTTCCCACATGGAGTAGTTATGGTAACTCACTCGGAAAAAGGCACTTTTAAAGTGAATGGACAACAATTAAAATTATACTTCAATAGCAACACTCCAACCATAACCGGGGGTAACTTCAACCTTTTTGAACCCTCGTGAGGTAAGTGACAAGCTATGTCAGGCTAGTGATGTTAAACAAGAGCTTGTTGGGAGGCAAGCCAAGCATTCGGTGGTGTTCAATACAATTTTCGTATTTTAGGTGTTCATTTTACTATTCTTGTCATTATTTTCTTTACTAGTTTTGCATTCGAATAAGTCCATGTTCACATGCTTTTCATATTTTTTATTATTGTCTTAGGTGTGGTTTAATCATTTTCTTTGTTGAGTAATGCTTTTTTTTGTCAATATTTCATGCATTAGATCAAGTTTTTTCATATTTCTTTCAAGTCGGAGGTGTTCTAAATCACTTTAATACCTGTTTAGTCAATTGGAGAAGCAAATTTTGAGCCAAAATAAGTTTCCATGTCCAAACGTCCTCCTTGAGGCCGTTTGGTAGGCCGTTTGCTCTATTCCAGAAACTTTTGCCTAGGGAAAACGGCCTCCTTGAGCACATTTGGGATGTAGTAGGCCCCTGGTCGATAGGATTACCTAGGGCATACCCCCCCCCATACAGCCGTATGAGGGGTGGTATGCCACGAGTTTTAAAAAGCCACCTTCATCATTGTCTCTCTCTTCACTTCTTCTTCAACCCACCCGATTTCTCTCTTCTCCATTCCTAATTCCTCGGCCAAATCTTTCCATTTCTTCTCCTAGATCACCTCCTAACCACTTGGAGAAGTCAATCTAGTGGTTTTCCTCAAGCTTTACTCAAGTTTTAGCAAGCTTTCTTCGGTAAGCTCTTTGGTGCCCTAACTTTATCTTTTCATTTCTCATGCATTCATTGAGCTTATTTTTGAATGATTTCAAGTATTTTGCTTGTATTAGATGTTGTGAATGTTGTGTTGTCAATTTCCATTGAATTTATGTACAAATTTTTGGACTTTCAAGAATATGGGGGATGCTTGATGATGAATAGTATCCAGATGGCCCTATATACGGCCGTATGGACCTTATTCATGACATTTTCTTATTCTTATCCATTTTTTGCATTATATTTGGTATTTTTTTGGATCCCTTGAAGCTTTATTTAGGTTTATCTATATTGTAGGGATGCCGAACATCAAGAAAGTCACCTCCAAACATCCAAGGAATGCAATTCAAACCCCCGAAGAGTCTCGTTTCACACATGCTCTCCATAAGGCAAAATACAAAGTTTTGAAGGCCAAACCATTTGGCACATTTCAGCACATTGAGTGGGACATTCTGGGGATAATTGGAATAGATGAACAAGTGAAAAATTTGCTATCACAAAATGGTTGGGTGAACCTATTTTCCATTAATGAACCTATCTTTCGCCAACTCACCTTGGATGTTCTAAGTACTTTTAAAGCGTGCTAAGATGTAAGGACCATCATCACTCAAAGACAAGGAGCCATTCGCTTCCAAGCCTTTGGAAAGTTGCACGAAATAAACCATATGGAGTTTGTAAGATACTTGGGGATTTATGATGATGAGTACATGAGCTCAGTACCACTCGGCCAAATCGAAATTGGATTCCCATCATACAAGAATGTCAACCAATATTGGGCCGCCTTAGCACCAAGTGACACCAAGAACACCAGAAGGTGTCCCAAATCATGGACCCCGTGTACAGAAGATATATTCAAGCCCTTATCACTGGTTCTATCGGGGGTCGGCGGGACAGCACTGGAGTGGTTACACAGCTGATGGGTCGACCGCAAGTGCACGGGTCGTCAAGTAATACCCCTCACGCGCGCGCGAGGGGGTCGTATTCCCAAGGGCCCGACAATCTACCCTTACTTCCTTTTCGTATGATTGTTTGGCCGATCAAGTCAAGTGTTGTGCAAAAGAAAGTAAAAAGATGATTAACATGCAAATAAAGTGTTCTAAGGTGGAGGCAATGAACGAGGGATAAAACAATATAAAGAGAGGGTCACGGATGAGGATTACCAAGGGGGCTACTAAAGTGCGGGGCTTGCCTTAACTAGCATGCAAATGGGTAGTTTGGACCGAGAAACCCGAAGTTAGACCAACCCGATGGTCACGGAAATTGGTCCCTAATCCGGTACAAGTATCGAATACGGAATTCCTTCTGCTCGAATCCTCACACGATTGCAAAGGGAGCAAAAGGTTTCTCAAGTTAGGGAGAAGACACAAACTAGGTCAACCCTAACAATTGGAGGGGTACAAATACCCGATGGTCACGGCGTATTCATACATGTATCCCAACCAAGCTTGGTGAGCCTAATACTAGGGCAATGGTCATGCTTCCTAGCATTATCTAAACAATGATACACAGAGTTCTCATGCATACCAAGCAATCAAATACACCAAACAAGGTTCACAAACAAGTCTCAAATGCATAAATCAAGTCAAGCAAGCATCCTACACAAGTTCACCCCCAAGGTTCACCTACATCCGGTGACCTTGGGGTTTAGTTGCCCATGAATACAAAATACACAAGAAAACACATCAAAACAACCAAATACATAGATGAGAACACCCCCTCAAAAGATAGAAGCCGAATGACGTTCCAAAGACGCCACCAAATGGGTGGCTTCCCTTGTCGATTCTCCTCCAAACTAAGGATCAAGAGGGTGGATCTCGTCGTATGTCGCTCTCCTCGTCGTTCTATCCCCGGAAATGGCTTCCGACGGCAGCTCCTAGCTCCGATTTGAAGATGGTGGCAAGTTGGCTCAAGACCTAGGGCTCTCTCTCTTCCAAATGAACTCAAAACCCCTAAAAGAAAACTTTTTCCAGTGGGTTATGCGGCCCCCTATGCGGCCCCGCATGCGGGGAGAGAAAATTCCCGAGAAAATCCCGAAATCGCGTAAGTTGCTACAGTGCCGCTACAGTAGAACTGCTACAGTACCGTATGCGGCCTCTGCAGTGCCCGCATGACAGCCCGCATGAACCTCCAGACATAGCCATTTTCACCAAAGGATTCATGCAAATAAAGAGTTTGAGGAGTACTCGTTGGTTCTCTTGAGTGAAGTCGCACACACTAACACGTTTTCGAGTTGTTATCCTTTTTAATTCATGTTTTTAGCTAGAGCATTGATAACCTTATGCAATGTTTTGATTTCCCCTTACTTGTAGAATGCTTCTTTTGCACTTTTGGTGAACCTAAGGCCAAGCACTTTCAATTGTTCTTCCCAAGTACTTTCACGTTTTATTTTTGCTTGAGGACAAGCAAAAGCTTAAGTGTGGGGGAGTTTGATAAGTGCTTGTGTTATAGTATCGCGAAGCGCTATTATCTTACATTAAGCATACCTTTTATCAGATTTTATCACTAAATGTGTGCATTTGTGTTCTCTTGTGCATTGAAGGTATTGTGGAGCCTAATTGGAGAAGAAGAATGAAATTAGGTCGCGTTTGCCAATGTTGAGATGTTCTCGGACCAAGCAAGGAACGAAGCACGTATTTGGACTTGTGGATGTGTGCCAACCTCCCTTGGAGGGGCACAAAGGCAGTCACATTCACAACAAGTCCAATCCGTGTTACTTAGGAGAATTTCGCGAAAGAAGAAGACTTGAAGCAATCGGCGCGACCTACCGTTGCTTGTGTGCCCAAGTAATGGCCTCGATGAAGAACAATGGACCCGGGAGGCGTTTCGGCAAGTTACCAAGCCTGTTCAGCTGAAGACCAGTGTTCCAGAGAAGTCACACGGGCGTGTGGAAATTCCACACGGCCGTGTGTTTTGCAATTTCAGCCATCCAGTGAAGACACACGGGCGTGTGGAAATTCCACACGGCCGTGTGAAATTAATTTTTCAGCCGAGACAGAAGCTTCACACGGGCGTGTGGATATTCCACACGGCCGTGTGAAGCCCTCGATAAGTCCAATTTTAAAGCCGCGATTCAACATTATAAAGGGGGATTTTTGCAACCTTTTGGGGGATCTTGGAACCGAACTTTTCCCCAACTTTCTGGAGTGCGGCTAGGGTTTCGGAGAGGGTTTCGTGGAGGTTCTAGCACATCGTCGGCATCGATTCCGAGGTTCGACGTTTGCACAAGACCACGGCCACACCAACTTCGAGGGGGTTTTCATCTATGTCTATGTTTTATGCTTTAATTTTCACATTGATGAACATGTATAGCTCTATGAGGAGCTAAACCCCCTCGCGGGGTATTCGGACTTGTAAACTTTAGGGTTCTTATGTTTCTTTGACATTGATTATTATGCTTTCCATCGTTGATGAATAAATTGAGTTTTAATCTTAATTATCTCTTGATATTGTTTTCCCTTAAACGTGACATTAGGGTTGAGAGCAATCTAGGTTTTCCTTTGGAGGTGTGACAACTCCTATAGGATTAGACTACTTAAGATTAAAGAGGGTTGAGAGGGAGAGTTGTGAGGTAGCAATGTACCCCTTTCCCTTCCGATGTGATTTCTCCCTACCTCCGATTCCTTGATTTAATAGCGGTCGAAATAGAGTAAAGCAATAGGTAGATAAACTCCCCTAGGGCTTAATTGCGCAAGCAATAGAGTGAAGGGTTGTAGTGAATCCTATATGCTGGGGCTTAATCTAGACTAGGGTTCTTCCACCTGGACCAAAGGGTTAGAACTATTTTTGTAGGAACAGGTTTAATCACTAGGAATCCCTAGAGCATAATGCAATCCCATATAGTGTGAGGTTTAGGTAGATGGACTCCCCTGGGGCTTAATCATCTAGGTGACAGAGCGAAGGGTGTTGTGAATCCTAATACCAAGGCATAGCGTTGGGGTTAGTCACGGTTGTCCTTAGGTTTGGGACCGTGAGTCTTAGGATTTCCTCGACTTAATTGACATCAATAGGAGAGTATAATATCATAGTCTTGCACTTGAAACATAGATCCTAGAGGTAGCTTGTCCGGATACCCCCTTTTACTCATTGCAAGTCCTTCTCGATTTTCCTATTTGCACCTCTTACTTTCATCCTTCTATTTAGTTTATTGCTTTGCATTATTTTTCACTCATCAATCCTATTATCGTTTCCCGTATTTCGCATAGCTTAATTAGTGAAACCTTATATTCTATCTCCCTATTCCCTGTGGATTCGACTACCTTCTCACCAAGGTAAATTTATTACTTCGACAAGGCCGTGCACTTGCGGTACACACGCAAAAGGTCGTGTCAAGTTTTTGGCGCCGCTGCCGGGGAATAGGCGTTTTAGATATTTGTTTTTCACTACTTTAGCTATTCACTTCGCACTCTATCTCATATTTTCTTTACCTATCATTGTTCTTATTTTTCTTTTCTTTATTTTCGGCTCCAGGTTATGACCCGTGGGAACCCTTCAATACTTGTTGAAGGAGACCCAGACATTGGAAAAAGAACACATCGTAAAGGGAAAGAACCTGCACAAGAAGCATCAAATCAAGCCGATATTGAGACAGAAGGGTCAGAGACAATGGCAGAACAGAACGAGCAGCAGCGAACATTGTCTGATTTTGCTAGACCCGCAGTTATGGGGACCCAATCAAGCATTGTCAGGCCCCCAATTACAGCAATGAATTTCGAATTGAAGCCATCGTTCATTCAGATGCTGCAGCAGTCCGCACAGTTTAATGGGTTAGCCGATGAAGACCCTAATAGTCACATAGAAAATTTCTTGGAAGTGTGTGACATGTTGAAGATAAATGGAGTGACGGACGATGCAATTCGATTGAGAGCCTTCCCGTTTTCATTGAAAGGAAAAGCAAGGCATTGGTTGCACTCATTACCGAGAGCCTCCATTACTACGTGGGAGGAGATGGCCGAGGCATTCTTGGCTAGATACTTCCCACCGGGGAAATCTGCAAGACTCCGGAATGAGATATCATCCTTTGTACAGATGGAATTGGAGTCTCTATTCGAGACATGGGACAGGTTCAAAGAGCTCCTTCGCAAATGTCCGCAACATGGATTCCCCGAGTGGATGATTATTCACACATTTTACAACGGGTTGAATCCGAGTACAAAGCAACTCTTAGATGCGGCGGCCGGAGGGACTCTTGGAAGCAAGACTCCCGGTGAAGCTCGGCACCTTGTAGAGGAGATGGCTATGAATAGTTATCAATGGAACTCAAGGGATAGGAAAAAGGTTGCCGGAATTCATGAGGTTGATGCGGTTACATCATTGGCAGCACAAGTGGAATCGTTGAGTAAGAAGCTAGATGCTCTAGCTTCGCCAAGAGTTGCGGCCATCACTACTTGTAACGGTTGTGGGGGAGGACATGCTTCAAGCGATTGTCCTATTGCTATTGGAGGCACTAGTGCGGTGGAGCAGGCCGATTTTGTGGGGAATTCATATCGAGGACAAGGCCAAGGCAACCCGTATAGTGGTACATACAATCCGGGATGGAAGAACCATCCGAACTTCTCTTGGAGCAATCAAGGACAGTCACAACAGAACAAAAATAGTGCACCACCGGGATTTCAAAGTCAACAATCTCCGAATTTAGAAAGCCGAGTGACCGGGTTGGAGGGAAAGATGACTGATCTAGAGAGAGCCCTCACACGGTTCGTTTCTTCTTCGGATGCAAGGTTCCAATCGGTGGAAGCTACTCTTCGCAATCACACCGCTTCCTTACACAACTTGGAAAACCAAGTAGGACAAATTGCGAAAACTTTGGCGGAGAGACCTCAAGGTAGTTTGCCTAGCAATACGGAGACCAACCCAAGAGAACAACTAAAGGCAATAACCTTGAGAAGTGGTAAGGAGGTTGAGGGACATCTCCCTCTTGAGAAGACTAAGGACTCACCCGAAGTCGTGGAAATAGAGGATGAAGCACCAAAGGAGAAAGAGGTGGCACCCCCACCTTATAAGCCGAGAATTCCCTATCCTTCACGATTGAAGAATGACCAAGACAATGAGCAATACAAGAAATTTCTGGGTGTCTTCAAGCAATTGCACATCAACATTCCATTCGCGGAAGCATTAGCCCAAATGCCCAAGTACGCGAAGTTCTTAAAAGACCTCTTGACCAATAAGAGGAAGTTAGAGGAAAGTGCATCCGTCATCCTCGATGCAAACTGTTCGGCAGTGCTACAGAAGAATATGCCAAGCAAGAGGAAGGACCCCGGAAGTTTTATCATACCGTGCAATATTGGTGATATGGGTGAGGAGATGGCACTAGCCGACTCGGGGGCAAGCATCAATGTCATGCCCTACACATTCTTCCAAAAGCTAGGCTTGGGCGAGCCTAGACCTACCCGGATGACACTTCAGCTTGCAGATAGATCGGTGAGGCATCCGAGGGGTGTTGTTGAAGATGTGTTGGTGAAAGTGGATAAGTACATTTTCCCGGTCGACTTTGTAGTGCTTGATGTAGACGAGGATGTCGAGGTACCGCTGATCCTTGGGAGGCCGTTCTTGCGCACTTCCAAGGCTTTGATAGACATGGACGGTGGAGAGCTCACACTTAGGGTTGGGGACGACAAGCTCACTTACCGCCTCGCCGAAGCCATGCGACATTCTCTTGATTTTGATGATGCTCTATATTATCTTGATGTCACTGATGATTGCATTGATGAATATATGCAGGATATGTTTAACCCGGATCCATATGAAGGGTGGCCGGACCAAGACATAGAGACTGAAGAGGAAGAAGTGCTCGCGCTTGTTTCTGTTGAGATAGACATCAAGAAGGAAAAGGAGCTTAGGAAGAAAGTCCTTCGGAGATTGAAGCGGTCGAGACGTCGCCACAACAAGAACCCCAACAAGAAAGGGGATGAGCATTCACGGAGTAAGGGTGTTTCACCCGTGTGTGGTAACAAACTCGATAATTCTCCCTCTACCTTGCAACGATTATGCAATGCTTGCTTTCAAATTTTAGGGAAGAGGGCAAATTCCACTCATGAACCTCCGTAAGGTAAGACAGGTACGTCAAGCTAAGTGACGTTAAACAAGCGCTTCTTGGGAGGCAACCCAAGCGTTTTTACAGTTTTCTAGTACTTAGTTTAGTTTTAGGATTGAATAAAAGTCTTAGCAATGGTGTCCCAATTTTCATGTGCATATGGTGGGTTTTCTTGTGGATTTTCGATTATTTACATGTGCCTTAACGTTAATTGACGAAGTTTGAGTCGGTTGAGTGTGTTTTCGATAGTCTCTGGTCATGTTTTTATGGTTTACACAGGCTCTAAGTGTTTTAAAAGAGTTTTTGAAATTTTCTGAGAGTCTGTAAAATTTTCTAAGTAAACCAGAGATAACACACGGGCGTGTGGAATTAACACACGGCCGTGTGTTACCAATTGGAGCTCAACCAGAGAAGCCACAGGGGCGTGACTTTGCCCCTGTGAAAAACTTCTGAAGGGGCACACGGCCGTGTGGAATTAACACACGGCCGTGCGAAATTCCGCAGAATTTCAACTCTTTTCCAGAGAGTCCACAGGGGCGTGTGGATGCCCCTGTGAGTGCCGCTGTGCCAAGGCACACGGCCGTGTGGAATTTCCACACGGCCGTGTGAAACTCTGCAGAAAGAACCCCAAACTTCCCGAGAAACCACAGGGGCGTGTGTGAGCCCCTGTGGGAGAGCTTGTCAAGGCACACGGCCGTGTGGTTCATTCACACGGCCGTGTGAAACACTTAGTTTTCTCGGGCAATCCAGAGAGGTCACAGGGGCGTGTGACATGCCCCTGTGACCGGCCTTGTGTTCTTGGCCAGGTTGGGCACACGGGCGTGTGGAAATTCCACACGGCCGTGTGAAGTTTTTCAGAGACCTTTTGTGTTCTCCCGAGACTCCACAGGGCCGTGTACCAGCCCCTATGGATATCTTTGTGAAGGCACACGGCCGTGTGGAATTAACACACGGCCGTGTGGGGTAGTCAGAGAACAAACAGAATGCACACAGGGGCGTGGGTTGGCCCTTGTGAACCCTAATTTGAGAGGCACACGGGCATGTGGAATCGTGACACGGCCGTGTGAATCCCCAGAACTCCAAAAGCCACGCGATTCCTTTTGGTTTTCACTTGTGCCTCTTCTATTTCCATTCTAAACTCTTCTCCTACCCTCTCCACTAGTTCGCCAACCATCTCAGAGGATTTTTGAGGCATTTTATTGGAGTTTTCCGGCCGATTTTTAGTATTTCTTCATCCACTCCGTCGGTAAGAACTTCAAAGCCTTTTTCTTCGTCGATTCTCAATTTAATTCGTTCTTTTGATGATTTCGCCTTTATTAATTGATTTATGAGTATGCAATGTTGCTTAAGAATGAATTAAAGCGAATTAGATTGTAAATTTTGAATTTTTTTTTTAACCCACGGCCGTTATACTCTGTCCGCCCGATGATCCACACGGGCGTGTGGATTTCTGCAGATTGGTTATTTTGAACTGATTTTGATTGTTTTCTTTTCCAATCTTACAGGAATGTCTTCTAGACCCAAGAAGTCGGCTGGGAAGCGACCCCGTGAGCCCACACCCCCTCCAGAGGAGACAGAGTTCAGTATACCTGAGCACCAGACCAGGTTTGATAGATTATCCCCACTCCGTTTCGGACAGTCACGATACCCCGACCTGAGCATTATCAGAGAGATCCAGGGGGGTGACGGTATTGCCGAGGAGGTTGAGGAGCTACTTTCGGTGGGTGGCTGGAGGAGATTATTGAGGATTAGAGACCCAGCCATTCGAGGGGTGACACTGGAGTTCCTGGCTTCATTTGAGTTTGACAGGTCATACAGGGATTTTTCCACTCCTGATACCATTCAGTTCAGGGTATTAGGCCGGTATTTCAGCTTTAGCTTGACCCAGTTTTCGATCCATCTGGGACTATACGATGAGGCCTATACACAGACCGAGGAGTACAGAGATCTTCCTACAGACTACCCGGGCAGTCTTACCCCGCAGAGGGCATACAGAGATTTGTGCGGAGAAGGCCAGTATGAGCCAGGAATCTCAAAGGCCACGTGCTTGTCTCGCCCGGCCTACAGATACTTACATGCCATTCTTAGTAGATCAGTGAGTGGCCGAGGTGATAGTACTGGGGTTCTGAGTCGCCAGGAGCTTCTTTATCTATATTCGATGGCTCAGAGGGTACCACTCCACTTAGGGCACATCTTAGCAGAGTATTTGCGCCATCAGGGCCAGTACCCTAGGGTTGGAGTGATCTTTTCAGGACCCTACATTTCGAGACTCCTGATAGGGATGAGTCTCAGAGACGGAGTACGAGGGCCAGAGAAGACCAGTATACCAATCCCTCTGGGCACAGATACACTGAGGATGATGGGGATGATCCGCAGGACAGGGCCAGGAGTATATACATGGACCATTCCCCAGACAGCGCAGGCCGAGGGCTCCCGGGCAGCATTGGAGCCACCCCCGCAGGACACAGAGACAGGGGCAGAGGCTGAGGTACCCCCCACCGCACCGGAGCCACCTCCGGTGCGGATGTTTTCACCGTCTCGAGGCCAGGACAGACTGGAGCGCCTCGAGAGCGCAGTGGGGATCCTACAGACCGAGGTGGCTGAGGTTAGGGCCACACAGATTTCACAGCACCAGGAGGTGATGGCGCAGTTCCAGAGCTTACGACAGACCTTCGAGCAGATTGCCTCCTCCTCCTTCGTGGTCCGACCTCGAGTTTCCACTCCACCACCTCCATCTCCCGCATCACCAGCAGATCCACCTGCACCGACATCAGCCGATCCACCAGCAGATACAGAGCCTCCAGCAGCACCAGAGGCCACCACTCAGGACACCGACGCTGAGGCGTCCTAGATTTTAGATTCTTTTCTTTTATTTGTCATTCTGTATATCTTTACTTTATTTTGGACTTGTAGTACTCAGAAGGGATTCTCCCTCTGAGTATAGCTTTTATTTTGCTTTTTATTTTGTCTCGAGTTGTATTCATTGCTTTACATTTTATATACTCGAGTTTTATTGAGCTTTACTGAACCCTCGTTTATGTGTGCGCAGATGGTCTTGGATGTAAGGATTTTGAGGAATAGTCATTGACACGGTCATGGGATCGTGTGTGCTCCACAAACCATTGAGACTCATCTCTCAATGACCTAGCTCCATCAAATGCAACACTTGGAGTTCAGGGGAGTAATGTTTCAATTGCCACTTCCACACTAGTTGCTTTTATCGTTTTCACTTATTATTGTGCTTCTACGCGTACATTGAGGACAATGTACATCTTAAGTGTGGGGGGGAGTTCACATTGCACACACCTTTACTTGTGCGCTCAATTGTTTATGCTAATGTAGCCTATGGCGGTTCACCTTAGTTGCAACGGTTGTATTCTTAGAGTTTAGGAGAATTTTTAACATTGTATCCTATCATGCTCTAGTTCCACTTGAATTTTAGGGGATTTTTGCTCGATTACACCCTATTGCACTACTCACTCTTGAAATCTTTTGGAAACTCGATCTTGAAGTTTTAAAGGACAAATTTATCATCGTTCTTAGTTTTACTTTGGAAAATGCATATATATAAAAAAAAAATAAAAAAAAAAAGAGAAAAAGAATAATGAAAATGAAAAGAAAAATGTGAGTTTGTGAATAGTTGCTTTCTTTTATGTATGCATTTGAGGTGGAAAGAGCTACCACCCATGAAGTATGTAGCTACTCTCATAAGTCGGATACAAGTTATGCCCTAATGAGAGAAAGAGCTATCTCATGGGATGCGTGAAAGCTACTACCCCGGTAGAAAGAGCTACCTCCTCGAAAGAGTGAAAGCCACCTTTGGCGGTCGCCTAGGAAAGGGCTACCTTCGAGGATGTGTGAAGCTACTACTTCCTCTCTTAATTTTTTTCGTTCGTAAATAAGTCTTTGTAAATAAGAGTTTGAGGAGTACTCGTTGGTTCTCTTGAGTGAAGTCGCACACACTAACACGTTTTCGAGTTGTTATCCTTTTTAATTCATGTTTTTAGCTAGAGCATTGATAACCTTATGCAATGTTTTGATTTCCCCTTACTTGTAGAATGCTTCTTTTGCACTTTTGGTGAACCTAAGGCCAAGCACTTTCAATTGTTCTTCCCAAGTACTTTCACGTTTTATTTTTGCTTGAGGACAAGCAAAAGCTTAAGTGTGGGGGAGTTTGATAAGTGCTTGTGTTATAGTATCGCGAAGCGCTATTATCTTACATTAAGCATACCTTTTATCAGATTTTATCACTAAATGTGTGCATTTGTGTTCTCTTGTGCATTGAAGGTATTGTGGAGCCTAATTGGAGAAGAAGAATGAAATTAGGTCGCGTTTGCCAATGTTGAGATGTTCTCGGACCAAGCAAGGAACGAAGCACGTATTTGGACTTGTGGATGTGTGCCAACCTCCCTTGGAGGGGCACAAAGGCAGTCACATTCACAACAAGTCCAATCCGTGTTACTTAGGAGAATTTCGCGAAAGAAGAAGACTTGAAGCAATCGGCGCGACCTACCGTTGCTTGTGTGCCCAAGTAATGGCCTCGATGAAGAACAATGGACCCGGGAGGCGTTTCGGTAAGTTACCAAGCCTGTTCAGCTGAAGACCAGTGTTCCAGAGAAGTCACACGGGCGTGTGGAAATTCCACACGGCCGTGTGTTTTGCAATTTCAGCCATCCAGTGAAGACACACGGGCGTGTGGAAATTCCACACGGCCGTGTGAAATTAATTTTTCAGCCGAGACAGAAGCTTCACACGGGCGTGTGGATATTCCATACGGCCGTGTGAAGCCCCCGATAAGTCCAATTTTAAAGCCGCGATTCAACATTATAAAGGGGGATTTTTGCAACCTTTTGGGGGATCTTGGAACCGAACTTTTCCCCAACTTTCTGGAGTGCGGCTAGGGTTTCGGAGAGGGTTTCGTGGAGGTTCTAGCACATCGTCGGCATCGATTCCGAGGTTCGACGTTTGCACAAGACCACGGCCACACCAACTTCGAGGGGGTTTTCATCTATGTCTATGTTTTATGCTTTAATTTTCACATTGATGAACATGTATAGCTCTATGAGGAGCTAAACCCCCTCGCGGGGTATTCGGACTTGTAAACTTTAGGGTTCTTATGTTTCTTTGACATTGATTATTATGCTTTCCATCGTTGATGAATAAATTGAGTTTTAATCTTAATTATCTCTTGATATTGTTTTCCCTTAAACGTGACATTAGGGTTGAGAGCAATCTAGGTTTTCCTTTGGAGGTGTGACAACTCCTATAGGATTAGACTACTTAAGATTAAAGAGGGTTGAGAGGGAGAGTTGTGAGGTAGCAATGTACCCCTTTCCCTTCCGATGTGATTTCTCCCTACCTCCGATTCCTTGATTTAATAGCGGTCGAAATAGAGTAAAGCAATAGGTAGATAAACTCCCCTAGGGCTTAATTGCGCAAGCAATAGAGTGAAGGGTTGTAGTGAATCCTATATGCTGGGGCTTAATCTAGACTAGGGTTCTTCCACCTGGACCAAAGGGTTAGAACTATTTTTGTAGGAACAGGTTTAATCACTAGGAATCCCTAGAGCATAATGCAATCCCATATAGTGTGAGGTTTAGGTAGATGGACTCCCCTGGGGCTTAATCATCTAGGTGACAGAGCGAAGGGTGTTGTGAATCCTAATACCAAGGCATAGCGTTGGGGTTAGTCACGGTTGTCCTTAGGTTTGGGACCGTGAGTCTTAGGATTTCCTCGACTTAATTGACATCAATAGGAGAGTATAATATCATAGTCTTGCACTTGAAACATAGATCCTAGAGGTAGCTTGTCCGGATACCCCCTTTTACTCATTGCAAGTCCTTCTCGATTTTCCTATTTGCACCTCTTACTTTCATCCTTCTATTTAGTTTATTGCTTTGCATTATTTTTCACTCATCAATCCTATTATCGTTTCCCGTATTTCGCATAGCTTAATTAGTGAAACCTTATATTCTATCTCCCTATTCCCTGTGGATTCGACTACCTTCTCACCAAGGTAAATTTATTACTTCGACAAGGCCGTGCACTTGCGGTACACACGCAATACATGGAAAATACGTATGTTTAGGCGTTTATCAAACATCCCCACACCTAAGCATTTGCTTGTCCCCAAGCAAACAAACATGAAGAACAGGGGCAAGAAGATAAACGACTAAATGTACGACCTCAAGCTCAACAGTAGAGGACCCCACTAGCACAGATAGAAGGAAGGACAGATAATGAGTTGTTCTGTTGGCAACTCGGTATGGATGGTCTTGTTTCATCTAAAGTGCACTGGTGAGTGTGTGCTTACTTCCAACCTCATTCTCCATATTATTCACTCCACATACAATGAAAATGGCATTAATCTGTTAAAGACACCCTCAATACCCAGTTAAAAGTCCTTCGGGTCCTGAATGAAACTTTGGCTCTCGAGTGGTTGTGTAACAGGTTCCAAGGGATACGAATAAGATATTATATGCTGTATTTACATATTTGCAAAGGTTTTTTTTTCTGTTTTTTTTTTTAGTTGAGTCCGACTAACGTAGACTGCACAAAAATCTTTCAGACGGATGCACATGCTGGCCAGGCACAAGAGCCACCCATCCTACTTGATTACAGTCCACATAGACGCATTCATGCTGTACTAGCAGAGGAATACTGTCATAGACTCCACATTTTTTTTTTTTACCTGTATACAATATATCTCGTATCCCCTGGTATAAAACCTGTTAACAAACTCACTTGAGGCTAAGGAAACAACAAAGGACCTCAAAAGCTCTTAAAAAGGCATTGAAAGTAGACATTAACAAATTAATGCCGAAAACATTGTAATGGGTTAGTTGGAGTGTATGAGGTGGAAGTACAAGTGTAAAAGTCTGTCAGTGCACTAAAGATAAAGCAGGACATCATTTAGGAACAATAATGAAATACAACTCATAACTGTCGAACCTTCATGCTAGGAAGTCCTAAACTAGGCGTCATTGCTATCATCGGTATAACAAGCATGTAAATAAGAGTAAAGCACTCCATCCCCACACCTAGAATCGTACATTGTCCCTAATGTACAAGAATCAGTAGAACATGATGATATGTATGCAATAAAAATAAGGAGATGAAGCAAGAAGACTTCCCCAATTAGATGATGCAGTGAATTCAAGGTGAACACAAACAGGGGTAAATCACTAGGGCCATGGAGTGTGAAGCATCCTCAACGATCAGTCCTGAAAGCAATAGGAAATGCATCACAACTCGATAAATAAATAAAGAGAGCGAACAAATAAAATCCAAACTACATAAATAAAAAGAAGAAGTTTAGTAGGGCCGAAATCCTAACTAACTGAACGATACAACAAACACCAAAATAAGTCTAAGTGCGCAAAAAACAAAATACACACAACAAGAAAAGTAAAAACTGAGAGTCGGTGTCATGAGTGTAATGATTTGGTGGAGGTGGTGAAGCCATGTGATATGTACTCCCGGATGGTATGATCGAGGCTCAAAACCCCCAAGGTTTCCCAATCAATTTGTCGGACAACACCAAAATTCTTCCTTGACAAAGAGGGTATAACGGGTCTTGTGGGCATCGTCGGTGAATCTTGGCTCAAAGACGGGCGGTGGAGAGCTCCTCCGGGATCGCTTTGAAGCCACATGCTTGGTTGACATCCCTACAAGACCATACAAGCTTCATCAAACCAAAAATATATGAAAAGAATGCACAATGGCATCAATGGGCTGAAATCTTATTGTTGCTACAGTAATTTCGGGAAAATTTTTCAAGAGTTTCTTCTTGTAAAAGTAGCAAACAAATTTTACAAACCTTGAAATTCAACACAAACATTCACAAGAAACATTCACAACCACATTCCCAAGAAAATAAGCCCAAAAACACAAAGAAAAGCCCTAGAAATCGAGAGATATGGAACTTACTTCAATCTAGGGCACCAAAGTGAAAATGAAGTGGAATCCGGCTTAAAGCTTGATAAAACCTTGAAAATCTTCCAAAAATTCATTTTCTAGGATGAGGAGAGTGTTTGGATGCAAAAAGAATGAAGGAAAATGGTGGAGAGATGAAGGAGAAAAGAGAAGAGGTTTGATGAAAATTGAGAGAATAGTGAGGAAGTGGGCTGAAGAGAGGGGGAAATAGGGGCTGGGTGACCATGCGGCCTACCATGCGGCCGCATGGTACCCCGCATAACTCTCTGGAAAATCCATGCGGCCTGCTATGCGGCCGCATGGTACCCCGCATAAGGCTCTGGAAAATCTATGCGGCCTGCTATGCGGCCGCATAGCAGGCCGCATTGCTCTCGGGAAAATTTGTGCGGCCCCTTGTGCGGCCGCATGACAGGCCGCACAAGGCCCAGGAATTTTTCAGCTCAAAACACTCTCAAATCAACCTTTGAACTCAACCTAGCACTCAAAAATTACATGAAAACAAAGCCGAAAACACTCAAAAATCATTGAAAACATGGAGATTGAAGCACCAACACTCAAGGAAAAATACAATGATCATCAAACCAAGGGTGCAACATGGTAAAATAAATTAAGGAAAACGACTAAACAACAACCACAATCATAGAAATCAACAACACTCAAACTCAAAAGCACCACAAAAAATACGAAAAACACCCAAACACAACAACAACTAAGAAGAAAAAAAAATAGATGCAATGAATTTAAAGACTTGGGTTGCCTCCCAAGAAGCGCTTGTTTAATGTCTTTAGCTCGACGTCTCTTACCTTGACATCATGGTGGATCAAAGGAAGTCAAATTACCTCCATTCTTGTGTAAAATGTTGTTACCTGAGAAATTCATGGAGAGGCATGAAAAGATCTTGAACTTCCCTTGATTTTCCATGAGTATGTCATCTACATCCATGGGCGGCGATGATACAACCTTCACAACTTTTGTAGGCTTTTTCTTTGTCTTCTTCCACATCTTCTTCAAGGCTTTCTTTTCTTGGTCATGAGGCGGAGGTCGAACCATTACTTGTGCAACTTGTTGCATCGGTATAGGTGTGGCATCACGTTTTTCAATCCCATCGTCATCTAACTCCCCCAAAATCTCATCCAACGGGTTTAAGGCAAGAACTTCCTGCACACAATCGGAAACAATGACATCAGTTAAATCAGTATAGTATAAACTGTCATCATGATCGAGTGTGTGCCGCATTGCTTCGGGGAGAGTAAAGACAACTTGCTCATCACCAACTCTTAATGTCATCCTTCCGCCCTTGACATCAATCAATGCACCCGAAGTATTTAGGAATGGCCGACCGAGAATGATGGGGACCTCAACATCATCATCAACATCAAGTATCACAAAATCAACGGGGATGATGAGCTTGTCAACCCTTACAAGGACATCTTCGACAACACCCCTTGGTCTCCGCACCGAACGGTCGGCAAGTTGTAGGGTCATTCGTGTAGTCCTTAAGTCTTCTAACCCTAGCTTCAAAAATAACTTGTAGGGCATCACATTAATGCTCACTCCCGAGTCGGCTAAAGCATTCTCTTGTATTCCTTCACCAAGTACACACGGGATGACGAAACTACCGGGATCATTGAGTTTCTTTGGCAACTTCTTTTGAATCAAAGCGGAGCAATTCCCCGATAGTGTCACCGAGTCCACATCTTCTAGTTTTCTTTTGTTCGTGATGAGGTCTTTCATGAACTTGGCATACTTGGGCATTTGTGAAAGGGCCTCAACCAATGGAATATTAATGTGGAGTTGCTTGAATATGTTCAAAAACTTTTTAAATTGGGCATCCTCCTTGTCTTGTTTCAATCTTGTCGGGTAAGGCACCACGGGCTTGTACTCGCTCACCTTTGGGACCGGGGATTTTTGGATATCGTCACCACATTCCTTCCCATTATCTTTACATTCCTTCTTGTTCAAATGAGGGTCTTCCCGATCGGCTACCCTATCATTAGAAGCACTTGGACTCGTCTCGGCCCTTGCTTCCAATTGCTTTCCACTCCTCAGTGTAACGGCTTTCAAGTGTTCCCTAGGGTCGCTTTCGGTGTTGCTTGGCAAGCTACCCGAAGGACGATCAGAATGCGCTCGAGCAAGCTGTCCCACTTGGTTCTCAAGGGTTTGCATGGATGCTTGAACATTCCTCAACACAGTACCGAAGTCATCCAACCTTTTCTCGATACATTGAAACCGTTTTTCGGAATTGATCATGAATTTAGCCAAAACATCCTCTGTAGTAAACTTCCTTTCTTGTTGAGGAGGCGCCTGGAACTGACTTCCTTGGGGTGGTGGGGCTCTCTGTTGTGCTTGTCCCTGACTCCATGATAAGTTTGGATGGCCCCTCCATCCCGAGTTGTAGGTGTTGCCAAATTGATTCCCAAATCCTCTAGGTCCACCACCAACGTAGTCAACATTTTCCACAGGTGCCGAGGGAGCAATGAAAATAGGGCATTGAGAAGTTGCATGCCCGGCACCACAAGTGTCACAAGACATCACTGCCTTAGGAGTGGAGCTAGACCAGAGCATCAACTGTTCAACTTTCTGTGCTAATGTACTGACTAAGGCATTGTTGTCTGAAACATTCTTCGATAAGGCTTCAACCTTAGCAGTCAACGCAGTATTCTCATTCACCTCATACAGGCCTGCAGCCTTTGGTGCCTTCTGCCGAGTACTCCAGTGACACTCATTACTAGCCATGTTTTCAATAAGAGCCTCAGCATCCTCAGGTAACTTTGCACTTAGAGATCCTCCTGCTGCAGCATCAATCAGTTGTCTCGCAGCGTAGTTCAACCCATTACAAAACATTTGCACTCTCATCCACGCAGGGAACCCGTGGTGAGGACACTTACGCAGGAGATCCTTAAACCGTTCGTGGGCCTCAAAAAGTGTTTCTGAATCCCCTTGCCTGAAGGATGAAATTTCTTGCCTCAGTCGGGCCGCCCTGCTTGGTGGAAAATATCGGGCAAGGAATTTCTCGACCATCTCTTTCCAAGTAGTGATTGATCCGGGGGCCAAAGAAGTGAGCCAACGATATGCTGCTCCTCTCAAACTGAACGGGAACAACCTCAATCTTATGGCGTCATCGGACACTGAGTTAATCTTGAAAGTGGAGCATATTTGGAGGAAGCGGGACAGGTGGGCATGTGGGTCTTCATCGGCTAACCCATCGAACTGGACTGAATTTTGAATCATTCCTATTGTGCTTGCCTTGATTTCAAAGTTATTAGCTGGCACAGTTGGGGCTTGCACACTGAACTCCTCACTGGTGAATTGGGGCCTCTCATAATCGGATAATGTTCTTCTTGGTTCAACCATGACGGAGGGTTCACTAGACTCGACCCGAATTTCTTGTTGCCTTGAACTTTCTGTTGCTTCTCTCAATCGTTGATGCAAGGTTCGTTCAATCTCGTCGTCGGGTTCAACTAAATTTTCTTGACTAGCTCGTGTCATAAGATGGGTACCTCGCAAAATAACAAGAGCCAAGGCTTAGATATTTAAGAAAGCAAGGAAATGAAAATGTAAAAGAAAAAATGACGAAATATATACAATGATGAAAAAGACGAAACAAAATAGTGGCCAAATCAACCAACTCTAAGTTTTCCGGATATTTCTCGTGGTTCCCCGGCAGCGGCGCCAAAAACTTGATGGGTCGACCGCAAGTGCACGGGTCGTCAAGTAATACCCCTCACGCGCGCGCGAGGGGGTCGTATTCCCAAGGGCCCGAGAATCTACCCTTACTTCCTCTTCGTATGATTGTTTGGCCGATCAAGTCAAGTGTTGTGCAAAAGAAAGTAAAAAGATGATTAACATGCAAATAAAGTGTTCTAAGGTGGAGGCAATGAACGAGGGATAAAACAATATAAAGAGAGGGTCACGGATGAGGATTACCAAGGGGGCTACTAAAGTGCGGGGCTTGCCTTAACTAGCATGCAAATGGGTAGTTTGGACCGAGAAACCCGAAGTTAGACCAACCCGATGGTCACGGAAATTGGTCCCTAATCCGGTACAAGTATCGAATATGGAATTCCTTCCGCTCGAATCCTCACACGATTGCAAAGGGAGCAAAAGGTTTCTCAAGTTAGGGAGAAGACACAAACTAGGTCAACCCTAACAATTGGAGGGGTACAAATACCCGATGGTCACGGCGTATTCATACATGTATCCCTACCAAGCTTGGTGAGCCTAATACTAGGGCAATGGTCATGCTTCCTAGCATTATCTAAACAATGATACACAGAGTTCTCATGCATACCAAGCAATCAAATACACCAAACAAGGTTCACAAACAAGTCTCAAATGCATAAATCAAGTCAAGCAAGCATCCTACACAAGTTCACCCCCAAGGTTCACCTACATCCGGTGACCTTGGGGTTTAGTTGCCCATGAATACAAAATACACAAGAAAACACATCAAAACAACCAAATACATAGATGAGAACACCCCCTCAAAAGATAGAAGCCGAATGACGTTCCAAAGACGCCACCAAAGGGGTGGCTTCCCTTGTCGATTCTCCTCCAAACTAAGGATCAAGAGGGTGGATCTCGTCGTATGTCGCTCTCCTTGTCGTTCTCTCCCCGGAAATGGCCTCCGACGGCAGCTCCTAGCTCCGATTTGAAGATGGTGGCAAGTTGGCTCAAGACCTAGGGCTCTCTCTCTTCCAAATAAACTCAAAACCCCTAAAAGAAAACTTTTTCCAGTGGGTTATGCGGCCCCCTATGCGGCCCCGCATGCGGGGAGAGAAAATTCCCGAGAAAATCCCGAAATCGCGTAAGTTGCTACAGTGCCGCTACAGTAGAACTGCTACAGTACCGTATGCGGCCTCTGCAGTGCCCGCATGACAGCCCGCATGAACCTCCAGACATAGCCATTTTCACCAAAGGATTCGTGCTACAGGATCTGCTACAGTGTTCGCTACAGTATCCCCCCCGTATGAAATAGTGTTTTCGTTGCCGATTTCTTCTCAAATTCTATCAATGAGCTCAAAGGGGTCACATCAGTACCTGTAACACGAAAGAAACCAATTCAGACCAAAAACGGGTGCCAACTCATAGAAAAATATGTAATACATACACCCGAATACATGGAAAATACGTATGTTTAGGCGTTTATCAACAGCCAAACCTGTACACCTTGTTTGGCCTGCTTGAGTAGTAGCCCACCCATCTTGGGCATCTTGTAGTCGATGCATTCATCCATCAGGGGCAGTTTGTTCGATAGAGATGCATTTTTGTTAGACGGCACTCGTGATATGACTATCATAGGGGATGTGGCACCCCTTGGAGTTTCTATTCTATGAGCAATTAGACTTGTGGAGAAGAGTGGCCACGGTTATAAACTTGCCTGACACTCAGCCATAGGTGAGTCAAATATGCATGAGCCAGCTGAGACAGATTCAGAGATTGAGGATACACCCACTCCCAGTTATAGCACCACACTACCACCAAACATTGATTCTACTGATAAGTGCTCGTGTTAAAGTATTGCAAAGCGTTATTATCTTGTAGTGAGCATTGATTTAATCCAATTTTATTAATAAAAAGTATGCATTTGTTTACTGTTGTACATTGCAGGGTTGTGAAGATAAATTGGAGAAAATGAACGAAGTTAGATCGTGTTTGCCATTGTTGGGGAGATTCTCGCACTAAACAAGGAGCAAGGCATAGGCATAGACTTGTGAGTGTGTGCCAACCTCTTTTGGAGGGGCACAAAGGCAGTCACATTCACAATAAATCTAGCTCATGCTAACAAGGAGAACTTCACCAATTAGGAGATCTGAAGCAATCGGCACGATCTACCGTTGATTGTGTGCCCAATTCAATAGCCTCGATGAAGAACGACGAATTCGGGGGTCTGTGGAAATTCCACATGGCCGTGTGAAATCCCGATAAGTTCAATTTTAAAGCCGCGACTCAACATTATAAAAGCCCGTTTTGGAGACTATTTTGGGGGATCGTTTTGGCTCTTCTTGGCCCTAACTTCTTTAGAGGCGTGGCTAGGGTTTGGAGAGGACTTCGTGAAGGTTTGAAGCGCGTCATCGGCGTCAACATCAACGTCCGACGGCGGCACAAGACAACGGTCACATCGCACACAAGGGGGTTTTCATCTATGCATTCAAATTGTGTTCTTATTATTATTTTCATGGATTTGTATAGCTCCATGAGGAGCTAAACCCCTTGTGCATATTCAGACTTGTAAACCGTAGGATTATTATATTTCTTTGACATTGCTATTATGCTTTTCCATAATTGATAAATAAAGTTAAGTTTCAATCTTAAAATCTTTTCTTTTATTATTATTTTCCCTTAGCCGTGACACTAGCGTTGAGAACAATCTAGGTTATCCTTTGGAGGTGTGACAACTCCTATTGGATTAGACTACATAGGGTTGAAGAGGGTTGAGAGGGTGAGTCGTGAGATAGCAGAACGTCCCCTTTCCCCTCCGATGTGATTCTCCTACCTCCATGTTCCATGATTTATTCGTGGTTGAGATAGAGTTAGGTGCTAGGCGATAAACTCCCCTAGGGATTTATTGCACAATGATAGCTTCCCCGCAAGTGTACGGGATCGCCAAGTAATACCCTTTGAGTGACACAGGGGTCGTATTCCACTGGGGCCAAGGAAGTACTATTACTCACTCTTCATCTATTTTCTAGCCTACCATTCAATATGTGTGGAAAGAAAATAAAGCAAACAAACTAATTTAAACTAATCCTATGGCCTGGTAACAAACACACGGATGTAAACAATCAAGGGATTATCAAGCATGAGAAGGATGTGTTTGGATAAGGAATCCACCTAGGGTTGTCATTAAGTCCAAAACTAGGATGATATAAAGATGCATTGATGATAGTTGAGACCTAGAGACCTCGTGAGTAGATTAGCCCCGATTTCTCAGCGACTAACCCCTAATCCCATACGAGTGTTAATCGGAATCTCTCCGTATTAACCCACCTACGATCGCATTAAGCTCCGTGAAATCTCTAATAGGAGTAAACCTACTATCCTTCGGATTAAACCTAGCAATGGAGGGCTACCGGCACCCAATTTCTCGGCGTGTCGGCACAAGAATCCCCTTTCAATCTCTCCTAGATCTAGTACACATGAGTAGGTCACGTCTACATGTACAACTCATAAAAGAATCACGGATTTCTCCGCATATGTAATTCTAGACATGAAAGCATGAAAGATTGAATCTCAAAACAATCAACAAACTAGATTAATAACAACATCCAAAGTTGATACACAATATGAACCCTAGGGTTCATCCAAATCCAAACACAATGATAAGTTAATGCCTCATTACAAGGGATGCTTAAACAACATACAAGGAAGACAAAAACATAAAAGAAGCAATGAAAACCCCCTCTAGGTTGTGATCTCCTTGAATGGATGAAGCTTCGAATGATGATGCAATGGTGGCGTAGAACTTCGCACAAACTCCTTCTCCCTTGCTCCTCTCCCTCTTGGTGATGATGTGTGCTCGTTTCCCACAAAGATCGCCGCCAAAAGGTGGCCGGAAGGCCTCAAGAAGGTGTGGTGGCGGCGGCCTCAAAGGCCAAGAAGAAGTCCCCTTGAAAAGCCCGAGAAATGCTCTTTTATACCCCCAAGGCATACGGGCCATATGGAGGGCCGTATGGATGTAGATTAGGTCAAGAAAGCCCCAAATCCCGAGCCTCACTGGGTAGTTAACTGGGTAGTTAACTGGGCAGTTAACTGGGTAGTGAAGGATAGGCAAAAGGTTCTGGAAATTCTTCACTGGGTCGCAGACTGGGCCGTGAGACAAGGCAAAGGCTTCCTCACGGGGTAGCAGACGGGGCCGTGAGGCTTAGGCAAAAGTCTCAGATTTTCTTCCCCGAAAACCACCAAAGTGCTACAGTAGCTGCTACAGTGCGTGCACTATAGTTCTTCATCTACAGTGGATCTGCTACAGTGCCGCAACCTGGTTTTCTTCTCTTTTCTGCCCAAATTATGTCTTCTTGTTCTCCGTGGCATCTAGATGCCCTACAAAGAAAATAATACTCAATTAAGCACAAAACGGGCATCAAAACGTAATAAAATACATGCTAAGTGTATAAAATATGTATACTAAAGTATATACATTTAGACACTTATCACACAAATACCAAAGTATAGGGTTGAAGTGAATCTTAGCACCGGGACTTCATTTAGACTAGGATTCTATCACCTACACCAAAGGGTTAAAACTATACATAGGAATAGGGTTAATCACTAGGAGTCCCTAGAACTTAAGGCAATTCCACATAGTGTGAAGCTTAGGTAGATAGATGATAAGTGCCTAAATACATCATGCTTTAGCGATGATGTTCTTGTACTTTCATGCAACTTTTGTGTATTTTCGATGACATTTTGCGCACTTGATGTTTTTTTTTGTTTCAGGGTTTCGAGGACCAAGTGTGCGAGATTAAACCATATTTGCGTCATTTCAGGGATGATTGAAGAAGAAACGAAGAGTTTGAGCACCCCGGAAGCCGACGCGCTGCACACGGAGCCAATTTTCTCGGCCGTGTGCGGCCACTGTACGGCTCGCACAGTGGCCGCATACCACAGACAGAAGGGTGTGCGGGCACTGTGCGGCCCGCACAGTGCCCGCACACCCTCGTGGTATTTAAGTAGATCTGAGGGCTTTTGAGAGGGAATTCTGGGGGATTCTTGCTCTCTTCCAGCCTCCACTCCACCATACACCACTTTCTTCATCTTTAGAGGACTTTGGAGGGATTTCCGGTCAGATTTGAAGGAGAGAAGAAGGGGAAGATATAGAGAAGCATCAAAGGGCTCGCCGGCGCGAATCCGACGAGCTACACCATCAACCCTAGCCGACAGCTTTGAGGGAGTTTTTCTTGTTTTTGTTTGATGGAATCTTTGTATGATGAGCTCCTTGATTTTGTGATGTCGAACTAAACCTCCCAAGGCCACCGGGCTCCCGATGAACCTTGGGAGGAGACTTTGTATGAATGACCCTTTTTATGCTTTGAATGGATGAGTTGTCTTGGTTGTTTGGTTTTAATTCATCATATTGTTGTTCATTCTACAATGGATGGATTCCGTAGAATTAATTTTTGAATGATACTTGTTTGGCGGGATGCTAGCTTGTATTAGGTCGCTTGAAGAGTTAAAGAGGGTTTCATGTATTAATACACCGGAGGTTCTGGGTGTTAGTAGCCTCCCGCGCGTTTAGGGTTAATTTAGCTGAGAGTGTGCATTAGATTAACCCTAATCGAGACTCCTTGTTCTCATTGACATCATGGGGGTATTTTCTGGATAGAGAAACCCGTACTGGATTAGGGCTACACTACGGAGGTTCCGGGGTAGTCGACATCCGAGTCTAGCGGACCAAAACCAAGCCAACCCCAATTTATTGAATTCCATGGTTATTCATATTTAGTCTCCTCCCAGGGGAATCCTCGCCCGAGGTCTTCCATAATTATTGGCTTCTTCGTCTCTAAATTTATTCCGGATTGAGCTTTATTTTATTTGCATTTCTTTACTTGTTTTTATTATTTTAATATTACTTCAACCTTGTTTCGATCGACTAGAAAGTGACTCCCAAAAGAAAGTAATAGTAGATCTCAGGCCCTAGGGAATACGACCCTCTCGTGCGTGCACGAGAGGTTATTACTTGACGACCCGTGCACTTGCCACCGGGGAGTCGCGTGCTAGCTCTGTAGCTAGTCGCGTGCTCGCTCATCAATAGACTCCCTTAGGGCTTAGTTGACAGGTCAATGAGAGTCAAGGATCGTAGTCAAACCTAATGACCGGAACATAGTGTTGGGATTAGTCACGGTTGACCTTAGGTTTGGGACCGTGTATTTAAGGATTTCCTCGACTCAATTAACATCAATAGGAAGGTATAATAGAAGCATAAGTCCTAGGGGTAGCTTGTCGAAATACCCATCTTTTCCCATTGCTAGTCCTACTCTTTAACTCTTACTTGCACTCTCTCGTCTTCCACACTTCTCTTTTAATTCTTGATTTTACCGATTATTTTCGCACTCACTCACCAATTTCTTTCCACACAACGGGATAGCTTAATAGTGAAATTTTGTATCTTAAGTACATATTCCCTGTGGATTCGACTACCCACTCACCGGGGTATTTTATTACTTCGACAACCGGTGCACTTTCGGGCCCCTGTCAAGGTTTTTGGCGCCGTTGCTGGGGAATAGGCGTATTTCAGATATTTGTTTTTTTGCTATTTTAGCTATTTCACTTTGCTTTCTATTTCACACTTCTTAATCTAACATTGTTCTTTTTTTTTCTTTGCTTTGGCTTCAGGTTATGACCCACGGGAATCCTTCAATTCTTATCGAAGAAGACCCAGATATTCGTAGAAGAACTCATCGTAAGGGAAAAGAACATATACAAGAATCTTCAAATCAAGCCGAAGTTGATACAGAAGGGTCAGAAGCAATGGCAGAACAGAATGAAGAATAGTGGATATTGTCCGATTTTGCTAGACCCACAGTGATGGGGACCCAATCAAGCATTGTGAGGCCCCCAATTACCACAAATAATTTTGAGTTGATGCCATCGTTCATTCTGATGTTGCAACAGTCCACACAATTTAATGGGTTGGCCGATGAAGATCCAAACAACCACATACAGAACTTCCTTGAAGTGTGTGACATATTGAAGATTAATGGAGTAACAGACAACGTAATTCTTTTAAGAGCCTTCCTATTTTCATTGAAGGGAAAAGCAAGGCATTAGCTACATTCATTACCGAGAGCGTCCATCACTACATGGGAGGAGATGGCCGAGGCATTCTTGGCTAGGTATTTTCCTCCGGGAAAATCAGCGAAGCTCCGGAATGAGATCTCATCCTTCATGCAAATGGAATTGGAGTCTCTATTTGAGACATGGGATAGGTTCAAGGAGCTCCTTCAGAAATGCCTGCAACATAGGTTCCCCGAATGGATGATCATTCACACATTCTACAATGGGTTGAATCCAAGTATCAAGCAACTGTTAGACGCAGCGGCAGAAGGAACTCTAGGAAGCAAGACTCCCGGTGAAGCCCGGCACCTTATAGAAGAGATGGCTATGAATAGCTATCAATGGAACACACGAGACCGAAAGAAGGTGGCCGGAATTCATGAAGTTGATGCAGTTACATCATTGGCGGCACAAGTGGAATCACTGAGTAAGAAGTTGGATGTTCTAACTTCACCAAGAGTTGCGGCCATCATTACTTGTAATGGTTGTGGGGGAGGACACGCTTCGAGTGATTGTTCGATTGCTATTGGAGGTACTAGTACGGTGGAACAGGCTGATTTTGTGGGTAATGCTTATAGAGGACAAGGCCAAGGCAACATGTACAGTAGTACTTACAATCTGGGATGGAGGAACCACCCGAATTTTTCATGGAGCAATCAAGGGCAATCGCAACAAAAGAACAGCGCACCACCGGGATTTCAAAGTCAACAAGCACCGAACCTAGAAAGGCGAGTAACTGGGTTAGAAGGAAAGATGACCGATCTAGAGGAAGCCCTCACAAGGTTTATTTCTTCATCGGATGCTAGATTTCAATGGGTGGAAGCTACACTTTGCAATCACACCGCCTCCCTACACAATCTGGAAAATCAAGTGGGACAAATTGCGAAGACATTGGCGGAAAGACCTCAAGATAGTTTGCCTAGTAATACGGAGACCAATCCGAGAGAGCAATTGTAGGCAATTACCTTGAGAAGTGGGAAAGAAGTCGAGAGAAATCTCCCTCTTGAGAAGACAAAAGAAACACCCGAAGTTGAAGAAGTAGGGGACGAAGCAACAAAGGAGAAAGAGGTGGCACCACCACCCTACAAGCCGAGGATCACCTACCCTTCAAGGTTGAAGAATGACCAAGACAATGAGCAATACAAGAAATTTCTAGGTATGTTCAAATAGTTGCACATCAACATACCGTTCGCAGAGGCATTAGCCCAAATGCCTAAGTATGCAAAGTTTTTGAAGGACCTCTTGACCAACAAGAGGAAGTTGGAGGAGAGTGTAGCTGTGGTACTTGATGCCAATTGCTCGGCCGTCTTGCAAAAGACCATGCCAACTAAGAGAAAAGTTCCCGGGAGTTTTATCATACCGTGCAACATCGGGAACTTGGGTGAAGAAATGGTATTGGCCGACTCGGAGGCAAGCATCAATGTCATGCCCTACACTTTCTTCCAAAAGCTAGGCTTGGGCGAGCCTAGACCCACTCGGATGACACTTCAACTTGCGGATCGATCAGTGAGGCATTCGAGGAGAATTATGGAAGACGTGTTGGTGAAAGTCGACAAATACATATTTCCTATTGACTTTGTGGTGTTAGATGTCGATGAGGATGTCGAGGTTCCATTGATCCTTGGAAGGCCATTCTTGCGCACTTCCAAAGCGTTGATTGATATGGATGGCGGGGAGCTCACATTGCGAGTGGGAGACGACAAGCTCACCTATCGCCTTGCCGAAGCCATGAGACATTCTCTTGATTTTGTTGACACTTTGTACTTTCTTGATGCTACTGATGAATATATTGATGAATACATGCAGGAATTGATGAACCGGGATCCTTATGAAGAGTGGCCGGACCAAGACGTGGAGATCAAAGAAGAAGTACTTTCACTTGGTCTAGTCAAGCAAGATATCAAACCGGATTTGGGACTCCTGAAAAGATGAAGAGAAAGATGAAGAGAAAGATGAAGAGAGCGAAGAGGTGCCACACGAAGAGACATAAGGACAAGGGGGATAAGCAAGAATGGAGTAAGGGTGGTTTACACTTGTGTGGTAACAAAATCGCTAACTCTCCCTTTATTCTACCAAAACTATGTATTGCATGCTTTCAGGTTGTAGGGAAGAGGGCAACCTTCATTCATGAACCCTCGTAAGGTAAGGCAGGTACGTCAAGCTAAGTGACGTTAAACAAGCGCTTATTGGGAGGCAACCTAAGGTTTTACAGCTTTTCTAGGATCTAGTTTAGTTTTAGCATGAATAAAAGTCATAGTGTTGGTGTCCTAAGTTTTTAATGTATGTGCTGTGATATTTTTTTGTGGATTACGATGTTTTCGTGTGCCTAAATGAAAAATTGATGAAGTTTGAGTCTGTTGAGCATGTTTTCCATAGTATCTGGTTATGTTTTAATGGTTTTCACAGGCTCCAAGCATCGTATTTGTGTTTCTGAATTTTTCTGTGCGTTTCTGAATTTTTCTAAGTAAACAAGAGAAAACACACAGCCATATGGAATTAACACACGGGCGTGTGTTACCAATTAGGGCTCAACCAGAGAGGGCACAGGGGCATGTTCATGCCCCTGCGAACAACCTCAGAAGGGGCACACGGCCGTGTAGAATTTCCGCACGGCCGTGTGGAATCTTGCAGAAATTAAGCTCTTGGTCCAAAGAGTCTACAGGGGCATGTGGGTGCCCCTGTCAGTGACCATGTGTTAAGGCACACGGCCGTGTGAAAACTTGCAGAGAGTTCCCTTCCATCCAAAGAAACCAAAGGGGCGTGTGGCTGCCCCTGTGGAGAGCTTTTGAAAGGCACAGGGACGTGTGGATCCTTCACACGGCCATGTGGAACACTTATAGTTTCTCGGGTTGATCCAGAGAAGTCACAGGGGCGTGTGAGAGCCCCTGTGATCGGCCTTGTGTTCTTGGCCAGGTCGGGTACACGGCCGTGTGGAATTTCCACACGGCCGTGTGAAAATTTCTCAGAGACATTTTGTGTTTTCGGTAAAAGCATAGGGGTGTGTGGGTGCCCCTTGGAACTCCCCTGTGAAGGCACATGGCCGTGTGGGATCCCACACGGCCTTGTGGGGTAGTCCAGAGTGAAACCAGAGTGCACACAGGGGCGTGTGCTGGCCCCTGTGAACCCTAATTTCAGAGGCACACGGCCGTGTGGATTTCCAAAACTTCAAAAGCTGTGCATTTTTTTTAGATTTCATTCGTGCCTCTTTTATTTCCACTACAAAACACTATCCTCCCCTCTCTTTCGATTCTCCGATCATCTCTGAGCTTTTTAGAGGTTTTATTTTAGGTTTTCCGGCCGATTTCACAACTCTATTCATCCACACCGTCGGTAAGAACTTCAAACAATTTTTCTTCGATAATTCTTTATTTAATTCGTTCTTTTTAGTTAATTCGCTTGGGTTGAATGATTACAATCTATGCAAACAAATTTACAATGCATTTAGAACAAAATTTGATGTAAAGTTGAAATCTTGGCCTCCACGGCCATGGAGCTCTGTCCGACAGAAACTCCACACGGGCTTGTGAATTTCTCAAAGACCTTTTGTGTTTTCGGTAAAACCACAGTGGCGTGTGGGTGCCCCTGTGGAACTCCCCAATGAAGGCACACGGCCTTGTGGGGTAGTCCAGAGTGAAACCAGAGTGCACACAGGGGCGTGTGCTGGCCCCTGTGAACCCTAATTTCAGAGGCATAGGGTCGTGTGGAAATTCCACAAGGCCCTGTGGATTTCCAGAACTTGAAAAGCCGTGCATTTTCTTTTAGATTTCATCCGTGCCTCTTTTATTTCCACTCCAAAACACTATCCTCCCCTATCTTTCGATTCTCCGATCATCTCTGAGATTTTTAGAGGTTTTATTTTAGGTTTTTCGGCCGATTTCACAACTCTATTTATCAACACCGTCGGTAAGAACTTCAAACCCTTTTTCTTCGATAATTCTTTATTTAATTCGTTCTTTTCAGTTAAATCACTTGGGTTGAATGATTACAATGTATGCTATCAGATCACTCACACTTGAGGTTGTTTCATCCTTCGAGTTCGACCGTGGGTACGACAGCTTTACAGATACTGATTACATTCAGTTCCGTGCACTAGGTCGGCACTTCACTTTGAGTGTCACACAGTTTTCGATCGGGATGGGCCTCTATGATGAGGGATTCACTGAGATAGAGAAGTACGCGCTGCTACCTACAAACTATCTGGGTACCCTGACCCCCCAGCGCATGTACAGTAGATTGTGTGGCCAGGGACAGTACGAGCCAGGGGTGTCCAAGGCCACATGCTTGACCAAGGCTTCATACAGGTGCATCCATGCCATTCTGAGCCGATCAGTGAGCGGCAGGGGAGACAGCATCGGGGTCCTGAGCCGCTAGGAGCTCCTGTACAGGCCCATACATTACTCGATTGATTATCGGCTTGGGGCTCAGAGATGGGGTTCGGGGAGCCGAGAAGACGACAGTACTAGCTCCCCTGAGTACAGAGACACTGAGGATGATGAGGATGGTCCGTAGAGCGGGACCAGGAACCTACACATGGATCATTACCTAGTCAGATCATGCCGAGGGGTCACAGGCAGCACTAGAGCCATCTCCATCGCAAGCAGAGGCTGAGGTACCACCCACAGCACCAGAGCCACCTCCAGTGCGTATCTTCTCTCCATCTTGAGGCCAAGAAAGATTCGAGCACCTCGAGAGTGCTATGGGTGTACTACAAATAGAGGTGGCCGAGCTAAGAGCCACCCAGACCACACAGCACGCAGAGACGATGGCACGGCTTGATACTATATGGCAATTACTTGAGCAGGCCGTGCCATCACCATTTGTAGTCCAGCCTCGGGCCCCTACTCCACCACTTTCACCACCTCCATCAGCAGCTGATCCATCCACACCAGTAGAGACTACAGCAGCACCAGAGGCTACTCCACAGGATAGCGACGCTGAGTCATTGTAGTTTTATTTTTATTTTACTTCAGTAGTACTTTTTCTTTTATATTCTGGACTTGTAGTACTCAGAAAGGATCTTCCTTCTGAGTTTATCTTTATTTTACTCTATTTGGCTTTATTTTGTCTTGAGTTGTATTTCATTTTCATATCTTTATATACTCGAGCTTTATTTTGGTTTTTCTTAAGCGTTACTGAATACCTTGTATGTGTGTGCGCAGATGGTCTTGGATGTAAGGAATTTAAGGAACAGTCATAGGCACGATCATGGAATCGTGTGTGCTTCACAACCCATTGAGACTCAACTCTTAATACACCTAGCTCCATCAAACACAACACTTGGAGTTCAGGGGAGTAATGTTTCAATTGCTTACTTTGACACTAATTGTTTTACACTTCTTCACTTTTGTAGCGGTTCACCTTAGTTGCAACGTTTGTATTATTAGAGTTTAGGAGAATTTTTAACATTGTATGCTATCATGCTCTAGTTTTTACTTGAATTTTTAGGGAATTTTGACTCGATTACCTTATATTCCACAACTTACTCGTGGAATCTTTTGGAAACTCGATCTTAAAGTTTTTAAGGACAAGTTTATCGTCGTTCTTAGTTTTACGTTGGAAAATGCATAAAAAAATGGAAAATGAGAAAAAGAAAAAAAAATATATATATATGAGTTTGTGAATATGTGTTTTGTTTTATTTATGCATTTGGGGTGGAAAGAGCTACCACCTATGAAGTATGTAGCTACTCTCATAAGTCGGATACAAGTTATGCCCTAATGAGAGAAAAAGCTATCTCAAGGGATGCGTGAAAGTACTACCTTGGTAGAAAGAGCTACCTCCTCAAAAAAGTGAAAGCCACCTTTGGCGGCCGCCTAGGAAAGGGCTACCTTCGAGATTGTGTGAAGCTACTACTTCCTTTCTCTTTATTTTTGTATATAAATAGGTCCTTGTTAACAAGAGTTTGAGGAGTACTCGTTGGATTGTCTTGAGTGAGTTCACACACACTTACACATTTTCGAGTCGATTGACCTTTTTGATTCATGTTTTTAGCTAGAGCAATGATATCCTCATGCGATGTTTTGATTTCCCCTTACTTGTACAATGCTTCTTTTGCATACTCTTGGTGAACCTAAGATAGAGCACTTTCAATTGTTCTTCCCAAGTACATTCACGTTTTATTTTTGCTTGAGGACAAGCAAAAGTTTAAGTGTGGGGGGTTTGATAAGTGCTCGTGTTATAGTAATGCGAAGTGTTATTATCTTGCAGTGAGCATTGATTTAATCAGATTTTATCACTAAAAGTGTGTATTTGTTTATTGTTGTGCATTGTAGGGTTGTGAAGATAAATTGGAGAAAAGGAACGAAGTTAGATCGTGTTTGCCGTTGTTGGGGAGATTCTCGCACTAAGCAAGGAGCAAGGCATGGGCATAGACTTGTGAGTGTGTGCCAACCTCTTTTGGAGGGGCACAAAGCCAGTCACATTCACAATAAGTCTAACTCATGTTGCTTAGGAAAACTTCACCAAGGAGGAGACTTGAAGCAATCGGCATGATCAACCATTGATTGTGTGCCCAAATCAATGGCCTTGATGAAGAACAACGGATTCGGGAGCGTTTCGGTGAGTCACTGTAGCAATAATGTAGCTCGGTACTATAGCTAAACACTGTAGCAAGCTACTGTTCACTTTCTTCCAAAATTCAGAATTCCATAGAATTCACACGGGTGTGTGAAAATTCCACACAACCGTGCGAATTAATTTTCCAGCAAGCCAGAAACTTCACATGCCCGTGTGGAAATTGCACATGGCCGTGTGAAGTCCTGGTAAGTTCAAATTTAAAGCCACACTTAACATTATAAAAGCCTGATTTAGAGACATTGAAGATATCTTTGGACGTAACTTTCTCCCCAAGTTCTGGAGAATGCGGCTAGGGTTTCGGAGAGGACTTCGTGGAGGTTTGGAGCGCGTCATCGGCATCATCACCAAAGTTCGGCGGCCGCACAAGACCACGGCCACACCATACACAAGGGGGTTTTCATCAATGCTTTTTATTCATACTTTCTTTTATACTTTGATGAACATGTATAGCTCCATGAGGAGCTACACCCCTCGTGGGTATTCGAACTTGTAAAACCCTAGGATTATTATGTTTCTATGACATTGCTATTATGCTTTTCCATTATTGATGAATAAATTCGAGTTTCAATTTTAATTATCTTTTGCTATTGTTTTCTCTTAGCCGTGACACTAGGGTTGAGAGTAATCTAGGTTACCCTTTGGAGGTGTGACAACTCCTATTGGGTTAGACTACTGAGGATTAAAGAGGGTTGAGAGGGTGAGTCATGAGGTAGCGAAGCGTCCCCTTTCCCTTCCGGTGTGATTTCTCCCTACCTCCATTTCCTTGGATAATTAGCGGTCGAGATAGAGTGTTAGGGCTTAATTTAGACCAGGGTTCTTTTGTCTGGACCAAGGGGTTAGAACTACATATAGGAATAGGTTTTATCACTAGGAATCCCTAGAGCTTAAAGCAATCCCACGTAGTGTTACGCTTAGGAAGATAGACTCCCCTTGGGCTATCTTGTATTGACTTAAAGCAATCCCACGAGCTTAAAGTCAATACAAAGTCCCTGTGGATTGACTTTGTATTAACTTTGTATTGACTTTGTATTGCCCCTGAGGATTGACTTTGTATTAACTTTGTATTAACTTTGTATTGCCCCTGTGGATTTTCCACACGTCCCTATGGAAAATCAGAATTTCTACACGGCCGTGTGGAATTTCCACAAGCCCGTGTGAAGACTTTGTTTTGTTGAATTTCGGCGAATAGTGAACAATAACTTGCTACATTATTTTTCTACAGTAATTGACTGCAGTAATTGCTACGGTACTTCACCGACATGCTCCCGAATTCATCATTCTTCATGGAGGCCGTTGAATTGGACACACAATCAACGGTAGATCACGTCGCATCTTCACTTGAAACACATTGATGAAGCTCTTGATAATGTTGCACAAGTCGGAACATATGAGTGTGACTGCCTTTGTGTCCTCCAAATCACGTATTCACTCAACCCCAATTGAAGTTTGGCACACACTCACATGTCTTTGACCACAACTTGTGCCTTGTTCCTTGACCGGTCCAAGAACTCCCGCAACAATTGCGTTCATGACCTATTCTTGCTCCTTCTTCTTTAAATCCTCTCCACAACCCTACAACGCACGAAAGAACACAAATACACACTAATTAGTGATGAAATCAGAGAAAAGTAATGCTCAATGTAAGACAATAATACTTCGTATTACTATAACACAAGCACTTATCAGTGCCCTTGTGAGTGCCCATGTGTTAAGGCACATGGCCGTGTGGAATTTCCACACGGCCCTGTGGAATTCTGCAGAGAGTTCCCATCTTTCCCGAGAAAACAGAGGGCCATGTGGGCGCCCTTGTGGGAGAGCTTATGAATGGCACACGGCCGTGTGAACATTCCACACGGTCGTGTGGAACACTTAGTGTTTCTCGGGTTGAACCATAGAGGCCACAGGAGCGTGTGGGTGCCTTTTTGGCCAGCCTTCTGTTCTTGGCCAGGTTGGGCACACGGGCGTGTGAAATTTTCCAGAGACCTTATGAGTTTTCCCTAGAGTCCACAGGGGCGTGTGACTCCCCTTGTGAAGCTCCCCTGTGGAGGCACACGGCCGTGTGGAGTTCTCACATGGCCGTGTGGGGTAGTCCAGAGAGCAACCAGAGTGCACAAAAGGGCATCTACCGGCCCCTGTGAACCCTAATTGTAAAGGCACACAGCCGAGTGAATTTGCAGAACTTCAAAAGCCGTGATTTTCTTTTGGTTTTCACTCGTGCCTCTTGATTTTTCCACTCTAAACCACTCTCTAACCCTCTCTTTCACTCTCCTGATCCTCTTTGACCATTTCTGAGGTTTTAAACGAAGTTTCCCCGCCGATTTCAAAGTTTTACTCATCCACACTGTCAGTAAAAACTTTAAAACCTTTTTCTTCGTCAAATCTTGATTTAATTCGTTCTTGTTGATTATTTCGCTTGTTTTGAATGATTAAAGTGTATGTGAATGTGTTTAAAAAGAATTTAAAGTGAATTAAGTTGTAAAAATAGAAGTTTAGCCCCCACGGTCATGCGGCTCTGTTCGCCCGAAGATCCACAAGGGCGTTTGGAATTTCCACACGGCCGTTTGGATTTCTGTAAATTGTGTTTTTGAATTGGATTTGATCATTTTTCTTTTCAATCTTACAAATATGGCCAGCAGGGCAAAGAAGCAAGCAGGGAAGCACTCCGTGAGCCAACCCCACCCAGCGAAGAGATGGATTTTGCTCTACTAGAGCATCGAGCTAGGTTCAAGTGGTTATTATCGCTCCGATTTGGTCAGTCGTGCTACCCGGATCTGAGCGCACTGAGGAAAATATAAGAAGGTGACACCATAGCTACCGAGGTTGAGAAGCTACTAGCAGTAGATAGTTGGGGCCATTTGCTATCCATCCGAGAGCCTGCCATTTGAGAACTTGCACTTGAGGTGTTATCAACCTTTGAGTTTGACCGAGAATACAACAGTTTCACAGATGCGGACACTATTCAGTTTCGTGCACTCGGTCAACACTTCAGTTTGAGTATTACCTAGTTCTCAGTCAAGATAGGCCTCTACGATGAGGCTTTTACCGAGACAAAGAACTATGCATTACTGCCTATAGACTATCCAGGGACACTAACACCCGAGAGAGCTTACAGTACTTTATGTGGAGATGGACAGTACGAGCCAGGGGTTTCAAAGGTGACCTGCCTTTCCCAGCCAGCATACAGATAAATCCATGCCGCACTAAGCAGGTCAGTGAGCAGCAGGGGAGATAGCACAGGGATGCTGAGTAGACAGGAGCTGCTAGACCTCCACTCCACAGTTCAGAGTGAGCCACTCCATCTGGGGTACAATCTAGCTGAGTATCTACGCCATCAAAGCCATTACCCTGGATGTGGAGTTATTTTCTCAGGCCCCTATATCACTCGCCTCATCATAGGCATGGGTCTCAGAGATGGAGTTCGCAGAGCTGAGAAAGCGACTGTACCAGCTCCCCTGGGCACAGAGACATTGAGGTTGATGGGTATGATCCGTAGAGTTGGATCAGGGACGTATACATTCATCATACCCCAGCCAGAGCATGCCGAGGTTGAGGGAGAGCAGGCAGTGTTGGAGCCATCTCCAGCACAGGCAGATGCACAGGTACCACCCACAGCACAGGAACCACCTCCAGTGTGCATGTTTTTGCCCTCTCAAGGGCAGGACAGACTTGAGCGCCTTGAGAGTGCTGTGGGGGTATTACAGAGCGAGTTGGCCGAGGTTAGGGCTACACAGTTTACCCATACATCAGCACAGCTCGCCGCCATCCGTCAGTTACTCGAGCGATCTGTGTCGACATCACCCTTTGTTGTCCAGCCCCGAGCCTCCCCTGCATCGCCACCACCATATCCAGCACCACAAGCAGATCCACCAGCATCTTCAGAGCCTCCCACAGCACTAGAGGCTCCAGCAGCACAGGACACCGACGCTGAGGTGTCATAGTTTATTTTAGTTTTCTTTCTTTTGTACTTTTATTTCATATTTTGTACTTCTAGCACTCAGAAAGGACCTTCCTTTTGAGTTTATCTTTTATTTTTCTTTTATATTTTTCGAGTTGTATTTCATTGCACTATCTTTATATACTCGAGTTTTATTTTGATTTCTCTTGAGCTATACTGAACCCCTTGTGTATGTGTGCAGATAGTCTTGGATGTAAGGAATTTGAGGAATAGTAATAGGCACGGTCATGGGACCATGTGTGCTCCACAAACCATTGAGACTCAACTCTTAATGAACCTAGCTCCATCAAACGCAACACTTGGAGTTCAGGGGAGTAATGTTTCAATTGCCTAACCCTACATTAATTGTGTTAATTGTTTTACCTTTCATTGTGCTTGCATGCGTACATTAGGGACAATGTACATCTTATCATGCCCTACTTTTTACTTGAATTTTAAGGAATTTTTGCTCGATTATCTCATATTGCACAACTCACTCTTGGAATCTCTTGGAAACTCAAGCTTGAAGTTTTTAAGGACAAGTTTATCTTCATTTTAGTAAGTTCTTAGTTTTGTTTTTAGAAATACATGAAAAAAATGAAAAAAAGGAAAAAAATATGGTAAAAGAGAAAAGAAAAAAAAAGTGAGTTTGTGAATATTTGCTTTGTTTGTGCATTTGGGGTGGAAAGAGCTAACACCTATGAAGTATGTAGCTACTCTCATAAGTCGGATACAAGTTATGCCCTAATGAGAGAAAGAGCTATCTCATGGGATGTGTGAAAACTACTACCTCGGTAGAAAGAGCTACCTCCTCAAAATCGTGAAAGCCACCTTTGGCGGTCGCCTAGGAAAAAGCTACCTTAGAGGTTATGTGAAGCTACTACTTCCTTTCTTTTTGTATATAAATAAGTCTTTTTAGCAAAAGTTGGAGGACTACTTTTTGGGTTGTCTTGAGTGAGTTCACACACACTTACACATTTTTGAGTTCATTGTCCTTTTTGATTCAAGTTTTTAGCTAGGGCAATGATATCTCTATGCAATGTTTTGATTTCTGCTTATTTGTAGAATGCTTCTTTTGCATACTTTTGGTGAACCTAAGGCCGAGCACTTTCAATTGTTCTTCCCAAGTACTTTCACTGTTTATTTTTGCTTGAGGGCAAGTAAAAGCTTAAGTGTGGGAGAGTTTGATAAGTGCTTGTGTTATAATAATGCGAAATGTTATTATTGTACAATGAGCATTCTTTTATCAGATTTTATCACTAAATTGTTTGCATTTGTGTGCTTTTGTGCATTGTAGGTTTGTGGAGTTAATTTGAAGAAGAAGAACAAAGATAGATCGTGTTTGCCATTGTTAGGGAGTTTTCGGACCAAGCAAGTTACAAGGCACGAATCTAGACTTGTGAGTGTGTGCCTGATGATGAGTGCTATCCCGCAAGTGCACGGGTCATCAAGTAATACCCTGTGCGTGACACAGGGGTCGTATTCCCTGGGGCCCGAGAAGCTACCCTTACTTCCTTATTACAATATTGTTTGACCGATATGATTCAAAAGAGTGAATATGATGCAAAGAAGTTAAAGAAGTAAATAACCAAAGCAAACATACGAGGGCAAGATACGGGGTAGAAATAGGGCTAGGAGTGGTCACGGATGAAGATTACCTTAGGGGCTACTAAAGTGAGTAGGAAGGCTTGGACTAACATGCAAGTGGCTAATTGGACCGAGAAAACCCTAGACTAGGTCAACCCGATGGTCACGGAAGTCGACCCCTAATCCGGTACGGGTATTGGATACGGTACATATACCGCCCAAGATTTCCCCTACGATTGCAAAGGGTGAAGTGGTTTTCTCAAACTAGGGTTACAATACAAAAGAGTACTCAACCCTAGGAGTGGAGGGGTACAAATACCCGATGGTCATGGCGTATTTATACGTATTTCCCTTCCAAGTTTGGTGAGTCTAACACTAGGGCAATGGTCATGCAACCTAGCATTTCCTAAGTCTTTTGAACATAGAGTTCTCATACATACCAAGCATGTAAAACACCAAACAATGGATCACAAACAAGCCACAAACAATGTATAGAACAAGATCATCCAAAACATCACAAGTTCACCCCCAAGGTTCACCTACATCCGGTGACCTTGGGGTTTAAGAGCTCATGTTCACTAAATACAACAATAAATGCATGGAAACAAATGACAAAAGCATGAGAAGGACTCCCTCAAAGGATGAAGGCCGGTGAAGTTCCAAAGACGCCACTCCAAGGGGTGGCTTCCCTAGTCTTCAACCTCCAAATGAAAGCCCTAGGATGAAGGATCTTCCCAAAACCTTGCTCTCCTCGCCAAATCCTTGCCTAGATCGCCCTCCAAGAGTTTCTTCTTCCTCAATTCGAAGGTGGTGGTGAGAGGCCCTAAGAAGAACTCCAAGATGCCCTCTCAAAACCCAAGTAGAGCCCCTTTAAATGATGAGTTCGGGCAAGCTCACGGGTGGCCTCACGGTCCATATACGGCCCGTGAGGGAGCCTGTAATACGGGCTGCAAGAAACCGCAAAGATGTGATTTTGCACAGTAACTGCTACAGTAAAGTACTACATTGAACTGCTCGCGGATGACCTCACGGGCGTGAGCTTGCCCGTGAGGATTCCCAGACTTAGAATTTTCATCAAATCTTCGTGCTTCAGGCTGCTACAGTGTTGCTACAGTGCCAGGGAACCCAAAACGACGATTTCGGTGTCAATTTCTTCTCAAATTGCGTCGTTCATCTCACGTAGGCTTCTTTTGTTCCTGAAACACAAAATAAACCAATTTAGACCTAAAAGGGCATCGATTCATCAACAAAATACGAGAAGCATGCGCATGCGTACCTATAAAATACGTATATTTAGACGTTTATCACCTGATAAGTGCTTGTGTTATAGTAATACGAAGTATTATTATCTTACATTGAGCATTACTTTTCTCAGATTTAATCACTAATTATTGTGTATTTGTGTTCTTTTGTGCATTGAAGGGTTGTGGAGAAGATTTATAGAAAAAGAAGCAAGAATAGGTTATGTTCGCAATTGTTGAGAAGTTCTCAGACCAAGCAAGGAACAAGGCACGAGTCTAGACTTGTGGGTGTGTGCCAACCTCTATTGGAGGGGCACAAGGGCAGTCACACTCACAAAAGTCTATAACTCGTGTAGCATTGGAGAACTTTGCCAATGAAGAGAAATGAAGTAATCGACATAATCTAACGTTGATTATGTGCCCAATTCAACGGCCTCAATGAAGAACGATGAATTCGGGAGCATTTTGGCGAGCACTGTAGCAACAATGTAGCTTATTACTGTAGCAACATTGTAGCAAGTTACTGGTCATAGTCCGCCAAAAATCAGGAAAACAGAATTTCCACACGGCCGTGTGGAATTAACACACGGGCGTGTGGAAATTCTGTAGCCCGTGTGGAAAATCCACAGGGGCGTGTGGAACTCCGATTTCAGCCCGATTTCAGCCTATAAATAGCCCGTTTTCAGATCTATTTAGGGACCCCCCCCTTATATCCCTTGTCTATCTTTTGGGGGGCTTCCGGCTAGGGTTTGGAGAGGTTCTTGGAGGTCTTTAAAGGTGATTATACGGCATCGACATCGACATCCTTTGGAAGAAAGCTATTGGGGGAGCTTTCGTCGGCATCGATTCGGCGAGGTGTGCCCTAGGCTTGACAAGGGATTCGTGGAGAAGACTAGGAGGCTCCACAAGACCATCGATACGATCTATAAGGGGGTTTTCTTTATGGTTTTTATGCATGTGTTCTTAATCTTTTTTATTGATTTTGTATTGCTCCATGGAGAGCTAAACCCTAGTGGGTATTCAGAGTTTTATTATGCTTTCCTTTATTGATAAATAAATTGAGTTTCGATTTTAATTATCTTGTGCTATTGTTTTCCCTTAGCCGTGGCACTAGGGTTGAGAGCAATCTAGGTTATCCTTTGGAGGTGTGACAACTCCTATAGGGTTAGACTACTTAAGATTGAAGAAGGTTGAGAGGGAGAGTTGTGAGGTAGCGATGTACCCTTTCCCTTCCTGTGTGATTTCTCCCTACCTCCGATTCCTTGATTTATTAGCGGTCGAAATAGAGTGAAGTGTTAGGTAGATAAAGTCCCCCAAGGCTTTGGGGTGACGTGAATCCTATGCACTTGGGCTTAATTTAGACTAGGGTTCTTCCACCTGGACCAAAGGGTTAGAACTACTACATATAGGAACAGGTTTTATCACTAGAAATCCTTAGAGCTTAAAGCAATTCCATGTAGTGTTAGGGTTAGGTAGATATACTCCCTTGGGGCTTATTTGCGTGAGCGACAGAGTGAAGGGTCGTAGTGAATCCTAATGCCGGGACATAATATTGGTGTTAGTCACGGTTGACCTTAGGTTTGGGACCGTGTGTTTAAGGATATCCTTGACTCAATAGGCATCAATTGTAGAGCATAATACAAGTTTTGCACTAGAAGCATTAGTCCTAGGGGGAGCTTTGTCCGGGTACCCCATCATTATATTGATTACCTCTCGAACCCTAATTATTCTTCTTGCACTCTTTTATTTTCTTTTACATCTATACATATATACTTTTCTCATCATCGATTCCCATCATAGCTAAATAGCGATAACACTTGTTTCTGAACACTATTCCCTGTGGATACGACTACCCACTCACCAGGGTATTTTATTACTTCGACAACCCATGCACTTACGGGATACACGCAAGGGGTCGTGTCAGTGCCAACCTCCTTTGGAGGGGCACAAAGGCAGTCACATTCACAATGAGTCTAATTTGTTTAGCATAGGAGAACTTCTCCAATAAGAAGAATTGAAGTAATCGGCACGATCTAACGTTCATTGTGTGCCCAAATCAACGGCCTCGATGAAGAACGATGAATTTAGTAGTGTTTAGGCAAGAGTACTGTAGCAGCAATGGAGCAAGTTACTGTAATAAAATACCGTAGCAAGTTACTGTTCATTGTCTGCCGAAATTCAGCAAAGCAGAGACTTCACACGGGCGTGTGGAATTTCCACACGGCCGTGGGAAATCCTGATTCCAGCGATTTAAAGCCGCGACTCAACATTATAAATGCCGGTTTTGGAGACTTTTTCAACATCTTTTTGCCAATCTTTTCTTCCAACTTCTGGAGGGTTGCGGCTAGGGTTTAGAGAGGACCTTGTAGAGGATCGAAGTGTGTCATCGGCATCATCATCGATGTCCAGCGGCCGCATAAGACCACGGACACACTATACGCAAGGGGGTTTTCATCTATGCTTTTGATTTGTGCTTACTTTCATATTTTGATGGATTTGTATAGCTCCATGAGAAGCTAAACCCCTTGTTGGTACTCAGACTTGTAAACCGTAGGATGATTATGTTTCTTTGACTTGTTATTAAGCTTTTCATTATTGATGAATAAAATTGAGTTTCAATCTTAATTGCATCTTGTATCGATTTTCCCTTAGCCGTGACACTAGGGTTGAGAATCGTCTAGATTATCCTTTGGAGGTGTGAAACAAGAGGGTTAAGAGGGTGAGTCGTGAGGTAGCGAAACGTTCCCTTTCCCTTCCGGTGTGATTCTCCCTACCTCCGTGTTCCAAGAGTTCTTAGTGGTTGAGATAGAGCGAAGTGCTATGAGATGAACTCCCCTAGGGCATAGTTGCGAAAGCAACAGAGTAAAAGGTTGAAGTGAATGTTAGTGCTGGGGCTTAATTTACACTAGGGTTCTTTCACGTGGACCAAAGGATTAGGAAGATGGACTCCCCAAGGGCTTAGTTGACAGTTCAATGAGAGTCAAGGGTCATAGGGAAACCTAATGTCGGGGCATAGTGTTGGGATTAGTTACGGTAGACCTTAGGTTTGGGATCGTTTGTTTAAGGATATCCTCGACTCATTTAACATCAATAGAAGAGTATAATAGCATTGTCTTGCACTAGAATCATAAGTCCAAGGGGTAGCTTGTCCGTGTACCCTATTTTATCAATTGATTGTCCTTCTCTTATTACTCTTACTTGTACTCTCCTACCTTCCATATTTCTTTTATTTTGAGTTTATTTAATTGCTTTACAACCACACATTGATCCTATTCTCACTTTTCAGTATTTCACATTAGTTAAATAGCAATTACTTGTATCTTTGATTCCTATTCCCAGTGGATTCGACTATCCTTTCACCAGGGTACTATTATTATTACTTCGACAAGCCCGTGCACTTCCGAAATACACGCAAGGGGTCGTGTTAGCCCCCAGATAAGTGCTCATGTTAAAGTAATACGAAGTATTATTTTTCTTACATTGAGCATTACTTTTATCAGATTTTATAATTAATTGTTGTGCATTTGTGTTCTTTTGTACATGTAGGGTTGTGGAGTGAGTTTAGAGAAGAAAGAGAAAAGTTAGATCATGTTCACTGTTATTGGGGAGTTCTCGGACTAAGCAATGAACAAGGCAAGAGTCTAGACTTGTGGGTGTGTGCCAACCTCCTTTGGAGGGCAACAAAGTCAATCATATTCACAAAAGTCTAACCTATGTAGCATTGGAGAAGTTCGCCACTGAGTAGAATGAAGCAATCGACATGATCTATCAATGATTGTGTGCCCAATTCAACGGCCTATATGAAGAATGATGAAATCGGGAACATTTGATGCTCGAGTACTAGCGCAGCAACTGTAGCAGTTTACTGTTTACTACGCGCCAGAAAACCGATTCCAGAAAATCCACACGAGCATGTGGAAATTCCACACGGCCGTATGGATGCCCAATTTCAGCCGATTTACAAATGTGACTCAGCACTATTTAAAGGACTTTTCAGGACTTTTTAAGGGATCTTTTTTTTCACCTATCTTCTAGAAAATTGCGGCTAGGGTTTGGAGAGGACTTTGTGGAAAATTGGAGTGAGTTCTCGACATCGACATCGAAGTGCATTGGAAGATAGCTATTGGGGGAGCTTTCCTCGGCACCGATCGAACGAGGTGTGCCCTAGGCTTGACAAGAGTTTGGTGGAGAGGACGGAGCGACCTCACAAGACCATCACCACGCATCACAAGAAGGTTTCATCTAATGTTTCTATTCTTGTTTATTCATACACATTGATGGATATCTACATCTCCATAGTGAGCTAAACCCCTTGTGGGTATTTGGACTTATAAACCCTACGATGACATTGTTTCTATGACATGTTATTATGATTTCTTAATTGATGCATTTAATTGAATTCCAATCTTGATTGCTTAATGCATTGATTTTTTATATGCGTCCCGCAAGCACACTGGTCGTCAAGTAATACCTTGTATGTGACACAGGGGTCGTATTCCTTGGGGTCCCAAGAGCTGCTATTACTTCTCCATAGACGGCACTGTCTAGTCTCACAAGTATAGATTTAAAACAAGATAAGAAAACAAACAAAAGAAAAAGCTGTGAACAAATATACTACGGCTCACCACACAAGGACATTGAGGATTCAAATAACAATAAAAGTATGAGGTCCCCGGGCGAGGATCCCCTCAGGACTACTATAGCTAGAAGGATGCTATAACTACACAAGCAATGGTTTTTTGGACCGAGAGAAACCTAAGATAGGCCAACCCAATGGTCACAACAATTGGCCTCTAATCAAGTAGAGTATTGATACAGAATTCCTTCCGACCAAATCCTCCTACGATTGCATTAAAAGCATGTGATTCTCAAATTAGGGTTGAAACACAAACTAGGCACAACCCTAATACCGGAGGGGTACAAAATACTCGATGGTCACGGTGTATTTATACATATATGCCTACTAAGCTTGGTAAGTCTAACACTAGCCAATGGTAATGCAACCTAGTATTAACTAAGTATTGATACACAGAGTTCTCAAGCATACGAAAGCATTCAAATACACCAAACTTAAACCACAAAACAAACAAAAAACCATACATATAAATTAAGCATCCATATAAGTAAGTTCGTTCCAAGGTTCACCGGGTGCCCTGTGACCTTGGGAGTCTAGTTCAACATCAAAAATGGAGCAAGCTCAAACAAAACTCCCCTAAAATGAAGACTAGAAGGTGGTGATAAGAACTTGATGGATCTGCGACAGCAAGCTCCTAGATCTTCTCCTTGATAGCACTCCTCTTCTCCCCTTGGATTTCCATCCTAGATCCGCCTTCTCCGGCAACCTTGAAGCTCTAGATGATAATGGTGGAGAATGGTGGCCAAAGACCCTTTCAAGATGCCCTAGAACCCTTTTTAAAGATGATCTTGGGATGGCATACGGGTGGCTTCACGGTGAATATATGGGCCGTGAGGTTGCTAGGAAAACGGGCCGAAAATTTGAATAAGTTGATACAGTAAGTCCGCTATAGTTGCATTAAGCTCTGATTTCCTTATGGTCAACCTCACGGCCGTGATGTTGCCCATGAGGGTTCTAAGACTTAGAATTTCTTCAAAATGTACATGCTACAGTGTTGGTACAGTGTCATGACCCTAAAATGATGATTCACCGTGGATTTCTTCTCAAATCGCATCGTTGAACTCACCTAAGCATCTTTTGCGCCTAAAACACGAAATAACCCAAATTAGACTGAAAACGGGCATCGACTCATCAACAAAATACTGAAAAGCATGTGCAAGTATACGTATAAAATACATACATTTAGACGTTTATCAAACATCGCCACACCTAAGCGTTTTCTTGTCCCCAAGAAAACACACATGAAAAATAGGGGTAAGAAGATAAACGGTGATAAGTGCTCTTATTATAGTGACGCGAAGTGTTATTATCTTAAATTGAGCATTACTTTTATAAGATTTTATCATTAAATTGTCTGCATTTGCTTACTTTTGTGCATTGTAGGTTGGTGGAGCTAGTTTGGAGAAGAAGATCAAGTTGAATCATGTTTGACATTGTTGGGGAATTCTTGGACCAAGAATAATCAAGGTACGAGTCCAGACTTGTGGGTGTGTGCCAATTTCCTTTGGAAGGGCACAAAGGCAGTCGCATTCACAACAGGTCTAACTTCTGCGACATAGGAGAATTTCACCAAGGAGGAGAATTGAAGTAATCGACATGATCAACCATTGATTGTGTGCCCAATTCAACGACCTCAGTGAAGAACGATGAATTCTGGAGCATTTTGGCGAGAGTATTATAGCAAGTACTGTAGCAAGATACTATTTACTGTTCGCCGGAATTCAGCAAAATAGATACTTCACATGGGCGTGTGGAAATTCAACATGGCCTTGTGAAATCTCGATTCAGCCGATTTGAAGCCCCGACTTAACAGTATTTAAAGGCTCTTTTGAGACTTTTTCTAGATCTTTTTGCCAATCTTTTCGCCTAACTTCTTGAGGGTTGCGACTAGGGTTTGTAGAGTACCTTGTGGAGGATCGAAGCGCGCTATCGGCATTGACATCGACGCCCGCCGGCCGCACAAGACCACGGCCACACTATGCAAAGGGGGTTTTTCATCTATGTTTTCGATTTGTATTCATTCATATACATTGATGGATTTGTATAGCTTCATGAGGAGCTATACCCCTTTGGGGTATTCAGACTTGTAAACCCTAGATTGATTATGTTTCTATGACATGTTATTATGCTTTCTTTATTGATGAATTTAATGGAGTTCCAATCTCAATTTATTATTGTATTGATTTTCCCTTGTGTGACACTAGGGTTGAGAATTGTTTAGGTTATGCTTTGGAGATGTGACAACTATTATAGGGTTAGACTACTTAAGATTGGAGAGGGTTGAGAGGATGAGTCGTGAGCTTGTGAAACATCCCCTTTCCGTTCCATTGTGATTTTCCCTACCTCCGTGTTCCACGAGTTCTTAGCGGTCAAAATAGAGCGAAGTGCTAGGAGATGAACTCCCCCGGGGCTTAGTTGCACGAGCAACAAAGTGAAGGGTTGTACTAATTCCTAGTGTTGGGGCTTAATTGAGACTCAGGTTCTTTCACCTGGACCAAAGGGTTAGAGCTACACATAGGAACAAGGCTAATCACTAGAAATCCCTATAGCTTAAAAGAATCTGGCATAGTGTGAGGCTTAGGAAGATGGACTCCCCTAGGACTTAGTTGACATGTCAACAAGAGCTAAGGGTCGTAGTGGAACCTATTGCAGGGGCATAATGATTGGGATTAGTCACTGTTAACCTTAGGTTTGGGACCATGTATTTAAGGATATCCTTGACTCATTAAACATCAATAGGAGAGTATAATAGTATTGTCTTACACTAGAAGCATTAATCCTAGGGGTAGCTTGTCCGGGTACCCTATTTCACTCATTGACTGTCTTTCTCTCACTTTTTTCTTACACTCTCCTGCCTCCTTACTTCTTATTTATTTGTTGTTTCTTTTAATTACTCTTGCATATACACATCGATTCTGTTTTCACTCTCCGTACATCGCACTAGCTAAATAGCAATCTCTTGTGTCTATTATCCCTATTCCCTGTGGGTTCAACTACCCTTTCACCGGGATACTATTATTACTTCGACAGCCTGTGAACTTGCGGTACGCACACACAAGGGATGTGTCAAATGGCTAAATGCACAACCTCAAGCTCAATAGTAAGGACTCCACAAGCACAAATGGATAGAAGTCAAGAAGTGAGCTGTTCAATGAATAGTCAAGTAATATTAGTTTTGTCTTTCCTGGAGTGCCCCTGTGAGTGTGTGCTGGCTTCCACCTTGACCTCCACATCCTGGATTACTTCAGAATGTCCATTCACCCCACACACAATGAAAATGACATTAGAGTGTTTAAGACACCCTCAATACTAAGTTAAAAGTCCTTTGGACCCTAGATGAACTCCAGCTTCCTAAGTGACCATGCAATAAGTTCCAGGGTGGTCAAGATACTGTATGACTCTCATATATGTACATATATACACACTATTTTTTTGAGTCCCCGACTAACGTAACTGCACAAAAATCTTTTAAACGGATGCACATGCTGGTTAGGCACAGGAGCCACCCATCCTACATGATTACAGTTCACATAAACGCATTCGTGCTATATTAGCAGAGGAATACTGTCCTAGACTCTTTTTTTTTTAAGACTGCACACACCGTATCTTAGGCCCCCTGATATACAACTCGCTGCAATAGTGCACTTTAAGCTACAAATAACAATACAGGAACTCAAAAGTTCTTAAAAGGGTATTTAAGATACAATTTAACAATTTAATGATAAAATCACTATGATGGATTGGTAGGAGTATATATGGTGAAAGCGCATGTGAACATGTATAAGGATGCACTAGAGGTGAAACAGAACTACATTGAAGCATAAGTCAAATACAGCTCACAATTATCATTCTATCAAGCATCCAATTGCAAAAATTTTCTAAGTTCAAGAAAATCCAACTCCACCCCCCACTTAAAGATGCACATTGCCCTCAATGTTCTTAAACAATAGAATGCAAAAATATAGACAATAAAAACATAGTAGGAGGGTTTCGTGAACTTCCTTGAGTCTCAAAGCATGAGTCTTGAATTCCATGAGATCGGGATGACCACCAAAGATCATGCTAGATAACGGAGAAGAAAGTGTGCATGATGCCCTAATTCCACCATGCATGGTAGAAAAAAACATCAACTCAAGGTATCTAATCACACACCCAAAAAGAAAATACAAAAAGAAACAAGAACAAAGACAAACACAAGAAAAAAAATGGAACAGAACATCATCCAAGCAAGTTCATGTTCATTCAATATCATGATGTCCAATTCTCTCTTATTGAAAGTGTTGCTAAGGGATAACAAAGATGATACAATATCAGGCCCAAATACAAGAAAATCAAGGGCTTGTCATGATGGAGTGTGTAAGAATTTGAGAAATGCTACAGTAACTCCCAAAAACAATTTGCAAGAGCTTCCCTTGGACATAGAGCATAAAAATTTTACAAAGCTTTCAAATTGATCCAAAAACCCACAAAAAAAAAACAACCAATCTCCCACAACATTGGCATCAATTCAACTTAAAAAACAGGAGAAAGGAAGAAGTAACATTCGTTCTCAACAACTAGGATTTAGAAAGAGGTACCTTGGAGAGTTGATGAAGATGATGGCAAAACTCACAATAAATCATGCAAATTAAGTCCTTGTAAGTAGGATATTTGTGTAGAGGAAGAAAATGAAGAAAAATGGTGAAATAATGAGTGAAAAAGGATGAGAAATGAGAGAGATATGAAGAAAATGGTGTAGAGGTACACAATTTAACATTCAGCCCGAGCATCCATGTGGGTGGGCTCATGGCCGTGAGCTAGCCCGCAAGGACTCTCGGGATAGCTTACGGCCTGAGTTCCCGGCCATGAGCCTACCCGTGAGCCCTCTTTGGATGGCTCACGGGTGAGCTCACGGGCCATAAACGGCCTGAACATGATTTTACATTGAATTAGCCTCCTCTAAACCTTAAAAACACTCGAAACAAAGCCGAATAAAGCATGTAAACACTCAGGACATGATTCTCATGGGATCTAATCATTAAATCACTCAAGGCAACCCATAAACATGCATGAATGATTAAACAAAAATGATGATAAAAATGGCTAACACAAGAAGAAACCTAAGAAGACTAAAACTTCAAACATACCAAGAATACGGAAAATGAATATGATAAGCATTCAAACAACATGAAAAATGAAATTGCAACAAATTTAAAAACTTGGATTGCCTACCAAGAAGCACTTGTTTAACGTCATTAGCTTGACGTACCTTTTTCTTACCTTAGGGAGGCTTGAAAATGGTTTGTTCTTCCCGGCTAGAAGTGCCATAAGAACTACCAAGAAATACGAAACTTACCTTCCGGGATGATGCAAATTTGGAGGTCAAGCATGAGTTACCTTTTGGCCTCCGTGGAAAATGTTTGGGCCGAGAGTTGTGCAATTTAAACTTGGGCGGATCCTTAGATGGCTTGAACCTCCTCCCCGCTTCTTCTTTGGTCTCGGCAAGTATTCCTTTGAGTACTCCACCACAAAGTTTCTTGGGCCTCCATGGAAAAAGCTTTGGTTGAGAGTTATCTACGCTCGGCATTGGTGGATCATGCAGTGGCTTCAATATCCTATCCACATCTTCTTTCTTAAACCTTTGTAAATTATCTTGAACGCACCTTAAAAGTTGTTTGGGTTTCCAAGGAAACAAGTTTGGTTGAGAACTTGTCAAGCTTTGTATAAGTGGATCAATTGGAGGCTTCAGCATCCTATCCACAATTTTTTCCTCAACCCCTCTTGAATAGTCAACCATTGCCCACAAAATTTGCTTGGGCCGCCATGGAAATATTTTTGGTTGAGAATTGTCCAAGCTCGGCATTGGTGGGTTCAAAGATGGTCTTAGCTTCCTTCCCACATCTTCAAATACAATTCCAGGAATTTTTTCTCGGCACTTGAAAATTATTGATTGGTTGATGGAATGGTCAATATGAAGGTGAGTACTGTCTTCAAATGTGGTCAATTAAGCTTCTTCGACTTCCTCACATTTTTCCATAGCCATGATGACCTCCACATCGTCTTGCTTTACCCCGTCTTCCAAAACACTTGGGCTATCTTTGACCCCCACCTCTATTTGTTTCCTACTCATAGAAGTGACGGACCTCAAGTGCTTAATTGGGTTATTTTTGATATTGCTCGATGGGATACTCGAAGAAGCCTCGGAATTTGCAATAACAAGTTGCTCGACTTGGTTCTCGAGAGACTGAATAGAAGCTTGGACAATTCTCAGTACTGTGCCAATTTCATCAAACCTTTTGTCTATATTCTGAAACCTCGCTTCTATGTTAATCATAAATTTGGCCAAGACATCTTCAATGGTCTACTTTCTCACTTGTTTTGGTTGGGGCCGAAATTGGAGAACTTGGGGTTGTGGTAGATTGCTTGGGATTGCTTTCATGGCGAGGAAATTTTCTATCTTCATGTGAAGAGCATAGATTTTTTGAAAGTCTGTGGCCATCTGTTCTTCAATTGCATAAATCTTTGTGGCCAAAAGTTTTTCTTCAAAGTCCATAGCTGATAAACGCCTAAACATACGTATTTTCCACGTATTCGGGTGTATGTATTACGTATTTTTCTATGAGTTGACACCCGTTTTTGGTCTGAATTGGTTTCTTTCATGTTACAGGTACTGATGTGACCCTTTCGAGTTGATTGATAGAATTTGAGAAGAAATCGGCGACGAGAACACTATTTATGGGGGGTTACTGTAGCGACTACTATAGCAGATCCTGTAGCACGAACCCTTTGGCGAAATGACTAAGTCTGGAGGTCCATGCGGGCTGTCATGCGGGCACTGCAGAGGCCGCAAACAGCACTGTAGCAGTGCTGTAGCTACACTGTAGCAACTTACACGATTTCGGGACTTTCTTGGAATTCTTCTCTCCCCGCATGCGGGGCCGCATGGGGGGCCGCATAACCCACTGGAAAAGGTTTTTAAGGGCTTTGGGAGTTCATTCTTGAGGGGAGGCTAGGTCTTGAGGGAGAAAACACTTCATCATCTTCTTGGAGAGCTTGAGGCCGGCCTTTGGAGGCATTTCTTGAGGAGAGGACGACGGGGAGAGCACGAAACGACGATCCCACGCCTTCGATTTGCATTTGAGAGGAAGTTTGACAAAGGAAGCCACTCCTTGGGTGGCGTCCTTGGAAGCGTCATTCGGCCTTGATCTTTTCAGGGGGTGTTTTCATTATGCTTTTAGTTGTTGTCATGTATTTGTTTACTTATTTTGTGATCATGAACAACTAACCCCAAGGTCACCGGATGTAGGTGAACCTTGGGGGTGAACTTGTGTATTTTGGATGACTCTTTCTAGTTTATGCATTTGGTTTGGTTTGTGATCCTTGTTTGGTGGTTCTTGAATGCCTTGATATGTATGAGAACTCTATATGTCAATTCCTAGATGATGCTAGGTTGCATGACCATTGCCCTAGTATTAGGCTCACCAAGCTTGGAAGGGAATACATGTACGAATATGCCGTGACCATCGGGTATTTGTACCCTTCCAATTGTTAGGGTTGTCCTTGATTGTGTTTCAACCCTAGCTTGGGGAAATCCACTAAACCCCTTTGCAATCGTACAAGGATTTGGGCAGAAGAAATTCCGTATTCCAATACTTGTATTGGATTAGGGACCAATGCCATGACCATCGGGTTGGTCTAATTTAGGGTTTCCCGGTCCAAACCACCCACGTGCATGCTAGTTAGGGCATCCTTAGCACTTTAGTAGCCCCCGAGGGAATCCTCATCCGTGGCCATTCCCTCACCTTGATTTTTCCCCTCCATATTTATTCTTGCTATTTACATGCTCTTTGTTTAGTAGATTTTTAGTAAGTCTTACTCCAAGTGATCGACTAGGTCAAACAACATTGTGATAAGGAAGTAAGGATAGCTTCTCGGGCCCTTGGGGATACGACCCCCTCGTGTTCGCGCGAGGGGTATTACTTGGTGACCCCGTGCACTTGCGGGTGAGCGATTCAAACACGTTTCTCACCAATAGCCCTGTGTAGATAAACAAAACTAGGAGAAATAAGTTATTAAAGAAAACAAGAATGAAGTAAGATAAATAAATATGCACAAAATGGTAAAAGGCACATACAAAGACAAATAATTACAACAAGAAAGACTAATAACTAGAGCAGTGAGCTAAAGGTTTTCCTCACATTCTTGGAGTCCCCGGCAACGGCGGCAAAAACTTGATATGTGGTCTGCAAGCGCACCAGTCGTCAATTAACACCCTGTATATGACACAAGGGTCGTATTCCTTTGGGTCCCAAGAGCTGCTATTACTTCCTCCTAGATGGCACTGTCTAGTATCATAAGTTTAGATTTAAAACAAGATAAGAAAACAAACAAAAGAAAAAACTATAAACAAATGGACTACGGCTCACCACATAGGCATACTAAGGATGCAAATAACAATAAAAGTACTAGGTCCCCGGGCGAGGATCCCCTCGGGACTACTAAAGCTAGAAGGATGATATAACTACACAGGCAATGGTGGTTTGGACCGAGAGAAACATAAGATAGGCCAACCCGATGGTCACGGCAATTAGCCTCTAATCTAGTACGAGTATTGATACAGAATTCCTTCTAACCAAATCCTCCTACGATAGCATTAAAAGCTCGGGATTCTCAAATTAGGGTTGAAACACAAACTAGGCACAACCCTAATACCGGAGTGCTACAAAATACCCGATGATCACGGTGTATTTGTACACATATCCCTTCTAAGCTTGGTGAGTATAACACTAGGTCAATAGTCATACAACCTAGTGTTAACTAAGTATTGATACATAGAGTTCTCATGCATACCAAAGCATTCAAATACACCAAATTTAAACCACAAAACAAACCAAAAACCGTACGTATAAATTAAGCATATATACAAGCAAGTTCATTCCAAGGTTCACCGGGTGCCCGGTGACCTTGGGAGTCTAGTTCAACATCAAAAAAGGAGCAAGGGTAGAAGACAAGAAATACAAAGCAAAGCTCAAACAAACTCCCCTAAGATGAAGACTAGAAGGTGGTGATAAGAACTGATACGGTAAAATCTCTACAGTAACTCTGCTATCGTAAAACTGCTACAATACCATTGCACTCTGATTTGCTAGTGGTTGACCTTATGGCCGTGAGGTTGCCCGTGAGGATTCTCAGACTTAGAATTTCTTCAAAATGTACGTGCTTCAAGCTGCTACAGTGTTGCTACAGCGCCCATGACCCTAAAACGACAATTTCAGCGTGGATTTCTTCTTAAATCGCATCGTTGAACTCACCTAAGCATCTTTTTCTCCTGAAACATGAAATAACCCTATTTAGACCGAAAAAGGGCATCGAGTCATCAACAAAATAAGAAAAGCATGCATAAGTATACATATAAAATAGGTACATTTGGACATTTATAAATTTTCCCTTAGCCGTGACACTAGGGTTAAGAATAATCTAGGTTGTCCTTTGGAGGTGTGACAACTCCTATAGGATTAGACTACTCGAGATTGGAGAGGTTCAAGAGGGTGAGTCGTGAGTTAGTGAAACGTCCCTTTTCCCCTCCTGTGTGATTTTTTCTGCCTCCGTGTTCCAAGAGTTCTTAGCAGTCGAAGTAGAGCGAAGTACTAGGAGATGAACTCCTCTGGGGCTTAGTAGTGTAAGCGAAAGAGTGAAGGGTTGCACTGAATCGTAGTGCTGGGGCTTAATTGAGACTAAGGTTCTTTCACATGGACAAAAGGGTTAGAACTATACTTAGCAACAGGGTCTATCACTTGGAATCCCTAGAACGTAAAACAATTTTATGTAATGTGAGGCTTAGGAAGATGGACTCCCTTGGGGCTTAGTTGATAGATCAACAGAGTGAAGCATCGTAGTGAAACCTAATGTCGGGGCATAATGTTGGGATTAGTCACGGTTGACTTTAGGTTTGGTACTGTGTGCTTTAGGGTGTCCACGACTCATTAAACATAAATAGGAGAGTATAATACATAGTCTTCCACTAGAATATTAGTGATAAGTGCTTGTGTTATAATGCTGTGAAGCGCTATTATCTTACAATGAGCAAATCTTTTATCAGATTTTATTACTAAATTGTGTGCATTTGTGTGCTTTTGTGTATTGTAGGTTTGTGGAGCTAATATGGAACAAAGGAATGAAGTTAGATTGTGTTCACCATTGTTGGGAAGTTTACAGACTGATCAAGGAACATGGCATTAGCATAGACTTGTGAGTGTGTGCCAATCTCATTTGGAGGGGCACAAAGGTAGTCACATTCACAAAAAGTCTAGCTCGTGTTAACAAGGAGAACTTCACAAGTAAGGAGATTTGAAGCAATCGGCACGATCTATAATTGATTGTGTACCCAATTCTAGAAAACCAGAGAGTTCACATGGACGTGTGGAAATTCCACACGTCCGTGTGAAATCTCGGTAAGTTCAATTTTAAAGCCGTGACTCAACATTATAAAAGCCCGTTTTGGAGACTTTTTACACATCTTTTGACCTATCTTTCTTCCCAACTTCTAGAGAAGGTGGCTAGGGTTTGGAGTGCGTCAACGGCATCGTCATCGACATCCGGCGGTGGCACAAGACTGATAAGTGCCTAAATACATCATGTTATAGCTATGATGTTCTTGTACATTCATGCAACTTATGTATATTTTCGATGTGTTTTTGCGCACTTGATGTTTTATTTTTCATTTCAGGGTTTCAAGGACCAAGTGCGCAAGTTTTGACCATATTCGTGTCATTCCGGGGATGATTGAAGAAGGAACGAAGAGTTGGAGCACCCTGGAAGCCGACGCGCCGCACACGGGCACATTCTTCTCGGCCGTGTGCGGCCACTGTGCGGGCTGCGCAGTGGCCGCACACCCTGGCCAGAAGGGTGTGCGACCACTGTGCGGCCCGCACAGTGACCGCACAAGAGAGACAGAGCAGTGTGCGGCCAGTGTGCGGCCCGCACACTGGCCGCACAGCACAGCCAGAAGGCTGTGCGGGCACTGTGCGGCCCGCACAGTGCCCGCACACCTTCGGGCTATATATGCTTGTTCTGAAGAGTTTTTGAGAGAGCTTTTTTTTCTCATCCGGCCTCCACTTGTCCTAGACTTCATTTCACCATTTCTTGAGGGATTTTGGAAGGATTTTCGGCTAGATTCGAAGGAGAGAAGAAGGGGAAGACGTTGAGAAGCTTCATAGGGCTCGCCGGCGCGGATCCGACGAGCTACGCCATCATCCCTAGTCGACATCTTCGAGGGGGTTTTTCTTGTTTTTATTGGATGGAATTGTTGTATGATGAGCTCCTTAGTTTTGTGATGTTGAACTAAACCTCCCAAGGCCGCCGGGCTCCCGGTGAACCTTGGGAGGAGACTTTGTATGAATGACCTATATTTTGCTTTAAATGAATGCGTTAGTTTGATTGTTTGGTTTTAATTCATCATCATGTTGTTCATTCTACAATGGATGGATTCCGTAGAATTGATTTTGAATGATACTTGTTTGGCGGGATGCTAGCTTGTATTAGGTCCTTTGATGAGTTAAAGAGGGTAACATGTATTAATACACCGGAGGTTCCGGGTGTTAATAGCCTCCCGCGCGATTAGGGTTAATTTAGCCGAGAGCGTGCATTAGATTAACCCTAATCAAGACTCCTTGTTCTCATTGACATCGTAGGGGTATTTTCTGGATAGAGAAACCCGTACTGGATTAGGGCTACACTACGGAGGTTCCGGGGTAGTCGACATCCGAGTCTAGCGGACCGAAACCAAGCTAACCCTAGTTTTATAATTATCTTGGTCATTCGTATTTAGTCTTCTCCCGGGGGAATCCTCGCCCGAGGCCTTCCATAATTATTGGATTCTTCATCTCTATTTTATTCCGGATTGAGTTTTATCTTATTTGCATTCCTTTACTTGTTTTTATTATTTTAATATTGCTTCAACCCTGTTTCGATCGACCAGAAAGTGACTCCCAAAAGGAAGTAATAGTAGATCTCGGGCCCTTGGGAATACGACCCTCCTCGTGAGGTTTATTACTTGACGACCCGTGCACTTGCGGCCGGGGAGTCGCGTGCTAGCTCTGTAGCTAGTCGCGCGCTCGCTCATCAAGTTTTTGGCGCCGCTGCCGGGGAACATCCGAGAATACTAGGAAAACTTTTGGATCATTGCTCTAGTCATTTCGCTTTCATTTGTAATTATCCATCTTTTATTGTTTTTTGTTTTCGTCATTTTTATATATTCACTAATATCTCTTTTGTCTTTTGTTTTCTCAGGCGTTCTGTGCATGACTCGTGCAAACCCCACTGGGTTTGTAGAGCCGAACGAAGAAATTGAACGCGTCATACACCAACGGTTGAGAGAAACTCAAGTGGGTTCCTCCTCGGGATCAGTTGCTGCACCTGAATCAGTTCCTATAGCTATGGCCGAAGAGAGAAGAACTTTGTCTGACTATGAGAGGCCGCAGTTTACTGGGGGAGGGTTTAGTGTGCAAGCTCCGGCTGCCAGTGCAAGTAATTTTGATTTGGCTAGACCAATCGGCATGATACAGAATTCAGTGCAGTTCGATGGCTTGGCCGATGAGGACCCGAATGAGCACCTATCCCGATTCCTCCAAATGTGCTCAACTTTCAAAGTCAATGGCCTATCTGATGATGCAGCTAGACTCCGTCTTTTCCCATTCAGTTTGCGGGGCGCCGCTTACAGGTGGCTCACATCACTCGCCCCGGGTTCCATAAAGACATGGGAGGAGATGGTAAACAAGTTTATGGGCCGCTATTTTCCTCCAAGCAAGGCTGCTAGATTAAGGCAAGAGATCTCGGCCTTCAGTCAAAGAGATTCCGAAACCCTCTTTGAAGCTCATGAGAGATTTAAAGACCTCTTGAGAAAATGCCCACATCATGGTTTTGAAGCTTGGATGCGAATACAGATACTGTATAATGGCTTGAGCTACCAGAATCGTCAACTCATTGATGCCGCAGCCGGTGGATCCTTGAGTAGCAAATACCCCGAAGATGCCGAAGAATTAATTGAGAACATGGCACGAAATGAATCACATTGGGGTTCAAGGGCAAAATTGACTCAAGCTCGAGGGGTTCATGAAATCGACAGTAAAACCGCTCAAGATGCGAAGCTCGAAGCACTAGCGAAGCAAGTGAGTTTGCTTATGTCCGAAAGAACCGAGCGTTCGAGCACAAGTGTCAAGCAAGTGATGAATTGTGGAACTTGTGGAGGGGGGCATGATGTTGCTAGTTGCCCCATTTCAGTCCCCGATGTCACCCCACTCGAACATGTTGACTATGTGAATCAGGGGCAAAAATTTCAAGGAAACCCCTATGGTGGAACATACAACCCCGGGTGGAGAAATCACCCAAATTTCAATTGGGGAAATCAAGGCCAACAAAAATTTACGCAACCACCAGGGTTTCAGGCACAATCATCACATGCACCTCCAACGGAAAGGAAATTCACTACTGAGGATGTCCTAGCTAAATACATGCAAATCACCGATGCAAGGTTGAACACACTTGAGACAACAGTGAGGAATATGCAAGCTTCAATCCAGGGCATCGAAAAACACTTGGGACAGATCGCGGCATCTATGGCGGAAAGGACACCGGGTAGTCTCCCTAGCAACACTGAGACTAACCCACGAGAACATGTGCAAGCTATCACTTTGAGGAGTGGTAGAGAGGTTGAGGTTCGGCCGACTCCTAGGCCAATTGATAACAAGGAAAAGAACGTGGTGAGAGGCACTTCCTCCGTAGGTGGGGATGAAGCTAATGACAGCCATGACAATTCAATTGAACCTCAAAACAAAGAGAAAAAATTGCTAGAGCACCAACCGAAGGTCCCCTATCCGGCAAGACTCAATCGGGACAAGGAGGACACTCAATTCAAAAAATTTTTGGAGATGATAAAGCAACTTCACATCAATCTTCCACTTGTAGAGGCCTTTTCTCAAATGCCAAAATATGCCAAGTTTATGAAGGAGTTGCTTACAAACAGGAAGAAACTTGAAGAAGCATCTACGGTGTCTCTAGGGGAGAGTTGTTCGGCAATTCTCCAAAGCAAATTGCCCGAAAAAATCAAAGACCCGGGTGGTCTAATTGTGGAGTGTCATTTTGGGAACTCGCTTGTAGAGAAAGCCCTTGCCGATTCCGGTGCAAGCATAAATGTTATGCCCTACAAGCTTTTCTTAAAACTGGGCCTTCAAGACTTAGAGCCGACGCGGATCACCATACAACTTGCGGACCGAACTGTTAGACGCCCGCGTGGCATTGTGAGCGATGTGATTGTGAAAGTTGGTGGTCTAGTTTTTTCGGCTGATTTTGTCATTCTTGATGTTGATGATGCTACTGAGGTCCCCATCATTCTTGGCCGGCCTTTCCTTGCCACATCCCGTGCCCTGCTGGATATTCAAGATGGGAAAATGACCTTGCGGGCCGGGAATGAAGAAGCCACTTTTAAAATTCCCGAGGCAATGAAACACCCCAAGGAGCTTGATGACACTTCTTATGCACTTGATGATACAGAATTACTAGTTCAAGATTGTGTGCATGAGGTCCTTATGATGAACCCCCTTGATGAATTCTTACAAGATGTTGTTCTTGAGGAGGAAAAGGCACCAAAGAAGGCACAAGAAGACCCTCCTCCTATATCCCCGGTCAAGTCACAAGGGCGAAGCAAAGGAGAGCGCTCGTGGAAGCGAGCATGGAAAAAGATAACCCCCAAGGTCAACAAAGCAAGCAAGAATTTTCATGACGAGGTACACACGGCATGCTTCGTCGACCTAGGTATGCACAGCATCGATTCCCTCCTCTCCTTGAATTTGCCGGTTGGATCATCATTTGCATCCATTGGGACCTCAGGTAAAACTTCTTCTTTTAAACCACCATGAGTTGAGAAACTTGAACGTCAGGCTCGTGACGCTAAACAAGCGCTTATGGGAGGCAACCCATAAATTTTTACAATTCTGTACTTTTCAATTTTCGTATTTTGGTTATGCTATGTTTGGGTTGTGAGCTCTTCACTTCATTCGTTCTTGGTATGCGTTTATCGTGTATGACATTGTTTCCTCCCCATCTCGGTGAATTCCCATTTGTTTTGTGTTTATATATGTGTATCCTTTGTCCGAGATGAGTTTTGTAACGTTTTTAATGTCGGAGACTTGCTTTGGTTTGAAGAAAGCCATTTTCTGAAAATTTACAGGGCTCTGTGCGGCCACTGTGCGGCCGCACAGAGGCCGCACACCCCTGGCAGAAGGGTGTGCGGCTGGTGTGCGGCCCGCACACCACCCGCACACCCCAGACAGAGAGGTGTGCGGCTGGTGTGCCGCCCGCACACCACTCGCACACCGGCCCCAGTTTTACTGCTGTTATGCTCTTCTTTCCGGCTTTCCTCCACATTTTCGCACTTGTTTTGATCATACCACATCCCTCGCATCGTTTCAACGTTAAAAATATTTTCAGAACTCAATTTATTTGCATACCTTCGAGGTGATTTCTTGGTTTTTAATTTCCTATCCGAATTGGATCTTCGGGGGATTATCGATGGTTTTCGATTTTGATCGCGATCGCGTTGTTTCCACTCCACTCATTTTTCTAAACTCGTGTTCGCGCATTTTAGCGTGTTGCCATGGCTTGATCTTTATTTTTCGAGACGTAGGTCATCTTTCTGATCGAGCCCGTTGGAGGAGACACAGAAGACCTTGAGCGGCTTCATCAGTCCTTTCACTCCGAGAGCTCACTTTCGCTTTCATTCCTTGTTTCTTTTCTTTGTTTTTGTGTGGTTGATGGATGCTTGACTCGACGTTTTTCCCTTGTAGGTAGACCAAGACGTCCATTTTTCTTCCTCTCCGCTTCGCTTGTAGCCATGGTGATGGTCACCCCGAGCTCGTGCCTTGCAAAGCTCATTACCAATTTCTCGGGGAAGTTCATGACACCACCCTCTTTATTTTCCATGCATAAATTTTTCTGTACTGCTGATCAATGTACATTGAGGGCAATGTACTGCTTTGAGTGGGGGGTGGCTATGCATGTCTGATCTTCGTTACTTGTTTCGTGAACTTGTATGAAAATTTTTGATAATTCTTGACTTGTTGCATGATTGTAAACCTAGGATGGCGTACTTAATTGTGATTGTATTATAGCTCGAAATCATGATAAATGCTAAGCTTTTTATGACCCTGCACACTTGAGATTTTCATGTCATTCTAGGCAATTCTCGCACTATTCCCTTAGGTAGAACCCTGGACATCTAGGCGAGGAACCACAGCACTTTCGTGACCCTCTTAGTTGCTAACCCATACTAGTGGTTTCGCGCCTTGACGTGTTAGAATACCTTCTAATAGGGTTTTAAGGACCTTCTTCTTGTTCTTTTTTGCAATACGGTCGAAAAAAAAAAAAAAAAAAAAAAAAAAAAAAAAAAAAAAGGGGCAAAGCGAATAAAAACGTGGACAGTGCTCCTCTGTCCTAATAGCGAAGTAACCTGGGGTTCTGGCTCCTAACCAGAGTGTTCCTCTCGCCAAAAGCTATAAGGACATGAGCGCGTTTACATGAATGTGCAAAGCTCCAGGTAATGTGGATTTGCAGTTCATGTTAGTCCCGGAAAAGAAAAAGATAAACATATTGCGTACAGAAAAATAAATTTCAACTGGTTATTGTTCGAAAATAAGAGGAAGGATCCTTACGACTCTACTAGAAGTATTTCTACCACCTCAAGGCCGTATTCCACTTGGTGGCGTGAATTGCTTCAAGAAGTGGTCCTCGGGGTCCTGTCTACCTTGTTTGGACTACAGGGCTTCGAACTAGGGGACTTGCACACACACAACACGACACGGCCAATGAACGCGTGAATGATCTCAAGTGGTCTTTGCTTAGTATTTTGAGTTTCGCTTTGGTTAGGATACTTTCATCTCTTGCCCGAGGTTGTGTATTTAGTCACTTATCAGTATCCCTGGTTTTCCATGTCCGTTTGCTTGGGGACAAGCAAATGCTTAAGTAGGGGGTATTTGATAAGTGCCTAAATACATCATGTTATAGCTATGATGTTCTTGTACATTCATGCAACTTATGTATATTTTCGATGAGTTTTTGCGCACTTGATGTTTTATTTTTCATTTCAGGGTTTCAAGGACCAAGTGCGCAAGTTTTGACCATATTCGTGTCATTCCGGGGATGATTGAAGAAGGAACGAAGAGTTGGAGCACCCTGGAAGCCGACGCGCCGCACACGGGCACATTCTTCTCGGCCGTGTGCGGCCACTGTGCGGGCTGCGCAGTGGCCGCACACCCTGGCCAGAAGGGTGTGCGACCACTGTGCGGCCCGCACAGTGACCGCACAAGAGAGACAGAGCAGTGTGCGGCCAGTGTGCGGCCCGCACACTGGCCGCACAGCACAGCCAGAAGGCTGTGCGGGCACTGTGCGGCCCGCACAGTGCCCGCACACCTTCGGGCTATATATGCTTGTTCTGAAGAGTTTTTGAGAGAGCTTTTTTTTCTCATCCGGCCTCCACTTGTCCTAGACTTCATTTCACCATTTCTTGAGGGATTTTGGAAGGATTTTCGGCTAGATTCGAAGGAGAGAAGAAGGGGAAGACGTTGAGAAGCTTCATAGGGCTCGCCGGCGCGGATCCGACGAGCTACGCCATCATCCCTAGTCGACATCTTCGAGGGGGTTTTTCTTGTTTTTATTGGATGGAATTGTTGTATGATGAGCTCCTTAGTTTTGTGATGTTGAACTAAACCTCCCAAGGCCGCCGGGCTCCCGGTGAACCTTGGGAGGAGACTTTGTATGAATGACCTATATTTTGCTTTAAATGAATGCGTTAGTTTGATTGTTTGGTTTTAATTCATCATCATGTTGTTCATTCTACAATGGATGGATTCCGTAGAATTGATTTTGAATGATACTTGTTTGGCGGGATGCTAGCTTGTATTAGGTCCTTTGATGAGTTAAAGAGGGTAACATGTATTAATACACCGGAGGTTCCGGGTGTTAATAGCCTCCCGCGCGATTAGGGTTAATTTAGCCGAGAGCGTGCATTAGATTAACCCTAATCAAGACTCCTTGTTCTCATTGACATCGTAGGGGTATTTTCTGGATAGAGAAACCCGTACTGGATTAGGGCTACACTACGGAGGTTCCGGGGTAGTCGACATCCGAGTCTAGCGGACCGAAACCAAGCTAACCCTAGTTTTATAATTATCTTGGTCATTCGTATTTAGTCTTCTCCCGGGGGAATCCTCGCCCGAGGCCTTCCATAATTATTGGATTCTTCATCTCTATTTTATTCCGGATTGAGTTTTATCTTATTTGCATTCCTTTACTTGTTTTTATTATTTTAATATTGCTTCAACCCTGTTTCGATCGACCAGAAAGTGACTCCCAAAAGGAAGTAATAGTAGATCTCGGGCCCTTGGGAATACGACCCTCCTCGTGAGGTTTATTACTTGACGACCCGTGCACTTGCGGCCGGGGAGTCGCGTGCTAGCTCTGTAGCTAGTCGCGCGCTCGCTCATCAAGTTTTTGGCGCCGCTGCCGGGGAACATCCGAGAATACTAGGAAAACTTTTGGATCATTGCTCTAGTCATTTCGCTTTCATTTGTAATTATCCATCTTTTATTGTTTTTTGTTTTCGTCATTTTTATATATTCACTAATATCTCTTTTGTCTTTTGTTTTCTCAGGCGTTCTGTGCATGACTCGTGCAAACCCCACTGGGTTTGTAGAGCCGAACGAAGAAATTGAACGCGTCATACACCAACGGTTGAGAGAAACTCAAGTGGGTTCCTCCTCGGGATCAGTTGCTGCACCTGAATCAGTTCCTATAGCTATGGCCGAAGAGAGAAGAACTTTGTCTGACTATGAGAGGCCGCAGTTTACTGGGGGAGGGTTTAGTGTGCAAGCTCCGGCTGCCAGTGCAAGTAATTTTGATTTGGCTAGACCAATCGGCATGATACAGAATTCAGTGCAGTTCGATGGCTTGGCCGATGAGGACCCGAATGAGCACCTATCCCGATTCCTCCAAATGTGCTCAACTTTCAAAGTCAATGGCCTATCTGATGATGCAGCTAGACTCCGTCTTTTCCCATTCAGTTTGCGGGGCGCCGCTTACAGGTGGCTCACATCACTCGCCCCGGGTTCCATAAAGACATGGGAGGAGATGGTAAACAAGTTTATGGGCCGCTATTTTCCTCCAAGCAAGGCTGCTAGATTAAGGCAAGAGATCTCGGCCTTCAGTCAAAGAGATTCCGAAACCCTCTTTGAAGCTCATGAGAGATTTAAAGACCTCTTGAGAAAATGCCCACATCATGGTTTTGAAGCTTGGATGCGAATACAGATACTGTATAATGGCTTGAGCTACCAGAATCGTCAACTCATTGATGCCGCAGCCGGTGGATCCTTGAGTAGCAAATACCCCGAAGATGCCGAAGAATTAATTGAGAACATGGCACGAAATGAATCACATTGGGGTTCAAGGGCAAAATTGACTCAAGCTCGAGGGGTTCATGAAATCGACAGTAAAACCGCTCAAGATGCGAAGCTCGAAGCACTAGCGAAGCAAGTGAGTTTGCTTATGTCCGAAAGAACCGAGCGTTCGAGCACAAGTGTCAAGCAAGTGATGAATTGTGGAACTTGTGGAGGGGGGCATGATGTTGCTAGTTGCCCCATTTCAGTCCCCGATGTCACCCCACTCGAACATGTTGACTATGTGAATCAGGGGCAAAAATTTCAAGGAAACCCCTATGGTGGAACATACAACCCCGGGTGGAGAAATCACCCAAATTTCAATTGGGGAAATCAAGGCCAACAAAAATTTACGCAACCACCAGGGTTTCAGGCACAATCATCACATGCACCTCCAACGGAAAGGAAATTCACTACTGAGGATGTCCTAGCTAAATACATGCAAATCACCGATGCAAGGTTGAACACACTTGAGACAACAGTGAGGAATATGCAAGCTTCAATCCAGGGCATCGAAAAACACTTGGGACAGATCGCGGCATCTATGGCGGAAAGGACACCGGGTAGTCTCCCTAGCAACACTGAGACTAACCCACGAGAACATGTGCAAGCTATCACTTTGAGGAGTGGTAGAGAGGTTGAGGTTCGGCCGACTCCTAGGCCAATTGATAACAAGGAAAAGAACGTGGTGAGAGGCACTTCCTCCGTAGGTGGGGATGAAGCTAATGACAGCCATGACAATTCAATTGAACCTCAAAACAAAGAGAAAAAATTGCTAGAGCACCAACCGAAGGTCCCCTATCCGGCAAGACTCAATCGGGACAAGGAGGACACTCAATTCAAAAAATTTTTGGAGATGATAAAGCAACTTCACATCAATCTTCCACTTGTAGAGGCCTTTTCTCAAATGCCAAAATATGCCAAGTTTATGAAGGAGTTGCTTACAAACAGGAAGAAACTTGAAGAAGCATCTACGGTGTCTCTAGGGGAGAGTTGTTCGGCAATTCTCCAAAGCAAATTGCCCGAAAAAATCAAAGACCCGGGTGGTCTAATTGTGGAGTGTCATTTTGGGAACTCGCTTGTAGAGAAAGCCCTTGCCGATTCCGGTGCAAGCATAAATGTTATGCCCTACAAGCTTTTCTTAAAACTGGGCCTTCAAGACTTAGAGCCGACGCGGATCACCATACAACTTGCGGACCGAACTGTTAGACGCCCGCGTGGCATTGTGAGCGATGTGATTGTGAAAGTTGGTGGTCTAGTTTTTTCGGCTGATTTTGTCATTCTTGATGTTGATGATGCTACTGAGGTCCCCATCATTCTTGGCCGGCCTTTCCTTGCCACATCCCGTGCCCTGCTGGATATTCAAGATGGGAAAATGACCTTGCGGGCCGGGAATGAAGAAGCCACTTTTAAAATTCCCGAGGCAATGAAACACCCCAAGGAGCTTGATGACACTTCTTATGCACTTGATGATACAGAATTACTAGTTCAAGATTGTGTGCATGAGGTCCTTATGATGAACCCCCTTGATGAATTCTTACAAGATGTTGTTCTTGAGGAGGAAAAGGCACCAAAGAAGGCACAAGAAGACCCTCCTCCTATATCCCCGGTCAAGTCACAAGGGCGAAGCAAAGGAGAGCGCTCGTGGAAGCGAGCATGGAAAAAGATAACCCCCAAGGTCAACAAAGCAAGCAAGAATTTTCATGACGAGGTACACACGGCATGCTTCGTCGACCTAGGTATGCACAGCATCGATTCCCTCCTCTCCTTGAATTTGCCGGTTGGATCATCATTTGCATCCATTGGGACCTCAGGTAAAACTTCTTCTTTTAAACCACCATGAGTTGAGAAACTTGAACGTCAGGCTCGTGACGCTAAACAAGCGCTTATGGGAGGCAACCCATAAATTTTTACAATTCTGTACTTTTCAATTTTCGTATTTTGGTTATGCTATGTTTGGGTTGTGAGCTCTTCACTTCATTCGTTCTTGGTATGCGTTTATCGTGTATGACATTGTTTCCTCCCCATCTCGGTGAATTCCCATTTGTTTTGTGTTTATATATGTGTATCCTTTGTCCGAGATGAGTTTTGTAACGTTTTTAATGTCGGAGACTTGCTTTGGTTTGAAGAAAGCCATTTTCTGAAAATTTACAGGGCTCTGTGCGGCCACTGTGCGGCCGCACAGAGGCCGCACACCCCTGGCAGAAGGGTGTGCGGCTGGTGTGCGGCCCGCACACCACCCGCACACCCCAGACAGAGAGGTGTGCGGCTGGTGTGCCGCCCGCACACCACTCGCACACCGGCCCCAGTTTTACTGCTGTTATGCTCTTCTTTCCGGCTTTCCTCCACATTTTCGCACTTGTTTTGATCATACCACATCCCTCGCATCGTTTCAACGTTAAAAATATTTTCAGAACTCAATTTATTTGCATACCTTCGAGGTGATTTCTTGGTTTTTAATTTCCTATCCGAATTGGATCTTCGGGGGATTATCGATGGTTTTCGATTTTGATCGCGATCGCGTTGTTTCCACTCCACTCATTTTTCTAAACTCGTGTTCGCGCATTTTAGCGTGTTGCCATGGCTTGATCTTTATTTTTCGAGACGTAGGTCATCTTTCTGATCGAGCCCGTTGGAGGAGACACAGAAGACCTTGAGCGGCTTCATCAGTCCTTTCACTCCGAGAGCTCACTTTCGCTTTCATTCCTTGTTTCTTTTCTTTGTTTTTGTGTGGTTGATGGATGCTTGACTCGACGTTTTTCCCTTGTAGGTAGACCAAGACGTCCATTTTTCTTCCTCTCCGCTTCGCTTGTAGCCATGGTGATGGTCACCCCGAGCTCGTGCCTTGCAAAGCTCATTACCAATTTCTCGGGGAAGTTCATGACACCACCCTCTTTATTTTCCATGCATAAATTTTTCTGTACTGCTGATCAATGTACATTGAGGGCAATGTACTGCTTTGAGTGGGGGGTGGCTATGCATGTCTGATCTTCGTTACTTGTTTCGTGAACTTGTATGAAAATTTTTGATAATTCTTGACTTGTTGCATGATTGTAAACCTAGGATGGCGTACTTAATTGTGATTGTATTATAGCTCGAAATCATGATAAATGCTAAGCTTTTTATGACCCTGCACACTTGAGATTTTCATGTCATTCTAGGCAATTCTCGCACTATTCCCTTAGGTAGAACCCTGGACATCTAGGCGAGGAACCACAGCACATTCGTGACCCTCTTAGTTGCTAACCCATACTAGTGGTTTCGCGCCTTGACGTGTTAGAATACCTTCTAATAGGGTTTTAAGGACCTTCTTCTTGTTCTTTTTTGCAATACGGTCGAAAAAAAAAAAAAAAAAAAAAAAAAAAAAAAAAAAAAGGGGCAAAGCGAATAAAAACGTGGACAGTGCTCCTCTGTCCTAATAGCGAAGTAACCTGGGGTTCTGGCTCCTAACCAGAGTGTTCCTCTCGCCAAAAGCTATAAGGACATGAGCGCGTTTACATGAATGTGCAAAGCTCCAGGTAATGTGGATTTGCAGTTCATGTTAGTCCCGGAAAAGAAAAAGATAAACATATTGCGTACAGAAAAATAAATTTCAACTGGTTATTGTTCGAAAATAAGAGGAAGGATCCTTACGACTCTACTAGAAGTATTTCTACCACCTCAAGGCCGTATTCCACTTGGTGGCGTGAATTGCTTCAAGAAGTGGTCCTCGGGGTCCTGTCTACCTTGTTTGGACTACAGGGCTTCGAACTAGGGGACTTGCACACACACAACACGACACGGCCAATGAACGCGTGAATGATCTCAAGTGGTCTTTGCTTAGTATTTTGAGTTTCGCTTTGGTTAGGATACTTTCATCTCTTGCCCGAGGTTGTGTATTTAGTCACTTATCAGTATCCCTGGTTTTCCATGTCCGTTTGCTTGGGGACAAGCAAATGCTTAAGTAGGGGGTATTTGATAAGTGCCTAAATACATCATGTTATAGCTATGATGTTCTTGTACATTCATGCAACTTATGTATATTTTCGATGTGTTTTTGCGCACTTGATGTTTTATTTTTCATTTCAGGGTTTCAAGGACCAAGTGCGCAAGTTTTGACCATATTCGTGTCATTCCGGGGATGATTGAAGAAGGAACGAAGAGTTGGAGCACCCTGGAAGCCGACGCGCCGCACACGGGCACATTCTTCTCGGCCGTGTGCGGCCACTGTGCGGGCTGCGCAGTGGCCGCACACCCTGGCCAGAAGGGTGTGCGACCACTGTGCGGCCCGCACAGTGACCGCACAAGAGAGACAGAGCAGTGTGCGGCCAGTGTGCGGCCCGCACACTGGCCGCACAGCACAGCCAGAAGGCTGTGCGGGCACTGTGCGGCCCGCACAGTGCCCGCACACCTTCGGGCTATATATGCTTGTTCTGAAGAGTTTTTGAGAGAGCTTTTTTTTCTCATCCGGCCTCCACTTGTCCTAGACTTCATTTCACCATTTCTTGAGGGATTTTGGAAGGATTTTCGGCTAGATTCGAAGGAGAGAAGAAGGGGAAGACGTTGAGAAGCTTCATAGGGCTCGCCGGCGCGGATCCGACGAGCTACGCCATCATCCCTAGTCGACATCTTCGAGGGGGTTTTTCTTGTTTTTATTGGATGGAATTGTTGTATGATGAGCTCCTTAGTTTTGTGATGTTGAACTAAACCTCCCAAGGCCGCCGGGCTCCCGGTGAACCTTGGGAGGAGACTTTGTATGAATGACCTATATTTTGCTTTAAATGAATGCGTTAGTTTGATTGTTTGGTTTTAATTCATCATCATGTTGTTCATTCTACAATGGATGGATTCCGTAGAATTGATTTTGAATGATACTTGTTTGGCGGGATGCTAGCTTGTATTAGGTCCTTTGATGAGTTAAAGAGGGTAACATGTATTAATACACCGGAGGTTCCGGGTGTTAATAGCCTCCCGCGCGATTAGGGTTAATTTAGCCGAGAGCGTGCATTAGATTAACCCTAATCAAGACTCCTTGTTCTCATTGACATCGTAGGGGTATTTTCTGGATAGAGAAACCCGTACTGGATTAGGGCTACACTACGGAGGTTCCGGGGTAGTCGACATCCGAGTCTAGCGGACCGAAACCAAGCTAACCCTAGTTTTATAATTATCTTGGTCATTCGTATTTAGTCTTCTCCCGGGGGAATCCTCGCCCGAGGCCTTCCATAATTATTGGATTCTTCATCTCTATTTTATTCCGGATTGAGTTTTATCTTATTTGCATTCCTTTACTTGTTTTTATTATTTTAATATTGCTTCAACCCTGTTTCGATCGACCAGAAAGTGACTCCCAAAAGGAAGTAATAGTAGATCTCGGGCCCTTGGGAATACGACCCTCCTCGTGAGGTTTATTACTTGACGACCCGTGCACTTGCGGCCGGGGAGTCGCGTGCTAGCTCTGTAGCTAGTCGCGCGCTCGCTCATCAAGTTTTTGGCGCCGCTGCCGGGGAACATCCGAGAATACTAGGAAAACTTTTGGATCATTGCTCTAGTCATTTCGCTTTCATTTGTAATTATCCATCTTTTATTGTTTTTTGTTTTCGTCATTTTTATATATTCACTAATATCTCTTTTGTCTTTTGTTTTCTCAGGCGTTCTGTGCATGACTCGTGCAAACCCCACTGGGTTTGTAGAGCCGAACGAAGAAATTGAACGCGTCATACACCAACGGTTGAGAGAAACTCAAGTGGGTTCCTCCTCGGGATCAGTTGCTGCACCTGAATCAGTTCCTATAGCTATGGCCGAAGAGAGAAGAACTTTGTCTGACTATGAGAGGCCGCAGTTTACTGGGGGAGGGTTTAGTGTGCAAGCTCCGGCTGCCAGTGCAAGTAATTTTGATTTGGCTAGACCAATCGGCATGATACAGAATTCAGTGCAGTTCGATGGCTTGGCCGATGAGGACCCGAATGAGCACCTATCCCGATTCCTCCAAATGTGCTCAACTTTCAAAGTCAATGGCCTATCTGATGATGCAGCTAGACTCCGTCTTTTCCCATTCAGTTTGCGGGGCGCCGCTTACAGGTGGCTCACATCACTCGCCCCGGGTTCCATAAAGACATGGGAGGAGATGGTAAACAAGTTTATGGGCCGCTATTTTCCTCCAAGCAAGGCTGCTAGATTAAGGCAAGAGATCTCGGCCTTCAGTCAAAGAGATTCCGAAACCCTCTTTGAAGCTCATGAGAGATTTAAAGACCTCTTGAGAAAATGCCCACATCATGGTTTTGAAGCTTGGATGCGAATACAGATACTGTATAATGGCTTGAGCTACCAGAATCGTCAACTCATTGATGCCGCAGCCGGTGGATCCTTGAGTAGCAAATACCCCGAAGATGCCGAAGAATTAATTGAGAACATGGCACGAAATGAATCACATTGGGGTTCAAGGGCAAAATTGACTCAAGCTCGAGGGGTTCATGAAATCGACAGTAAAACCGCTCAAGATGCGAAGCTCGAAGCACTAGCGAAGCAAGTGAGTTTGCTTATGTCCGAAAGAACCGAGCGTTCGAGCACAAGTGTCAAGCAAGTGATGAATTGTGGAACTTGTGGAGGGGGGCATGATGTTGCTAGTTGCCCCATTTCAGTCCCCGATGTCACCCCACTCGAACATGTTGACTATGTGAATCAGGGGCAAAAATTTCAAGGAAACCCCTATGGTGGAACATACAACCCCGGGTGGAGAAATCACCCAAATTTCAATTGGGGAAATCAAGGCCAACAAAAATTTACGCAACCACCAGGGTTTCAGGCACAATCATCACATGCACCTCCAACGGAAAGGAAATTCACTACTGAGGATGTCCTAGCTAAATACATGCAAATCACCGATGCAAGGTTGAACACACTTGAGACAACAGTGAGGAATATGCAAGCTTCAATCCAGGGCATCGAAAAACACTTGGGACAGATCGCGGCATCTATGGCGGAAAGGACACCGGGTAGTCTCCCTAGCAACACTGAGACTAACCCACGAGAACATGTGCAAGCTATCACTTTGAGGAGTGGTAGAGAGGTTGAGGTTCGGCCGACTCCTAGGCCAATTGATAACAAGGAAAAGAACGTGGTGAGAGGCACTTCCTCCGTAGGTGGGGATGAAGCTAATGACAGCCATGACAATTCAATTGAACCTCAAAACAAAGAGAAAAAATTGCTAGAGCACCAACCGAAGGTCCCCTATCCGGCAAGACTCAATCGGGACAAGGAGGACACTCAATTCAAAAAATTTTTGGAGATGATAAAGCAACTTCACATCAATCTTCCACTTGTAGAGGCCTTTTCTCAAATGCCAAAATATGCCAAGTTTATGAAGGAGTTGCTTACAAACAGGAAGAAACTTGAAGAAGCATCTACGGTGTCTCTAGGGGAGAGTTGTTCGGCAATTCTCCAAAGCAAATTGCCCGAAAAAATCAAAGACCCGGGTGGTCTAATTGTGGAGTGTCATTTTGGGAACTCGCTTGTAGAGAAAGCCCTTGCCGATTCCGGTGCAAGCATAAATGTTATGCCCTACAAGCTTTTCTTAAAACTGGGCCTTCAAGACTTAGAGCCGACGCGGATCACCATACAACTTGCGGACCGAACTGTTAGACGCCCGCGTGGCATTGTGAGCGATGTGATTGTGAAAGTTGGTGGTCTAGTTTTTTCGGCTGATTTTGTCATTCTTGATGTTGATGATGCTACTGAGGTCCCCATCATTCTTGGCCGGCCTTTCCTTGCCACATCCCGTGCCCTGCTGGATATTCAAGATGGGAAAATGACCTTGCGGGCCGGGAATGAAGAAGCCACTTTTAAAATTCCCGAGGCAATGAAACACCCCAAGGAGCTTGATGACACTTCTTATGCACTTGATGATACAGAATTACTAGTTCAAGATTGTGTGCATGAGGTCCTTATGATGAACCCCCTTGATGAATTCTTACAAGATGTTGTTCTTGAGGAGGAAAAGGCACCAAAGAAGGCACAAGAAGACCCTCCTCCTATATCCCCGGTCAAGTCACAAGGGCGAAGCAAAGGAGAGCGCTCGTGGAAGCGAGCATGGAAAAAGATAACCCCCAAGGTCAACAAAGCAAGCAAGAATTTTCATGACGAGGTACACACGGCATGCTTCGTCGACCTAGGTATGCACAGCATCGATTCCCTCCTCTCCTTGAATTTGCCGGTTGGATCATCATTTGCATCCATTGGGACCTCAGGTAAAACTTCTTCTTTTAAACCACCATGAGTTGAGAAACTTGAACGTCAGGCTCGTGACGCTAAACAAGCGCTTATGGGAGGCAACCCATAAATTTTTACAATTCTGTACTTTTCAATTTTCGTATTTTGGTTATGCTATGTTTGGGTTGTGAGCTCTTCACTTCATTCGTTCTTGGTATGCGTTTATCGTGTATGACATTGTTTCCTCCCCATCTCGGTGAATTCCCATTTGTTTTGTGTTTATATATGTGTATCCTTTGTCCGAGATGAGTTTTGTAACGTTTTTAATGTCGGAGACTTGCTTTGGTTTGAAGAAAGCCATTTTCTGAAAATTTACAGGGCTCTGTGCGGCCACTGTGCGGCCGCACAGAGGCCGCACACCCCTGGCAGAAGGGTGTGCGGCTGGTGTGCGGCCCGCACACCACCCGCACACCCCAGACAGAGAGGTGTGCGGCTGGTGTGCCGCCCGCACACCACTCGCACACCGGCCCCAGTTTTACTGCTGTTATGCTCTTCTTTCCGGCTTTCCTCCACATTTTCGCACTTGTTTTGATCATACCACATCCCTCGCATCGTTTCAACGTTAAAAATATTTTCAGAACTCAATTTATTTGCATACCTTCGAGGTGATTTCTTGGTTTTTAATTTCCTATCCGAATTGGATCTTCGGGGGATTATCGATGGTTTTCGATTTTGATCGCGATCGCGTTGTTTCCACTCCACTCATTTTTCTAAACTCGTGTTCGCGCATTTTAGCGTGTTGCCATGGCTTGATCTTTATTTTTCGAGACGTAGGTCATCTTTCTGATCGAGCCCGTTGGAGGAGACACAGAAGACCTTGAGCGGCTTCATCAGTCCTTTCACTCCGAGAGCTCACTTTCGCTTTCATTCCTTGTTTCTTTTCTTTGTTTTTGTGTGGTTGATGGATGCTTGACTCGACGTTTTTCCCTTGTAGGTAGACCAAGACGTCCATTTTTCTTCCTCTCCGCTTCGCTTGTAGCCATGGTGATGGTCACCCCGAGCTCGTGCCTTGCAAAGCTCATTACCAATTTCTCGGGGAAGTTCATGACACCACCCTCTTTATTTTCCATGCATAAATTTTTCTGTACTGCTGATCAATGTACATTGAGGGCAATGTACTGCTTTGAGTGGGGGGTGGCTATGCATGTCTGATCTTCGTTACTTGTTTCGTGAACTTGTATGAAAATTTTTGATAATTCTTGACTTGTTGCATGATTGTAAACCTAGGATGGCGTACTTAATTGTGATTGTATTATAGCTCGAAATCATGATAAATGCTAAGCTTTTTATGACCCTGCACACTTGAGATTTTCATGTCATTCTAGGCAATTCTCGCACTATTCCCTTAGGTAGAACCCTGGACATCTAGGCGAGGAACCACAGCACTTTCGTGACCCTCTTAGTTGCTAACCCATACTAGTGGTTTCGCGCCTTGACGTGTTAGAATACCTTCTAATAGGGTTTTAAGGACCTTCTTCTTGTTCTTTTTTGCAATACGGTCGAAAAAAAAAAAAAAAAAAAAAAAAAAAAAAAAAAAGGGGCAAAGCGAATAAAAACGTGGACAGTGCTCCTCTGTCCTAATAGCGAAGTAACCTGGGGTTCTGGCTCCTAACCAGAGTGTTCCTCTCGCCAAAAGCTATAAGGACATGAGCGCGTTTACATGAATGTGCAAAGCTCCAGGTAATGTGGATTTGCAGTTCATGTTAGTCCCGGAAAAGAAAAAGATAAACATATTGCGTACAGAAAAATAAATTTCAACTGGTTATTGTTCGAAAATAAGAGGAAGGATCCTTACGACTCTACTAGAAGTATTTCTACCACCTCAAGGCCGTATTCCACTTGGTGGCGTGAATTGCTTCAAGAAGTGGTCCTCGGGGTCCTGTCTACCTTGTTTGGACTACAGGGCTTCGAACTAGGGGACTTGCACACACACAACACGACACGGCCAATGAACGCGTGAATGATCTCAAGTGGTCTTTGCTTAGTATTTTGAGTTTCGCTTTGGTTAGGATACTTTCATCTCTTGCCCGAGGTTGTGTATTTAGTCACTTATCAGTATCCCTGGTTTTCCATGTCCGTTTGCTTGGGGACAAGCAAATGCTTAAGTAGGGGGTATTTGATAAGTGCCTAAATACATCATGTTATAGCTATGATGTTCTTGTACATTCATGCAACTTATGTATATTTTCGATGAGTTTTTGCGCACTTGATGTTTTATTTTTCATTTCAGGGTTTCAAGGACCAAGTGCGCAAGTTTTGACCATATTCGTGTCATTCCGGGGATGATTGAAGAAGGAACGAAGAGTTGGAGCACCCTGGAAGCCGACGCGCCGCACACGGGCACATTCTTCTCGGCCGTGTGCGGCCACTGTGCGGGCTGCGCAGTGGCCGCACACCCTGGCCAGAAGGGTGTGCGACCACTGTGCGGCCCGCACAGTGACCGCACAAGAGAGACAGAGCAGTGTGCGGCCAGTGTGCGGCCCGCACACTGGCCGCACAGCACAGCCAGAAGGCTGTGCGGGCACTGTGCGGCCCGCACAGTGCCCGCACACCTTCGGGCTATATATGCTTGTTCTGAAGAGTTTTTGAGAGAGCTTTTTTTTCTCATCCGGCCTCCACTTGTCCTAGACTTCATTTCACCATTTCTTGAGGGATTTTGGAAGGATTTTCGGCTAGATTCGAAGGAGAGAAGAAGGGGAAGACGTTGAGAAGCTTCATAGGGCTCGCCGGCGCGGATCCGACGAGCTACGCCATCATCCCTAGTCGACATCTTCGAGGGGGTTTTTCTTGTTTTTATTGGATGGAATTGTTGTATGATGAGCTCCTTAGTTTTGTGATGTTGAACTAAACCTCCCAAGGCCGCCGGGCTCCCGGTGAACCTTGGGAGGAGACTTTGTATGAATGACCTATATTTTGCTTTAAATGAATGCGTTAGTTTGATTGTTTGGTTTTAATTCATCATCATGTTGTTCATTCTACAATGGATGGATTCCGTAGAATTGATTTTGAATGATACTTGTTTGGCGGGATGCTAGCTTGTATTAGGTCCTTTGATGAGTTAAAGAGGGTAACATGTATTAATACACCGGAGGTTCCGGGTGTTAATAGCCTCCCGCGCGATTAGGGTTAATTTAGCCAAGAGCGTGCATTAGATTAACCCTAATCAAGACTCCTTGTTCTCATTGACATCGTAGGGGTATTTTCTGGATAGAGAAACCCGTACTGGATTAGGGCTACACTACGGAGGTTCCGGGGTAGTCGACATCCGAGTCTAGCGGACCGAAACCAAGCTAACCCTAGTTTTATAATTATCTTGGTCATTCGTATTTAGTCTTCTCCCGGGGGAATCCTCGCCCGAGGCCTTCCATAATTATTGGATTCTTCATCTCTATTTTATTCCGGATTGAGTTTTATCTTATTTGCATTCCTTTACTTGTTTTTATTATTTTAATATTGCTTCAACCCTGTTTCGATCGACCAGAAAGTGACTCCCAAAAGGAAGTAATAGTAGATCTCGGGCCCTTGGGAATACGACCCTCCTCGTGAGGTTTATTACTTGACGACCCGTGCACTTGCGGCCGGGGAGTCGCGTGCTAGCTCTGTAGCTAGTCGCGCGCTCGCTCATCAAAGACCATGGCCACACCATATGCAAGGGGGTTTTCATCAATACCTTTAATTTGTGCTTTCTTTCATATTTTGATGAACATGTATAGCTCCATGAGGAGCTAAACCCCTCGTCGTTATTCGGACTTGTAAACCCTAGGATTATTATATTTCTATGACATTGATATTATGCTTTTTCATTTATTGATGAATAAATTCGAGATTCAATTTTAATTACCTCTTCCAATTGTTTTTCCTTAGCCGTGACACTAGGGTTGAGAACAATCTAGGTTATCTTTTGGAGGTGTGACAACTCCTATAGGGTTAGACTACTTAAGATTAAAGAGGGTTGAGAGGGTGAGTCATGAAGTAGCGAAGCGTCCCCTTTCTCCTCAGGTGTGATTTCTCCCTACCTCCGTATTCCATGATTTCTTAGCAGTCGAGATAGAGTGAAGTGCTAGGAGAGGAACTCCCCTGGGGCTTAGTTGCACGAGCAGCTGAGTGAAAGGTTGACGTGAATCCTAAGCACTGGGGCTTAATTTAGACTAGGGTTCTTCCACCTATACCAAAGGGTTAGAACTATACATAGGAACAGGTTTTATCACTCGGAATCCCTAGAGCTTAAAGCAATCCCACTTAGTGTGAGGGTTAGGAAGATAGACTCCCCTGGGCTTAGTTGACAGGTCAACGAGAGTAATGGGTTATAGTGAATCCTAATGTCGGGACATAGTGTTGGGGTTAGTCACGGTTGACCTTAGGTTTGGGACCGTATGTTTAAGGATATCCTCGACTCAATTAACATCAATAGGAAAAGTATAATAGCATAGTCTTGCACTAGAATCATAAGTCCTAGAGGTAGCTTGTCCGGATAACCTATTCATCCATTACTAGTCCTACTCTATTTACTTCTACCTGCACTTTCTTACCTTCCATCTCTCTATTTAAATTCTCATCTCTTTTTAATTGTTTTCATATTCACTTATCGATTCTATTCTCTCTTTTCATACACCGCATAGCTAAATAGTGAAATCTTTTCTTTTAAGTCCCTATTCACTATGGATTCGACTACCCACTCACCGGGGTAAATTTATTACTTCAACAAGCCTGTGCACTTGCGGGATACATGCAAGGGATTGTGTCAAGTTTTTGACACCGTTGCTGGGGAATAGGCGTATTTTTTATACTTGTTTTTGCTATTTTAGCTATTCACTTCGTTGTCTATCTCATACTTCTTTATCTATCATTGTTCTTATTTTTCTTTTTCTTTGTTTTGGCTTCAGGTTATGACCCGCTGGAACCCTTCGATTGTCGTTGAAGGAGACTCAGATATTGGTAGAAGAACGCATCGTAAAGGGAAGGAACCTGTGGAAGAACAGTCCAATCAAGCCAATATTGAGTCAGATTGATCAGAAGCATAGACAGAACAGAATGTATTTTTGAACTGGTTTTGACCGTTTTCTTTTTCAATCTTGCAGGTATGGCTTCTAGGTCCAAGAAATCGGCAGGGAAGCTCCTCCGTGAGCCTTCCCCACCGCTCGAGGAGATCGATTTCCCTCTACCTGAGCATCGGCTCCGGTTTAGGCGATTATCGCCACTCCGATTTGGACAATCACGATATCCGGACTTGAGCACTATTAGAGGGATACAGGAGGGTGATTATGTCGCAGACGAGGTCCAGGAGCTCCTTTCCGTGAACAGTTGGCAGAGATTACTGATGACAAGAGAGCCAGCTGTTCGAGAGGTGACACTTGAGGTTTTGGCCTCATTCGAGTTCGACAGAACGTACAATGCTTTCTCCACCCCTGATATTATTCAGTTTAGAGCACTGGGATGACATTTTAGCCTCAATGTAACCTACTTCTCGACCATGATGGGGCTATATGATGAGGCCTATACAGAGACCGAGGAGTATGAGGGCCTCCCCACTAATTACCGCGGTACTTTGACTCCGCAACGCGCTTATAGCAGATTATGCGGACAGGGACAGTATGAGCCAGGGGTGTCCAAGGCCACCTACTTGTCCAAAGCTTCTCACCGATACATTCACGCCATACTTAGCAGATCACTGAGTGAACGAGGAGACAGTATAGGTGTTCTGAGTCGCCAGGAGCTCCTCTATTTGTATTCTATGGTGGAGAGTGAGCCACTCCACCTGGGGCACATTATAGCAGACAATATCCGCCACCAGGGCCAGTACCCCAGGATGGGAGTTATCTTCTCAGGCCCGTATATCACACGACAGATTATCGGGTTAGGACTTCGGGACGGAGTTCGCGGGGCCGAGAAGATTTCTACACCAGCTCCATTGGGCATCGAGACACTAAGGATGATGAGGATGGTCCGCAGATCAGGACCCGAAGTATACACTATGATCATCCCCCACTTAGAGTCCACAGAGAAAGATCAGGTTGAGGGGTCCCAAGCCGCATTAGAGCCACCCCCAGGGCAGGCAGAGGCTGAGGCACCATCCACAGCATCGGAGTGACCTCCAGTGCGCATTTTCTCGCCATCTCGAGGTCAGGACAGATTCAAGCACCTCGAGAGTGCTGTGGGTGTCCTCCAGATGGAGTTAGCCGAGGTCAGGGCTACATAGGTGATATGAATCGATCCGCAAGCGCACGGGTCGCCAAGTAATACCCCTCACGCACGCACGAGGGGGTCGTATTCCCTGGGGTCCCAAGAGCTGCTATTACTCCCCTCTAGATGACACTGTCTAGTCTACCAGATATAGATTTAAAACAAGATAAAGAAAACAAACAAAAGAAAAGCTATAAACACTTGGACTAAGGCACACCACAATAGCACATTAAGGAAACAAGTAGCAATGAAAGTTCGAGGTCCCCGAGCGAGAATCCACTCGGGACTACTAAAGCCAGAAAGATGCTTGAATGATACAGGCAACGGTGGTTTTGAGCCAAGAGATATCCTAAGATAGATTAACCCGATGGTCACGGTGAAAACCCCTAATCCGGTATGAGTATTGGAATACGGAATCACTTCCGCCCAAATCCTCACACGATTGCATTAAGAATAGGGAAACCTCAAATTAGGGCCGAACACAACCTAGGTCTAGCCCTAATGGTTGGAGGGGTATGAAATACCTGATGGTCACGGTGTATACATACATGTATCCCTTCTAAGCCTAGTGTGTCTAGTACAAGGGCGATGGTCACGCTACCAAGTACAACCTAGAAGTTGAAATACAGAGTTCTCATGCAAATCAACACATCAAAGATCATAAGGCTTAGATACAAACCACACAAATGCCATAAATGTAATAAAAACATCAATACAAGCAAGTTCATCCCAAGGTTCACCGGATGCCCGGCGACCTTGGGAGTCTAGTTCGTCATCAACAAAGGAGGATGTATACAAAACAAGAAATACAAGATGAAGCTAATAAAAACTCCCCTCGAATGAAGACTAGAAGGTGGTGATGAGAACTCGTCGGATCTGCGCCGGCAAGCTCCTAGATGCTCTCCCTCGAGTATGATCTCATTCTCCCTTTGATTTGCTCCTCAAAAATGCCTTCTCCCGCAGCCTTGATGTCCTAGATGATGATGGAGGAGAAGAGGTGGCCAAAGACAAGAGAAATGATGCCCTAAAATTCCTTAAAAACCCATTCTAGCGAGCTATGCGGCCTCCCATGCGGCCCCGCATGCGGGGAGAGAAAGTCTCCGAGAAATCCCGAAAGTCGCGTAAATGCTACAGTAAAACTGATACAGCCGTATGCGGTCTCAACAGCACCCGCATGGTAACCCGCATGAATCTCCTGACCAAATTCTTCGAACTTTCGTGCTACAGTGATTGCTGTAGTGCCTGCTACAGTACCCCCAGCTCAGGATCAGTGTTTTCGATGTCGCTTTCTTCTAAAATTCTATCAACGAGCTCAAAGGGGTCTCATTGGTACCTGTAACACGAAAGAAACCAATTCAGACCAAAAACAGGCGTCAACTCATAGAAAAATACATAATACATACGCCCGAATACACAGAAAATACGTATGTTTAGGCATTTATCAACAGGCTGCACAATTTCTGCACAAGTTGACACAGCTCGCCGCCATACTTCAGCTACTTGAGGGATCTATGTCGATGTCACCATTCGTGGTCGGGCCCCGAGCCTCGACTCCACCCCCATTTCCATCACCACCAACAGATCCACCAGCAACATCAGAGCCAGCAGCGGCAGCACCTGAGTCATCGACACAGGACACCGACGCTGAGGCGTCATAGTTTATTTTAGTTTTAGTTTTTTTTTTTTTGCATTCTTTTCGTATTCTGTTGGACTTGTAGCACTCAGAAATGACTCTTCTTCTGAGTTTATCTTTTATTTTTCTTTTCTTTTATTTGTCTCGAGTTGTATTTTATTTCTCTATCTTTATATACTCGAGACTAGTTTGATTTCTTTTTAAGCTATATTGAACCCTTGTGTATGTGTGCAGATGGTCTTGGATGTAAGGAATTTGAGGAAAAAGTCATAGGCACGGTCATGGGACCATGTGTGCTCCACAAACAATTGACACTCAACTCTCAATGAACCTAGCTCAATCAAACGCAACACTTGGAGTTCAGGGGAGTAATGTTTCAATTGCCCACTTCGACACTAATTGTTTTTCATTGCTTTACTTTTCATTGTGCTTGCATGCGTATATTGGGGACAATGTACATCTGAAGTGTGGGGGGAGTTCACTTTGCACACACCTTTACTTGTGCATTCAATTGCTTATGCTCATATAGCCTATGGCGGTTCACCTTAGTTGCAACATTTGTATTCTTAGAGTTTAGGAGAATTTTTAACATTGTTTCCTATCATGCTCTAGTTTTTACTTGAATTTTATGGAATTTTTGATCAATTATCTTATCTTGCACAACTCACTCTTAGAATCTTTTGGAAACTCAAGCTTGAAGTTTTTAAGGACAAGTTTATCATCGTTCTTAGTAAGTTTTTAGTTTTACTTTGGAAAATTCATATAAAAGAAAAACCAGAAAAAATGAAAAAAGAGAAAAAGAAAAAAAATGAATGAGTTGTGAATTTGAATTGTTTTATTTATGCATTTGGGATGGAAAAAGCTACCACCTATGAAGTATGATCATAAGTCGGATACAAGTTATGCCCTAATGAGAGAAAGAACTATCTCATGGGATGCGTGAAAGCTACTATCCCGGTAGAAAGAGCTACCTCCTCGAAAGTGTGAAAGCCATCTTTGGCAGCCGCCTAGGAAAGGGCTACCTTAGAGGTTGTGTGAAGCTACTACTTCCTTCCTCCTTGCATATAAATAAGTCCTTGTTAACAAGAGTTTGAGGAGTATTTCTTTTGGGTTGTCTTAAGTGAGTCCACACACAATACACATTTTCGAGTTGATTGTTCTTTTTTATTCGAGTTGTTAGCTAGAGCATTGATATCCTTATGCAATGTTTTGATTTCCCCTTACTTGTAGAATGCTTATTTTGCACACTTTTAGTGAACCTAAGGCCAAGCACTTTCAATTGTTCATCCTAAGTACTTTCACGGGTTATTTTTGCTTGAGGACAAGAAATGGCTTAAGTGTGGGGGAGTTTGATAAGTGCTTGTGTTATAATGCCGCGCAGCACTATTATCTTACAATGAGCATATCTTTTATCAGATTTTATCACTAAATTGTGTGCATTTGTTTGCTTTTGTGCATTGTAGGTTTATGGAGCTAATTTGGAACAAACGAACAAAGTTAGATCGTGTTCGCCATTGTTGGCAAGTTTTCAGACTAATCAAGGAACAAAGCATTAGCATAGACTTATGAGTGTGTGCCAACCTCTTTTGGAGAGGCACAAAGACAGTCACATTCACAAAAAGTCTAGCTCGTGTTAACAAGGAGGACTTCGCCAATAAGGAGATTTGAAGTAATCGGCACGATCTACCATTGATTGTGTGCCCAATTCAATGGGCATGAAAATGAATTTGGGCATTTCGGCAAGTACTGAAGCAGCACTATAGCAAGCTACTGTTCACTTTCAGTTGAAATTCAGTTGAATTTGGGAGAGTTCACACGGTCGTGTGGAAATTCCACACGGCGGTATGAAATCCAGATAAGTTTTAAAGCCGCGAATCAACGTTATAAAAGCCCGTTTTGGAGACTTTTTACACATCTTTTGACCTATCTTTCTCCCCAAATTCTGGAGAGGGCGGCTAGGGTTTTTGAGAGGACTTCGTAGAGGTTTGGAGTGTGTCATCAGCATCATCATCGACATCCGGCGGCCGCACAAGACCACGGCCACACCATACGTAAGGGGGTTTTCATCAATTCCTTTAATTTGTGCTTTCTTTCATATTTTGATGAACATGTATAGCTCCATGAGGAGCTAAACCCCTCATGGCTATTCGGACTTGTAAACCCTAGCATTATTATGTTTCTATGACATTGATATTATGCCTTTTCATTTATTGATGAATAAATTCCAGTTTCAATTTTAATTACCTCTTCCAATTATTTTCCCTTAGCCGTGACACTAGGGTTGAGAACAATCTAGATTATACTTTGGAGGTGTGACAACTCCTATAGGGTTAGACTACTTAGGATTGAAGAGGGTTGAGAGGGTGAGTCGTGAGGTAGCGAAGCGTCCCCTTTCTCCTCCAGTGTGATTTCTCTCTATCTCCGTATTCCAGGATTTCTTAGCGGTCGAGATAGAGTGAAGTGCTAGGAGAGGAACTCCCCTGGGGCTTAGTTGCACAAGAAGCTGAGTGAAGGGTTGATGTGAATCGTAAGCACTGGGGCTTAATTTAGACTAGGGTTCTTCCACCTGGACCAAAGGGTTAGAACTATACATAGGAACAAGTTTTATCACTAGGAATCCTTAGAGCTTAAAGCAATGCCACGTATTGTGAGGGTTAGGAAGATAGACTGCTATGGGCCTTAGTTGACAGGTCAACGAGAGTCAAGGGTCGTAGTGAATCCTAATGCTGAGGCATAGTGTTGGGGTTAGTCACAGTTGACCTTAGGTTTGGGACCGTGTGTTTAAGGATATCCTCGACTCAATTAACATCAATAGGAAAAGTATAATAGCATAGTCTTGCACTAGAAGCATAAGTTCTAGATGTAGCTTGTCCGGATACCTTATTCATCCATTGCTAGTCCTTCCCTATTTACTTCTACTTACACTTTCTTACCTTCCATCTCTCTATTTAAATTCTCGTCTCTTTTTATTTGTTTTCATATTCACTTATCCATTCTATTCTCTCTTTTCGTACCCCGCATAGCTAAATAGTGAAATATTGTGTTTTAAGTCTCTATTCCCAGTGGATTCGACTACCCACTCACCGGGGTAAATTTATTACTTCGACAAGCCCTTGCACTTGCGGGATACACATAAGGGGTCATGTCAAGTTTTTGGCACCGTTGCTGGGGAATAGGCGTATTTTTTATACTTGTTTTTGCTATTTTAGCTATTCACTTCATTGTCTATCTCATACTTCTTTATCTATCATTGTTCTTATTTTCTTATTTCTCTTAATTACTCTTGCACACACACATTGATTCTTCTCACCACCGTATTCGTGCACTAGCTAACTAGCAAATTCTCTTGTCTATAATCCCTACTTCCTGTGGATTTGACTACTCTCTCACCGGGCTACTTTATTACTGTGAGAACCCATATACGTTCAAGACCATGTCACCCTCTCACGATAATTTCAAGATGACAACCGAATAGAATAGAAAAAGGTTAAATCTCAAATCAAATGCAAGAAACACCATCTCGAGAATACTCAACTCTCGAGTCAAATCAAACTTGCGGGAGACTGCCCCCCTAGGAGCAACAGTTGGGCTTCACCCCCTCACCACCAATTTAAGATGACCTAAGGCAAGTAACTTGATGGAAATAATACTCAAACCCAGTAAATAAAATAATACCCAACACTCACCCAGCACAAAGTGGTCTAAAGCATATCCCTGAGTGGTACGCGTTTGAATCCCTCACCCGCAAGTGCACAGGGTCACCAAGTAATACCCCTCGCGCGAACACGAGGGGGTCGTATTCCCAAGGGCCCAAGAATCTATTCTTACTTCCTTATCACAATGTTGTTTAACCTAATCAATCACTTGGAAGAAGACCTAAAAATAACCTACTAAAACAAAGAACATGCAAATGGCAAGTATAAATACGGAGGAAACTATCAAGGTAAGGAAGTGGTCATGGATGAGGATTCCCTCGGGGGTTACTAAAGTGACAAGGATGCCCTAACTAGCATGCACGTGGGTGGTTTGGACCGGGAAACCCTAAATTAGACCAACCCAATGGTCACGGTGTTAGTCCCTAATCCGGTACGAGTATTGGAATACGGAATTACTTCCGCCAAAATCCTTGTACGATTGCAATGGGTTTAGTGGATTTCCCCAAGCTAGGGTTGAAACACAATCAAGGACAACCTTAACAATTGGAGGGGTACAAATACCCGATGGTCACGGCGTATTCGTACATGTATTCCCTTCCAAGCTTGGTGAGCCTAATACTAGGGCAATGGTCATGCAACCTAGCATTGTCTAGGAATTGATATATAGAGTTCTCATACATATCAAGGCAATCAAGAACCACCAAACAAGGATCACAAACCAAGTCAAATGCATAAAACTAGAAAAAGCATCCAAAATACACAAGTTCACCCCCAAGGTTCACCTACATCCGGTGACCTTGGGGTTTAGTTACTCATGGTCACAAAACAAGTAAGAAAATACATGAAAACAACCAAAAGCATAACAAGAACACTCCCTCAAAGGATCAAGGCCGAATGACGCGCTCTCCTTTGTCAATCTTCCTCTCAAATGTGAATCAAAGGTGTGGACTTGTTGTGTCGTGCTCTCCCCGTCGTCCACTCCTCAAGAATCGCCTCCAAAACCCGGCCTCATGCTCCCAAAGAAGGTGGTGAAGTCAAGCTCTCCCTAAGATCTAGGTTCCCCTCTCAAAATACTCTCAAAAGCCCTTAAAAACGAACTCCAGTGAGTTATGCGGCCTCCCATGCGGCCCCCCATGCGGGGAGAGAAAGTCTCCGAAAAATTCGAAAGTCACGTAAATGCTACAGTAAAACTGCTAGTGGATCTCCTGACCAAGTTCTCCAAGTTTTCGTGCTACAGCGATTGCTACAGTGATCGCTACAGTGCCCCCCCGGGCTCAGCAACTGTGTTTTCGATGCCGATTTCTTCTAAAATTCTATCAACGAGCTCGAAGGGGTCTTATTGGTATCTGTAACACGAAAGAAACCAATTCAGACCAAAAACGGGCGTCAACTAATAGAAAAATACACAATATATACGCCCGAATACATAGAAAATACATATGTTTAGGCATTTATCACTGAGCCTTCGCTGTGGCCATAGCTAGGTTTAGTGCCGTCAAGGTACGCATGCTGATAAGTGTCTAAATGTATATGTTTTAACATACGTATTTTGTTCACGTAGCATGTATTTTTATATGAATGGATGCCCGTTTTATGCTTAATTAAGTATTATTTACGTTGTAGGGCATGGAGGAGCCATGAGGAACATGATAATACGATTTGGGCGAAAAAGGTTGAAAATCAGGGTGGCGGAGTACTATAGCGTATTTACTGTAGCTGGAGTACTGTAGCGAATTCACTGTTGCAGTTGCTGTTGCACCTGAGGAGCTTTGGGCTGCAAATGATGGAAGTGCATAAGAGTGAACAGTGCAGCCCCCTACGGAGCATCAAAAGACAGTGGATTTCAACTAGCTCTCACGGCCCCCTATCCACCCCGGGATGCATCTATCCACCCCGGGATGAACCCCCACATGGGACAAGTTTTGCCTTATTTTAGCCTATCTATCCACCCCGGGATCCATCTATCCACCCCGGGATACTACGGGAGTATTTATAGACGTTTTGAGGGCACAAAAAGGGGACTTCTTGCCCGGCATCTAAAAGGGAAGAAACGAAGAAATCTTTGGGAGACGACGATTTGGAGCCAAGGAAGGAGGCAAGAACATCATTTTGTAGGGGAGAAGCTTCACCATCAAGGAGGCAAGGATCCAAGACAAGGGAAGCGTCATTCGGCATCTCTTGGACGGGGGAAAGCGTCATTCGGCCGGACCTCCACCTCCTCCTTCATCATTTCATCTAGGGAGTGTCATTTATGAGTTTTTTAAGTGATTTACTTTGTATTTTTGTTATTACTTGCTTGATGGCACACTAGACCCCCAAGGCCACCGGATGTTGGTGAACCTTGGGGGGGGGGGGGGGGGGGGGGGGGGGGGGGGGGGGGGTTTATCATGTATTTTGGATGATCTATACTTAATTGCAAGCTTGGTTTGGTTTAAGATTTAGTTCATTGTGCTTCATGTCTAGAACTACCACATGGAGAGATCCGTAGTTCTTTCTTGAATTATACACGTAGATGTGACCTACTCACGTGTATTAGGTCATTAATGAACTAAAAGGGGTTACTTGTATTGGCACACCGAGAAATTGGGTGTCGATAGCCCTCCGAGCTATAAGGATAGACTAGGGTTTAGTGTATCCTTATTTTGGGATCTCCTTGTACTTAATGCAATCGTAGGGATGTTGGTTAGGAAGAGATTCCAACCGATATCCGTATGGGATTAGGGTTCAATCGCCGAGAAATTGGGGTTGATCTAATCTTGAGATCCTTCGGTCTAAATCAACCAAGCTACCTTTTATCCCTCATCCATGTATCATGATGACCCCTCAAGGGGATCCACATCCATAGGCCTTTACTCTTCATTGTAGCACTTGCGACCACATTGTATGCTTTTAAATTTGTTTAATCATATCGTATTTATTTCTTTGCTTTAGTAGAACATACATCCATGCTTGTGTTGTTAGGTTAGATAATAGGCGATGGAGGAGTAAGAGTAGCTCCTTAGCCCCGTGGAATACGATCCTCGTGCTTTTGTACGAGGTATTACTTGGCGATCTCGTACACTTGCGGGGAAGCTATCAAGTTTTTGGCGCCGTTGCCGGGGACTTCTAAGGAATTCTGAGAAACTTCTAGCTTATTGCTCTAGCCATTTTCTTATTTGTCTATTTTATTTTTGTTTTTCTTTTTATTCTCTTGAGCTTAACTTATTATCCTTTGTCTTGATTGTGCAAGCTACTGTGTATGACACGTGGGAATCCATCAAACTTGGTGGAGCCCGATAGTGAGATTGAAAGGACCTTGCATCGAAGGTTATGAGAAATTGGTGAAGACCCGACTGAACAAGGCATTCAAGTTGAGACTAGTGAATCGTCAATCATGGCCGAAGAGAGACGAACTTTATCCGAATATGAGAGACCACAATTTACGGGTGAAGAATTCAGTGTCCAAGCACCTAATATTGCAACCAACAATTTTGAAATCAAGGCGAGCATGATTGGAATGGTCCAGAATTCAGTACAGTTTAATGGTCTCGCAAATGAAGATGCACATGATCACTTGGCCCGTTTCCTCCAAATCTGCTCTACGTTCAAGATAAATGGGGTGACGGATGATGCTATTCGGTTGCGTCTTTTCCCATTCAGTCTTAGGGATGCGGCCTACCGATGGCTCACATCTCTACCGCCGGGGTCGATCAAGACATGGAAAGACATGGTCGAGAAATTTCTTGGGGGATACTTTCCTCCTAGCAAAGCGGCAAGATTGAGGCAAGAAATTTCAGCCTTTAAGCAAGGAGAGTCCGAAAGTTTATTTGAAGCCTATGAGAGATTCAAGGACCTTCTTAGAAGATGCCCTCACCATGGGTTTGCTTCATGGATGCGAGTGCAAATCATATATAATGGGCTAAATTATGCCACCCGCCAACTCATTGATGCCGCGGCGGGCGGATCATTGAGCAACAAGTATCCTGATGAGGTTGAACAATTACTTTAGTCTATGGCAAGTAATGAATCTCATTGGGCCTCAAGAGGAACATCACAGAAGGGGGCCGGTATATATGAAATTAATGCCAACGATGCTCTCGCCGCGAAGGTTGATTTGTTGTCTAAGAAGCTAGACACACTCTTGGGTAGTAGCTCGAAGTCTGAGACAGTGATGAGTTGTAGCACTTGTGGTGGTGGGCATGGGGCCGCCCAATGTCCAATTGCTAGCTCCTCCGTCGCGCCCATCAAGACCGTTGATTACATAGGAGGCATGAGACCACAAGGAAATCCGTACAGCTCTACCTACAATCCGGGGTGGAAATACCACCCAAAGTTTTCATGGAACCAGAGCCAACAACAACCAAAAGTTGGCCCCCCTCAAAATCCTCAAGTCCAACCACCTTTACAAGAGAAGAGGTTCACTACAGAAGATGTGCTTGCTAAGTTCATGATTAACACCGAATTAAGGTTCAACACTGTAACTAGCAACATGGACACACAATTCGGGAAGGTGAATGCTCAATTCAATGATTTTGGTTCCATCTTGAGAAATCTTCAAGCCTCTGTACAATCACTTGAGCATCAAGTGGGGCAGCTTACTAAGGCAAATTCAGAACGCCCTTCCGGTAGTCTCCCTAGTAACACCGAGGAGAATCCAAGGGAGCACTTGAAGGCCATTGCCCTTAGAAGCGGAAAACAAATTGAGACAAGGGTTGAAGCTAACCCAAGTGTCAAAGAAACCGGGATAGCCATTGAGGAAGATCCCCACCCCGCTGAAAAGATTGCTAAGGAGGTTACTCGAAAGGAAAACAATGAAGCTCACTCTCGGGAACACTTAAAGCCACCGGAGTACAAGCCCCAAATTCCTTATCCGGTGAGATTGAAGCAGGACAAGGAGGAGTTCCAATTCAGAAAATTTATCAATATTTTCAAGCAACTCCACATCAATGTCCCAATCGTTGAGGCTTTAACGCAAATGCCTAAGTATGCCAAGTTTCTGAAAGAGCTCCTCACAAATAAAAGAAAACTTGAAGAAGAAGGCACCGTGGCACTCTTGGTAAATTGTTCGGCCATTTTGGAAAAGAATCTCCCACAAAAATTGAAAGATCCGGGTAGCTTTATAATCCCATGAGTGCTTGAATGGGGAGTGAAGGAAAATGCACTAGCGGATTCGGGGGCGAGCATCAACGTCATGCCCTACACCATGTACTTGAAGCTTGGTTTGGAGGAACTCAGGCCTACGAGGATGACTTTGCAATTAGCGGATCGATCAACAAGAAAGCCCCGTGGGATTGTGGAAGATGTGATTGTCCGGGTGGACAAATTGGTGTTTCCTGTAGACTTTGTAATCATGGACATAGATGAAGATGTGGAGATACCTCTGATCCTTGGTCGCCCCTTTCTAACCACTTCTGGAGCTCTCATCGACTTAAGAGGAGGAAAATTGACTTTAAGGGTTGGGGAGGAAGAAGTAATTTACACATTGCCGGCGGCCATGAAACATTCCCTTGACCATGACGACACATTGTATTTTGTTGATGAAACTGATCGGTTAATTTCTACTTGTGTGCAGGAGGTGTTATCATTAAATCCTTTGGATGAATACTTAGAGGAGGTGGAGGACAAAGAACAAGAAGAACCCCACAATTCCCCTCCAAGTCACAATTTGAAGAAACCAAAGGAGGAAGCGATATGTACCAATGCCAAGGAAAAAGAGAAAAAAGAAAAGAAAAGGTACCAACCCTCGTCGTTCAAAGTCTCTAGGAGGGAAGGTAAAGTTCGAACCCCTCTTTACTCATGAAAAGTGTAATGTCATTGAACTTACCGGGCAACAATAGCAACATTCCAAGGATGACTGATAAACGTCTAAATTTACGTATTTTATACATATACTTGTGCATGCTTTTCGTATTTTGTTGATGATTCAATGCCCTTTTGTGGTCTAAATTGTTCTATTTGATAAACGTCTAAATGTACATATTTTATACATATACTTGCGCATGCTTTTCGTATTTTGTTGATGATTCGATGCCCTTTTGTGGTCTAAATTGTTCTATTTCGTGTTTCAGGTACATTATGTGCTTTGGTGACCCTAACGACGCGATTTGAGCATAAATCTGCACCGAAACTGTCGTTTTAGGGTCCCGAGTACTGTAGCAACCCGAAGCGCGAAGAGTTAGAAGAAGAATGAAGTCTGGAAATCCTCACGGGCAGGCTCATGGCCGCGGGCAGTACTGTAGCACTCTACTGTAGCAGTTTTACTGTATCAGTTAGTGTGCAAAATCACAACTTTGCGGTTTCTTGTTGCCCGTATTACAGGCTCCCTCACGGGCCGTATATGGACCGTGAAGCCACCCGTGAGCTTGCCCGAACCCATCCTTTAAAGAGCTTTTACTTGGGTTTTCTAGGGCAATCTTGAGTTCTCTTCTTAGGGCCTCTCACCACCACCTTCGAATTGAGGAAGAAGAAGCTCTTGGAGGGTGATCTAGGCAAGGATTTGGCAAGGAGAGCAAGGTTTTAGGAAGATTCTTCATCCTAGGGCTCACATTTGGAAGTTGAAGACTAGGGAGGCCACCCCTTGGAGTGGCGTCTTTGGAACTTCACTGGCCTTCATCCTTTGAGGGAGTACTTCTCATGCCTTTGTTGTTTGTTTCCATGCATTCATTGTTGTATTTAGTGAACATGAGCACTTAAACCCCAAGGTCACCGGATGTAGGTGAACCTTGGGGGTGAACTTGTGATGTTTTGGATGATCTTGTTCTAATTGATGTTTGTGGCTTGTTTGTGATCCATTGTTTGGTGTTTTTACATGCTTGGTATGTATGAGAACTCTATCTATCAAAAGACTTAGGAAACGCTAGGTTGCATGACCATTGCCCTAGTGTTAGACTCACCAAACTTGGAAGGGAAATACGTATAAATACGCCGTGACCATCGGGTATTTGTACCCCTCCATTCCTAGGGTTGAGTACTCTTTTGTATTGTAATCCTAGTTGAGAAAACCAGTTCACCCTTTGCAATCGTAGGGGTAATCTTGGGTGGTATACGTACCATATCCAATACCCGTACCGGATTAGGGGTCGACTTCCGTGACCATCGGGTGGGACTAGTCTAGGGTTTTCTCGGTCCAATTAGCCACTTGCATGTTAGTTCAAGTTTCCTACTCACTTTAGTAGCCCCTAAGGGAATCCTCATCCATGACCACTCCTAGACCTATTTTACCCCGTATCTTGGCCCCGTATGTTAGTTTTGGTTATTTACTTATCTAGCTTCTTTACATTACATTCGCAATCTTGAGTTGTATTGGTCAAACAATATTATAAAAAGGAAGTAAGGATAGCTTCTAGGGCCGCAGGGAATACGACCCCTGTGTCACGCACAGGGTTTTACTTGACGACCCGTGCACTTGCGGGATAGCACTCATCAATGACTGGGGGTCACTTCAAACTCTTCGAACCCCCGTGAGGTAAGTGAGAAGGTACGTCAGGCTCGTGACGTTAAACAAGCGCTTCTTGGAAGGCAACCCAAGTGTTCGGGGTTTTAAATTCAATTTTCATATTTTAGTTGTTCATATCTACTTTGCAATGTGCTAGTTTCCTTATCTGCTTTGCATTTGAATAAGTCCATCCTCAAAATTCTTGCTCTCATCATGTGTGTTGTTTTATATTTTTCCTTGTTGTGCCTACTTGTTTTATTGTCAATTTATGAGTTTATTCGAGTCTTTTGCGTATTTCTTCCGAGTAGGAGGTGTTTTAGATCATGCTATCGACTTCCTCGAGAGTTTTAGAATGCATTGAGACCCCTTACCAGCCTCCCCAGGTCCTCACGGCCCTAACGGGGCCGTGAGAGAGGCCGTGAACAAATCTCTAGTAAAATTACACTAGGGTTCACGGCCCCACTCACGGCCGTATAGGGGGCCGTGATACGCAGGCTAGTGGAATTTAATTACGGGCGGGGTTTTGCACTAGGCTTCACGGCCCCTCTCACGGCCATGAGAGAGGCCGTGAAGCTCGGCCTAGTGACTTAAACCCCCCCCCCCCCCCCCCCCCCCCCCCCCCCCCGATTCTTTGGTTCTTTGGGTCTTCTTCTCCATTCTCCCTTAATCTCCATCATTTCTCAACCAAATCGCTTCATTTTTCATTCTAGATCACCTCCTAGACATTTTGAGACCTCGATCTAGTGATTTACCATGAGCTTCAAGCAAGTTCCACCAAGGATTCACCGGTAAGCTTTTTGGTGCCCTAGATTTCTCTTACTCATTTTCTCTTGAGTTCATGGAGCTTTTTGGTGGATAAATTCATGCTTTTATCATGTGTTGGTGGTGTGATTGTTGTTTGTTCAATTTCCATTGAATTCTTGTAAAACTTTTTCGATCTTCATGATGGTAATGAAATGCTACACCATGAATAGTGTCCATACGGCCACCTATACGCCCGTATGGACCCTATTCATGGCCATTTCTCATTTGTTTCTTGCTTCTTGTGTTATTTTTGGTGTTGTATTGGATTGGTTTAGGCTTGATGAAGATCTTATGTGTTGTAGGGATGCCAAACATCAAGAGGGTTGCTTCAAAACGTCCACGAGCTTCAACACAAAATCCGGAGGAACCTACGTTCATGCACCCCCTTCACCTTGGGCATCTTGTGGCTGAAGCATTTATTTATCATGCACAGTGCTCGCAGTTAGGTGCTATTTTCTTGGGTCCGTACATCACCAGGTTGATTTGCGGTATGAAATTGTTGGACCGTGCTCGTGATATGATGATTGTGGGTGGTGCTGCGGCCCTTGGCGCGAATGTCTTGCTTGCTGTTGGTCTAGTTGAAAAGAGAGGTACTTGCTACCGACTTTCCCGACAGTCATCGGCTGGGGAGTCCAGTTTGCCAGTTGACACTGACTCTGATCCTGATGACACGCCCACTCCCACTCCTGGCACCACATCATCATCGGGCTTCGAAGCTAGGTTGCGAGGAATGGAGAGCGATATTCAGGCCATCCGTCATGAGCAGCGTGAGATGCGCGGACAGCTGTACCAGATTATAGAGGGCCAGCGCCTGCTCACCGAGGACTTTCGCCAGTTTACCATCCCTGCTCGCGGTTCATCTTCACAAACTGGCACCGCATCCTGTGCCATCACACCTGTCCCACCTGTTATCGACGAGCCGTTTTGTTCTTGAGAATGGACACTTATTTCTCTTTTAGCAGCATGTTGTTTCTATTTATTGTTGTTTTCTTTATTTTCTGCACGTGTGTTTATTTGTTTTGAATAAGTTGGGAAGGGTTATACCCTGAACAACACTTTGTAGAACTCTGGTTGCTTTTATTTAGTTGTGTGTTTGACCGCTCCCTAGTATTAATCTTTCCTGTTTTATTTTTTTGGAATGATGGTTTTGCCCTTGCGCTTTGCAGGGCATTGAAGGGAATTTGGTGAGCATCTCCACATTTTGTGGGAGCCGGACCGGACATGTAAAGCTCGCTGTACACTTTTGTCGGGTCACACTTCGCCATTTGTACAAAATAAACCGGGGAAGTTCGTTTTCACCCTCCTCCTTTGTTATTATTGTGTATATTACCTCTATTTTCATGATTAGTATACATTGAGGGCAATGTACAACACTAGGTGTGGGGATGGGTGTATTTACATGTATTAGGTCAACTTTACATGCTAGTGTCATCAATGATGGCTTGTTACTTTCTTGTGAGATTCTTCAAGTATGAATTAATGATTGATGTGAGTTACATTTTTTTGTTGTGCTCTATTGAATCCCGTTTCACCTCTAGTATTGGTCTGTGCACTGAGTCTTTTGTTGATGCCCTGGAAAAAGCCTAGTTGACTTTCTTAACTCTCTTGTATGCCTAACACACAATTTTGAGTACTTAGCCTTAGACTACTAAGTTCTATCCTTCAATGAACTCTTTAGAACTTCTAAGTCTTTTGAGCTAGTTCTAGTTTGTTACTTGTGGTGCAGTCTAAAAGTTTGATCTAGGGTATAAAAAAAATAAAAAAAAGAGTCTATGTCAGTATTCCTCTGCTAATGGAGCATGAATGCGTCTATATAGACTGTAATCGAGTAGTTGGGTGACTCTTGTGCCTAACCAACATGTGCATCCTCTAGAAAGATTTTTGTGCAGTCTACGTTAGGCGGACTCGGAAAAAAAAATGTGTATGTACATATAAATAAAAATAACCCTAGTGATCACTTAGACTGCCTACTTGAGTTTTGAGTTGAATTGGGATTTAGTCTCAAGTTGTAGAATTAGAAGGATCTTAATTGTTCATTGGAGTGGCACTTAGCTTTTTAAGACTTAGTACTCTATACTTGTGGAGTGATTAGCATATAGAGCTGTACTGATTGAAGTCATAGGGCTAGACCATGTCAGGGCAAATGAGATGAAAGATTCACTTACACTGTACAAACATATAAGAGGTGAGACAGGATCTGTCTGTTGTACGTATTGACTGTAACTCAACATCTGTATATCATTATTCTATACTTGTATAATCTTGTATTCGTTTGAGCCGGAGATGTACATTTAGCCACTTATCATTCTGTTTGCTTTTCATGATTTGTTTGCTTGGGGACAAGCAAACGCTTAGGTGTGGGGATGTTTGATAAGTGTCTAAATGTATATGTTTTAACATACGTATTTTGTTCACGTAGCATGTATTTTTATATGAATGGATGCCCGTTTTATGCTTAATTGAGTATTATTTACGTTGTAGGGCACGGAGGAGCCATGAGGAACATGATAATACGATTTGGGCGAAAAAGGTTGAAAATCAGGGTGTCATAGAACTGTAGCGAATTCACTGTTGCAGTTGCTGTTGCACCTGAGGAGCTTTGGGCTGGAAATGATGGAAGTGCATAAGAGTGAACAGTGCAGCATACGGGGCTGTATAAGTGGCCGTGAGCATCAAAAGACAGTGGATTTCAACTAGCTCTCACGGCCCCCTATTCACCCCGGGATGCACCCCCACATGGGACAAGTTTTGCCTTATTTTAGCCTATCTATCCACCCCGGGATCCATTTATCCACCCCGGGATACTCCGGGAGTATTTATAGACGTTTTGAGGGCACAAAAAGGGGACTTCTTGGCCGGCATCTAAAAGGGAAGAAACGAAGAAATCTTTGGGAGACGTCGATTTGGAGCCAAGGAAGGAGGCAAGAACATCATTTTGAAGGGGAGAAGCTTCACCATCAAGGAGGCAAGGATCCAAGACAAGGGAAGCGTCATTCGGCATCTCTTGGACGGGGGAAAGCGTCATTCAGCCGGACCTCCACCTCCTCCTTCATCATTTCATCTAGGGAGTGTCATTTATGAGCTTTTTAAGTGATTTACTTTGTATTTTTGTTATTACTTGCTTGATGGCACACTAGACCCCCAAGGCCACCGGATGTTGGTGAACCTTGGGGGGGGGGGGTTTATCATGTATTTTGGATGATCTTTACTTAATTGCAAGCTTGGTTTGGTTTAAGATTTAGTTCATTGTGCTTCATGTCTAGAACTACCACATGGAGAGATCCGTAGTTCTTTCTTGAATTATACACGTAGATGTGACCTACTCACGTGTATTAGGTCATTAATGAACTAAAAGGGGTTACTTGTATTGGCACACCGAGAAATTGGGTGTCGATAGCCCTCCGAGCTATAAGGATAGACTAGGGTTTAGTGTATCCTTATTTTGGGATCTCCTTGTACTTAATGCAATCGTAGGGATGTTGGTTAGGAAGAGATTCCAACCGATATCCGTATGGGATTAGGGTTCAATCGCCGAGAAATTGGGGTTGATCTAATCTTGAGATCCTTCGGTCTAAATCAACCAAGCTACCTTTTATCCCTCATCCATGTATCATGATGACCCCTCAAGGGGATCCACATCCATAGGCCTTTACTCTTCATTGTAGCACTTGCGACCACATTGTATGCTTTTAAATTTGTTTAATCATATCGTATTTATTTCTTTGCTTTAGTAGAACATACATCCATGCTTGTGTTGTTAGGTTAGATAATAGGCGATGGAGGAGTAAGAGTAGCTCCTTAGCCCCGTGGAATACGATCCTCATGCTTTTGTACGAGGTATTACTTGGCGATCCCGTACACTTGCGGGGAAGCTATCACATGCCCTTGATGTTGACTGACCGGTACGCTGGATGGTGACTCCAGCTTCTCGTTGAGCACATGTCCAGTCAGGATCCTCCACTCCCACCTGAATTGGCCCTCATAGTAAATGTCCACTCAGGATTTTCTACTCCCACCTGAACTTGCCCTCATAGTAAAACACCACACCAACCCCACAGAACACACAACTCCTCATGAAAGTTCAATTGCCAACAAAATTCCCAATAGTCAATAACATCTTTGCATTTCCACAAGGAAATGATAAAAAGCGCAAACGCAAACTCAAGCTTTTAACCACAAAGTAAAATACAAATCCCAACACAAGAAAAAACATGGAAAAACCTCAACAATTTCAAAATAAGTTCCAAGCTTTAGAATACCCAAAAACCCAATGATTTCTAACAGGAGGCCCGAAAGTGCACGGGTTTGTCGAAATAATAAAAGTTACCCCGGTGAGAGGGTAGTCGAATCAACAGGGAATAGGGAGTTAGAATACTAAATTTCACTATTAAAACTATGCGAAGTACGGAAAAGTGATCAATTGATTCGATGAGTGAATTATGGAAACAATTATACTAAAAGACGAGAAATTAAATAGAAAAATGGAAGATGAGAAACTGCAAGTAAAAGAGAATAGAGAGGATTTAACAATGAATGAAGCGGGGTATCCGGACAAGCTACCTCTAGGATCTATGCTTCTAGTGCAAGACTATGCTATTATACTCTCCTATTGATGCCAATTGAGTCGAGGAAATCCTCATACTCACGGTCCCAAACCTAAGGACAACCGTGACTAACCCCAACATTATGCCCCGGTATTAGGATTCACATCGACCCTTCACTCTATCGCTCGCACGATTAAGCCCCAGGGGAGTACATCTACCTAAACCTCACACTACGTGGAATTGCATTAAGTTCTAGGGATTCCTAGTGATAAAACCTGTTCCTATGTGTAGTTCTAACCCTTTGGTCCAGGAGGAAGAACCCTAGTCTCGATTAAGCCCCAGTACGTAGGATTCACTTCAACCCTTCACTCTATTACTCGTGTAACTAAGCCCCAGGGGAGTATATTTACCTAGCACTTCACTCTATCTCGACCGCTAATAAATCAAGGAAACGGAGGTAGGGAGAAATCACAGCGGAGGGGAAAAGGGTACATCGCTACCTCACAACTCTCCCTCTCAACCCTCTTCAATCATAAAGAGTCTAATCCTATAGGAGTTGTCACACCTCCCAAGGAAAACCTAGATTGCTCTCAACCCTAGTGTCACATCTAAGGGAAAACAATAGCAAGAAAAAATCAAGATTGAAACTCAATTCTTATTCATCAATAATGGAAAAGCATAATAACAATGTCAAAAAAATATAATAACCCTAGAGTTTACAAGTTCGAATACCAACAAGGGGTTTAGCTCCTCATGGAGCTATACATGTTCATCAAAGTATATAAGAAAGCAAAAAATAAAGACATCGACGAAAACCCTTTGCGTATGGTGTGGCCGTGGTCTTGTGCGGTCGCCGGACATCGGTGACGATGCCGAAGACGCGCTCTAAACCTCCACGAAGTCCTCTCCAAAACCTTAGCCGCACTCCAGAAGTTGGAGAGAAAGATAGGTCAAAAGATCCCTCAAAAAGTCTCCAAATCGGGCTTTTATAATGTTGAGTCGCGGCTTTAAAATTGCTGAAATCGGGATTTCACACGGCCGTGTGGAATTTCCACACGCCCGTGTGAAATTTCTGGAATGCTGAATTTAGGCCGACAGTGAACAGTAACTTGCTACAGTGTTTTGCTGCAGTGTTGCTACAGTATTGGGCACACAATCAACGGTAGATCATGTGGATTACTTTGAGTCTCCTAATTGGTGAAGTTTTCATTGTTAGCATGAGCTAGACTTATTGTGAATGTGACTGCCTTTGTGCCCTTCCAAAGGAGGTTGGCACACACTCACAAGTCTATGCTCATGCCTCATTCCTTGCTTAGTCCGAAAATCTTCCCAACAATGGCAAACACGATCTAACTTCGTTCCTTTCCTTCATTTTATCTTCACAACCCTACAATGCACAAAATTAAATAATTGCACACTTTTTAGTGATGAAATCTGATTAAATCAATGCTCATTGCAAGATAATAACACTTCGCATTACTATAACACGAACACTTATCAATTCCACAACAAATTCTAAGTTTAACACAAACAAGGGTTTCGCCACCTCATTGAATTGATATTCCAACAGAACTCAATCATTAACAAATAAATTATCAAATAAAACATTCAAGATCATCTTAGTAATAATTATCATTGACCAAAATGCCAAACAAGTATAAATCAATAAAACTATACTCAAAACTTGATATAAGTGTATACGTATGTATATGTGTGTGTGTGTGTGTGTGTGTGTGTGTGTTTATATCTAGCTATCAGCATTCTTCCAATAAAGCTATGCATAATGATCCCACTCACAAAATTGGTGATTCTACTCCCTCATAAGCTACTCCTCGGCTAATCCATTGCCTCGAGCCAATGAGTCTTCTCCTTGCCAAAGCACCACAAACAACAATGTTAGTGCAAGCCACACAAGGAAACCATTTGATTACCCTACCAACAACCGTAACTAGCTCTAGGACTTGCTCCACTAACCCTAAAGGCTACCAAAGAGATTCTAAGGGTTTAAGCTCCTTTCTAACCCAAGGAAACTAAGAAAACAAGGGAAGCTCACCCGGAGCTACAGTAACTCTAACCTAGGAGATGAAGGATCTCTATCAATCCTTTATCAAACAAAGGAAAATACAACCAATCAAGAATCTAAACTAAAGGACAACCATTTACCAAGGATTTCTCAACAAGAATTCATGAAGAATCACAAGAGAGAAAGGGAGAAGAACAAGGAGAAGAACAATACCTCCTTCTCAAAACTCCAAGGAAATCTTCACCAAGGAGGAGGAAGGACATCCTCAAGCTTTACTAACAAAGAACAAGGAGGAGAACAAGGTTCAAGCTCCCAACTAAACCAACTAACTAACCCTAGTCTCATCCAACCAAAGAAGAAGAAAGAAAATGACGAAGAACTTACCTTGAGTAAACAATGGGTTGATTTGCAAGCTCCACAAACCAACCCAAAAACTCCTCCAAAACCAGCCCTAAACTCTCAAGAATGATGGTGGAAGAGAGGAGGAAGGAAAGGGGAGGGTTAGGGAGAAGAAATGAGTGAAAAAGGCTTTAAACGGGGTTTTTTATGGCCAAAACGCACGGGTGTGCGGCCCGCACAGTGGCTGCACACCCCTCTGTCTGGGGTGTGCGGGCTGCATAGTGGCCGCACACGGCCCACATAGGCTTCACGAATGCCTATGCGGGCTGTGTGCACAACCTGCACACCCTCTATGCAACCTGTACACGCCCCGAGCACCTCTTAAAGCCCTCAAATCTCGACCCAAAACCCTTGGCAAGGGCCAACAACTTAAAACCAAGAATAACTCAACTAAAACAGCAAACAAACAAACAAGGAAAGATAAAAAAACATTGATCTACATAAGGAGGAAAAAGGGCAATAAGGGAAAAAAGGGCAAAGCTCCACCTAGGACTAATGCTGGGGTAGGAGAGGTAATAAAGAGTGCAAAAAGGGCAATAAAGGTATGAGAGGTAATTGATATAAAGATGGGGTACCCGGACAAAGCTCCACCTAGGACTAATGCTTCTAGTGAAAGACTAGCATTGTACCATCTAATTGATGTCTAATGAGTCGTGGAAATCCTTAAGCTCACGGTTCCAAACCTAAGCTCACGGTTCCAAACACTAATCAAACACTAATGCTTCTAGACTTCTCTACGACCCCTTGACTCTCGATGACCTGTCACCTAAGCCCCAGAGAAGTACATCATACTAATGCCTACCACCGTGTCAAATTGCATGGAGTTCTAGGGATTCCAAGTGAAACACCCTATCCCTAATTATAGTTCTAACCCTTTGGTCCAGGTGGAAGAACCCTAATCAAAGTTAAGCCCCGGTCCTAGGATTCACTCAACCGTTCGCAAGGGAGTTCATCTCCTAGTACTTCACTCTACTTCGATCACGATTAACTCTTGGGATACAGAGGTATGGAAATTCACACCGGAGGGGAAAGGGGACGTTCCGCTACCTCTTGACTCACCCTCTCAACCCTCTCCAACCTTGTGTAGTTTAATCCTATACAGGTTGTCACACCCTTAAAAGATAACCTAATAGATTCTCAACCCTAGTGTCACGGCTAAGGGAAAATCTCATACAATCGGCAAGCAAGATTGGAACTCAATAAGAAAACATCAAATTAATAAAGCATAATAAAAGTTATAGAAACACAAACATCCTAGGGTTTACAAGTCCGAATACCCACTAGGGGTTTAGCTCTCCATGGAGCAATACAAAGTCAATAAAGAATTCAAGAACTTATGCATGAAAACCATAAGGAAAACCACCTTGTAGATCGTATCGATGGTTTTGTGGAGCCGCCTAATCTTCTCCAAGAATTCCTTGTCAAGCCTAGGTCACACCTCGCTGAATCGATGCCGACGAAAGCTCCCCCAATAGCTTTCTTCCAAAGGATGTCGATGCCGATGCCATATAATCGCCTCCAAAGACCTCCAAGAACCTCTCCAAACCCTAGCCGAAAGCCCCCTAAAAGATAGGCAAGAGATAGAAGAGGGGTTCCCAAATAGATCTGAAAACGGGCTATTTATAGGTTGAAATCGGGGTTCTACACATCCCTGTGGATTTTCCACACAGGTCTGCAGAATTTCCACATGCCCGTGTGTTAATTCCACACGGCCGTGTGGAAATTCTGTTTTGCTGATTTTCGGCATACTGTGAACAGTAACTTGCTACAGTGTTTTTTACTACAACGATTAGCTACAGTACTTCCCGAAATGCTCCCGAATTCATCGTTCTTTATCGAGGCCGTTGAATTGGACACACAATCAATGGTAAATCACGTCACATCTTTACTTGAAACACATTGATGAAGCTCTTGATAATGTTGCACAAGTCGGAACATGTGAGTGTGACTGCCTTTGTGTTTTCCAAGTCACATATTCACTCGACCCCAATTGGAGTTTAGTACATACTCACATGTCTTTGACCACAACTTGTGCCTTGTTCCTTGACCGGTCCAAGAACTCCCTCAACAATCGCGTTCATGACCTATTCTTGCTCCTTCTTCTTTAAATCTTCTCCACAATCCTTCAATGCATGAAAGAACACTAATACACACTAATTAATAATTAAATCTGAGAAAAGTAATGCTCAATGTAAGACAATAATAATTCGTATTACTATCACACAAGCACTTATAAGCTACCAAGATGCACGTATCTTGGCATTGGCCGCTGGGAAGTTCGTGTGGTGACTCTGATAAATGCTTGTGTTATAGTAACGCGAAGCGTTATTATCTTACAATGAGCATCTCTTTTATCAGATTTTATCACTAAATTGTGTGCATTTGTGTACTTCTGTGTATTGTATGTTTGTGGAGCTATTTTGAAGAAGAAGAACAAAGTTAGATCGTGTTTGCCGTTGTTGGGGAGTTTTCGGACCAAGCAAAGAACAAGGCACGAGCCTAGACTTGTGAGTGTGCGCCAACCTCCTTTGGAGGGGCACAAGGGTAGTCACATTCACAACAAGTCTAACTCGTGTAGCTTAGGAGAACTTCACCAATAAGAAGATTTGAAGAAATCGGCACGATCTACCATTGATTGTGTGCCCAATTCAATTGCCTCTATGAAGAACGATGAATTCGGGAGCATTTTCGGCGAGTACTGCAGTGTCAATGTAGTAAGTACTGTAGCAAAATACTGTTCACTGTCTGTAGAAAATCAGCAACACACAGGCTTCACACGGGAGTATGGAAATTCCACACGGTCGTGTGAAATTCTGATTCAGCTGATTTTAAGCCGCGACTCAACATTATAAAAGCCTGTTTTGGAGAGTTTTTACACATCTTTTTACCAATCTTTTCTCCCAACTTCTGGACAGCGCGGCTAGGGTTTCGGAGAGGACTTTGTGGAGGTTCGGAGTGCGTCATCGGCATCATCACCGACCTCTGACGGCCGCATAAGACCACGGCCACATCATACGCAAGGGGGTTTTCATCTATGCTCTCAATTTGTTTTCACTTTTATATTTTGATGGATTTGTATAGCTCCATGTGGAGCTAAACCTCTTGTGGGTATTCGGACACTACAAGAAATATGACCAATATCTACAAAAGAAATTCGTAGAGAAATTTAATTTAATCATAGAGAAAATTTATTTTCTACGAAACTAACTCGTAGACCAAATCGTAGAGAACACCCTGTATGGAGACATCTTTATCGTCAGAAGCAATTATAATCAAAGTTACTAACATCAAGATGACAAAAGAACAATCACAAAGATGAAACATATTGAAGAGGAACAAGAAAAATCATACAAAAATAGCTGGATTTCAATAGGAAAGTAAGAGATGGATATATATATATATATATATATATATATATATATATATATATATATATATATATATATATATATATATATATATATATATATAAACCAAATCTTACAAACCTATCATCCAAAAGTTCTAAATTGGTGGATTGATTGAAGTTTTTGCCAATGTTCAAAATCAAATAAAGAAAATGGTATTACTTTAACAGTAGGGACTATTACAAATGACATAGAAATGTTAGCAAAAAAGTTTGAGGAAAGTTTCTTAGATGGATGGCATGGATATGAGACAGAAATGCACAGTATTGGGCAATACAAGGTAGGAAGCTAGAAAGCTAAATCAGTGTTTCAAAACTGAATGAAAATCATTGTGATTTGCAAAATACACCAATACTTTGCAAATGTAGACATGTCATGAATCAGCAGAACAAAATTTTAAATGAAAAGGATCAAAGGAATGCCAAGAAGGTTTAGTTTTTGAATAAAATACACCCAAGAATTATCATATAAGTGAAAACTGAAGAGTAAATAATGTCACGTTAAACATGAGACCTTATACCTTGTAGAGGTAATGCATAAGAATCATCTTGTTATTTCGTGCACGGGTATCAGTAAGTTTGAGGAGTTTATCTAATCTAAATCCAATGGCAGAACCTAACCATTTCACAAATACATATTATATATACACTAAGTTTCAAACTAATAGAACCATCAAAAAAACAAAAAAGGTGCACATTAAAGTAAAGGACTAATGGGGCATAAGAGATCAGACTGCTTAACTAAACCAACAGAAGATTCTTTCTTTCTTTTCCTTCTATTTTTTTAAAAACTTTTTTTTGGATGGAAAACAGAAATTACTCTAGTTTCCCAAGAATAATAATTTATAATTTAGACTTTTCGAAGGACAATTTATGACAACTTGTCAACAATTTAGAACAAAGAATATTTAAAAGATTTTAGTCATTCAAATATATAGGAAAATTACTTCAATAACATGAAAGAGACTCACCATGCAATAGCTTAAGCATACTGATCACATTGGTGGAATCACTTTGAAATTAACTTGTTAAAGTTAAAGAAGCAAAGTCGAGATTATCCATGTTCTTTTGTTCCATAAATGCAACTAAAGAATCATAACCTTTCAATGTTCAAAATCAAATAATATTTAATAAACACAAAAACGGAGAGCCATTTCAACATGAACACAAAAAACATAACGAAACAAGATATATCCTCATCTTTCCTTTATGCAAACTATGAAATCCACCTCAAAAAGAGAACAATTAAAAGAAGGTAAACACAACAAATCACATCAAGCAATCAGAACAAAAATCTAGATCACTCTAAAATAGAGAAGAAAGTCCCCATTACCAAGAAAAATCAAAATTTCTCAGCACGACCAAGAAAAATCGAAAGCATGAAAAAATTAGGGCGAAAATTAAAAAACTAATCTTAAAAAATTACCTCAATGGTTGACAATTTCTTAGGTAAACTTGAGAAAGAGAAGACTATTAAAGAGATCCTCCAGCAAAAGCAACACAATGGAGATGAGAGATTGAAAACCCTAGATCTTGGAGAGCAATCAGCAAGAGGAGAGAAAATATTGAAAGAGGGCCAAAATTTATAAAAGGAAATATATTTATTTTAAGTGAAATATAAATTTTTATATTATGTTGAAGAGGGTAGCACATTTAATAAATAGTTTATATATTTAATTTTGATATTTGTTGTCTTTAATTTATTAAGAAAAGATGTGATGAAAATATGAATAGTTATATTAAACTATTTTTTTAATTATAATATTAAATTATTGACTAATATAATTATATTTAATTTAATATAAGTAATTTCTTTAAACAACAAAAACAAATGTGAAAATTTACCAAGAATTAGGCTGTTAGAAATAAAAGAGCTATGAGAAACAAAATTTTGAAACGGTAAAATATATTAATATTGACTCTATTTATAATGTTAACAGACTATGAGATTGCTCAATCATATTTTCATTATAATGTTAATAATAATAATAATAATAATAATAATAATAATAATAATAACAATAATGAGAATAATAATAATAATAATGTCCAACTGATTTGTGTTGGTCCCAGATAATGAGGTCGTTCAATCATCCCATTAGCTTTTTTATTTTTTATATTTATGTTTAAGAAAATTAAATTAATGTTGGATTTGATATTAATAGTTCTTATAATTTATTATTATCATTTAAGGTTGCAATAAACTTTGATTTAATCATTATTATCTTAACTTTTCAGCACTATATATCTTAATGGTGGAAGTCAAGTTGTTAATTCGATTTTTCGTTAATGTTTCCATATTTGGCTAGCCATCTTGGTTGTCAAATTGATTTAATGTTGATTTATTTGTAGAAGTAAATATGTATAGAAAAAAACAATTAAAATTAATTGCGCATCAAACTAGAATACCTTTTATCTACGATATATTTCGTAGAAACAAATGTTTTTCTTTACTTACAAAAACTAATAGTAGCGCCTAAAAATCATTCGTAGGCCATGATTTTCCTGCGAATGCAAAATATTTGCCGCCTCATAACGTTTATTTTGCCCTACGAACTCTAGAAATTGTAGATAATGGAATTAGATGAAAACAAAACTATTACCTAAGTTTTACAATTCGTGGCCAAAATTAAAATACTTTTCGCTACGATATATTTCGTAGAAACAAATGTTTTTCTTTACTTACAAAAACTAATGGTAGCGCCTAAAAATCATTCGTAGGCAATGATTTTCCGTCGAATGCAAAATATTTGCCGCCTTATAACGTTTATTTTGCCCTACGAACTCTAGAAATTGTAGATAATGGAACTAGATGAAAACAAAACTATTACCTACATTTTACAATTCATGGCCAAAATTAGAATAACTTTTCACTACGATATATTTCGTAGAAACAAATGTTTTTCATTACTTGCAAAAACTAATTGAAGCTAGTAAATATCATTCGTAGGTCATGTTCTTCCCGCGAATGGGAAATATGTTGGAGCCTCGTAACATTATTTTGCCCTACGAAATATATAAAATGTAGATAATGGAACATAACTATTACCTACATTTTAAAATTCGTCGGACAATTTAGAATTTCTTTGCACTACGATATATTTCGTAGAAAAAAATGTTTTGATTTACCTACAAAAATTAATTGTAGCTACTAAAAATTATTCGTAGACCACCATCTTCCCGCTGTTGGGAAATATTTGGCACCTTGTAATGTTTATTTTGCCCTACGAAAGCTAGAAATTGTAGATAATGGAACATACTTGCACCTACGGTTACTATTACCTACATTTTAAAATTCGTAGCAAAAATTAGAAATTCTTTGCGCTACACTATATTTCGTAGAAACAGATGTTTTGCTTTACCTACAAAAACTAATTGTAGCTATTAAAAATCATATGTAGGCCATGATCTTCACATGGATGGAAAATATTTGGCTCCTTATAACTTTTATTTTGCCCTACGAAATCTAGAAATTGTAAAGAATGGAACATATTTACCTACGAAATCTTGTACATAGCGAAAAATAACATAGAGAATAACCAAATTTCTTGTAGTGGGACTTGTAAACCCTAGGATTATTATGTTTCTATGACATTGTTATTATGCCTTTCTTCAATTGATGAATAAAATTGAGTTTCAATCTTAATTGCATCTTGTATCGATTTTCCCTTAGATGTGACACTAGGGTTGAGAATTGTCTAGGTTATCCTTTGGAGGTGTGACAACTCCTATAGGGTTAGACTACTTAAGATTGAAGAGGGTTGAGAGGGTGAGTCGTGACGTAGCAAAACATCCCCTTTCCCCTCCGGTGTGATTCTCCCTACCTCCGTGTTCCAAGAGTCATTAGCGGTCGAGATAGAGTAAAGTGCTAGGAGATGAACTTCACTGGGGCTTAGTTGTGCAAGCAATAGAGTGAAAGGTTGAAGTGAATCCTAGTGCTTGGGCTTAATTTAGAATAGGGTTCTTCCACCTGGACCAAAGAATTAGAACTATACATAGGAACATGGTTTATCACTAGGAATCCCTAGAACTTAAAGCAATCCCACGTAGTGTGAGGCTTAGGAAGACGGACTCCCCTAGGGCTTAGTTGACAGGTCAACGAGAGTCAAGGGTCGTAGTGAAAAGTTATTGCTGGGGCATAGTGTTGGGATTAGTCACGATTGACCTTAGGTTTGGGACCGTGTGTTTAAGAATATCCTCGACTCATTTAACATCAATAAAGAAGTATAATAGCATAGTCTTGTACTAGAAGCATAAGTCCTAGGGGTAGCTTGTTCGGGTACCCTATTTCATTCATTGATTGTCCTTCTCTATTTACTCCTGCTTGCACTCTCTTACCTTCCATATTTCTATTCTATTTCTTGCTCTTTACAATTGCTTTTATACCACACATTGATTCTATTCTCACCTTCCGTATTCGCATTAGTTAATTAGCAATTACTTGTTTCTTTGATCCCTATTCCCTATGGATTCGACTACCCACTCACCAGGGTAATATTATTACTTCAACAAACTCGTGCACTTGTGGGATACACGCAAGGGGTCGTGTCAAGTTTTTGGCGCTATTGCCGAGGAATAGGCATATTTTAGATATTAGTTTTTGCTATTTTAGCTATTCACTTCGTTTTCTATTTCAAACTTTCTCTTTCTATCATCGTTCTTATTTGTTTTCTTTTCTTTGTATTGGCTACAGGTTATGACCCGTGGAAACCCTTCGATTCTTGTTGAAGGAGACGCGGACATTGGAAGAAGAACACATTGAAAAGGGAAAGTGCCTGCACAAGAACTTCAAATCAAGCTGATATCGAAAAAGAATGGTCAAAAGCAATAACAGAACAGAAGGAACAACAGAGGACTTTGTCTGATTTTGTTAGACCCGCCGTTATGGGGACCCAATCAAGCATCGTGAGGCCCCGATCACGGCAATGAATTTTGAATTAAAGCCGTCGTTCATTCAGATGTTACAACAGTCTGCAAAATTTAATGGGTTAGCCGATGAAGATCCCAACAGCCATATAGACAACTTCCTTGAAGCGTGCGGCATGTTGAAGATCAATGGTATAACGGACGACGCAATTTGTTTGAGAGCCTTCCTATTTTCATTGAAGGGGAAAGCAAGACATTGGCTACATTAATTACCGAGAGCATCTATCACTACTTGGGAGGAGATGGCCAAGGTATTCTTGGCTAGATACTTCCCTCGGGGAAAATCAGCAAGGCTCGAGAATGAGATTTCATCCTTCATGCAAATGGAATTGGAGTCTCTATTCGAGACATGGGATAGGTTCAAGGAGCTCCTTCGAAAATGCCCGCAACATGGATTCCCAGAGTGGATGATCATTCATACGTTCTATAATGGGTTGAATCTAAGTACCAAGCAACTCTTAGATACAGCGGTAGGAGGAACTCTTGGAAGCAAGACTCTTGGTGAAGCCCGACATCTTATTAAAGAGATGGCTATGAATAGCTATCAATGGAACACAAGTGACAGAAAGAAGGTGGCCAGAATTCATGAAGTTGACGCGGTTACATCATTGGCGGCACAGGTGGAATCATTGAGTAAGAAGCTAGATCTTCTAACTTCACCAAGAGTTACGGCCATTACTACTTGTATCGGTTGTGGGGGAGTTGATAAGTGCTCCTGTTATAGTGATATGAAGTATTATTATCTTACATTGAGCATTACTTTTATCAGATTTTATCATTAATTTGTGTGCATTTGTGTGCTTTTGTGCATTGTAGGGTTGTGGAGCCAATTTAGAGAAAAAGAAGCAAGAATAGGTTATGTTCGCCATGGTTGAGGAGTTCTCAGACCAAGCAAGGAACAAGGCATGAGTCCAGACTTGTGGGTGTGTGCCAACCTCCATTGGAGGGGCACAAAGACATTCACAAAAGTCTAACTCGTGTAGGATTGGAGAATTTCGCCAATGAAGAGAAATGAAGTAATCGACATAATCTACCGTTGATTGTGTGCCCAATTCAATGGCCTTAATGAAGAACGATAATTTCGGGAGCATTTCGGCGAAGTATTGTAGCTAATTAATATAGCAAAAACATTGTATCAAGTTACTGTTCATAGTCTGCCGAAAATCAGCAAAACAGAATTTCCACACGGCCATGTGGAATTAACACACGGGCGTGTGGAAATTCTGCAGCCCGTGTGGAAAATCCACAGGGGCGTGTGGAACTACGATTTCAGCCTATAACTAGCCCATTTTTCAGATCTATTTGAGGACCCTCCCCTTCTATCTCTTGCCTATCTTTTGGGAGGCTTTCGGCTAGGGTTTGGAGAGGTTCTTGGAGGTCTTGGGAGGCGATTATACAGCATCGGCATCGACATCTATTGGAAGATAGCTATTGGGGGAGCTTTCGTCGGCATCGATTCGGCAAGGTGTGCCCTAGGCTTGATAAGGGATTCGTTGGAGAAGACTTGCGGCTCCACAAGACCATCGATACGATCTACAAGGTGGTTTTCTTTATGGTTTTCATATATATGTTCTTAAATTCTTTATTGATTTTTGTATTATTCCATGGAGAGCTAAACCCTAGTGGGTATTTGGACTTGTAAACCCTAGGACTATTATGTTTCTATGACATTGATATTATGCTTTTCCATTATTGATGAATAAATTCGAGTTTCAATCTTAATTCTTTTTGCAATTGTTTACCCTTAGCTGTGACATTAGGGTTGAGAACAATCTAGGTTATCCTTTGGAGGTGTGACAAATCCTATAGGGTTAGCCTACTTAAGATTGAAGAGGGTTGAGAGGGTGAGTCTGGAGGTAGCGAAGTGTCGCCTTTCCCCTCCAGTGTGATTTCTCCCTACCTTCGTTTCCTTGATTCCTTAGTGTTCGAAGTAGAGTCAAGTACTAAGAGATGCACTCCCTCGCGAAGGGTTGAGTGAATCCTAGGATTGGGGCTTAACTTAGGTTAGGGTTCTTCCACCTGGACCAAAGGGTTAGAACTACACATAGGAACAGGTTTTATCACTAGGAATTCCTAGAGCTTAAAGCAATCCCATGTAGTGTGAGGCTTAGGAAGATAGACTCCCCTGGGGCTTAGTTGACAGGTCAACGAGAGTCAAGGGTCGTAGTGAATACTAATGCCGGAGCATAGTGTTGGGGTTAGTCACGGTTGACCTTAGTTTTGGGACCGTGTGTTTAAGGATATCCTTGACTCAATTAACATCAATAAGAAAGTATAATAGCATAGTCTTGCACTAGAAGCATTAGTATTAGGGGTAACTTGTCCGGGTACCCCATCTTTATATCGATTACCTCTCCTACCTTTATTGCCCTTTTTGCACTCTTTTACTTTCTTTTATATATATATATATATATATATATATCTACATATTGAATTCTCTTATTATCGATTCCATTTATAGCTAAAATAGTGATAACGCTTGTTTCTGAACACTATTCCATGTGGATACGACTACCCACTCACCACAGTATTTTATTACTTCGAGAACCCGTGCACTTGCGGGATACACGCAAGGGGACGTGTCAGGAGGTCATGCTTCGAGTGATTGCACTATTGCTATTGTAGGCACTAGTACGGTGGAACAGGTCGATCTTGTTGGCAATGCATACAGAGGATAAGGCCAAGGCAACCCGTATAGTGGAACCTACAATCCGGGTTGGAAAAACCACCCGAATTTCTCATGGAGCAATCAAGGACAGTCACAACCATTCGAGGTCAATAAGTACCGAACTGAGAAAGCCGAGTGACCGGGCTAGAGGGGAAGATGACCGATCTTGAGAGAGCTCTCACACGGTTTGTTGCTTCGTCGGATGCTAGATTTCAGTCGGTGAAAGCTACACTTCGCAATTACACTACCTCCTTACACAATTTGGAGAATCAAGTGGGGAAAATTGCGAGGACATTAGCCGAGAGACCTCAAGGTAGTTTGCCTAGTAACACGGAGACCAATCTGAGGGAGCAATTGAAGGCAATTACCTTGAGAAGTGGAAAAGAGGTTGAGAGAAATCTCCCTCTAGAGAAGACAAAAGAAGCACCTGAGGTCGTGGAGGTAGAGAAAGAAGTGACAAAGGAAAAAGAGGCGGCACCCCCGCCCTACAAGCCGAGGATCCCCTATCCTTCACGATAGAAGAATGACCAAGACAATGAACAATACAAGAAATTTCTGGCTATTTTCAAACAGTTGCACATCAACATACCGTTCGCGGAGGCATTGTCCTAGAAGTTTTATCATACCTTGCAACATTAGCCACTTGGGTGAAGAAATGGCATTGGCCGAATCGGGGGTAAGAATCAATGTCATGCCCTACACTTTCTTCCAAAAGCTAGGCTTGGGCGAGCCTAGACCGACTCGGATGACACTTCAACTTGCGGATCGATCGGTGAGGCACCCGAGGCAAATTGTGAAAGATGTGTTGCTGAAAGTGGATAAGTACATATTTCCTGTTAATTTTGTGGTGTTAGACATCGATGAGGATGTTGAGGTGCCATTGATCCTTGGAAGGCCCTTCTTGCACACTTCCAAGGCTCTCATTGATATGGACGGCGGGGAGCTCACATTGCGAGTTAGAGATGACAAGCTTACATACCACCTCGCCGAAGCCATGAGACACTTTCTTGACTTTGATGATACTTTATATTTTCTTGACACCACTGATGAACTAATTGATGATTATGTGCAGGAAATGATGAACCTGGATCCATATGAAGGGTGGCCAAACCAAGGATGTGGAGATCAAAGAAGAAGTACTTTCGCTTGGTCTAGTCAAGAAAGAAGTCAAGCTGGAATCGGGACTCATGAAGAAGATGAGAAGGAAGAAAAAGAGAGCGAAGAGGTGCCACATGAAAAACCCCAAGGTCAATGGGGATGAGCAAGCACGGAGTAAGGGTGTTTTACCCTTGTGTGGTAACAAAATCGGTAACTCTCCCTTTGGACTACAAAAGCTATGTCATGCATGTTTCCAGGTGGTAGGAAAGAGGGCAACATCCATTCATGAGCCCGCATGAGCTTAAACAGGTATGTCAAGCTAAGTGATGTTAAACAATCGCTTCTTGGGAGACAACCCAAGGTTTTACAGCTTTTCTAGGATCTAGTTTAGTTCTAGCATGAATAAGAGTCTTAGTTTTGGTGTCCTGAATTTTTAATGCATGTGCTGCGATTTTATTGTGGATTGTTGATGTTTTCATGTGCCTAAATGATGTTTGATGAAGTTTGAGTCAGTTGAGCATGTTTTCTATGGTATCTGGTAGTATTTTTATGGTATTTATAGGCTCTATTTAGTGCGCTTTTGTTTCTGAATTTTCTGGAGAGTCTATAAACTTTTCTAAGTAAACCAAAGCCCACAAACAGACATGTGAAATTTCCACACGAGCGTGTGTTACCAATTAGGGCTCAGCCAGTGAGGGCAAAGGGGTGTGACCTTGCCCTTGTCAAAAATCTTAGAAGGGCACACGGCCGTGTGGAATTTCCACACGGCCGTGTGAGATCTTGCAGAACTTAAAATCTCGGTCCAGAGAGTCCACAGGGGCTTGTGGGTGCCCCTGTCAGTGTCCATGTCTTAAGGCACACGACTGTGTGGATGATTCACACGGCCGTGTGAAATTCTACAGAGAGTTCCCTTCTTTCCCGAGAATATACAAGGGCATGTGGCTGCCCTTGTGGGAGAGCTTGTGAATGGCACACGGCTGTGTGGGTTATGCACACGGCCGTGTGAAACACTTAGAGTTTCTCGGGTCGAACCAGAGAAGCCACAAGGGCGTGTCGGTACCCCTGTGGCCGGTCTTGTGTTCTTGGCCAGATTAGGCACACGGGCGTGTGGAATTTTCTAGAGACCTTCTGTGTTTTCCCGAGAGTCCACAGGGGCATGTGGCTGCCCCTGTGAACTCCCTTGTGAAGGTACACGGCCGTGTGGGGTAATCCAGAGAGCAACCAGAGTGCACAAAGGGGCATGTACCGGCCCCTGTGAACATTAATTGTAGAGGTACATTGCCATGTGTAATTCCCACACGGCCATATGAATTCCCAGAACTTCAAAAGCGGCGAATTTCTTTTGGTTTTCACTCGTGACTCTTGATTTCTTCACTCCAAATGACTCTCCGACCCTCTCTTACACTTCCCAGATCTTCCCTGAGAGTTTTTGAGGTTTTATTTGCAGGTTTCTGGCATATTTCAAAGATTTCTTCATCCACACTATCAGTAAGAACTTCAAGCCCTTTTTCTTAGTCAAATTTTGATTTAATTCGTTCTTCTTGATTATTTCGCTTGGTTTAAATGATTAAAGTGTATGCGAACATGTTTAGAAAGATTTTAGAGTGAATTAAGATGTAAAAATGAGATTTTAACCTCCACGGCCGTGGGGCTCTGTCCGCCTGATGATCCACACGGGCGTGTGAAATTTCCACACGGCTGTGTCGATTTCTGCAGATTGTGTTTTTCAATTGTTCTTGATCATTTATCTTTTCAATCTTGCTGATATAGCGTCCAGGGCAAAGAAGCAAGCAGGGAAGCAGCCCCGTGAGCCAACCCCACCACCCAAGGAGATAGATTTTGCTTTACCTGAGCATGAAGTCCGTTTCAAGAGGTTATCGGCACTCAGATTTGGTCAGTTGCGCTACCCGGATTTAAGCGCAGTGAAAGAGATACAGGGGGTAATACTATAGCTACCGAGGTGGAGGAGCTGCTAGCAGTGGGTAGCTGGGGCCGGTTGCTGTCTATCCGAGAGCCAGCCACTCGAGCACTTACACTCGAGGACTTATCGACCTTTGAGTTCGACCGAGGATACGACAACTTTACAGATACAGATACTATTCAATTTTGTGCATTCGTGCAGCATTTCAGTCTGAGTGTTACTCAGTTTTCAGTCAAGATGGGCCTCAACGATGAGGCATTTACTGAGACAAAGGAGTATTCGCTACTGCCCATAGACTACCCAGGGATTTTGACACCTCAGAGAGCTTACAATGCTTTGTGTGGAGAAGGGCAATATGAGTCAGGGGTCTCGAAGGCTACATGCCTATCTCACCCGGCCTACAGAAACATACACACAGTAATAAGCCAATCAGTGAGCGCCCAGGGGGATAGTATAGGGTTATTGAGCCGATAGGAACTACTCTACTGCACTTCATGGTACAGAGTGAGCTACTCCACTTAGGGTACATCTTAGCAGAGTACTTGCGCTACCAGGGCCAGTACCCTAGGGTTAGAGTGATCTTCTCAGTGCCCTACATCACGAGACTCCTTATTAGGATGGGTCTCCGAGATGAAGTACGAGGGGTCGAGAATATTTCTATACCGGCTCTGCTTAGCACAGAAACTTTGAGGATGATGGGGATGGTCCGCAGATTAGGACCAGGAGTATACACTATGATCATCCCCCACTTAGAGTCTACAGAGGGAGAGTAGGCCGAGGGATCACAGCCAGCATTAAAGCCACTTCCCGTACAAACAGAAACACAGATACCACCCACAATGCCGGAGCCACCTCCAGTGTGCATGTTCTCACCTTCTCGAGACCAGGACAGATTTGATTGCCTCGAGAGTGCGGTGGGTGTCCTGCAGACCGAGTTGGCCGAGGTTAGGGCCGCACAGGCGGCACAGTTTCTGCATACGTCGACACAGCTCGCGGCCATTTGGCAGTTACTTGAGCGATCTGTGTCGACGTCACCATTCGTGGTCAAGCCCTAAGCCTCCCCTGCATTATCACCGGCACCAGCATCACCACTAGCAGTTCCACCAGTCACTTCAGAGCCTACAGCAGCAACACCAGAGGCTCCCATACAGGACACCAACGCTGAGGCGTCGTAGTTTATCTTAGTTTTCTTTCTTTTGCACATTTAGGCTGTGTTTGATTGGCAACATGGAAAACGGGTGGAAAAGAAAATTTTTCCAGGGAAAAATTTTCTATGGAAAAATTTTCCGTGGAAAATGAAAAAATAGTCGTTTGATTGCCATTATTTTTTAGCTAGAAAATCAAAAAATTTCTATGGAAAATTTTGATTTTGTTGTTTGATTGCATCAATTTTCCATGGAAAGTCACATTTTTCATGGATTTTTTTTTAAAAAAATTATTAAAAAATTGTTTAAACATATTTTAAAAAAACATTATATATGTATTAAATATATATATATATATATATATATATATTGATTAGATATATATGGCATAATCGGATCAAAGATTACCAATTGAGAAGATATATATATGTATATTTTGATTAGATATATATGGCATAATCGGATCAAAGCGTACCAATTGAGAAGAACCCTAAAATAGTGTCTCTTGAGAAGATCCAAGCAGCCTTGTTTATCTCAATGGAGATATAATTCGAGAAATTCACCAAGAATTCACCAAGAATCTCTCTAGGATAAGAAATGCCTCTCGCTCGGCGGAGATCCGATGTCGCGGCGCTGCGGGGAGAGAGAGTAAGGATTTCGGCGGAGGCTTGGAGGGAGAGAAGAAACTAGGGTTTTTTTTTGTCTTTTTACGAAAACCCCCTTTATTTTTTTATTACCAAAAAGACCTCTCTATTTTCCCTGGAAAATTTTTCCTAGGGTGGAGGCAGGAAAAATTTTTCACCGATTTGAGGGAAAATAGGGTCATGTGACAAGTTTGTGGAAAAATTTTCCACGGAAAATTTTGGCAATCAAACACCCTAAAAAACTGGAAAATCACCCGTGGAAAAATTTTCCATGGAAAAAAAGGGCAATCAAACACACCCTTATTTTCTTATTTTGGACTTGTAGTACTTAGAAAGGATTCTCTTTCTGAGTTTATCTTTTATTTTTTTGTTCTTTTATTTTTCTCGAGTTGTATTGCATTTCTCTATCTTTATATACTTGAGTTTTATGTTGATTTCTCTTGAGCTATACTGAACCCCTTGTGTATGTGTACAGATGGTCTTGGATGTGAGGAATTTGAGGAATAGTCATAGACACGGTCATGGGACCGTGTGTGCTAAACAAACCATTGAGACTCAACTCTCAATGAACCTAGCTCCATCAAACGCAACGCTTGGAGTTCAGGGGAGTAATGTTTTAATTGCCTACCCCTACATTAACTGTGTTAATTGTTTTACTTTTCATTGTGCTTTCATGCGTACATTAGGGACAATGTACATCTTAAGTGTGGGGGGAGTTCACTTTGCACACACCTTTACTTGTGCGTTCAATTGCTTATGCTCATGTAGCCTACTGCGGTTCACCTTAGTTGCAACGTTTGTATTCTTAGAGTTTAGAAGAATTTTTAAACATTGTATCTTATCATGCTCTAGTTTTCGCTTGAATTTTAGGGAATTTTTGCTCGATTATCTCATATTGCACAACTCACTCTTGGAATCTTTTGGAAACTCAAGCTTGAAGTTTTTGAGGACAAGTTTATCTTTGTTTTAGTAAGTTCTATGCTTTTTTGTTTTTAATAAATACAAGGAAAAAAATGAAAATGATGAAAAAAATGAAAAAAAAATAATATGGAAAAAGAGAAAAAGAAAAAAAAATGAGTTTTGAATATTTGCTTTGTTTTATTTATGCATTTGGGATGGAAAGAGCTACCACCTATGAAGTATGTAGCTACTCTCATAAGCCAGATACAAGTTATGCCCTAATGAGAGAAAGAGCTATCTCATGGGATGCGTGAAAGCTACTACCCTGGTAGAAAGAGCTACCTCCTGGAAAGCGTGAAAGCCACCTTTGGCGGCCGCCTAGGAAAGGGCTATCTTAGAGGTTGTGTGAAGCTATTACTTCCTTCCTTTTTGTATATAAATAAGTCCTTTTTAACAAGAGTTTGAGAGTATTTTTTGGGTTGTCTTGAGTGAGTTCACACACACTTACACAGTTCGAGTTGAATGTCCTTTTTTATTCATGTATTTAGCTAGAGCAATGATATCCTTATGCGATGTTTTGATTTCCCCTTACTTGTAGAATGCTTCCTTTGCATACTTTTGGTGAATCTAAGGCTGAGCAATTTCAATTGTTCTTCCCAAGTACTTTCACATTTTATTTTTGGTTAAGGACAAGCAAAAGCTTAAGTGTGGGGGGTTTGATAAGTGCTTGTGTTGTAGTAACGCGAAGCGTTATTATCTTACAATGAGCATCTCTTGTATCAGATTTAATCACTAAATTGTGTGCATTTGTGTACTTTTGTGCATTGTAGGTTTGTGGAGCTATTTTGAGAAAGAAGAACAAAGTTAGATCATGTTTGCCATTATTGGGGAGTTTTCGGATCAAGCAAGGAACAAGGCATGAGACTAGACTTGTGAGTGTGTGCCAACCTCCTTTGGTGGGGCACAAGGGCAGTCACATTCACAAGTCTAACTCGTGTAGCTTAGAAGAACTACACTAATTAGGAGATTTGAAGCAATAGGCACGATCTACCATTGATTGTGTGCCCCAATTCAATGGCCTCTATGAAGAACAATGAATTCGGGAGCATTTTCGGCGAGTACTGCAGCATCAATGTAGTAAGTACTATAGGAAAATACTGTAGCAAGTTACTGTTTAGTGTCTGCCGAATATTAGCAAAAGAGAGGCTTCACACGGGCGTGTGGAAATTCCACACGACCGTGTGAAATCCCGATTCAGCTGATTTTAAGCCGTGACTCAACATTTTAAAAGCCTGTTTTGGAGACCTTTTAGAGATCTTTTTGCCAATCTTTTCTCCCAACTTCTGGGAGCGCGGCTAGGGTTTCGGAGAGGACTTTCTGGTGGTTCAGAGAGCATCATCGGCATCGTCACTGACGTCCGGTAGCCGCACAAGACCACGGCCACACTATATGCAACTGGGTTTTCATCTATGCTTTCGATTTGTGTTTACTTTCATATTTTGATGGATTCGTATAGCTCCATGAGGAGCTAAACCCCTTGTGGGTATTTGGACTTGTAAACCTGACACACCCCTTGCGTGTGTACCGGGTAAGTACACGGGTTCTCGAAGTAATAAAATACCCTGGTTAGTGGGTAGTCGTACCCATAGGGAATAGTGTTCAGAAACAAGCGTTATCACTATTTTAGCTATAAATGAAATCGATGGTAAATGAAATCAATATGTATATATATATATAAAAGAAAGTAAGAGAGACCAAGAAGGGCAATAAAGGTAGGAGAGGTAATCGATATAAAGATGGGGTACCAAGACAAAGCTCCCCCAAGGACTAATGCTTCTAGTGCAAGACTAGTATTATACCCTCTAATTGATATCTAATGAGTCATGGACATCCTTAAGCACACGGTCTCCAACCTAAGGTCGACCGTCACTAATCCCACACTATACCTGGCTCTAGACTTCTCTACGACCCTTGACTCTGGATGACCTATCACCTAAGCCCCAGGTGAGTACCTCATACTAATGCCTAGCACCATCTGAAATTGCATGGAGTTCTAGGGATTCCAAGTGAAAGACCCTATCTCTAATTATAGTTCTAACAATTTGATCCAGGTGGAATAATCCTAATCTAAGTTAAGCCCCCGTTCTAGGATTCACTCAAACCTTCACAAGGGAGTTCATCTCCTAGTATTTCACTCTACTTCGATCGAGATTAACTCTTGGGATACAAAGGTAGGGAAATTCACACCGGAGGGGAAAGGGGACATTTCGCTACCTCTCGACTCACCCTCTCAACCCTCTCTAACCTTGTGTAGTCTAACCCTATAGATGTTGTCACACCGTCAAAGGATAACCTAATAGATTCTCAACCCTAGTGTCATGGCTAAGGGAAAATCTCATACAATCGGCATGAAAGATTGGAACTCAATAAGAAAACATCAAATTAATAAATCATAATAAAAGTTATAGATATACAAGCATCCTAGGGTTCACAAGTCCGAATACCCACTAGGGGTTTAGCTCTCCATGGAGCAATACAAAATCAATAACGAGTTTAAGAACATATGCATAAAAACCATAAAGAAAACCATCTTGTAGATCGTATCGATGGTCTTATGGAGACGCACGTCTTCTCCAACGAATCCCTTGTCAAGCCTAGGGCACACCTCGCCGAATCGATGCCGACGAAAGCTCCCCCAATAGCTTTCTTCGAATGGATGTCGATGCCGATGCTGTATAATCGCCCCCAAAGACCTCCAAGAACCTCTCCAAACCCTAGCCGAAGGCACCCAAAAAGATAGGCAAGAGATAGTAGGGGGGTCCCAAATAGATATGAAAACGGGCTATTTATACGCTGAAATTGGTCTGAAATCGAAGTTCCACACGCTCTTGTGGATTTTCCAAACGGGCCAGCAGAATTTCCCCATTCCCGTGTGGAAATTCTATTTTGCTGATTTTCGGCAGACCGTGAACAGTAACTTACTATAGTGTTTTGGTATAGTAAGTAGCTACAGTACTGCTACAGTACTTCGGCGAAATGCTCCCGAATTTGTCGTTCTTTATTGAGGCTATTGAATTGGGCACATAATCAACGTTAGATTATGTCGATTACTTCATTTCTCTTCATTGGCAAAGTTCTCCAATGCTACAAGAGTTAGACTTTTGTGAATGTAACTGCCCTTGTGCCCCTCCAATGGAGGTTGGGGCATACCCACAAGTCTAAACTCATGCCTTGTTCCTTGCTTGGTCCGAGAACTCCCCAACAATGGCGAACATAACCTATTCTTGCTTCTTTCTTCTCCAAATTGGCTCCACAACCCTACAATGCACAAAAGCACACAAATGCACACAAATTAATGATCAAATCTGAGAAAAGTAATGCTCAATGCAAGATAATTATACTTTTTATTAGTATAACTCAAGCACTTATCAAACTCCCCGAAACCTAAACTTATGCTTATCCTCAAGCAAAAATAACTCGTGAAAATACTTGGGAAGAACAATTGAAAGTGCTCGGCCTTAGGTTCACCAAAAGTATGCAAAAGAAGCATTCTACAAGTAAGGGGAAATCAAAATATTGATAAAGATATCAATGCTCTAGCTAAAAACTCGAATAAAAAAGAAAGAGAACTTGAAAATGTGTAAGTGTGTGTAAACACGCTCAAGACAACCCAAAAAGTACTCCTCAAACTCTTGTTAAAAAGGACTTATTTATAAACAAAAAGAAAGGAAGTAGTAGCTTCACACAACCTCTAAGGTAGCCCTTTCCTAGGTGGCTTTCACACTTTCGAGGAGGTAGCTCTTTCCACCGGGGTAGTAGCTTTCACGCATCCCATGAGATACCTCTTTCTTTCATTAGGGCATAACTTGTATACGACTTATGAAAGTAGCTATATACTTCAAAGGCGGTAGCTCTTTCCACCCCAAATGCACAAACAAAGCAAATATTCACAAACTCATTTTTTTTCTCTTTTTACATATTTTTTTTCATTTTTTTTTCATATTTTTCAGTTTTTTTTTTTTGTATTTCTCAAAACAAAACTAAGAAATCACTAAAACAAATATAAACTTGTCCTTAAAAACTTCAAGCTTGGGTTTCCAAAAGATTCTAAGAGTGAGTTGTGCAATATGAGATAATCGAGCAAAAATTCCATAAAATTCAAGTGAAACTAGAGCATGATAGGATACAATGTTAAAAATTCTCCTAAACTCTAAGAATACAACCGTTGCAACTAAGGTGAACCGCCATAGGCTACATGAGCATAAGCAATTGAACGCACAAGTAAAGGTGTGTGCAATGTGCACTCCCCCCACACTTAAGATGTACACTGTCTCCAATGTATGCATGTAACCACAATAAAAATATAACAATCCAAGCAAAATATGTGGGAGTGGGCAATTGAAACAATACTCCCCTGAACTCTAAGTGTTATGTTAGATAGAGCTATGTTCATTGAGAGTTGAGTCTCAATGGGTTGTGGAGCACACACGTTCCCATGACCGTGTCTATGACTATTCCTCAATTTTCGAACATCCAAGACCATCTGCACGTATACACAAGGGGGTTCAGTGAAGCTCAATAAAAGTAAAATAAAACAAAAGAAACATAAAACTAAAAATGCCTCAAGCATAGGTATCATCTGCTATTGGTGCCGATGTTGTTGCTACTGTTGATGGTGATCCTGGTGTTGAAAAAAAAAAGAAATTGATGAAGAAAAGGAGAAAAGATGCTTACCAACAAAATGGAAATCAAAAACTTTGAATATGGCCGGAAAACAACTTAAAAACTCCTTAAATAGACAAAGAGAGGGTTGGGAAGATGGGAGGAAACATCCCTTGAGTGTGGAGGCATTTAGAATAAAAAAAGCACAAATAGATTTTAAAAGAAATCACAGCCTTTTGTGTTCTGTGCATCCACATAGCTGTGTGCCTCCACTGGAATCAGTCACAGGGGCAATGACACGCCCAGTGTTTCCTTTGTTTGCTTTGAAAAATCTACATGGCCGTGTGCTTTTCACAGGACCTCTCACAGGGGCGGCCTCACGCTCCTGTGTTTTCTCGGGATGGAAGGAAAGCCTATGCATAGTTTCACACGGCCGTGTAGATATCCCACACGGCTGTGTGCTGTAACACATTGGCACTCACAGGGGCATCCACACGCCCCTGTGGACTATCTGGAATGAGAGTTGAAGTTCTGCAGAATTTCACACGGTCGTGTGGAAATTCCACACAGCCGTGTGCCCTTCATTGGGTTGCTCACAGGGGCAGCTACACAGCCCCTGTGACACTCTGGATGAGCTCTGAGATGGTTCACACACCCGTGTGTTTTCTCTGGATGACTTAGAAAAATTACAAACTCTACAAAAAATTTTAGAAACACGATTATAACACTTTGAGAATGCATAGACGATAAGAACACGACCAAAGATCCATGAAAACACACTCAAACGATCCAAAACTATAACAATTACAATTAGGCACACTACAACACCAATAATCTATAAGAAATCATAGCACACACATAATAAAATCGAAACACCAAAACTAGGCAATAATTCATGCTAAAAACTAAACTAAAGCCTAGAAAAGCAATAAAATTTGGGTAACCTACCAAGTAGCACTTGTTTAACGTCACTAAGCTTGATGTACCTCTTTCTTAGCTTAAGGCAGTTTGAAAAGAGTGTGTTTGATAAACGCCTAAACGTACGTATTTTCCATGTATTCGGGTGTATGTATTACGTATTTTTCTATGATTTGGCACCCGTTTTTGGTCTGAATTGGTTTCTTTCGTGTTACAGGTACTGATGTGACCCCTTTGAGCTCATTGATAGAATTTGAGAAGAAATCGGCAACAAAAACACTATTTCATAGGGGGTTACTGTAGCGACCACTGTAGCAAATCCTGTAGCACGAATCCTTTGGCGAAATGGCTAAGTCTGGAGGTTCATGCGGTCTGGCATGCGGGCACTGCAGAGGCCGCATACGGTACTGTAGCAGTTTACTGTAGCATACGGTACTGTAGCATTTACTGTAGCGGCACTGTAGCAACTTACACGATTTCGGGTTTTCTCGGGATTTTCTCTCCCCGCATGCGGGGTCGCATACGGGGCCGCATAACGTTCTGGATGATGTTTTTAAGGGTTTTGGGGAGTTCATTTGGAAGGAGGGAGCCCTAGGTCTTGAGCCAACTTGCCACCATCTTCAAATCGGAGCTAGGAGCTGCCGTCGGAGGCCATTTCCGGGGAGAGAACGACGAGGAGAGCGACATACGACGAGATCCACCCTCTTGATCCTTAGTTTGGAGGAGAATCGACAAGGGAAGCCACCCCTTTGGTGGCGTCTTTGGAACGTCATTCGGCTTCTATCTTTTGAGGGGGTGTTCTCATCTATGTATTTGGTTGTTTTGATGTGTTTTCTTGTGTATTTTGTATTCATGAGCAACTAAACCCCAAGGTCACCGGATGTAGGTGAACCTTGGGGGTGAACTTGTGTAGGATGCTTGCTTGACTTGATTTATGCATTTGAGACTTGTTTGTGAACCTTGTTTGGTGTATTTGATTGCTTGGTATGCATGAGAACTCTGTGTATCATTGTTTAGATAATGCTAGGAAGCATGACCATTGCCCTAGTATTAGGCTCACCAAGCTTGGTAGGGATACATGTATGAATACGCCGTGACCATCGGGTATTTGTACCCCTCCAATTGTTAGGGTTGACCTAGTTTGTGTCTTCTCCCTAACTTGAGAAACCTTTTGTTCCCTTTGCAATCGTGTGAGGATTCGAGCGGAAGGAATTCCGTATTCGATACTTGTACCGGATTAGGGACCAATTTCCGTGACCATCGGGTTGGTCTAACTTCGGGTTTCTCGGTCCAAACTACCCTTTTGCATGCTAGTTAAGGCAAGCCCCGCACTTTAGTAGCCCCCTTGGTAATCCTCATCCGTGACCCTCTCTTTATATTGTTTTATCCCTCGTTTATTGCCTCCACCTTAGAACACTTTATTTGCATGTTAATCATCTTTTTACTTTCTTTTGCACAACACTTGACTTGATTGGCCAAACAATCATACGAAGAGGAAGTAAGGGTAGATTCTCGGGCCCTTGGGAATACGACCCCCTCGCGCGCGCGTGAGGGGTATTACTTGACGACCCGTGCACTTGCGGTCGACCCATCAAGTTTTTGGCGCCGCTGCCGGGGAACCACGAGAAATATCCGGAAAACTTAGAGTTGGTTGATTTGGCCACTATTTTGTTTCGTGTTTTTCATCATTGTATATATTTCGTCATTTTTTCTTTTACATTTTCATTTCCTTGCTTTCTTAAATTTCTAAGTCTTGGCTCTTGTTATTTTGCGAGGTACCCATCTTATGACACGAGCTAGTCAAGAAAATTTAGTTGAACCCGACGACGAGATTGAACGAACCTTGCATCAACGATTGAGAAAAGCAACAGAAAGTTCAAGGCAACAAGAAATTCGGGTCGAGTCTAGTGAACCCTCCGTCATGGCTGAACCAAGAAGAACATTATCAGATTATGAGAGGCCCCAATTCACCGGTGAGGAGTTCAGTGTGCAAGCCCCAACTGTGCCAGCTAATAACTTTGAAATCAAGGCAAGCACAATAGGAATGATTCAAAATTCAGTCCAGTTCGATGGGTTAGCCGATGAAGACCCACATGCCCACCTGTCCCGCTTCCTCCAAATATGCTCCACTTTCAAGATTAACTCAGTGTCCGATGACGCCATAAGATTGAGGTTGTTCCCGTTCAGTTTGAGAGGAGCAGCATATCGTTGGCTCACTTCTTTGGCCCCCGGATCAATCACTACTTGGAAAGAGATGGTCGAGAAATTCCTTGCCCGATTTTTTCCACCAAGCAGGGCGGCCCGACTGAGGCAAGAAATTTCATCCTTCAGGCAAGGGGATTCAGAAACACTTTTTGAGGCCCACGAACGGTTCAAGGATCTCCTGCGTAAGTGTCCTCACCACGGGTTCCCTGCGTGGATGAGAGTGCAAATGTTTTGTAATGGGTTGAACTACACTGCGAGACAACTGATTGATGCTGCAGCAGGAGGATCTCTAAGTGCAAAGTTACCTGAGGATGCTGAGGCTCTTATTGAAAACATGGCTAGTAATGAGTGTCACTGGAGTACTCGGCAGAAGGCACCAAAGGCTGCAGGCCTGTATGAGGTGAATGAGAATACTGCGTTGACTGCTAAGGTTGAAGCCTTATCGAAGAATGTTTCAGACAACAATGCCTTAGTCAGTACATTAGCACAGAAAGTTGAACAGTTGATGCTCGGGTCTAGCTCCACTCCTAAGGCAGTGATGTCTTGTGACACTTGTGGTGCCGGGCATGCAACTTCTCAATGCCCTATTTTCATTGCTCCCTCGGCACCTGTGGAAAATGTTGACTACGTTGGTAGTGGACCTAGAGGATTTGGGAATCAATTTGGCAACACCTACAACTCGGGATGGAGGGGCCATCCAAACTTATCATGGAGTCAGGGACAAGCACAACAGAGAGCCCCACCACCCCAAGGAAGTCAGTTCCAGGCGCCTCCTCAACAAGAAAGGAAGTTTACTACAGAGGATGTTTTGGCTAAATTCATGATCAATTCCGAAAAACGGTTTCAATGTATCGAGAAAAGGTTGGATGACTTCGGTACTGTGTTGAGGAATGTTCAAGCATCCATGCAAACCCTTGAGAACCAAGTGGGACAGCTTGTTCGAGCGCATTCTGATCGTCCTTCGGGTAGCTTGCAAAGCAACACCGAAAGCGACCCTGGGGAACACTTGAAAGCCGTTACACTGAGGAGTGGAAAGCAATTGGAAGCAAGGGCCGAGACGAGTCCAAGTGCTTCTAATGATAGGGTAGCCGATCGGGAAGACCCTCATTTGAACAAGAAGGAATGTAAGGATAATGGGAAGGAATGTGGTGACGATATCCAAAAATCCCCGATCCCAAAGGTGAGCGAGTACAAGCCCGTGGTGCCTTACCCGACAAGATTGAAACAAGACAAGGAGGATGCCCAATTTAAAAAGTTTTTGAACATATTCAAGCAACTCCACATTAATATTCCATTGGTTGAGGCCCTTTCACAAATGCCCAAGTATGCCAAGTTCATGAAAGACCTCATCACGAACAAAAGAAAACTAGAAGATGTGGACTCGGTGACACTATCGGGGAATTGCTCCGCTTTGATTCAAAAGAAGTTGCCAAAGAAACTCAATGATCCCGGTAGTTTCGTCATCCCGTGTGTACTTGGTGAAGGAATACAAGAGAATGCTTTAGCCGACTCGGGAGCGAGCATTAATGTGATGCCCTACAAGTTATTTTTGAAGCTAGGGTTAGAAGACTTAAGGCCTACACGAATGACCCTACAACTTGCCGACCGTTCGGTGCGGAGACCAAGGGGTGTTGTCGAAGATGTCCTTGTAAGGGTTGACAAGCTCATCATCCCCGTTGATTTTGTGATACTTGATGTTGATGATGATGTTGAGGTCCCCATCATTCTCGGTCGGCCATTCCTAAATACTTCGGGTGCATTGATTGATGTCAAGGGCGGAAGGATGACATTAAGAGTTGGTGATGAGCAAGTTGTCTTTACTCTCCCCGAAGCAATGCGGCACACACTCGATCATGATGACAGTTTATACTATACTGATTTAACTGATGTCATTGTTTCCGATTGTGTGCAGGAAGTTCTTGCCTTAAACCCGTTGGATGAGATTTTGGGGGAGTTAGATGACGATGGGATTGAAAAACGTGATGCCACACCTATACCGATGCAACAAGTTGCACAAGTAATGGTTCGACCTCCGCCTCATGACCAAGAAAAGAAAGCCTTGAAGAAGATGTGGAAGAAGACAAAGAAAAAGCCTACAAAAGTTGTGAAGGTTGTATCATCGCCGCCCATGGATGTAGATGACATACTCATGGAAAATCAAGGGAAGTTCAAGATCTTTTCATGCCTCTCCATGAATTTCTCGGGTAACAACATTTCACACAAGAATGGAGGTAATTTGACTTCCTTTGATCCACCATGATGTCAAGGTAAGAGACGTCGAGCTAAAGACGTTAAACAAGCGCTTCTTGGGAGGCAACCCAAGTCTTTAAATTCATTGCATCTATTTTTCTTTCTTCTTAGTTGTTGTTGTGTTTGGGTGTTTTTCGTATTTTTTTGTGGTGCTTTTGAGTTTGAGTGTTGTTGATTTCTTTGATTGTGGTGGTTGATTAGTCGTTTTCCTTAATTTATTTTACCATGTTGCACCTTTGGTTTGATGATCATTGTATTTTTCCTTGAGTGTTGGTGCTTCAATCTCCATGTTTTCAATGATTTTTGAGTGTTTTCGGCTTTGTTTTCATGTAATTTTTGAGTGCTAGGTTGAGTTCAAAGGTTGATTTGAGAGTGTTTTGAGCTAAAAAATTCCTGGGCCTTGTGCGGCCTGTCATGCGGCCGCACAAGGGGCCGCACAAATTTTCCCGAGAGCGGTGCGGCCTGCTATGCGGCCGCATAGCAGGCCGCATGATTTTTCCCGAGAGGTATGCGGCCTGCTATGCGGCCGCATAGCAGGCCGCATGGATTTTCCAGAGAGCTATGCGGGGTACCATGCGGCCGCATGGTAGGCCGCATGGTCACCCAGCCCCTATTTCCCCCTCTCTTCAGCCCATTTCCTCACTATTCACTCAATTTTCATCAAACTTCTTCTCTTTTCTCCTTCATCTCTCCACCATTTTCCTTCATTCTTTTTGCATCCAAACACTCTCCTCATCCTAGCAAACGAATTTTTGGAAGATTTTCAAGGTTTTATCAAGCTTTAAGCCGGATTCCACTTCATTTTCACTTTGGTGCCCTAGATTGAAGTAAGTTCCATATCTCTCCATTTCTAGGGCTTTTCTTTGTGTTTTTGGGCTGATTTTCTTGGGAATGTGGTTGTGAATGTATGTGTTGAATTTCAAGGTTTGTAAAATTTGTTTGCTACTTTTACAAGAAGAAACTCTTGAAAAATTTTCCCGAAATTACTGTAGCAACAATAAGATTTCAGCCCATTGATGCCATTGTGCATTCTTTTCATATATTTTTGGTTTGATGAAGCTTGTATGGTCTTGTAGGGATGTCAACCAAGCATGTGGCTTCAAAGCGATCCCGGAGAAGCTCTCCACCGCCCGTCTTTGAGCCAAGATTCACCGACGATGCCCACAAGACCCGTTATGCCCTCTTTGTCGAGGAAGAATTTTGGTGTTGTCCGACAAATTGATTGGGAAACCTTGGGGGTTTTGAGCCTCGATCATACCATCCGGGAGTACATATCACATGGCTTCACCACCTCCACCAAATCATTAGACTCATGACACCGATTCTTAGTTTTTACTTTTCTTGTTGTGTGTATTTTGTTTTTGCGCACTTAGACTTATTTTGGTGTTTGTTGTATCATTCAGTTAGTTAGGGTTTCGGCCCTACTAAACTTCTTCTTTTTATTTATGTAGTTTGGATTTTATTTGTTCGCTCTCTTTATTTATTTATCGAGTTGTGATGCATTTCCTGTTGCTTTCAGGACTGATCGTTGAGGATGCTTCACACTCCATGGCCCTAGTGATTTACCCCTGTTTGTGTTCACCTTGAATTCACTGCATCAACTAATTGGGGAAGTCTTCTTGCTTCATCTCCTTATTTTTATTGCATACATATCATCATGTTCTGCTGATTCATGTACATTAGGGACAATGTACGATTCTAGGTGTGGGGATGGAGTGCTTTTATTTGCATGCTTGTTATACCGATGATAGCAATGACGCCTAGTTTAGGACTTCCTAGCATGAAGGTTCGACAGTTATGAGTTGTATTTCATTATTGTTCCTAAATGATGTCCTGCTTTATCTTTAGTGCACTGACAGACTTTTACATTTGTACTTCCACCTCATACACTCCAACTAACCCATTACAATGTTTTCGGCATTAATTTGTTAATGTCTACTTTCAATGCCTTTTTAAGAGCTTTTGAGGTCCTTTGTTGTTTCCTTAGCCTCAAGTGAGTTTGTTAACAGGTTTTATACCAGGGGATACGAGATATATTGTAAAAAAAAAAAAAAAAAAAAAAAAAAAAAAAAAAAAAAAAAAAAGTGGAGTCTATGACAGTATTCCTCTGCTAGTACAGCATGAATGCGTCTATGTGGACTGTAATCAAGTAGGATGGGTGGCTCTTGTGCCTGGCCAGCATGTGCATCCGTCTGAAAGATTTTTGTGCAGTCTACGTTAGTCGGACTCAACTCAAAAAAAAAAAAAAAAAAAAAAAAAAAAAAAAAAAAAAAAAAAAAAAAAAAAAAAAAAAAAACCTTTGCAAATATGTAAATACAGCATATAGTATCTTATTCGTATCCCTTGGAACCTGTTACACAACCACTCGAGAGCCAAAGTTTCATTCAGGACCCGAAGGACTTTTAACTGGGTATTGAGAGTGTCTTTAACAGATTAATGCCATTTTCATTGTATGTGGAGTGAATAGTATGGAGAATGAGGTTGGAAGTAAGCACACACTCACCAGTGCACTTTAGATGAAACAGGACCATCCATACCTAGTTGCCAACAGAACAACTCATTATTTGTCCTTCCTTCTATCTGTGCTAGTGGGGTCCTCTACTGTTGAGCTTGAGGTCGTACATTTAGTCGTTTATCTTCTTGCCCCTGTTCTTCATGTTTGTTTGCTTGGGGACAAGCAAATGCTTAGGTGTGGGGATGTTTGATAAACGCCTAAACGTACGTATTTTCCATGTATTCGGGTGTATGTATTACGTATTTTTCTATGATTTGGCACCCGTTTTTGGTCTGAATTGGTTTCTTTCGTGTTACAGGTACTGATGTGACCCCTTTGAGCTCATTGATAGAATTTGAGAAGAAATCGGCAACAAAAACACTATTTCATAGGGGGTTACTGTAGCGACCACTGTAGCAAATCCTGTAGCACGAATCCTTTGGCGAAATGGCTAAGTCTGGAGGTTCATGCGGTCTGGCATGCGGGCACTGCAGAGGCCGCATACGGTACTGTAGCATTTACTGTAGCGGCACTGTAGCAACTTACACGATTTCGGGTTTTCTCGGGATTTTCTCTCCCCGCATGCGGGGTCGCATACGGGGCCGCATAACGTTCTGGATGATGTTTTTAAGGGTTTTGGGGAGTTCATTTGGAAGGAGGGAGCCCTAGGTCTTGAGCCAACTTGCCACCATCTTCAAATCGGAGCTAGGAGCTGCCGTCGGAGGCCATTTCCGGGGAGAGAACGACGAGGAGAGCGACATACGACGAGATCCACCCTCTTGATCCTTAGTTTGGAGGAGAATCGACAAGGGAAGCCACCCCTTTGGTGGCGTCTTTGGAACGTCATTCGGCTTCTATCTTTTGAGGGGGTGTTCTCATCTATGTATTTGGTTGTTTTGATGTGTTTTCTTGTGTATTTTGTATTCATGAGCAACTAAACCCCAAGGTCACCGGATGTAGGTGAACCTTGGGGGTGAACTTGTGTAGGATGCTTGCTTGACTTGATTTATGCATTTGAGACTTGTTTGTGAACCTTGTTTGGTGTATTTGATTGCTTGGTATGCATGAGAACTCTGTGTATCATTGTTTAGATAATGCTAGGAAGCATGACCATTGCCCTAGTATTAGGCTCACCAAGCTTGGTAGGGATACATGTATGAATACGCCGTGACCATCGGGTATTTGTACCCCTCCAATTGTTAGGGTTGACCTAGTTTGTGTCTTCTCCCTAACTTGAGAAACCTTTTGTTCCCTTTGCAATCGTGTGAGGATTCGAGCGGAAGGAATTCCGTATTCGATACTTGTACCGGATTAGGGACCAATTTCCGTGACCATCGGGTTGGTCTAACTTCGGGTTTCTCGGTCCAAACTACCCTTTTGCATGCTAGTTAAGGCAAGCCCCGCACTTTAGTAGCCCCCTTGGTAATCCTCATCCGTGACCCTCTCTTTATATTGTTTTATCCCTCGTTTATTGCCTCCACCTTAGAACACTTTATTTGCATGTTAATCATCTTTTTACTTTCTTTTGCACAACACTTGACTTGATTGGCCAAACAATCATACGAAGAGGAAGTAAGGGTAGATTCTCGGGCCCTTGGGAATACGACCCCCTCGCGCGCGCGTGAGGGGTATTACTTGACGACCCGTGCACTTGCGGTCGACCCATCAGTGTTCCTCCCGACAAGAACTTGCATAGCTACTTCCTTTAAACCCAAAATCAACTTGCCGGGGTGGAGTATTTGTTGGAGGGTCCAACCATCTTACTTTTGGCCTCCAAGGAAACAATTTGGGTTGGGAATTGTCCAAGCTTAGCATAGGTGGGTCATTGGATGGTTTAAATATCCTCCCCACATCTTTTACCCTTCCGAAAATCTCTTTCTTGCTTTTTATGAGTTGATCAATCCCAAAGAGAGATGCTTGCTCCAATACCTTAGGGTTTGCTTCTTCTTGTGTATTTTCAGCTTGAAAGAAACATGACACTAGCAAATCCCCTTGAAAATTTTCTTGCTCACAAGCACAATCTTCATTCAAGCAATCCCAACTCTCCAAATGATGTTCTTCTTCTCTTTCTTCAATTTCTACAACAACATACTCAGTCTGCCCCATTTCTTCATTATCATTCACTACAACATCATCTCTATAAGGAACTTGCGTTGCTTGCTCAAATACTTCATTTTCATTGGAGAGTGTGTCAAGTATCCATCCTAATTGATGCTCAAGGTTGTTATAGGAGGCTTCATGACACTTTCATGTGCCTACCATACTTTGGCAAGAGGCATCAGATGCTTCAATAAAGTTAGCTAGTACTTTTTTCCACTGAGGTGCATCCTCTTAAAGTATCTCATCCTTTTGAAATTGTTCTTGAGGTACTTCCCAATGTTGTCCATCATTGTTCAATAGAAAATTTGGGTACCTCCTCTCATTTGAATGATATGTGCTGTAGCATGGATTGCTTTGTTGTTGTGGAGCAAAAATTCTATCAACCTTTTTACTGAGAAATTTAACTTGAAAATATAGCTCAATGACGGGATCAATCTCCATTTAGGCTCCTTGCAAGAAAAAGTAAGACAAAACAAAAGAAAAAACAAATAAGAATGACGAAAGACTAAGAAAAGGTGAAATAGAATGAATGATGAATAGATAAAATAACAAAGTACAAATGTCTCTAAAACGCCTATTCCCCGGCAACGGCGCCAAAAACTTGACATACCCCTTGCGTGTGTACCGCGCAAGTGCATGGGTTATCGAAGTAATAAAATACCCTAGTGAGTGGGTAGTCGTATCCAAAGGGAATAGTGTTCAGAAACAAGCGTTGTCACTATTTTAGCTATTAATGGAATCGATGGTAAAAGAAATCAATATGTATATATATATATATATATAAGAAAGTAAAAGAGACCAAGAAGGGCAATAAAGGTAGGAGAAGTAATCGATATAAAGATGGGGTACCCGGACAAAGCTTCCCCTAGGACTAATGCTTCTAGTGCAATACTAGTATTATACCCTCTAATTGATGTCTAATGAGTCGTGGACATCTAATAAACGCCTAAATTTACGTATTTGGGCATATGTATTGCATATTTTTACATGAGTTGAGGCTTGTTTTTGGTCTGAATTTTGTTTCTTTCATGTTACAGGTACCAATGAGGCCCCAGCGAGCTCGATGACAGAATTGGAGAAGAAATCAACATCGAAAAACAGTTTCTGAGCGGGGGGGGGGGGGGGGGGGGGGTGGGACTGTAGCAATACTGTAGCACGAAAACTTGAAGAATGGCTTGGTCAGGAAGTTCATGCGGGCAACCATACGGGCGCAGTGGAGGACGCATGAAGCACTGTAGCGGCCACTGTAGCAACTTACGCGATTTTTGGGATTTCTCGGAATTTTTCTCTCCCCGCATAGCTCGCTGGAATGGGTTTTTAAAAGGTTTTTTGGAGCAAATTGAGGAAGGGACCAAGGTCTCTTTGGAGCTTGACTTCACCACCTTGCTTTTGGAATTTGAGGCCGGGTTTTGGAGGAGATTCGCGAGGAGAGGACGATGGGGAGAGCACGACACGATGATTCCACACATTTGATCTACATTTGAGAGGAAGATCGACGAAGGAAGCCACTCTGATTGAATCGATCCGCAAGCGCACGGGTCGCCAAGTAATACCCCTCCCGCACGCGCCAGGGGGTCGTATTCCCTGGAGTCCCAAGAGCTGCTATTACTCCCCTCTAGATGACACTGTCTAGTTTACAAAATATAGATTTGAAACAAGATAAGAAAAATAACAGAAGAGAAAACTATAAACAAGTGGACTAAGGCACACCACACAAGCACATTAAGGAAACAATTAGCAATAAAAGTATGAGTTCCCCGGGCAAGGATCCCCTCAGGACTACTGAAGCTAGAAGGATGCTAGAGTAATGAAGGTAATGGTGGTTAGGCCAAGAGACGTCCAAAAGTAGGTCACCCCGATGGTCACGGTGATAACCCCTAATCCGGTAAGAGTATTGGAATACAGAATCTCTTCCGCCCAAATCCTCCTACGATGGCATTACGCTTAGGGAAATCTCTAATTAGGGTGAAACTTAATATCTAGGTTCTTCCCCAATGGGTGGAGGGGCACAAATACCCGATGGTCACGGCGTATTTGTACATGTATCCCTTCTAAGCCAAGCATGTCTAGTACAAGGGCGATGGTCACGCAACCAAGTACAACCTAGAATTCAAACCACAGAGTTCTCATGCAATTTGATACAATAAAGAACACAAAGCTTAGACCACAACCAAACCAAATACCAAAAATATACTCAAAACATACAAACAAGCAAGTTCATCCAAAGGTTCACCGGATGCCCGGTGACCTTGGGAGTCTAGTTCATCATCAACAAAGGAGAATGTATACAAAACAAGAAATACAAGATGAAGCTCATAACAACTCCCCTCGAATGAAGACTAGAAGGTGGTGATGAGAACTTGTCGGATCCGTGCCGGCAAGCTCCTAGATGCTCTCCCTCAAGTATGATCTCCTTCTCCCCTTGATTTGCTCCTAAAAAATGCCTTCTCCCGTAGCCTTGATGTCCTAGGTGATGATGGAGAAGAAGAGGTGGCCCAAAGACAACAAGAAGAATGCCCAAAAGGCCTTTAAAACCTAATTTTAGGATGCTATGCGGCCTCCCATGCGGCCCCACATGCGGGGAGAGAAAGTTTCCGAGAAATCCCGAAAATCGCGTATGCGGCTTGCTATGCGCCCGCATGGTAACCCGCATGAACCTCCAGACCACACCGTTTCTTCAAGCGTCCGTGCTACAGCGGTTGCTACAGTTCCGCTACAGTACCGGGCTCGAAAATAGTGTTTTCCTTGCCAATTTCTCCTTAAATCATGTTGTCGAGCTCCCCACGGTAACTTTTGTACCTGTAACACAAAATAAACCAATTTAGACCGAAAACGGGCATCAACACATCTAAAAATACTCTATTTATATGTACACATACATGAATAATATGTACATTTAGGCGTTTATCACACTCCTTGGGTGGCGTCCTTGGAAGCGTCATTCGGCCTTGATCTTTTGAGGGAGTGTTCTCATTATGTATTTGGTTGCTTTCATGTGTTTTCTTACTTATTTTGTGATCATGAGTAATAAACCCCAAGGTTACCGGATGTAGGTGAACCTTGGGGGTGAACTTGTGTTATTTGGATGCATGACTTAGTAATTGTATTTGTTTTGGTCTGTGATCCATGTTTGGTGTTTCTTGAATGCCTTGGTTTGTATAAGAACTCTATGTATCAATTCCTAGAAAATACTAGGTTACATGACCATTGCCCTAGTATTAGGCTCACCAAGCTTGGAAGGGAATACATGTACGAATACACCGTGACCATCGGGTTTTTGTACCCCTCCAATTGTTAGGGTTGTCCATGATTATGCCTCAACCCTAGCTTGAGAAATCCACTAGACCCTTTGTGATCGTAGGAGGATTTTGGCGGAAGCAATTCCGTATTCCAACACTCGTACCGGATTAGGGACCAAACACCGTGACCATCGGGTTGGTCTAATTTAGGGTTTCTCGGTCCAAACCACCCACGTGCATGCTGGTTAGGGCATCCTTAGCACTTTAGTAACCCCCGAGGGAATCCTCATCCGTAACCATTCCCTCGTCTGGATTTCCCTCCGTATTTGTATTCACTATTTGTTTGCTTTTTACATCTGTAGATTATTTGTAGTTCTCTCTATCAAGTGATTATTAAGGTTAGACAACATTGCGATAAGGAAGTAAGAATAGATTCTCGGGCCCTTGGGAATACGACCCTCATGCTTGCGAGAGGGGTATTACTTGGCGACCTCGTGCACTTGCGGGTGAGCGAATCAAGTTTTTTCCTTAAGCACACGGTCTCAAACATAAGGTCAACCGTGACTAATCCAACACTATACCTGGCTCTAGCCTTCTCTATGACCGTTGACTCTCGATGACCTATCACCTAAGCCCAGGGGAGTACCTCATACTAATGCCTAGCACCGTGTAAAATTGCATGGAGTTCTAGGGATTCCAAGTGAAAGACCCTATCCCTAATTATAGTTCTAACCCTTTGGTCCAGGTGGAAGAACCTACTTCGATCACGATTAACTCTTGGGATATAGAGGTAGGGAAATTCACACCGGAGGGGAAAGGGGACGTTTTGCTATCTCTCGAGTCACCCTCTCAACCCTCTCCAACCTTTTGTAGTCTAACCCTATAAATGTTGTCACATCCTCAAAGGATAACCTAATATATTCTCAACCCTAGTGTCACGGCTAAAGGAAAATCTCATCCAATCGGTATGCAAGATTGGAACTCAATAAGAAAACATCAAATTAATAAAGCATAATAAAAGTTATAGAAACACAAGCATCCTATGTTCACAAGTCTGAATACCCACTAGGGGTTTAGCTCTCCATGGAGCAATACAAAATCAATAATGCTTTTAAGAACATATGCATAAAAACCATAAAGAAAACCCCCTTGTAGATCGTATCAATGGTCTTGTGGAGCCGCACGTCTTCTCCAATGAATCCCTTGTCAAGCCTAGGGCACACCTCACCGAATCGATGCCGATGAAATCTCCCCCAATAGCTTTCTTCCAATGAATGTCAATGCCGATGCCGTATAATCGACTTCAAAGACCTCCAAGAACCTCTCCAAACCCTAGCCGAAAGCCCCCCAAAAAGATAGGCAAGAGATAGAAGGAGGGTCCCCAAACAGATATGAAAACGGGCTATTTATAGGCTGAAATCAGAGTTCCACACACCCCTGTGGATTTTTCAAATGGGCCAGAAGAATTTCCACATGGCTGTGTGGAAATTCTGTTTTGCTGATTTTCGGCAGACTGTGAAAAGTAACTTGCTATAGTGTTTTGCTATAATATTAGCTACAGTAACTGCTATAGTACTTCGCCAAAATGCTCCCAAATTAATCATTCTTCATCGAGGCCATTGAATTGGGCACACAATCAACGTTAAATTATGTCGATTACTTCATTTCTCTTCATTGGCAAAGTTCTCCAATGCTACACGAGTTAGACTTTTGTTAATGTGGCTGCCCTTGTGCCCCTCCAATGGAGGTTGGCACACACCGACAAGTCTAAACTTGTGCCTTATTCCTTGCTTGGTCTGAGAACTCCCCAATAATGGCGAACATAACCTATTCTTGCTTCTTTCTTCTCCAAATTGGCTCCACAACCCTACAATGCACAAAAGCACACAAATGCACACAAATTAATGATCAAATCTGAGAAAAGTAATGCTCAATGTAAGACAATTATACTTTGTATTAGTATAACACAAGCACTTATCAAAACCCTATTATTATTATGTTTGTATGACATTGTTATTATGCTTTTCTTCAATTAATGAATAAAATTGAGTTTCAATCTTAATTGCATCTTGTGTCGATTTTCCCTTAGATGTGACACTAGGGTTGAGAATCGTCTAGGTTATCCTTTGGAGGTGTGACAATTCCTATAGGGTTAGACTAATTAAGATTGAAGAAGGTTGAGATGGTGAGTCGTGAGGTAGCGAAATGTCCCCTTTCCTATCGAGTGTGATTCTCCCTACCTCCGTGTTCCAAGAGTCATTAACAATCGAGATAGAGCGAAGTGCTAGGAGACGAACTCCCCTAGGGCTTATTTGCGCGAGCAACAGAGTGAAGGGTTGAAGTGAATCCTAGTGCTCGGGCTTAATTTAGACTAGGGTTCTTCCACCTCGATCAAAGGGTTAGAACTATACATAGGAACAGGGTTTATCACTAGGAATCCCTAGAACTTAAAGCAATCCTACATAGTGTGAGGCTTAGGAAGACGAACTCCTCTAGGGCTTAGTTGACAGGTCAACGAGAGTTAAGGGTCGTAGTGAAAATCTAATGCTGGGGCATAGTGTTTGGATTAGTCACGGTTGACCTTAGGTTTGGGACCGTGTGTTCAAGGATATCATCGACTCATTTAACATCAATAGAGAAGTATAATAGCATAGTCCTCCACTAGAAGCATAAGTCCTAGGGGTAGCTTGTCCGGGTACCCTATTTCATTCATTGATTGTCCTTCTCTATTTACTTCTACTTGCACTCTCTTACCTTTCATATTTCTATTCTATTTCTTGCTCTTTACAATTGCTTTTACACCACACATTGATTCTATTCTCACCTTCCCTATTCGCATTAGTTAATTAGCAATTACTTGTGTCTTTGATCCCTATTCCCTGTGGATTGGACTACCCACTCACCAGGGTAATATTATTACTTTGACAAACCCGTACACTTGTGGGATACACGCAAGGGGTCGTGTCAATAACACAAGGTTTAATAGTTGTAAAATGTTAAATGATTCAAAAGTGTAACAGTAACCAAGATAGTATACTTAACGAGCATAAACAAGAATTCAAGTTCGCGTAAATAATATATACTATTAATAACCATTATAAAAAATAAACAATTTAAAACCAATTATAATTCCAAACACATCTGTTCCTTTCAATAATTACATAAAACAGGGGTTTAAGAAATCTCAATCGATGACCAAATCTTACATGAATAAATAGAAAATGCAAAATAAGAATGTTCTTTAAAATCCAACAATCATAAAATATTGTAGATATCAAGTATAAAACGATGAATGTGAGCTTTTCTCCAAGAAATGCAAGTCAACAACCTTTTTAATTGCATAAAAAATCTAAGACAAATTTTAGATCCAAAATCATATATTTCTTTTAGTAACTCATCAATTTAGAAGTTTGAGAAATAAACAATTCAAAAATACATAATATCCCAAGTAGCCCCCAAAAACCTCCATCACTAACCATGACCTCGGTTAGGTCAGGAGCCACCAAGATACAATCTCTTGGCATTGGCTGCTGGGAAGCCCGTGTGGTGACTCCGAACAACCCAACAATATCCAAGGTAGGATTTTATGTTCCAACCTAAAATTGGATAACATGTTTAATAGTTTTTCCATGCCACCTCAACTAAGTCAGCCCGTGGAAACCGTCTACTTCCTACTATAGTAAGTATTGGGGATCCCCCCATGTCACTATCAAAATATTTAAATAATAATCCAGCATGTAGGCTCAATATGTACATTAACATGATAGCATAAGTCTCATCAAGAGATCAAAAGTGTTCACATACAAACTTTTCACTCCAAGAGTGAGCAAACTGATTATAACATCTTTAATAAAAACATTTCCATCAAGAAAACTTCAATTGAGAATAATCCTTAAAAATATACTTCAAGTATAACATCATCAGAATATATTTCAAGTTAGTTTTGCACAACTAATTTAACATCAAAATAAGAATACCCAGTTTAATGAATCCATGCTCTTTGAAACATAATAACTTAAATATATGGTTTAAAATCATAAGTAATATGTTCTTTGCAAAATTCTTCAAAATAAATAAAATCATAAATCAACATAAATCTAAGCATTGTAGAAAACTGACACGACCCCTTGCGTGTGTCCCGCAAGTTCACGGGCTTCTCGAAGTAATAAATTTACCCTGGTGAGTGGGTAGTGAAATCCACAAGGAATAGGGATTTAAGGCACGAGTTTTCACTATTTAGCTAAGCGATGTACGGTGAGTGTGAAGGGAATCAATGAGTGAGTGTGAAAGCAAATATAAAGAGATAAGAAATAAAATAGAAAGATGGAAGGTAAGAGAGTGCAAGTAGGAGTAAATAGACAAGGACTAGCAATGGATGAAATAGGGTACCCGGACAAGCTACCCCTGGGACTTATGCATCTAGTGCAAAACTATGCTATTATACTTTCCTATTGACGTTAATTGAGTGGAGGATATCCTTAAACACACGGTCCCAAACCTAAGGTCAACCGTGACTAACCCCAACACTATGCCTCAGCATTAGGTTTTCACTACGATCCTTGACTCTCGTTGACCTGTCAACTAAGCCCGAGGTGAGTCCGTCTTCCTAAGTCTCACACTACATGGGATTGCTTTAAGTTCTAGGGATTCCTAGTGATAAACCCTGTTCCTATGTATAGTTCTAACCCTTTGGTCTAGGTGGAAGAACCCTAGTCTAAATTAAGCCCCAACACTAGGATTCACTTCAAACCTTCACTCTGTTGCTCGCGCAACTAAGCCCCAGGAGAGTTCCACTCCTAGCACTTCACTCTATCTCGACCGCTAAGAAATCATGGAACACGGAGGTAGGGTGAATCACACCGGAGGGCAAAGGGGATGTTCCGCTACCTCATGAATCACACTCTCAACCCTCTTCAATCTTAAGTAGTCTAGCCCTATAGGAGTTATCACACCTCCAAGGGATAACCAAAACTGTTCTCAACCCTAGTGTCACGGCTAAAGGAAAACAATTACAAGAAACAATTAAGATTGAAAATCGAATTTATTCGTCAATAATGGAAAAGTATAATAACAATGTCATAGAAACATAATAATCCTTGGGTTTACAAGTCGGAATACCAACAAGGGGTTTAGCTCTTCATGGAGCTATACAAATCCATCAAAATATAAAAGTGAACACAAATAGAAAGCATAGATGAAAACCCCCTTGCGTATGATGTGGCCGTGGTCTTATGTGGCTGCTGGACATCGACGATGATGCTGATGAGGCGCTCTGAACTTCCACGAAGTCCTCTCCGAAACCCTAGCCGCCCTCTCCAGAAGTTGGGAGAAAATATTGGGAAAAAGATGTGTAAAAAGTCTCCAAAACGGGCTTTCATAACATTGAGTCACGGTTTTAAATTGGTTGAAATCGGGATTTCACATGGCCATGTGGAATTTCCACGCGCCCGTGTGAAGTTGCTGGAATGCTGATTTTCGGCAGACACTAAACAGTAGCTTGCTACAGTATTTTGCTATAGAGCTTTGCTGAAACGCTCCCGAATTCACCGTTCTTCATCGAGGCCATTGAATTAGGCACACAATCAATGATAGATCATGCCGATTGCTTCGAATATCCTTATTGGTCAAGTTCTCCTAAGCTACACGAGTTAGACTTATTGTGAATGTGACTGTCCTTGTGCCCCTCCAAAGGAGATTGGCACACACTCACAAGTCTAGGCTCGTGCCTTGTTAATTGCTTAGTCCGAAAACTCCCCAACAACAGCAAACATGATCTAACTTTGTTCTTTTTCTTAAAAATAGCTCCACAAACCTACAATGCATAAAAGCACACAAATGCACACAATTTAGTGAGAAAATCTAATAAAAGAAATGTTCATTGTAAGATAATAACGCTTCGCGTCATCATAACACGAGCACTTATCAAACTCCCCCACACTTAAGCTTTTGCTTGTCCTCAAGCAAAAATAACCCGTGAAAGTACTTAGGAAGAACAATTGAAAGTGCTCGGCCTTAGGTTCACCAAAAAGTGTGCAAAAGAAGTATTTTACAAGTAAGGGGAAATCAAAACATTGCATAAAGTTATCATTGCTCTAGCTAAAAACTCGAATCAAAAAGAAAGAGAACTCGAAAATGTGCAAGTGTGTGAATTCACTCAAGAGAAACCAAAGAGTACTCCTCAAACTCTTGTTATAAGGACTTATTTATGTACACAAATTAGGGAGATAGTAGCTTCACTCATCCTCTAAGGTAGCCCTTTCCTAGGCGGCCGCCAAAGGTGGCTTTCACTATATCGAGGAGGTAGCTCTTTCTACTAGGGTAGTAGCTTTTACGCTTCCCATGAGATAGCTCTTTCTCTCATTAGGGCATAACTCATATCCAACTTATGAGAGTAGCTACATACTTCATAGGAGATACCTCTTTTCCACCACAAATGCAGAGAAAAAAAGCTGAACTAATATTCACAAGATCACATTTTTTTCAGCAATATAGCACTTAAAAGCTTACTAAGCAATACCAAACTAGTCCTTAAAACTTCGAGTTTGAATTTCCAACAGATTTCAAGAGTGAGTTGTGTGAGATTGGACAATCGAGCAAAAATTCCATAAAATTCAAGTAAAACTAGAGCATGATAGGATACAATGTTAAAAATTCTCCTAAACTCTAAGAATACAACCGTTGCAACTAAGGTGAACCGCCATAGGCTACATGAGCATAAGTAATTGAACGCACAAGTAAAAGTGTGTGAAATGTCAACTCCCCCCCTCCCCACACACACTTAAGATGTACATTGTCCCCAATGTACTCATGAAAGCACAATAAAAAGTAAAACAATTAACACAAGTAATGTAGGGGTAGCCAATTGAAACATTACTCCCCTGAACTCCAACTGTTGCGTTTGAAGGAGCTAGGTTCATTGAGAGTTGAGTCTCAATGGTTTGTGGAGCACACACAGTCCCATGACCATGCCTATGACTATTCCTCAAATTCCTTACATCCAAGACCATCTGCATACATACACAAGGGTTTAGTATAGCTCAAGAAGAATCAAAATAAAAACTCGCGTATATAAAGATAGAGAAATGTAATACAACTCGAGAAAATAAAATTAAATGAAAAATAAAAGATAAACTCATAAGGAGAATCCTTTCTAAGTACTACAAGTCCAAATAATACATAAAGTGCAAAAGAAAGAAAACTAAAATAAACTATGACGCCTCAGCGTTGGTGTCCTGTGTCGCTGACTCAGGTACTACTGCTATGGGCTCTGAAGGTGCTGGTGGATCAGCTGATGGTGCAGGAGATGGTGGTGGAGTTGAGGCTCTAGGTTGCACCACAAAAGGAGATGTCGACACAGATAGCTCTAGTAACTAAAGGATGGCGGCAAGCTGTGCCGATGTACATGTGAATTATGCTGCCTGGGTGGCCCTAACCTCGGCCGACTCGCTCTGCAGAACACCCACAGCACTCTCGAGGTGTTCAAGTCAGTCCTGGCATTGAGAGGATGAAAACATGCCCACTGGAGGTGGCTCCTGCGCTGTGGGTGGTACCTGTGTCTCTGTCTGTACGGGAGGTGGCTCTAATGCCTGATGTGATCCCTCGGCCTGCTATCCCTCTATAGACTCTGAGTGGGGCATAATCATGGTGTATACTCCTGGTCCTGATCTGTGGACCATCCCTATCATCCTCAAAGTCTCTCTCCTAAGTGGAGCTAGTACAAAAATCTTCTCGAACCCTCACACTCCATCTCGGAGACCCATCCCGATAAGGAGTCTCGTGATGTATGGTCCTAAGAAGATTACTCCAACCCTAGGATACTTGCCCTGGTGGTGCAAGTACTCTGCTAGGATGTTCCCTAGGGCGAGTGGCTCACTCTGTACCATGGAGTGCAGGTAGAGCAACTCCTGTCGACTCAATACCCTTGTACTATCCCCCCTGCCGCTCACTGATCGGCTCAGTACTACGTGTATGTATCTGTAGGCCGGGCGGGATAGGCATGTAGCCTTTGAGACCCTTGGCTCATACTGCTCGTCTCCACACAAAGCCCTATAAGCTCTCTGAGGTGTCACAATCCCTGGGTAGTCTGTGGGCAGTAGCGAGTACTCCTCAGTCTTTGTAAATGCTTCATCGTAGAAGCCCATCCTGACTGAAACTGAGTAACACTGAGACTGAAATGCTACCTGAGTGCACAAAAGTGAATCGTATCTGTATCTGTAAAACTTCAGTATCCTCGGTTGAACTTAAAGGTCGATAAGACCTCGAGTGTAAGTGCTCGAGTGGCTGGCTCACGGATAAACAGCAACCGGTCCCAACTACTTACTGCCAGCAGCTTCTCCACCTCAGTAGCTATAGTATCACCCCCTGTATCTCTCTCAGTGCGCTCAAGTCCGGGTAGCGCGACTGACCAAATCGGAGCGCCGATAACCTCTTGAACCTGGCCCGGTGCTCTAGTAAAGAAAAATCCATCTCCTCGGGGGGTGGGGTAGGCTCACGAGGCTCTTGAGGTCGTTTCCCGGCTTGTTTCCTAGACCTGGAGGCCATACATGCAAGACTAAGAATAAAAACTAGTCAAATCCAACTGAAAAACTCACTCTGCAGGAATCCACACGGCCGTGTGGAAATTCCACACGCCCATGTGGATCGTCTGGCGGACAGAGCTCCATGGCTGTGGAGGCTAACATCTCGTTTTTACACTTTAATTTGCTCTAAAATCTTTCTAAACATGCTCGCATATACTTTAATCATTTAAACCAAGCGAAATAATCAAGAAGAATGAATTAAATCAAGAATTGATGAAGAGAAAGGGATTGAAGTTCTTGCCGGCGGTGTGGATAAGTAAACTTCGAAATCAGCCGAAAAACCTGAAATAAAACCTCTAAAACTCTTGGAGAAGATCGGGGGAGTACAAGAGAGGGTCGGAGAGCGGTTTGGAGTGGAAAAATCAAGAGGCACGAGTGAAAACGAAAAGAAAATCGCGGCTTTTGAAGTTCTGGAAAATTTCACATGGCCGTATGCCTCTATAATTAGGGTTTACAGGGGGCGGTACACGCCCCTGTGTGCACTCTGGTTGCTCTCTGGGCTACCCACATGGCCGTGTGAGAACCCCATATGGCCATGTGCCTTCACAGGGGGCTCCACAGGGGCTTGTACACGTCCCTGTGGATTCACGAGAAGCACTTAAGGTCTTTGAAGATTTTTGCACGGCCGTGTGGAAATTCAACACGGCCGTGTGCCCAACCTGGCCAATAACACAAGGCCAGCCACAGGGGAACCCACATGCCCCCGTAGCTTCTCTGGTTCATCCCGAGAACCTCTAAGTGTTCCACACGGCGGTGTGAAGACTCCACACGGCCATGTGCCGTTCACAAACTCTCCCACAGGGGCAGCCACACGCCCTTGTGGTTTCTTGGGAAGGAAGGGGGGTCTCTGCAGAATTTCACATGGCCGTGTGCCTTAAGACATGGGTACTCACAGGGGCACCCATACGGCCCCTATGACGCTCGGGAATGAAAGTCCAAGTTCTGCAAGATTTTCACACGGTCGTGTGCCCCTTCTGAGGTATCTCACAGGGGCAAGGTCACGCACCTGTGCCCTCACTGGTTGAGCCCTAATTGGTAACACACGCCCGTGTGGAAATTCCACACGGTCGTGTGTTTTCTCTGGTTTACTTAGAAAAATTCACAAACTCTACAGAAAATTCAGAAACACAAATATGATGCTCAGAGCCTGTGAAAACCATTGAAACACGACCAGATACCATGGAAAACATGCTCAACTCACTCAAACTTCGTCAATTATCGTTTAGGCACATGAAAACATCAACAATCCACAAAAATATCATAGCACATGCATTAAAAATTCAGGACACCAAAACTAAGACTCTTATTCATGCTAGAACTAAACTAGATCCTAGAAAAGCTATAAAACCTTGGGTTGCCTCCCAAGAAGCGCTTGTTTAACGTCACTTAGCTTGACGTACCTGGCCTTACCTTACGGGGGCTCATGAATGAAGGTTACCCTCTTCCCTACAACCTGAAAGCCTACAGAACATAATTTTTGTAGACTAGAGGAAGAGTTGTCGAATTTGTTACCACACAAGGGTGAAACAACCTTACCCCGTGAATGCTCATCCCCCTTTGTGTTGAGGTTCTTCTTGTGGCTCTTTTCGACCTCTTCATCCTCCAAATCATCTTCTTCTTGAGTTCTAGTTCAGGATTGATTTCTTTCTCGACTAGATCGAGCGAAAGTACTTCTTCTTCGATCTCCACATCTTGGTCCGCCCACCGTTCATATGGATCCGGGTTCAACATTTCTTGCATATAATCATCAATTAGTTCATCGGTGGTGTCAAGAAAATATAAAGTATCATCAAAGTCAAGAGAGTGTCTCATGGCTTCAGCGAGGCGGTATGTAAGCTTGTTATCTCCAACTCGCAATGTGAGCTCCCCGCCGTCCATGTCAATAAGAGCCTTGGAAGTGAGCAAGAATGGCCTTCCAAGGATCAATGGCACCTCGACATCCTCATCGACGTCCAACATCACAAAGTCCACAGAAAATATGTATTTGTCCACTTTTACTAACACATCTTCCACAATCCCCCTCGGATGCCTCACCGATCAGTCCACAAGTTGAAGTGTCATCTGAGTTGGTCTAGGCTCACCCAACCCAAGCTTTTGGAAGACAGTGTAAGGCATGACATTGATGCTTGCACCCGACTCAGCCAATGCCATTTCTTCACCAAAGTTGCCAATGTTGCACGGTATAATAAAACTTCCTGGATCTTTTCTCTTACTCGACATGTTCTTTTGTAAGACGGCCGAGCAATTGGCATCAAGGATCATAGATGCACTATCCTCCAATTTCCTCTTGTTAGTCAAGAGGTCCTTCAAGAACTTCGCATACTTGGGCATTTGGGCCAATGCTTCCGCTAACGGTATGTTGATGTTCAACTATTTAAAAATACCCAGAAATTTCTTGTATTGTTTATTCTCTTGGTCATTCTTCAATCGCGAAGGATAGGGGATCCTCGGCTTGTTGGGTGGGGGTGCCACATCTTTTTCCTTTAATGTTTCTTCTCCGATCTCCACGATCTCGGGTGCTTCTTTTGTCTTCTCTAGAGGGAAATTTCTCTCGACCTCTTTTTGACTTCTCAAGGTGATTGCCTTCAATTGCTCCCTTAGATTGGTCTCCATATTACTAGGCAAACTACCTTGAGGTCTTTCCGCGTCTTCGCAATTTGCCACACTTGATTCTCTAAATTATGTAAGGAGGCGGTGTGATTGCGAAGTATGATGGTCGCCACGCGACACGCTAAAGAAGCGAGCACACGATTCCCCGCTGATAAACGCGTAACTGTACTTATTACTTATGTCTGTTTACATATTTATCGAGTATTTTTATATGTGTCGATGCCCGTTTTCGGTCTAAATTGGTTTATTTCGTGTTACAGGCACAGAAGATATCGTGGGGAGCTTGACAACGAGATTTTAGAAGAAATCAACAAGAAAAGGCCATTTTCGAGCCCGGTACTGTAGAAGCACTGACTGACCGCATACGGCTAAGTCTGGAGATCCATACGGGCACCCATACGGGCACATGACTGACCGCATACAGCTCCTGTAACAGTGACACTGTACCAGGTTTCCTGTAGCAGTGGTACGCATTTGTACTATAGCACTCCACTGCAGCAACTTACACAAAACTCGGGGAGCTATAGTGCCCGTATGCCTGCCCGTATGCCAGCCCGCATAACTTGCTGGAATTGGGTTTTTAAGGAGGGGAGTTCATTTTTTCTAAGGGAGGAAGCCCTAGGTCTTGAGCACACTTGCCACCATCTTCAAATCGAAGCTAGGACCTGCCGTCGGAGGCCATTTCCAGGGAGAGAATGACAAGGAGAGAGACATACGACGAGATCCACCTTCTTGATCCATAGTTGAGAGGAGAATCGACAAGGGAAGCCACTTTTTTGGTGGCGTCTTTGGAACCTCATTCGGCTCTACCTTTTGAGGGGGTGTTCTTGTCTTTGTATTTGGTTGTTTCCATGTATTATCTTGAGTATTTTGTGTTCATGAGTAACTAAACCCCAAGGTCAACGGATGTAGGTGAACCTTGGGGGTGAACTTGTGTAGGATGCTTGCTCGACTTGTTTTATGCATTTTGGGACTTGTTTGTGATCCTTGTTTGGTGTAACTGAATGCTTGGTATGCATGAGAACTCTGTGTATCAATGTTTAGAAAATGCTAGGAAGCATGACCATTGCCCTAGTATTAGGCTCACCAAGCTTGGTAGGGACACATGTACTTATACGCCGTGACCATCGGATATTTGTACCCCTCCAATTGTTAGGGTTGACGTAGTTTGTGTCTTCTCCCTAACTTGAGAAACCTATTGTGCCCTTTGCAATCGTGTGAGGACTCTAGCGGAAGGAATTCTGTACTCGATACTTGTACCGGATTAGGGACCGATTTCCTTGACCATCGGGTTGATCTAATTAGGTGTTTCTCGGTCCAAATTACCCATTTGCATGCTAGTTAAGGCAACTCCCGCACTTTAGTAGCCCCCTTTGGGAATCCTCATCCATGACCCTCTGTTTACATTGTTTCTACCCTCCGATTATTACCTCTGCCTTAGAGTAATTCTCTTGCATGTTAATTGTCTTTTTACCTTTTATTTGCACAACACTTGAATTGATCGGCCAAACAATCATACAAAGAGGAAGTAAAGGTAGATTCTCGGGCCCTTGGGAATACGACCCCCTCGCGCCTGCGTGATGGGTATTACTTGATGACTCCGTGCACTTGCTGGTCCACCATCAAATTTTTGGTGCCATTGCCGGGGAACAACGATAGATATTCGGAAAACTTAGAGTTGGTTGATTTGGCCATTGTTCTATTTTCTGTTTTTCGTCATTGTATATATTCCGTTTCATTCATTTTATTCTGTAAATATATCTTATCTATTGTTGAACCATGTCTTCATCAGGGGACTGGAGTAATTATTATCGTTCTCAGGAGGCGCATCTTCACTACTCAAGTGTAGGGACTACATTGAACTCTCCAAGCTTTTATGATGATCAGTGGAGGAGGCAGTACTATGAAGACTCAACCAGCTTTATCATGGAAAATCATGACATTGGATCTTTTCTCCAACAGTATATGCGGACAGAAAGGATGGATCTTGTACGGTATTCTGGACCATCTAGCTATCAACTTGATCCCATCAACAACTGGCCGGAGAATAATTCAAACGGACACTTAGAGTCATTGGCTCCAGTTGACAAAGGGACAGATCAAACGGGATCAGAAGGGTCAAGAGAATGGGATTATGTGCAGGAAGAGAACTTGAATTCTGTGGGAGTAGAGATACAAGTAATGAAAGACAACTCTGGGAATGATAGCTCATCTGAAATGGAAGATCAGAGAAGTGGCAAGCATGATTTAAGCAATTATGGGAGATTGAAATCATCACTTGAAGAACCTCCTGAACTGGAATTGAAGCAACTACCGGACCATCTAGAGTATGCCTTCTTGGGGGAAAATTCTACACTTCCTGTTATCATCGTAGCAAACTTGATCGGATAGCAGAAGGATACGCTCTTGGATGTACTAAAGAAACACAAGAAGGCAATTACTTGGAAAATCACTGATATTAAGGGGATCAGTCCGTCATTCTATACTCACAAAATTCTTATGGAAGACAATCACAGGCCTGTGGCGATACCCCAACGAAGACTGAACCCTAACATGAAAGAGGTAGTAAAGAATGAAGTTATCAAGCTCCCTGATGCGGGCATTATTTACCCCATTTCTGACAGTGCATGGGTGAGTCCAGTTCAGGTAGTACCCAAGAAAGGGGGTATGACAGTTGTGACCAATGAGAAGAATGAACTGATACCTACCAGAACAGTAACAGGATGGAGGGTTTGCATAGACTACAAAAAGCTTAATGATGCTACAATGAAGGATCATTTCCCCCTACCCTTCATTGATCAGATGCTTGAGCGACTTGCCGGCCACTCGTACTATTGCTTCTTTGACGGTCTCTCTGGATATTTTCAAATTCCTATAGCTCCAGAAGATCAAGAGAAGACTACTTTCACTTGCCCTTATGGTACTTTCACTTACCAGCTGATGCCTTTTGGGCTTTGCAATGTGCCGGCCACTTTTCAGAGGTGTATGATGGCCATCTTTGAAGACATGGTAGAAGACATTATGGAAGTGTTTATGGATGACTTCTCCATGTTCGGTGACTCGTTTGATCTATGCCTCAAAAACCTTGAACGGGTCCTGAGTAGATGCGAGGAAACAAATTTGGTGCTTGGTTGGGAGAAATGTCATTTTATGGTCAAGGATGGCATTGTCCTGGGACACAAAATTTCAAAACAGGGGATTGAAGTGGATAAGGCAAAGGTCGCTACTATTGAAAAACTTCCCCCTCCAACTTCAGTGAAGGCAATCAGGAGCTTCCTAGGACATGCTGGGTTTTATAGAAGATTTGTGAAAGACTTCTCTTCCATCGCCCGACCATTGACAAAACTGTTAGAGAAGGATGCTCCTTTTAAATTCAATAGTGATTGCATGAATGCTTTCTTAACCCTCAAGAAGAAACTGGTAGAAGCACCAATCATGGTTTCTCCTAAACTGGAGTTTGCCATTTGAGCTGATGTGTGATGCGAGTGACTATGCTGTGGGTGCAGTGCTTAGGCAATGAAGGGACAAACACTTTCATCCTATCTACTATGCAAGTAAAACTTTGAATTATGCTCAAGAGAACTATACCACTACCGAGAAGGAATTGCTGGCGGTAGTCTTTGCATTTGACAAGTTCCGGTCATATTTGGTGTTGTCCAAGGTGATTGTTTACACAGACCATTCTGCCCTAAAGTATCTGTTGAGCAAGTTGGATGCCAAGCCTCGACTGATCCGCTGGGTGCTACTTCTTCAGGAATTTAACTTGGAGATAAGAGATAAAAAAGGGGCAGAAAACCTAGCTGCTGACCATCTCTCCCGCCTTGAGGGTCCCAATGACGACGTATTAGAAAAGAGAGAAATCAATGATTCATTTCCTAGAGAACAATTATGTACTATTCAGGTGGTAGCAACAGATGAAACCCCATGGTTTGGCGACTTTGCCAACTTTCTAGCTGCGAAAACATTCCCTAAGTGGCTCACTCACCAATAACGGAAGAAGTTCTTTGCCGACCTGAAGTATTATATTTGGGAGGACCCCCATTTATTCAGGGTTTGCTCGGATCAGATTGTCAGAAGGTGTGTTTCACTAGGGGAAGGGCAAGATATCTTGAAGCATTACCATTCTGGGACGACAGGTGGTCATTATAGTGGAACCGGACTGCTAGGAAGGCCCTTGATGCGGGGTTTTATTGGGCGACTATGTTCCAAGATGCACAAAAATTGGTGCAACATTGTGACAGGTGCTAGAGAACGGGTAATATCTCAAAAAGAGAGGAAATGCCTCAATCATGGAATCAAGAATGTGAAGTATTTGATGTTTGGGGAATCGACTTCATGGGACCGTTTCTTAGTTCACAGGGCAACAAATATATCCTGGTGGCAGTGGACTATGTCTCCAAGTGGGTGGAAGCACAGGCCCTCCCATCGTGTGATGCACGAGTTGTTGTGAAATTATTAAAAAAAGTGTTTTCCCGGTTCGGAGCACCCAGGGCAATCATTAGTGACCGGGGCACTCATTTCTGCAACTCTCAGTTTGAGAAGGTTTTGAAACGATATGGTGTGTCTCATAGAATCTCAACCGCTTATCACCCGCAAACTAGTGGTCAAGTGGAGGTATCAAATAGGGAATTGAAGCGCATCCTTGAGAAAACAGTTAGCCACCACAGGAGGGATTGGGCCGACCAGCTTGATGATGCACTCTAGGTGTATAGAACAGCATACAAGACACCTATTGGGACAACACCATATAGATTGGTCTATGGAAAAACATGTCACTTGCCGGTTGAACTAGAATGCAAAGGCTTATTGGGCCATAAAGCAACTCAACTTTGATCCTAATTTGTGTGATCGCAAGCGAAAACTCCAATTAAATGAGTTAGAGGAATGGCGATCCTTGGAGTATGACACATCGATAAGGTATAAGGAGAAAATAAAGGAATACCATGACCGGCATATTAAACGAGCCAAGTGTTTCCAACCCGGGGACCAAGTATTACTATTCAATGTAAGATTAAAATTATTCCCCGGGAAGTTAAAATCACGATGGCATGGCCCCTAAACTGTCACTCAAGTGTTTCCTCATGGCGCCGTCGAGATATCTCATTCACAAATGGAAACCTTTAAGGTCAATGGGCACCGGTTGAAACATTATTTCTCGGGGAACAATACTTCACACAAGGTTGGAGGTAATTCGACTTCCTTTGATCCACCATGATGATGAGGTAAGAGGCGTCGAGCTAAAGACGTTAAACAAGCGCTCCTTGGGAGGCAACCCAAGCATTTGAATTCCTTGCAAGTTCATTTTCGTATTTCTAGTTTGTGTGTTTCCGTGTTTTTCGTATTTTTGAAGTGTTAGTGCTTGTTGTTCTTTGCTTTTTAAATGTGTGTTTGTGGTTGTTTAGCCATCTTTCTCAATTTTTTTTATCATGATTTTCAATGGTTGTCATGCGTTCTTTAATTTTTGATTCATTGTGTTGCATCAAATTCCATGTTTTCAATGGTTGTTTGTGGTTTCGGCTTTGTTTTTCATGAGTTTTTAGGGTGTTTGGATGAGTCCTTGATGAAAAATCTGCAAACAGGCCGTTTCTTGAGCATATGCCTGCCCATATACAAATCCAGAACTTCATACGGGCATGCATATGGGCATATGCCTGCCCATATACAAATCCAGAACTTCATACGGGCATGCATATGGGCATATGCCTGCCCATATGGAAAACCAGCAAACCATACGAGCAACCACATGGGCATATGCTTGCCCATATGGTTTGCTGGATGGCTTTAACCCTTCTTCAACACATTTTTCTGCACTATTCACCCAACCTCTCATCATCTTCTTTCCTTCTCCTCTTCATTTCTCCATCATTTTCCTTCATTCTTTTTGCACAAAAAGGCTCTCCTCATCCTAGAGAACAAGTTTTTGGAAGATTTTTGAAGGTTTATCGAGTTTTTATCCGGATTCCACTTTATCTTCACTTGGGTGCCCTAGATTGAAGTAAGCTCATTAACTCTCCATTTCTAGGGTTTTTCTTTGTGTTTTTGGGCTGAAATTCTTGGGAAGATTGTTGTGAATGTGTCTTGTGAATGTTTGCCTTGATTCTAAAGCTTTGTAAACTTGGTTTTCTACTTTTACAAGAAGAGACTCTTGCAAAATTTTCCTGAGTTTACTGTAGGAACACTTAGATTTCAGCCCATTAATTCCATTGAGCATTCTTTTCATATATTTTTGGTTTGATGAAGCTTGTATGGTCTTGTAGGGATGCCAACCAAGCATGTGGCTTTAAAGCGACCCCCAGAGGAGCTCTCCACCGCCCGCCTTTGAGCCTAGATTCACCGATGAAACCCACAAAGCCCGTTATGCCCTTTTGTCAAGGAAGAAGTTCGGTGTTGTCCGCATGATTGATTGGGAGACTTCGAGGGTTTTGAACCTAGATCATACCATCCGGGAATACATATCGCATGGTGGTTGGAGAAAGGTTTTTGAGATTGATGAGCCCACCTACAAGGAGATTACGTTAGAGGTACTTAGCTCGATCGAGGTGTATAGTCCTCACCCCTACACCCGACAAGTTAGCCATGTATCCTTCAGAGCATTCGGCAAGAAGCATAAGATCTCTCAAGACCAGTTGGTAGTTTATCTTGGACTCTACACAAATGAAGACATTCACACCTCGAAGTTCAAAAATTTGCGGCGAGATTTTCCGCACCCAGTCAACCATAAATCTTTCTGGAAGTTCATCGCTTGCACGTCATCAATGAAGGCTTCCACAATGGCGGACCCTGCTCACCGATACATTCAGGCTTTGCTATCCAGAGGTGTGAGCGATCGAGTTGATTCTACCGAGGTAGTTACTCGTACTAACTTACTTATGCTCTACAGCATCATCGAGCGTTACCCCATACACCTGGGCTATCTTCTTGCTGAGTTTCTTTCCCACCATGGGACCTCGACTTGCCTTGGGATGATATTTGCCGGCCCATACATTACACGTTTGATCAGGGGCCTTGATTTGATTGAGCTCACCCGGGGCATGCGAGTTGTGGGGACTGTCACCCCGCTTGGACTGCCGACTTTACTTGCTATGGGGATGGTTGTGAGATCAGGGACCACGTATCAGCTTAAACACCCGGCAGAAGGAACGTCACGAGACCCTGGGGCCTCGCAAGATTCTGAGGCAGGATCTGGCTCTGAATCGGAGTCTACTCCCGAACCTGAGCCCGACACCGGGGCCAGTACATCTTCTCTTGAGGCTAGGTTCGCGGAGTTTCGCCTCGAGGTTCAGCAGCAACATCAGACACTAGAGAGGGGACAGAGCCGCATTGAGAGCTGCGTTGCTGAGATCCTCACAGTCCTGCGTAGCTCATCTTCGTCTGCCGGCATTTCGTCCGCCACGACCACGTGCATGGCTTCACTACCTCCACCAGAGAATTAGACTCATGACACCAACTTTCAGTTTTTATTTTTCTTTTCATGTTATTTGTCTTTTGTTTGCATGCACGTAGACTTATTTTGATGTATGTTGTACTATTTAGTTAGTTAGGGTTTTGGACCTACTAAACTATTTCTTTTTATCTAGTTTGGATTTTACCTGTTCGCTCTCCTTATTTATTTTTCGAGTCGTAATGCATTTCTTGTTGATTTTAGGACTGATCGTTGAGGATGCTTCACACATCATGGCCCTAGTGACTTACCCCAACTCACGTTCTCCTTGGATTCCTAGCATCAACTATTTGGGGAAGTCTCCTTGCTTCATCTCCTTATTTTTATTGCATACATATCACCATGTTCTACTGATTCATGTATATTAGGGACAATGTATGATTCTAGGTGTGGGGATGGAGTGCTTTGCTTTTATTGCATGCTTGTTTTACCTATGATAGCAATGACACCTAGTTTAGGACTTCCTAGCATGAAGGTTCGACAATTATGAGTTATATTTCTTCACTGTGCCTAAATGAGGTCCTGCTTTATCTTTAGTGCACCGATAGACTTTTGCCAATTTACTTCCATCTCATACTCTCCAACTGACCCATTGCAATGTTTTTGGCATTAAACTGTTAAAGTCTACTTTCAATGCACTTTTAAGAGCCTTTGAGGCCCTCTGTTATTTTCTTTGGCCTCAAGTTAGATTGCTTAACAGGTTTTATACCGGGGGATACGAGATACAATATATATATATATATATATATATATATATAATGGAGTCTATGACAGTATTCCTCTGCTAGTATAGCATGAATGCGTCTATGTTGACTGTAATCAAGTAGGATGCGTGGCTCTTGTGCCTGGCCAGCATGTGCATCCGTCTGAAAGATCTTTGTGCAGTCTACGTTAGTCATACTTAGTAAAAAAAAAAAAAAACTATGTATATATGTAAGTAAAGAATAAAGTATCTTGTCGTATCCCTTGGAGTTTGTTACACAACCACTTGAGAGCCAAAGTTTCATTCAGGACCTGAAGGACTTTTAACTGGGTATTGAGGGTGTTTTTAACAGATTAATGCCGAATTCATTGTATGTGGAGTGATTGGACACCTGTGGGTGATCCATAGTATGGAGGGTGAGGTTGGAAGTAAGCACACACTCACGGGTGCACTTTCGATGAAACAGGACTATCCTTACCCGGTTGCTAACAGAACAACTCATAATCTGTCTTTCCTTCTATCCGTGCTAGTGGGTCCTCTACTGTTGAGCTTGAGGTCGTACAGTTAATCGTTTATCTTCTTGCCCCTGTTTTTCATGTTTGTTTGCTTGGGGACAAGCAAACGCTTAGGTGTGTGGATGTTTGATAAACGCGTACCTGTACGTATTACTTATGTATGTTTGCATATTTATCAAGTCTTTTTATATGTGTGGATGCCCGTTTTCGGTCTAAATTAGTTTATTTCATGTTACAGGCACAGAAGATATCGTGGGGAGCTCGACAACGAGATTTTAGAAGAAATAGACAAGAAAAGACCATTTTCGAGCCGGTACTGTAGTAGCACTGTAGCACGGAAACTTTGGTGAAATGGCTAAGTCTGGAGATCCATACGGGCATATGACTGACCGCATACAACTCCTGTAGCAGGTTTCCTGTAGCAATGGTACTGTAGCATTTGTACTATAGCACTCCACTGCAGCAACTTACACAAAACTCGGGGAGCTACAGTGCCGTATGCCTACCCGTATGCCAGCCCGCATAACTTGCTGGAATTGGGTTTTTAAGGAAGGGAGTTCATTTTTTTCTAAGGGAGGAAGCCTTAGGTCTTGAGCACACTTGCCACCATGTTCAAATCGCAGCTAGGAGCTGGCGTCGGAGGTAATTTCCGGGGAGAGAACGACAAGGAGAGTGACATACGATGAGATCCACCTTCTTAATCTATAGTTGAGAGGAGAATCGACAAGGGAAGCCACCTCTTTGGTGGCGTCTTTGGAACGTCATTCGGCTCTACCTTTTGAGGGGGTGTTCTTGTCTTTGTATTTGGTTGTTTCCATGTATTATCTTGAGTATTTTGTGTTCATGAGTAACTAAACCCCAAGGTCACCGGATGTAGGTGAACCTTGGGGGTGAACTTGTGTAGGATGCTTGCTCGACTTGTTTAATGCATTTTGGGACTTGTTTGTGATCCTTGTTTGGTGTAATTGAATGCTTGGTATGCATGAGAACTCTGTGTATTAATGTTTAGAAAATGCTAGGAATCATGACCATTGCCCTAGTATTAGGCTCACCAAGCTTGGTAGGGACACATGTACTTATACGCCGTGACCATCAGGTATTTGTACCCCTCCAATTGTTAGGGTTGACCTAGTTTGTGTCTTCTCCCTAACTTGAGAAACCTATTGTGCCCTTTGCAATCGTGTGAGGACTTGAGCGGAAGGAATTCTGTACTCGATACTTGTACCGGATTAGGGACCGATATCCGTGACCATCGAGTTGGTCTAATTAGGGGTTTCTCGGTCCAAATTACCCATTTGCATGCTAGTTAAGGCAACTCCCGCACTTTAGTAGCCCCCTTTGGGAATCTTCATCCGTGACCCTCTCTTTACATTGTTTCTACCCTCCGATTATTACCTCCGCCTTAGAGTAATTCTCTTGCATGTTAATTGTCTTTTTACCTTTTATTTACACAACACTTGAATTGATCGGCCAAACAATCATACAAAGAGGAAGTAAGGGTAGATTCTCGGGCCCTTGGGAATACGACCCCCTCGCGCGTGCGTGAGGGGTATTACTTGACGACTCCGTGCACTTACGGGTCGACCATCACCCGCCCGCAAGTGCACGGGTCATCAAGTAATAACCTCTCACGTGAGCGCGAGAGGGTCGTATTCCCAAGGGCCCCAAGATCTGCTATTACTTCCTCCAGGAATCACTATCTAGTCTACCGAATAAAGAGTTGTTGTAAAAAACACAAATAGGAAAATAAATAAAAGAAAAGCTATAAACAAAATGGACTAAGGCACACCATACAAGCAATCTAAAAAGCAAGTAGCAATGAGAACTAGAGGCCTCGGGCTAGGATTCCCTAAGGAGAAAAACAAGTTAGGATGAATATAGAAATTAAGGCTTAAGGTTGGCAAGAGTTGGTCCGCTAGACTCGGATGTCGACTGTCCGGAACCTCCGTAGTGTAGCCCTAATCCAGTACAGGTTCCTCTATCCAGAAGATACCCCTATGATGTCATTGGGAATAGGGAGTCTTGCCTAGTGTAATTCTAATGCTCGCTCTTGGCTAGAACCACCCTAAAGCTCGCGGGGAGCTACCGTCACCCGGAACCTCCGGTGTACCAATACATTGAATCCCCCTTCAATCTATGTGGATCTAATACATGGTCGCATCCCGCGTATCCAAGTACAATCGACAAGATAAATCATAGAGTTCTCATGCGATTCACAACAATCAAGCACACATAGAATGAAACCAAGCAACAAACCAACATTAATTCATAAACAAAATCATCGTCCATGAATACAAGTTCTCCTCCCAAGGTTCACCGGACCCCGGTGGCCTTGGGAGCCTAGTTCCACATCAAAAGAGAGAATACACAAGATAATCAATGAAAATTCTCATAAGAAACTCCCTCAGATGTAGGCTAGAAGGTGGTGATGAAAGCTCACCGGATCCGCACCGATCAAGCTCCGTGATGACAACCTTGAGTGCTTCCTTCTTCTCCCCTTGAGTTTTGCTCTTCAAATTGCCTCTCGAATCCATTGATGATGGTGGAAATGGGTGGAGATGATGGTGGAGAATGGAGGAGATGATGGTGGAGAAGGATGGAGGAGAGGGTGGTGCAGTTAAACCGCTACAGTACCGATGTTGCAGTGAACGACGCCTGAAAATCCACTCTTTTATTGCCTAAAACAAGAGGATGCCTGTGAGCTTCAATAAATTGTTCGATTCATGCTGAAACAAGGCTCAATCATGCACTAGATGATGTTCCAATGCCCTGAAACAATAATAACAAATAAACGCATAAAGGGCATCGGAGTCATACAAAAATGCATGAAAGTGTATAAAATGTATATAATAAAAGTGATGTATTTAGATACTTATCAAATACCCCCCCTACTTGAGCGTTTTCTTGTCCCCAAGCAAACAAACATGAAGAACAAAAGGGATTGATAAGTGGTTAAATACACAACTTCCGGCTTAAGTTTAAGTGTACAATAGAAATGGTAAAACTCAAGATACTAAGAACAAACCACTTAAGAAATTTCATGCATTCAACGGCAATGATATAGTGTGTGTGTGCAACCCCTCTAATTCGAAGCCCTGTAGTCCAAGTCAGGTAGACAAAACCCCGAGGACCACATCTTGAGGCAAATCATGCCACTTTGTGGAATTCGGCGTTGAAGTGGTAGAGACGCTCCTAGTAGGCTCCCAAGGATCTTTCCTCTTTTGTTCGAACAACCACTGGTCATAACACTTTCTTTTGTTCTACACATATATGTACATGTATAAGTATATATTTACATTTTTTTTTTTCTGGACTAACATGAATTGCAAATCCACATTACCTGGAACTTTTCACATTCATATAAGCGCACTCATGCCTTTATAGCTTTTGGCGAGAGGCACACTCTGGTTAGGAGCGAGAACCCAGGTTACTTCGCTAGTAGGGCGGAGGAGCACTGTCCATTTTTTTTTTTTTTATTATGATCATGTTGAGCAAAAAACAAAGAGGAAAGTCCTTAAGAGTCTATTAGGAGAAATACCTAACACATCAAAGCACGAAACTCCATGAACGAGTTAGCAACTAAGAGGGTCACGAAGGTTACTGCTTTCCTAACCTAGGTGTCCAAGGTCCTACATAGGAGGTTAAGTGATGGAATGCCGAGAATGACACAAAATTCTTAAGAGTGCAAGGTTATGAGTAACTTAGCATCTATCATTGTTCTACACTATCATACACGTACTAGAATCATCAATGCCATCATTGGTTCACTAACATGCAAAATTTTCAAAAATTATCAAAGTTCACGAAAATCATATCCACCCCCCTACTTAAAGTAGTACATTGTCCCCAATGTACCTAAATCAGCATCTCAGAAATATCTATGCAATTAAAGCAAAGTAAGAGGGTTTTGTGAACTTCCCTAAGTCTCAAAGCATAATCGTGAAGTCCGTGAGATCAGGGCGGCCACCGAAGATTCCTGTAGATATGGAGGGAGAAAAGTGCGTTTGATGTCCCAATTCCACCTGCAAGGTAGAAAAGAACATCATCTTAAGGCATCCATCATACACACAAAAATAAAAACAAACAAACAAACAAACAAAGCTAAGAACAAAAGAAACAAGAAACACAAAGCACAATGTGTGGGTGCTCGAGTGAAACTTTCCAACCCAATGGTTGGCAAAACTTGAAAAGAAATGATATAAGAGGGAACATTATCAAGTTTACAACATTCTCACATCAACAAGCTTGGTAATTAAAACAAATTTAAACAATGAAAATCAATAAAGATGAGAGATACTCTTAAACCCAAAGCTAGACGACAAAATTCAAAGATGTCGGTGAAAACTCGATGAAAACAATAGATTGACAAAATTAAAACTCAAAAATGATGAGAACTTTAAGATCAATGAAAGGTTGGCCAAATGAGGACGCAAACTAAGAGGATACACCAAAAAAAATTGGAGAGAAATCGGGTGAAAGGAAGGTGAAGAAATCAGCCGCGAAGATGCTGAAATTTGGCTGAAAAATAGGCTGAAATGGCTGTGTGCGGGCTGGTGTGCGGGCTGGTGTGTGGGCCGCACACCAGGCCGCATGCTCCTCTGGCTGAGGTGTGCGGCTAGTGTGCGGGCCGCACATCAGCCCGCACACCCTTTTGGCAAGGGTGTGTAGGCTGTATACAGCCCGTACAACGCATTGTTGCGCACTAAAAGCCTCAATTTCAGTCTCCAAACATGTAAACAATGAAGAACATGCAACTCAAGCTTTACTTGGACAAAAATGACAGGTTTTTAACCACAAAACATAAAAGAAATCACCAAAATGAAGGTGAAACAAAGACACAAAAATTTAGCAAAATTGGAAGAAACGAGAGAAAGAGCTCAAAATCCAAGCGACAACATACGAAAAACTAAAATACGGAAATGGAAGAGTACGGAAACAACAGCCTGCACATGGCTCTGGCTGGTGTGTGCGGGTTGTACACAGCCTGCACACCCATAAAATGTCTATTTCTGGCCTTGGATTGTCATGAATCACCTCCCAAAAACTAACATTCTCAACCCTACATGCATAATACTCATCAAAACACAAAGATGATCATAAACAATGAAGAACGCACCGAAAATCACCAACACGAATGAAAATACTCATCCAAGTATCAAATGCAATACAAACATGAAATTAGCATACCCACACAAAGCTAAACAACCAAAACTAAGAAAACTACAACAAACAAACATACTAAGCAAAATACGGAATTTAACACCTTGGGTTGCCTCCCAAGAAGCACTTGTTTAACGTCACGAGCTTGACGTACCTCTCTTACCTCATGGAGGTTTGAAGATGGTGTGCTCCTCCCGGCCAAGTGTGGCATAGCTACTACAAAAAAAAAATGAAACGTACCTGTCGGGATGGTGCTGAGGTGGAGGTCAAGGATAAACTACCTTTTGGCCTCCATGGAAAAAGCTTGGGCCAAGAATTGTGCAATTTGAACTTGGGTGGATCCTTGGATGGCTTGAACCTCCTCTCCGCTTCTTCATGATTCCTGGCCCAAATTCCTTTGAATATCCCACCAAACTGTTTAAGTCTCCAGGGAAAGAGCTTTGGTTGAGAACTATCTAAGCTTGGCACCGGTGGGTTCTTGGGCGGCTTCAACACCCTATCCACATTTCCTTCCTCAACCATGGTGGAATTGCCTTGAACTACCATAAATGTTGTTTGGGTCTCCAAGGGAACAAGTTGGGTTGAGAACTTGTCAATATTGGCATTGGTGGATTAATTGGTGGCCTTAACATCCTGTCCACATTTCTTCTCTCAACCCCTCTTGAATAGTCAACCATTGCCCACAGAATTTGCTTGGGCCGCCACGGAAATATTTTTGGTTGGGAATTGTCCAAGCCCGCCATTGGTGGGTTCAAGCATGACCTTAGTTTTGTACCCACATCTTCAAATACAATTCCCGGAATTTTTTGAGTGCACCTGATCAAAATGGGCAGCTGGGTGGAATGATCAATATTGAGGCAAGTAGCATCTTCAATTGTGACTGATGGACTAGCTTCTACTTCCTCACATTTTTCCATGGCCAAGTTTTCATCTATCCCCCCGTCTTCTTCCATAGCAGCAACGGGTGGAACTTCTACAGCTTGCTCATTACTCTGTTTTTCCTTGTTTATTAGTTTGAGAAGTTACACCACGTGTTTCTCGACTCTATGAATAGATGCTTTGACAATTGTCACGCTTGCTTCCAATGCTCCCAAACGAGAGTCCGTGACCTGCATGTATTTGGCTAAGACATCTTCAGTGGTAAACGCCCATTTCGTTAGTGGTTGTGGGGTTTTTTGCAGCAGTCCACAGTGAGAGGGCTCCCATTGTTGTCCATAATGATGTGATGAAAAATCTAGGTACCCTCGCTGATATGGATTGTATACATGCTCGAATTGATTAGTACTGCATGCCCTTAAGGCCTCATACTCATTGATCTGCCATTTTTGAAGATGAAAATTTGCATCACCTGAGGCTTCATGAAAACCCATTGCCCTGTGCACAAAAGAAAATAAAAAAAATTAAGGTATAAGAAGAAAACAAGAATATTTACAAAAGAAAAGATAAATGACTAGAGTAGCGAGCTAGAAGTTTTCCTAGCATTCTTTGATTTCCTCGACAACGGCGACAAAAACTTGATGGTCGCCGCACGACATGCTAAAGAAACGAGCACACGACTCCCCGGCCGTAAGTGCACGGGTCATCAACTAATAACCTCTCACGTGAGCGCGAGAGGGTAGTATTCCCAAGGGCCCCAAGATCTACTATTACTTCCTCCTGTAATCACTATCTAGTCTACCGAATAAAGAGTTATTGTAAAAAACACAAATACGAAAATAAATAAAAGAAAAGCTATAAACAAAATAGATTAAGGCACACCATACAAGCAATCTAAAAAGAAAGTAGCAATGAGAACTAGAGGCCTCCCGCTAGGATCCCCTAAGGAGAAGAACAAGTTAGGATGAATATAGGAATTAAGGCTTAAGGTTGGCAAGAGTTGGTCCGCTAGACTCGGATGTAGACTACCCCGGAACCTCCGTAGTGTAGCCCTAATCCAGTACAGGTTCCTCTATCCAGAAGATACCCCTACGATGTCATTGGGAATAGGGAGTCTTGCCTAGGGTAATTCTAATGCTCGCTCTCGGCTAGAACCACCCTAAAGCTCGCGGGGAGCTACCGGCACCCGGAACCTCCGGTGTACCGATACATTGAATCCCCCTTCAATCTATGTGGATCTAATACATGGTCGCATCCCGCGTATCCAAGTACAATCGACAAGATAAATCACAGAGTTCTCATGCGATTCACAACAATCAAGCACACATAGAATGAAACCAAGCAACAAACCAACATTAATTCATAAACAAAATCATCATCCATGAATACAAGTTCTTCTCCCAAGGTTCACGGGAGCCCGGTGGCCTTGGGAGCCTAGTTCCACATCAAAAGAAAGAATACACAAGATAATCAATGAAAATGCTCATAAGAAACTCCCTCAGATATAGGCTAGAAGGTGGTGATGAAAGCTCGCCAGATCCGCGCCGATCAAGCTCCGTGATGACAACCTTGAGTGCTTCCTTCTTCTCCCCTTGAGTTTTGCTCTTCAAATTGCCTCTCCAATCCGGTTATGATGGTGGAAATGGGTGGAGATGATGGTGGAGAATGGAGGAGATGATGGTGGAGAAGGATGGACGAGAGGGTGGCCAAAGACCAAGCTTCAAACTGCCCTAGAAGCCCATATATAACCAAAATATTGAAGATCTGGTTGAGTGTGTGCGGGCTGTGTGCGGGCCGCACACAGCCCGCACACCGTTCTGTCTCCTCTGTGCGGGTAGTGAAATCGCTACAGTAACGGTGCTGAAGTGAACGGCTCCTGAAAATCCACTCTTTTATTGCCCGAAACAAGAGGATGCGTGTGAGCTTCAATAAATTCTTCGATTCATGCTGAAACAAGGCTCAATCACGCGCTAGATGATCTCCCGATGCCCTGAAACAATAATAACAAATAAACGCGTAAAGGGCATAAGAGTCATACAAAAATGCATGAAAGTGCATAAAATGTATATAATAAAAGTGATGTATTTAGACACTTATCAAAATGTAGCTTCCACCGACTAAAATCTAGGATCCAACGAAGCAACAAAACTTGTAAGGACTCTCTCAAGATCGGTCATCTTCCCCTCTAACCCGGTCACTCGGCTCTTTAAGTTCGGTGCTTGTTGACCTTGAAACCCCGGTGGTGCGTTGTTCTTTTGTTGTGACTGCCCTTGGTTGCTCCATGAGAAATTTGGGTGGTTCTTCCACCCCGGATTGTAGGTTCCACTGTACGGGTTGCCTTGGCCTTGTCCTCTGTAAGCATTACAAAAAAAATTGACCTGTTCCACCACACTAGTGCCCCCAATAGCAATAGGACAATCGCTCGAAGCGTGATCTCCCCCACAACCGTTACAAGTAGTGATGGCCGCAACTCTTGGTGAAGTTAGAACATCTAACTTCTTACTCAGTGATTCCACCTGTGCCGCCAAAGATGTAACTGCGTCAACCTCATGAATTTTGGCTACCTTCTTTCGGTCTCGTGTGTTCCACTAATAGCTATTCATTTCCATCTCCTCAATAAGGTGCCGGGCTTCACCGGGAGTCTTGCTTCCTAGAGTTCCTCCTGCCGCTGCATCTAAGAGTTGCTTGGTAAACGGATTCAACCCGTTGTAGAAGGTATGAATGATCATCTACTCGGGGAATCCATGTTGTGGGCATTTGCGAAGGAGCTCCTTGAACCTAACCCATGTCTCAAATAGAGACTCTAATTCCATTTGCATGAAGGATGAAATCTCATTCCGGAGCCTCACTGATTTTCCCGGAGGGAAGTATCTAGCCAAGAATGCCTTGGCCATCTCCTCCCAAGTAGTGATAGATGCTCTCGGTAATGAATGTAGCCAATGTCTTGCTTTTCCCTTCAATGAAAATGGGAAGGCTCTTAAACGAATCGCGTCGTCCGTTACTCCATTGATCTTCAACATATCGCACACTTCAAGGAAGTTCTCTATATGGTTATTGGGATCTTCATCGGCCAACTCATTAAATTGTGCGGACTGTTGCAACGTTTGAATGAACGACGGCTTCAACTCAAAATTATTTGCAGTAATTAGGGGCCTCACAATGCTTGATTGGGTCCCCATCACCGTGGGTCTATCAAAATCGGATAATGTCCTCTATTGTTCATTATGTTCTGCCATTGCTTCTGACCCTTCTGAATCAATATTGGCTTGATTGGATGTTCTTCCATAGGTTTTTTCCCTTTACGATGTGTTTTTCTACCAACTTCTGGGTCTCGCTCAATAATAATCGAAGGGTTACCACGGGTCATAACCTGGAGCCAATACAAAAGAAAAGAAAACAAATAAGAATGATGATAGAAAAGGAAAGTGTGAAATAGAAAACGAAGTGAATAGCTAAAATAGCAAAAACAAGTAGCAAAAATACGCCTATTCCCCGGCAATAGCGCAAAAAACTTGACACAACCCCTTGCGTGTGTCCCTCAAGTGCAAGGGCTTGTCGAACTAATAAATTTACCCTAGTGGGTGGGTAGTCATATCCACAGGAAAAAGGGATTTAAGGCACGAGTTTTCACTATTTAGCTAAGCGATGTACGGTGAGTGTGAAGGGAATCAATGAGTGAGTGTGAAAGCAAATATAAAGAGACAAGAAATAAAATAGAAAGATGGAAGGTAAGAGAGTGCAAGTAGGAGTAAATAGACAAGGACTAGCAATGGATGAAATAGGGTACCCGGAAAACCTACCCCTGGGACTTATGCTTCTAGTGCAAAACTATGCTATTATACTTTTCTATTGATGTTAATTGAGTCGAGGATATCCTTAAACACACGGTGCCAAACCTAAGGTCAACCGTGACTAACCCCAATACTATGCCTCGGCATTAGGTTTTCACTACGACCCTTGACTCTCGTAGACCTATCAACTAAGCCCTAGAGGAGTCTGTCTTCCTAAGCCTCACACTACGTGGGATTGCTTTATGTTCTAGGGATTCCTAGTGATAAACCCTATTCCTATGTATAGTTCTAACCCTTTGGTCCAGGTGGAAGAACCCTAGTCTAAATTAAGCCCCAGCACTAGGATTCACTTCAAACTTTCACTCTATTGCTCGCGCAACTAAGCCCCAGGAGAGTTCCTCTCCTAGCACTTCACTCAATCTCGACCGCTAAAAAATCATGGAACACAGAGGTACGGAGAATCATACCGGAGGGGAAAGGGGACGTTCCGCTACCTCATGATTCACCCTCTCAATCCTCTTCAATCTTAAGTAGTCTCACCCTATAGGAGTTGTCACACCTCCAAAGGGTAACCTAGATTGTTCTCAACCCTAGTGTTACAGCTAAGGGAAAATAATTATAAGAAACAATTAAGATTGAAACTCGAATTTATTCATCAATAATGGAAAAGCATAAAAATAATGTCATAGAAACATAATAATCCTAGGGTTTACAAGTCCGAATACCCACAAAGGGTTTAGCTCCTCATGGAGCTATACAAATCCATCAAAATATAAAAGTGAACAGAAATTAAAACCATAGATGAAAACCCCATTGCGTATGATGTGGTCGTCGTCTTGTGCGGCCGCCGGACATCGATAACGATGCCGATTACGTGCTCCGAACCTCCACAAAGTCCTCTCCAAAACCCTAGCAGCCCTCTCTAGAAGTTGGGAGAAAAGATTACGAAAAAGATGTGTAAAAAGTCTCCAAAACGAGCTTTTATAACGTTGAGTCACGGCTTTAAATTGGCTGAAATCGGAATTTCACACGACCGTGTGGAATTTCCACAAGCCCGTGTGAAGTTGCTGGAATGCTGATTTTCGGTAGACACTGAACAATAGCTTGCTACATTAACTTGCTGCAGTGATGCTACAGTAACCTTGCCGAAACGCTCCCGACTTCACCGTTCTTCATCGAAACCATTGAATTGGCCACACAATCAATGGTAGATCGTACCGATTGCTTCAAATCTCCTTATTGGTGAAGTTCTCCTAAGCTACACGAGTTAGACTTTTTGTGAATGTGACTGCCCTTGTGCCCCTCCAAAGGAGGTTGGCACACTCACAAGTCTAGGCGCGTGCCTTGTTCCTTTCTTGGTCTGAAGACTCCCCAACAACGGCAAACACGATCTAACTTTGTTCCTTTTTCTTCAAAATAGCTCCACAAACCTACAATGCATAAAAGCACACAAATGCACACAATTTAGTGATAAAATCTTATAAAAGAGATGTTCATTGTAAGATAATAACGCTTCGCGTCATCATAACACGAGCATTTATCAAAAACATTTCAAGAACTTTTAGCATAGGAACATCATTATTTAAAGGAAATGTAAAACCATTCTTATGTTAAATTCATAATCTTTCACATAAGCCATCCTCCCTCCAAGAGTGAGTAATTCAGACAAATCAATTCAAATAAATGTTAAGTCAATCATGAAACAATTCTTTTCTACTAAGCGGACATCATTTTGAATAATTCCTTGAAAATGTAATTCAAAACCAAGTTTTTAGACACAATTAACATACTACTAAATAATCTAAACCTCTCATTTAAAATCAACTATGATATTAAAGTCATGAATAATTTTCGATAAGTTTTTGAAAAACAAGTTTGCAAAGTGGCAATCAAAAGAGAGATTTCACTTTCTTGAATGATAGTCCTTACTTAAACCTTTTGCTTTGAGCCAAAACTTCAACTCATTGCCAAGGCACAACAAAGACATCTACGACAGTTAGCACAAAAGCCAAGCAAAGAAACCCTAGGTTTCTTCTATCAAATAACCTTAATAAATTGTAGGGTTTATTAAACACATTAACTAGATAATTAAACAAGAATGAACCTCTCACAACCCTCAAAACTAACAAGAAAAGCAAGGAATGCTTAACTTGGTTCGGTGCTACTGTAACCCTAGCTTAGGAGATAAAAAATCTCTCTCAATCTTCAACAAAATCAAGGGAATAAAACCATCCAAGACTTACAAACTCAAAAACAATCACACTCCAAGGTTTTCCACCAAACAAAGTTAAAGAAACACAACAAAAACGGAGGGAAAGAAGAAGAAGAAAAGAAGCTTACCTATTAGCCTTTAGAACTCAAGATTGAGCCTTCTCAAGTGGAAAAGAAGGAGATCACCATGATTCTAACTTGGTTTAATAATAATAAATGAAAATTTTAAAGAGTGAAGGAGAAGATCTAAAGAAAAAAGAAGAAGGGAAAGGATGAAGGAAAAGGAGAGCCAACTCACCTCACTGCTTCTCAAAACCCTTGGAAACTCTTCTCCAAGAAAGGAGAAGAAGGATCTTCATTTCTTTCTTTGTTTGGAGGCCAAAGATGATGAGTTTGGGGAGGAGAAATGAAGGTTCTAGAGGAGGATGAAAAAAGAAATGAATAAAGCCTCAAAGAAGAGCCTAGAATGTCCAAGAAGGTCCTTAAATAAGCCTTGGCCCGAGACCTACTCACAAGCTGCCTTGCGGCCTCAAGTTAGATAGTTAATCCCCTAAAACTTCCCCTTGTTGGCGCACCAAGTGCCTATAGGGCTCCAGCTTGAAAATGCCCTTTTTAGCGGGTTTCCCTCACCATTTAAGCATCCATAAAGATATCAACTAAGGTTCTAACACAAGAGGATACTCAAAGAAACCTAAACATACAAGTCACACTCAAGAACAAAATGAGAAAGAAGTAGGAAATGAGTCGAACTATCAAAAATAGAATCTTGCAATGTTTTTGTATGCATAACTTCGAGCCTGTTGATACTCCAATAGATAAAGGCCTATATTTAAGTATGGATAAATGTCCCAAACCAGGAGAAGAGAAGTAGAAAATGGCTAAGGTGCCATATGCAAGTGCATTAGGTAGTTTGATGTATGCGATGATGTGTACAGGGCCTGACATATATTTTGTAGTTGGGATTGTTAGTAGATATAAAAGTAATCCTGGGCTTGTGCATTGAGATGTAGTTAAGAGAATCTTTAGATATCGGAGAGGAACCACCAATGAGGTTTTGTGCTATGGAAATGGGAATCTCAAATTAATTGGATATAGTGATGTTGATGGGGCCCACTAATAAGGACGAGAGGAAGTCCACATCAAGCTATGCCTTTATTCTTATGGGAGAAGGTATTTCATGGTGTAGCAATAAGTAAAAGTGTGTGTCACTATCCATGATGGAGTCTAAGTATCTTACATGCACCTTAGTCGTGCAAGAGGCGATATCATTGAGGAGATTTCTTTGTAACCTCAACATTATAGTGTATTTTTTTGAGGCTATAGTTATTTATTGTGATAATTGGGAAGTGCTAGAATATTGATATTCACAACATTTAGCATGGAATCTTATGCGTTTAGTACTAAAATAGTATAAAATTTCATTCTTCTGTTTACCATGGGGTCTAATTGCATTTCAGGTCCAAAGAAGCAAACTATGGAGACGATTTGAGGAAAATCAAAGTAAAATACAATTTTGACAACCTAACAATACACCAAAGAATCACATAGAGTATGGGTGAGCTCCATTTTGGTACAATTCAGAAGATTTATTGAAGCTCACACACATCAGGGGGATTTCATTGCAGATCACTACAACCGTGATACTGTAGCAGTGATTACTGTAGATAATTACTATAGCACAACAGCGTTAAAATAGGCATCACAACAACTGTGGTCATAAGTGATAACTCCCAAAAAGATCGTACCAGGATATAGCTTATGGCCTAAGAAATAAACTTGATCACCCCGACCTTCACAACCTCTATGGTGAGCCCGTGGTGGACTCGGTTTATAAGTAACCCTAGGTTTATATCAAGGGGGGATTCTTTTGCTGAGTTTGGGAGAAGCAAGAGGATTTCTGGAGACCAGTGTGGCTAGAACCAATTTTTATCACTATTTCACCGAATTCCAGTGAGTTTCCGAAGGAAGATTTAATGTGCATTAATAGTGGAGAGTACGTGAAGAGTGACACACCCCTTGCGTGTGTGTACCATAAGTGCACAGGCTTGTCGAAGTAATAATAGTACCCTGGTGAGAGGGTAGTCGAATCCACAAGGAATAGGGATTAAATACACAAGTATTTGCTATTTAGCTAGTGCGGTGTACGAAGAGTGAGAATAGAATCAATGTGTGGTTGCAAAGCAATTAAATGAACAAAGGAATAAAGGAGAAAGATGGAAGATAGGAGAGTGCAAGTAAGAGTAATAAGAGAAGGACAATCAATGAATGAAATAAGGTACCCGGACAAGCTACCCGTAGGATTTATGCTTCTAGTGTAAGACAATGCTTTTATACTCTTCTATTGATGTCAAATGAGTCGAGGATATCCTTAAACATACTGTCCCAAACCTATGGTCAACCGTGACTAATCCCAACACTATGTCCGGCTTTAGGTTTCACTACGACCCTTTACTCTTGTTGACCTGTCAACTAATCCCTAGGGGAATCTATCTTCCTAAACCTCACACTACGTGGGATTGCTTTAAGTTCTAGGGATTCCTAGTGATAAACCCTGTTCCTATGTATAGCTCTAACCCTTTGGTCCAGGTGAAAGAACCCTAGTCTAAATTAAGCCCCAGCAATAGAATTCACTTCAACCCTTCACTCTGTTGCTCGCGCAACTAAGCCCCAAGGGAGTTCATCTCCAAGCACTTCGCTCTATCTCGACTGCTAAGAACTCTTGGAACACAAAGGTAGGGAGAATCACACCAGAAGGGAAAGGGGGCGTTTCACTACCTCATGACTCACCCTCTCAACCCTCTTCAATCATAAGTAGTCTAACCCTATAGGAGTTGTCACGCCTCCAAAGGATAACCTAGACGATTCTCAACCCTAGTGTTATGGCTAAGGGAAAATCGATAAAAGATACAATTAAGATTGAAACTCAATTTTATTCATCAATAATGAAAACCATAATAACAAGTCAAAGAAACATAATCATCCTAGGGTTTACAAGTCTGAATACCCACAAGGGGTTTAGCTCTTGATGGAGCTATACAAATCCATCAAAATATGAGAATAAACACAAATCAAAAGCATAGATGAAAACCCCCTTGTGTATAGTGTGGCCGTGGTCTTTTGTGGCTGCCGGACGTTAATAACAATGCTAATAACGCGCTTTGATCCTGCACAAGGTCCTCTCCAAACCATAGCCACAACCCTCCAAAAACCAGGGAAAAAGATTGGCAAAAAGATCTAGAAAAAGTCTCCAAAACGCTCTTTTATAATGTTGAGTCGCGGCCTTAATTCGCTGAAATAGGGATTTCACACGGCCGTGTGGAATTTCCATACGCTCGTGTGAAGTCTCTGGTTTGCTGAATTTCGGCAGACAGTGAACAGTAACTTGCTACAGCATTTTACTGCTGTAACTTGCTACATTGCTGCTACAGCACTCTTACCGAAACACTCTCGAATTCATTATTCTTTATCGAGGCCATTGAATTGGGCACACAATCAATGGTAGATCGTGCCGATTGTTTTAATTCTCTTTATTGGTGAAGTTCTTCAATGCTACAAGAGTTAGACTTATTGTGAATGTGACTGCCTTTGTGCCCCTCCAAAGGAGGTTCGCACACACCCACAAGTCTAGACTCGTGCCTTGTCCCTTGCTTGGTCTGAAAACTCCCCAACAATGGCAAACATGATCTAACTTTGCTTCTTTTCTTAAAATTAGCTCCATAAACCTACAATGCACAAAAGCACTCAAATGCACACAATTTAGTGATAAAATCTGATGAAAGTAATGCATATTGTAAGATAATAACACTTCGCATTATTATAACACAAGCACTTTTCAAACTCACCCGCACTTAAGCTTTTGCTTGTCCTCAAGCAAAAAATAAAACATGAAAGTACTTGGGAAGAACAATTGAAAGTGCTCGGCCTTAGGTTCACCAAAAGTATGCTAAGGAAGCATTCTACAAGTAGGAGGAAATCAAAACATTGCATAAGGTTATCATTTCTCTAGCTAAAAACTTATGCAATGTGTAAGTGTGTGTGAACTCACTCAAGATACCCTAAAAATTACTCCTCAAACTCTTGTTAAAAGGACTTATTTAAATACAAAAAGAAGGGAGGTAGTAGCTCCACACAACCTCTAAGGTAGCCCTTTCCTAGGCGAACGCCAAAGGTGGCTTTCACACTTTCGAGGAGATAGCTCTTTCTACCGGGGTAGTAGATTTCACGCTTCCCATGAGATAGCTCTTTCTCTCATTAGGGCATAACTAGTATCTGACTTATGAGAGTAGCTACATACTTCATAAGAGGTAGCTCTTTCCACCCCAAATGCACAAATAAAAACAAACAAATATTCACAAACTTAGTTTTATTTTTCTCTTTTCCAATTTTTTTTTTCAAAAACAAAACTAACAACTACTAAAACGATGATAAACTAGTCCTTAAAACTTCGAGCTTGAGTTTCCAAAAGATTCCAATAATGAATAGTGCAATATTAGATAATCGAGAAAATATTCCCTAAAATTCAAGTAGAAACTAGAGCATGATGAGATACAATGTTAAAAATTATCCTAGACTCTAAGAATACTAATGTTGCAACTAAGGTGAACCTCCACGAGCAACATGAGCATAAGCAATTGTACACAGAAGTAAAGCTGTATGCAATGTGAACTCAACCCCCCCCCCCCCCCCCCACACACACACACACACACACACACTTAAGATGTACATTGTCCTCAATGTACGCATGTGATGAGTGCTCGTGTTGTAATGATGCGAAGCATTATTATCTTGCAATAAGCATTAATTTAATCAGATTTCATCACTAAATAGTGTGCATTTGTTTACTTTTGCGCATTGTTGGTTTATGGAGCTAATTTGGAGAATAGGAACGAAATTAGATCGTGTTCGCTGTTGTTGGGGAGTTTTCGGACCAAACAAGAACAAGGCACAAGCCCGGACTTGTGAGTGTGTGCCAACCTCCTTTTGGAGGGGCACAAAGGCAGTCACATTCACAACAAGTCTGACTTGTGTAGCTTAGGAGAACTCTACCAAAGAGAAGACTTGAAGCAATCGACACGATCTACCATTGATTGTGTGCCCAATTCAATGGCCTCGGTGAAGAACAACGTATTCGGAAGCATTTCGGCAAGGTACTGCAGCAGCACCGTAGCTTGTTACTGTAGCAATTCATTGTAGCAAGTTACTGTGCATTTTCTGCCGAAGATCGGGAGTCCAGAGAGTTCACACGGGCGTGTGGAATTAACACACGGCCGTGTGAAATATTTTCCAGCAAGCCAGAGACTTCACACGGGCGTGTGGAAATTCCACACGGCCGTGTGAAGTAATTTTTCAGGAAAGACAGAAGCTTCACACGGCCGTGTGAAGCCCCCATAAGTTCAAAATTAAAGCCGTACTCAGCCTATTTAAAGCCCGATTTAGAGACTTTTTGGGCATCTTTTGACCTATCTTTCTTCTCAACTTCTGGAGGGTGCGGCTAGGGTTTCGGAGAGGATTTTGTGGAGGATTGGAGTGTGCCATCGGCATCATCACCGACGATTGATGGCCGCACAAGACCACGACCACACCATACGCGAGGGGGTTTTCATTGATGTCTTTAGTTTGTGCTTTCTTTCATAAATTGATGAACATGTATAGCTCCATGAGGAGCTAAACCCCTCGTGGGTATTCGGACTTGTAAAACTCTAGGATAATTATGTTTCTATGACAATGTTATTATGCTTTTCCCAATTTTGATGAATAAATTCGAGTTTTGATTTTAATTATCTTTTGCTATTGTCTTCTCTTAGCCGTGACACTAAGGATTGAGAACAATCTAGGTTATCCTTTGGAGATGTGACAACTCCTATAGGATTAGACTACTTAAAATTGAAGAGGGTTGAGTGGGAGAGTTGTGAGGTAGCACCGTACCCCTTTCCCTTCCGATGTGATTTCTCCCTACCTCCGATTCCTTGATTTATTAGCGGTCGAAATAGAGTGAAGTGCTAGGTAGAAATACTCCCCCAAGGCTTTGGGGTGACGTGAATCCTATGCACTGGGGCTTAATTTAGACTAGGGTTCTTCCACCTGGAACAAAGGGTTAGAACTACTACACATAGGAACAGGTTTTATCACTAGGAGTCCCTAGAACTTAAAGCAATTCCACGTAGTGTTAGGCTTAGGTAGAAATACTCCCCTGGGGCTTAGTTGAGCAATCAACAGAGTGAAGGGTTGACATGAATCCTATTGCCGGGACATAGTGTTGGGGTTAGTCACGGTTGACCTTAGGTTTGGGACCGTGTGTTTAAGGATTTTCCTCGACTCAATTAACATCAATAGGAAAGTATAATAGCATAGTCTTGCACTAGAAGCATAAGTCCTAGAGGTAACTTTTCCGGATACCCTATTTTCATTCTTTGCTAGTCTCTCTCTTTTACTCTTTACTTGCACTTTTCTTTCTTTCATCTTTCTATTCATTTCCCTTGCTTTTATTCTAATTTCCATAAATCCACTTATTACTCCGATTATTGTTTTCTCATATATCGTATGACTGAATAGCAATTTCTCATATTTTTAATCCCTATTCCCTGTGGATTCGACTACCCATTCACCGGAGTAATTTTATTACTTCGACAAGGCCGTGCACTTGCGGTACACACGCAAAAGGTCGTGTCAAGTTTTTGGCGCCGTTGCCGGGGAGTAGGCGTATTTTTTATACTTGTTTTTGTTACTTCAGTTATTCACTTCGTTGTTTATTTCACACTTTCTTTATCTACCACTATTCTTACCAATTTTTCTCTCGTTAATCTCAGTTTACCGAGGGAATGTTTAACGCAAGTGAAGCTTTTGATACACTCTTGGGACTAGTGGAGGAAGTTGAGCAGAAAATGCAGTTGTTTATCGCTCAACCATTTCCAAATTATACCGAGTGTGAGCAATCAGTGAGACAACCTTGTACAGAGATAGTGGATAGTATCGATCAATTCTACAAGGAGCAGAACATGAATTATGAATTGGGCAGTGTGTTGGACGAATTTGATAAATCAGCTCATGCTTCTTCAAATGGTGACATAGAAGAAACCCTTGAGAAGGCTCTTGCACAGTTTGAATCAGGTTATTGGGAACACAAGCAAGAAGTCTTTTCAATGGGGATTGCAACCCTAATAGAGGAAGCTTGTGAGTTGGGAGTTAGATTGGGTTCCCAAAACCAACTCAAGAAGTGTGATCTAGAGAAGGTTTCAGGATGCATTAATGAACAACAAGAAACTAAATTCGAAGAAATTGACATTTCAAAGGGGGGCCGACTTCAACCTTCCATCGATGAGCCACCTGATTTAGAGTTAAAAACACTTCCAGAGCACTTAGAATATGCATTTTTGGCAGAAGAGATGAAGTTGCCTGTGATTATAGCATCAAATCTCTCTCGGGAACAAAAAGATAAACTAGTAAATGTGTTGAAGAAACACAAGTCTGCACTGGCATGGAGAATCGCAGACCTAAAAGGAATAAACCCCTCATTCTACACACATAAGATTTTAATGGAGGATAACTTCAAATCTGTGATCCAACCTCAAAGAAGACTAAACCTAAACATGAAAGAGGTTGTGAAGGCAGAGGTGGTGAAACTATTGGATGCAGGAATTATTTACCCCATCTCCAATAGTGCTTGGGTAAGCCCAACTCAGGTGGTTCCGAAGAAGGGTGGGATGACAGTAATGAAGAATGAAAAGAATGAACTCATCCCAACTAGAATAGTCACAGGATGGAGAGTTTGCATTGATTACAAAAGGTTAAATGACGCAACCCGAAAGGATCACTTTCCATTGCCTTTTATAGATGTTGGAGCGATTAGCAGGGCATCAATTTTACTGTTTTCTGGATGGAATGTCAGGATATTTTCAGATTCCTATTGCCCCAGAAGATCAAGAGAAGATAACTTTTACTTGCCCCTATGGAACATTTGCATACAGACGAATGTCGTTCGGTTTATGTAATGCACCTGCTACATTTCAACGTTGTATGACTGCTATTTTCGATGACCTTATCGAAGACATAATGGAAGTGTTCATGGATGACTTCTCTGTGTTTGGTGACTCCTTTGAAATATGCTTAAGAAACTTAGAGCGAGTGCTGACAAGATGTGAGGAGACAAATCTCATGCTAAATTGGGAGAAGTGTCACTTCATGGTTCAAGAAGGTATCGTTCTCGAACACAAGATTTCCAGTATGGGTATGGAGGTGGATAAGGCAAAAATCAAAGTCATAGATAAACTCCCTCCACCGACAAACGTTAAGGGAATCCGAAGTTTTTTGGGGCATGCAGGCTTCTACAGGCGGTTCATCAAGGATTTTTCAAAGATTACTCAGCCGTTGACCAAACTTCTCGAAAAAGATGCTCCATTTGACTTTGGGGAAGATTGTGCAGTAGCTTTTAAAGTCTTAAAAGAAAAACTGGTTCAAGCTCCGATTCTAATCACCCCGGACTGGGATGAACCATTTGAGCTTATGTGTGATGCTAGTGACTATGCTGTTGGAGCAGTTTTGGGGCAAAGGAGAGGTAAGCAATTCCAACCCATCTATTACGCGAGCAAGACTCTCACAGATGCGCAGGAGAATTACACTACTACAGAGAAGGAATTGTTAGCAGTGGTGTTTGCACTCGATAAGTTCAGATCATATCTCATTTTATCAAGAGTTATTGTATTTACAGACCATTCAGCTCTCCGTTACCTCATGAACAAAGTTGATGCGAAACCAAGATTGATCCGCTGGATATTACTCTTACAGGAGTTTGATATGGAGATAAGGGATAAGAAGGGAACCGAAAATGTAGTGGCGGATCACTTGTCACGGTTAGAGGGTAGCATTGGACAAGCCATCAAGCAAGGAAATTAATGACTTCTTCCCGGAGGAGCACTTGTATTCGATTCAAAAATCAACATCATCAGGTGACACTCCATGGTTTGCGGATTTTGCTAACTTCTTGTCAGTGAAGGTCCTCAAATAAGGGCTCACATTCCAGCAAAAGAAGAAGTTCTTCAGTGATTTAAAGAATTACTTCTAGGATGATCCGTTCCTCTTCCGTATCTGTGCCGATCATGTAGTTCGAAGATGCGTATCGAGGGAGGAATGATGGGACATCCTTCCTCATTGTCATTCAAGACCAGTTGGAGGCCATTATGCATCAAGTAGGACCGCAGAAAAAGTCTTGGCGGCAGGATTTTATTGGCCAACTCTCTTTCACGATGCGCACCAATTCATTCTTCGATTTGACAATTGTCAGAGGGCAGGGAACTTGTCTCGGCGGGATGAGATGCCTCAGAATCCTATGTAATTTTGTGAGGTATTCGATGTCTGGGGCATTGATTTCATGGGGCTGTTTCCAAAGTCTAACAGGAACCAGTACATACTAGTAGCAGTTGACTATGTCTCCAAATGGGTTGAAGCACAAGCATTGCCAAGTAATGATGCTAGAACGGTGGTGAAATTCTTAAAAAGGTTGTTCACTCGGTTTGGAACTCCGCGAATCCTCATTAGTGATCGAGGAACCCACTTTTGTAATGCCCAATTAGAAAAAGTGTTGAAAAGATACGGGGTATGCCACCGCCTTGCCACTCCATATCATCCTCAAACTAGTGATCAAGTGGAAGTCACCAATAGAGAACTCAAGCGAATCTTGACGAAATCTGTGGAACAAGGAAAGCGAGACTGGTCTAAACGGTTGGATGACACACTCTGGGCCCATCGCACAGCATACAAGACGCCCGTAGGCACCACTCCGTATAATCTAGTCTACGGGAAGTCATGCCATCTACCTGTGGAACTTGAACATAAAGCATATTGGGCAATCAAAGCAATGAACTTCGATTTGAGAAGAGCTAGTGAACAAAGGCTGCTTCATCTTAATGAGCTCGATGAATGGAGATTGAAAGCATATGAGAATGCCAGAATTTACAAAGAGAAGATTGGAAAGTGGCATGACAAGCATATCAAATTACCTAAGAAGTTCAAAGTCGGTGACCAAGTCCTACTATTCAACTCACGATTACGACTCTTCCTCGGAAAGTTAAAATCTAGATGGTTTGTCCCATACACAGTCACTCAAGCATCACCCCATGGTTCAATTGAGATTACTCATCCGGAGTAGGGCACGTTCAAAGTAAACGGACACCGGCTGAAACCATACTTCGGCGGAGAGGTTTGTAACGACGACAAAGAAATATTTTTCCTTCAACCTCCATAAGGTAAGACAGGTACGTCAAGCTAAGTGACGTTAAACAAGCGCTTCTTGGGAGGCAACCCAAGATTTTACATGCTTTCCTAGGATTTATTCTAGTTTAGTTTAGTTTTCGCATGAATAAAATTCTTAGTATTAGTGTCCTGAATTTTTTATGATTAAGCTGCAAAATTTTTGTGGAATTTTGATGTTTCTGTGTACCTAAATGATAACCGATGAAGTTTGAGTCGGTTGAGTGTGTTTTCCATGGTATCTGGTCATGTTTTAATGGTTTTCACAGGCTCTGAGCATCATAGTTTTGTTTCTGATTTTTCTATAAAGTCTGTGAAATTTTCTAAGTGAACCAGAGAAAACACATGGCCGTGTGGAATAAACACACGGCCGTGTGTTACCATCAGGGCTCAACCAGTGAAGCCACAGGGGCGTGACCTTGCCCCTGTGAAAAACTCCAGAAAGCGCACACGGCCGTGTGGAATTTTCACACGGCCGTGTGGATTTTTGCAGAACTTATACTCTTATCCCAGAGAGTCCACAGGGGCGTGTGGGTGCCCCTGTAAGAAACCTTGTGCTATGGCACACGACCGTGTGGAATTAACACACGGCCGTGTGAATACTCTGCATAACCCCTCTTTCTCCCGAGAATTCACATGGGCATGTGGCTGCCCCTGTGAGAGGACTTGTGAATGGCACACGGCCATGTGGAGTTTTCACACGGCCGTGTGGACTACTTAGCAATTCTCGGGATGAACCAGAGAAGCCACAGGGGCGTGTGGGTGCCCCTGTGGCTGGCCTTGTGTTCTTGGCGAGGTTGGGCACACGGCCGTGTGCAATTAACACACGGCCGTGTGAAATATGATAGAGGTCTTCTGAATTTTCCCGTGAATCCACAGGGGCGTGGACCAGCCCCTGTGAGAACCCCTGTGAAGGCACACGGCCGTGTGTAATTAACACACGGCCGTGTAAGGTAGTCCAGAGAGTGAACAGAGTGCGCACAGGGGCGTGTGTTGGCCCCTGTGAACCCTAATTTCAGAGGCACAAGGCCGTGTAACATGTTCACACGGCCGTGTGAATTTCCAGAACTTCAAAAGCCGCGCGTTTTCATTTATAGTTCACTCGTGCCTCTTGATTCTTCCACTCTAAACTTCTCTATTACCCTCTCTACTAGTTTCCCGACCGTCTCAGAGGATTTTTGAGGTTTTATTGGAGTTTTTTTCAGGCCAATTCTAAGTAATTCTTCATCCACTCCGTCGGTAAGAACTTCAAGCCTACTTTCTTCGATTCTTCTTGATTGGATTCGTTCTTTTGGATTATTTCGCTTGTTTTTAATGCCCATAATGTATGCGAATGTATTTAAAATGAATCTAGAACGAATTAGAATGGGAATCGAAGATTTTAACTCCCACAGCCGTGATGCTCTGTTCGCCTGATGATCCACATGGGCGTGTGGAATTAACACACGGCCGTGTGGATTTCTGCAGATTGAGTATTTGAACTTGTTTTTGATCTCTTTCTTTTTCAATCTTGCAGATATGTCTACTAGGCCTAGGAAATCGGTCGGCAAGCGTCCACGAGTAGCTACTCCACCCCCCGAGGAGGTGGAGTTTGATATACCCGAGCACAGAGAACGGTTCAAGAAACTTTCGGCACTTCGATTTGGACAGTCGCGCTACCCGGATTTGAGCGTATTGAGAGATATACAGGGGGACAATGCCATAGCCACAGAGGTGGAGTTTCTTTCTGTAGGCAGTTGGAGTCGAATGTTATCTATTCGAGAGCCAGCAATTCGAGCAATCACTCTTGAAGTTTTATCGACATTCGAGTTCGACCGAGGGTATGATAGCTTCACAAATGGCGAGACGATCCAGTTTCGTGCCCTTGGTCGACACTTCAGCATCAGCGTTACCCAGTTCTCGATCATGATGGGCCTGTATGATCAGGCATATACTGAGACAGAGGAGTACGCATTACTGCCCACTAATTATCTGGGGACCCTGACACCTCAGAGGATCTATAGGGCGTTGTGCGGTGATGGGCAGTACGAGCCGGGGGTTTCGAAGGCGACATTTCTTTCCCGGCCAGCGTACAGGTACATTCATGCCATCCTGAGTAGGTCTATCAGTGGCCGAGGAGACAGTACAGGGGTATTGAGCAGACAGGAGCTGCTATACTTACACTCCATGGTACAGGGTGAGCCACTCCACCTGGGGCACATTCTAGCCGAGTACATGCGCCACCAGGGCCAGTACCCCAGGGTTGGAGTCATCTTCGCAGGTCCCTACATCACACGCCTCATTATAGGCCTGGGACTCAGAGATAGGGTGCGCGGGACCGAGAAGATCGCCACACCAGCCCCGCTCACCAGAGAAACATTGAGACTAATGGGGATGGTCCGCAGATCAGGGCCGGGAGTCTACACTATGATCATACCCCAATCAGAGCAGGCCGAGCGGTCCCATGCGGCGTTAGAGCCATCCCCAGTGGATACAGAGGCAGGGGCAGAGGCTGAGGCACCCCTCACAGCACCGGAGCCACCTCCAGTGCGCATCTTTTCTCCCTCTCGAGGCCAGGACAGGTTCGAGCGCCTCGAGAGCGCCGTGGGTATTATGCAGATAGAGCTGGCCGAGATGAATACCGCAAAGGCAGCAGGGTTTGCGGAGTTGAGGGCCACTCAGGCATCGCAGTTCGCTCAGCTATCGGCACAGCTTGCCACAGTGATACAGTTGTTCAAGCGATCAGTGGTGCGACCTCGATGAGTCCCTTCACCGACTTCACCTCCATCTCCATCAGCATCAAATCCACCAGTCCCAGCAGTAGCAGCAGCACCAGAGGATCCAAAGCAAGACACCGACGCTGAGACGTCGTAGTTTTATTTTATTTCACTTTTATCACACTTTTATTTTCATATTCTGTTGGACTTGTAGTACCCAGAAAGGACTCTCCCTCTGGGTTTGCATTTATTTTTCTCTTGTTTTATCTCGAGTTGTATCTCATTATCATATCTTTATATACTCGAGCTTTATTTTAGTTTTTATTGAGTTATACTGAACCCTTGTGTATGTGTGCGCAGATGGTCTTGGATGTAAGGAATTTGAGGAATAGTCATAGGCACGGTCAAGGACCGTGTGTGCTCCACAAACCATTGAGACTCAACTCTCAATGACCTAGCTCCATCAAACACAACACTTGGAGTTCAGGGGAGTAACGTTTCAATTGCCCACTTCCACACTAATTGTTTTTAAATGTTTACTCATTATTGTGCTTACATGCGTACATTGGGGACAATGTACATCTTAAGTGTGGGGGGGGAGTTCACATTGCACACACTCTTAGTTGTGCGCTCAATTGTTTATGCTTATGTAGCCTATGGTGGTTCACCTTAATTGCAACGGTTGTATTCTTAGAGTCTTGGAGAATTTTTAACATTGTATCTATCATGCTCTAGTTTTACTTGAATTTCTAGGGAATTTTTTCTCGATTACAACTCATTGCACTACTCACTCTTGAAATCTTTTGAAAACTTGAGCTTGAAGTTTTAAGGACTAGTTTAGTACTACTCTAGTAAGTTGTGAAGTCCTATGTAGCTAAAAAAAAAAAAAACCTAGCTTGTGAATATTATTATAGCTTTTATTTGTGCATTTGGGGTGGAAAGAGCTACCTCCTATGAAGTATGAAGCTACTCTCATAAGTCGGATACAAGTTATGCCCTAATGAGAGAAAGAGCTATCTCATGGGAAGGGTGAAAGCTACTACCCCGGTAGAAAGAGCTACCTCCTCGAAAGTGTGAAAGCCACCTTTGGCGGCCGCCTAGGAAAGGGCTACCTTAGAGGTTAAGTGAAGCTACTACTTCCTTACTTTGTGTATATGAATAAGTCCTTATAACAAGAGTTTGGGGAGTACTCGTTGGTTCTCTTGAGTGAAAACTCGCACACACTTACACGTTCTCGAGTTATTATCCTTTTTTATTCGAGTTTTTGACTAGATTATTGGTAATCTTATGCAATATTTTGATTTCCCCTTATTTGTAGAATGCTTCTTTCGCATACTTTTGGTGAACCTAAGGCCAAGCACTTTCAATTGTTCTTCCCAAGTACTTTCACGTTCTATCTTGCTTGAGGACAAGCAAAAGCTTAAGTGTGGGGGGATTTAATGAGTGCTCGTGTTGTAATGATGCGAAGCATTATTATCTTGCAATAAGCATTAATTTAATCAGATTTTATCACTAAATAGTGTGTATTTGTTTACTTTTGCGTATTGTAGGTTTATGGAGCTAATTTGGAGAATAGGAACGAAATTAGATCGTGTTAGCCATTGTTGGGGAGTTTTCGGACAAAACAAGGACAAGGCACAAGCCCGGACTTGTGAGTGTGTGCCAACCTCCTTTTGGAGGGGCACAAAGATAGTCACATTCACAACAAGTCCGACTTATGTAGCTTAGGAGAACTCTACCAAAGAGAAGACTTGAAGCAATCGACACGATCTACCATTGATTATGTGCCCAATTCAATGGCCTCGGTGAAGAACAACGTATTCGGAAGCATTTCGGCAAGGTACTGCAGCAGCACCGTAGCTTGTTACTGTAGCAAGTTACTGTGCATTTTCTGCAGAAGATCGGGAGTCCAGAGAGTTCACACGGGCGTGTGGAATTAACACACGGCCGTGTGAAATATTTTCCAGCAAGCCAGAGACTTCACACGGGCGTGTGGAAATTCCACACGGCCGTGTGAAGTAATTTTTCAGGAAAGACAGAAGCTTCAGACAGGCGTGTGGAAATTCCACACGGCCGTGTGAGGCCCCCATAAGTTCAAAATCAAAGCCGCACTCAGCCTATTTAAAGCCCGATTTGGATACTTTTGGGCATCTTTTGACCTATCTTTCTTCTCAACTTCTGCAGGGTGCGGCTAGGGTTTCGAAGAGGATTTTGTGGAGGATTAGAGCGTGCCATCGGCATCATCACCGACGTTCGACGGCCGCACAAGACCACGGACACACCATACGCGAGGGGGTTTTCATTGATGTCTTTAGTTTGTGCTTTCTTTCATAAATTGATGAATATATATAGCTCCATGAGGAGCTAAACCCCTCGTGGGTATTCGGACTTGTAAAACTCTAGGATAATTATGTTTCTATGACAATGTTATTATGCTTTTCCCAATTTTGATGAATAAATTCGAGTTTTGATTTTAATTATCTTTTGCTATTGTCTTCTCTTAGCCGTGACACTAAGGATTGAGAATAATCTAGGTTAACCTTTGGAGGTGTGACAACTCCTATAGGATTAGACTACTTAAAATTGAAGAGGGTTGAGAGGGAGAGTTGTGAGGTAGCATCGTACCCCTTTCCCTTCCGATGTGATTTCTCCCTACCTCTGATTCCTTGATTTATTAGCGGTCGAAATAGAGTGAAGTGCTAGGTAGAAATAGTCCCCCAAGGCTTTGGGGTGACGTGAATCCTATGCACTGGGGCTTAATTTAGACTAGGGTTCTTCCACCTGGACCGAAGGGTTAGAACTACTACACATAGGAACAGGTTTTATCACTAGGAGTCCCTAGAACTTAAAGCAATTCCACGTAGTGTTAGGCTTAGGTAGAAATACTCCCCTGGGGCTTAGTTGAGCAATCAACAGAGTGAAGGGTTGACGTGAATCCTATTGTCGGGACATAGTGTTGGGGTTAGTCACGGTTGACCTTAGGTTTGGGACCGTGTGTTTAAGGATTTTCCTCGACTCAATTAACATCAATAGGAAAGTATAATAGCATAGTCTTGCACTAGAAGCATAAGTCCTAGAGGTAACTTGTCCGGATACCCTATTTTCATTCATTGCTAGTCTCTCTCTTTTACTCTTTACTTGCACTTTTCTTTCTTTCATCTTTCCATTCATTTCCCTTGCTTTTATTCTAATTTCCATAAATCCACTTATCACTCCAATTATTGTTTTCTCATATATCGTACGACTGAATAGCAATTTCTCGTATTTTTAATCCCTATTCCCTGTGGATTGACTACCCACTCACCGAGGTAATTTTATTACTTTGACAAGGCCGTGCACTTGCGGTACACACGCAAAAGGTCGTGTCAGCATGCAAGCACACTAAAAAGTATAGCAATTAACACAATTAATGTAGGGGTAGGTAATTGAAACAGTACTCCTCTGAACTCCAAGTGTTGCATTTGATGGAGCTAAATTCATTAAGAGTTGAGTCTCAATGGTTTGTGGAGAACACACGGTCCCATGACCGTGCCTATGACTATTCCTCAAATTCCTTACATCCAAGACCATCTGTACACATACACAAGGGGTTCATTGTAGCTCAAGAAAAAATCAAAATAAAACTCGAGTGTATAAAGATAGAGAAATGAAATATAACTCGAGAAAAATAAAAGCGAAATAAAAGCTAAACTCAGAAGGAAGGTCCTTTATGAGTGCGACAAGTCAAAAATATAAAATGAAAGTACAACTGAAATCAAAATAAAAACTATGACGCCTCAGCGTCGGTGTCCTGTGCCGCTAGAAACTCTGGTACTGTAGTAGGCTCTAAAGATACTAGTGGATCTGCTTGTGGTGCTGGAGACGGTGGTGGAGTCAAAGCTCTGGGTTGGACCACAAAGGGTGATGACACGGCCTACTCGAGTAACCGCTGGATGGTATCAAGCCGTGCTATCGTCTCTAAGTGCTGTGTGGTCTGGGTAGCTCTCAGCTCGACCACCTTAGTCTGTGGCACACCCACAGCACTCTCAAGGCGCTCGAATCAGTCCTAGCCTCGAGAAGGCAAAAAGATGCGCACTGGAGGTGGCTCCGGTGTTGTGGGTGGTGCTTGTGTATTTGCTTGTGCTAGAGGTGGCTCCAGTGCTGCCTGCTAACCCTCTGCCTCGGCCTGATCGGGCTGGGGTATGATCATGGAATAGACTCCCGGTCCGCACCTGCGAATCATCCCCATGAGCCTCATCGTTTCTAAGCCAAGAGTAGCCGGTGTCACTGTCTTCTCTGCCCCTCGAACACCATCCAGGAGACCCATCCTGATGAGGAGTCTCGTGATGTATGTACCCGCAAAGATCACTCCAATCCTAGGGTATTGGCCCTGGTGGCGTAAATACTCTGCTAAGATGTGCCCTAAGTGGAGTGGAACACCCTATACCATGGAATATAGATAGAGTAGCTCCTGACGACTCAATACCCCGGTGCTATCTCCTCGGCTAGTCACTGACCTGCTCAGTATAGCATGAATATATCGGTAGGTTAGCTGGGAGAGACATGTCATCTTTGAGATGCCCAGCTCGTACTGTCCATCTCCCCATAATGCCCTATAGGCTCTCTGAGGTGTCAATGCCCCAGGGTAGTCAGTGGAAAGTTGCTCATACTCCTCTGACTCGGTATAAGTGCTCTCATATAGTCTCAAACTGATCAAAAACTCACTCACACTAATACTATGGCTCTGGCCAAGTGCTCAGAACTGGATAGTATTCACATCGCAAAAGCTGTTGTAGCCTCTGTCGAACTCAAACGAGGCGAGCGCCTCGAGTGTAAGGCTGCGGATGGCTGGCTCTCTGATCGAAAGTAAGCGGCCCCAACCTTCTACAGCCAATAGCACGTCAACCTCGTCAGCAAGCTCGTTCCCTACTTGTATCCCTCTAAGTGCACTAGCATCTGGGAAATGAGACTGTCCAAAGCGGAGCTTCGATAGTCACTCAAATCGTGTCTGGTGCTCGGTAACAACAAAATCGACCTGCTCGGGGATGGAGAAGGCTCACGGTGGTGCTTTCCTGCTTGCATCTTTGATCTTAAGGCCATATCTGCAAGATTGATAAGAAAAAATGATAAAAAAATAATTAAAGAACACAATCTGCAGAAATCCACACGCCCGAGTGGATCTTCGGGCGGACAGAGCCCCACAGCCGTGGAGGCTAAAATTCCATTTTTACACTCTAATTCGTTCTAAATTCTCTCTAAATACATTCGTATACACTTTAATCATTCAAACTAAGCGAAATAATAAAAAAGAACCAATTAAATCATGATTTGAAGAAGAAAAAGGGGTTGAAGTTCTTACCGACAGTGTGGATGAAGGAAACTATGAAATCGGCCGAAAAACAACGTCAACAACCTCTACAATGCTCAGAGAAGGTTGGGAGAGTGAAAGAGGGTTAGAGAGTGGTTTAGAGTAAACAAAATCAAGAGGCACGAGTGAAAATGAAAGGAAAATCGCAGCTTTTGAAGTTCTGCGAATCCACACGGCCGTGTGCCTCTACAATTAGGGTTCACAAGGGCCAACACACGCCCCTGTGTGCACTCTGGTTGCTCTCTTGACTACCCCACACAGCCGTGTGAGAACCCCACACGGCCGTGTGAGAACCCCACACGGCCGTGTGAGAACCCTACACGGCCGTGTGCCTTCATAAGGGAGCTCACAGGGGCAGTCACACGCCCCTGTAGACTCTCTGGAAAATACATAAGGTCTCTGGAAAATTCCACACGGCTGTGTGCCCAACTTAGCCAAGAACACAAGGCCAGCCACAGGGTACCCACACGCCCCTGTGGCTTCTCTGGTTCATTCCGAGAAAGTCTAAGTATTCCACAAAGCCGTTTGAACACCCACACGGCGTGTGTAATTCACAAGCTCTTCTACAGGGGCGGCCACACACCCCTGTGTTTTCTGGGAAAAGAAGGGAACTCTCTGTAGAATTCCACATAGCCGTGTGCCTTAACACATGGGCACTCACAGGGGCACCCACATGACCCCTGTGACACTCAGGAATGACAATCTAAGTTCTGCAGGAATTCACCCGGCCGTGTGGGAATTACACACGGCCGTGTACCCTTTAAAGGGTCGTTCACAGGGGTAGCTACACGGCCCCTATGATGCTCAGGATGGGCTCTGAGATGGTCCACACGGCCGTGTGTTTTCTCTGGATGACTTAGAAAAATCACAGACTCTGCAGAAAATTTCAGAAACAATTTCTCAACCCTTAGAGCTTGTATAGACGATAGAAACACGACCAGAGATCCATGATAACACACTCAAACGACCCAAAACCTCGTCAGTCAACAATTAGGCACATGAAAACATCAACGATACACAAGAAAACCACAAGACATGTATGGAAAAATCAGGACACCAAAACTAAAGCTCTTATTCAAACTAGAACTAAACTAACTCCTAGAAAAACAGTAAAAGCTTGGGTTGCCTCCCAAGAAGCGCTTGTTTAACGTCACTAAGCTTGATGTACCTATTTAAGCTCATGGGGGCTCATGAATGAGTGTTGCCCTCTCTCCTACCACCTGGAAACATGCATAATATAGCTTATGTAGTCTAGAGGGGGAGTTAGCGATTTTGTTGCCACACAAGGGTGAAACACCCTTACTCCTTGCATGCTCATCCCCATCGACCTTGGGGCTTTTCGTGTGGTGCCTCCTCGCTCTCCTTATCTTACTTCTCATCCGTTTCATGAGTCTCGGTTCCGGCTTGACTTCCTTCTCGATTGGACCAAGTGATAGTACTTGTTTTTCGATCTCCACATCTTGGTCCGGCCACTCTTCATACGGTCCGGGTACATCATTTCCTGCACATAATCATCTATTAGCTCATCAATGGTGTCAAGGAAATACAAAGTATTATCAAAATCAAGAGAGTGTCTAATGGCTTCGACGAGGCGGTATGTAAGCTTGTCATCTCCAACTCACAATGTGAGCTCCCCGCCGTCCATGTTAATAAGGGCCTTGGAAGTACGCAAGAAAGGCCTTCCAAGGATCAGCGGCACCTCTACGTCCTCGTCGACAACTAACACCACGAAGTCAACAGGAAATATATACTTGTCCACGTTCACCAATACATCTTCCACAATCCACCTCGGATGCCTCACCGATCGATTCGCAAGCTGAAGTATCATCCGAGTTGGTATAGGCTCGTCCAAGCCTAGCTTTTGTAAGAAGGTATAGGGCATGACCTTGATACTTGCCCCAGAAATCGGCCAATGTCATTTCCTCACCCAAGTTGCCAATGTTGCACAGTATAATGAAACTTCTGGGATCTTTTCTCTTACTCGGCATGTTCTTTTGCAAGAAGGCCGAGCAATTGGCATCAAGAACTACAGATGCAATCTCTTCCAATTTCCTCTAGTTGGTCAAAAGGTCCTTCAAGAACTTCGCATACTTGGGCATTTAGGCCAATGCCTCCGCGAATGGTATGTTGATGTGCAACTGCTTAAAAATACCCAGAAATTTTTAGTATTGCTCATTTTCTTGGTCATTCTTCAAACATGAAGGATAGGGGAGCCTCAGTTTGAAGGGCGGGGGTGCCGTCTCTTTCTCCTTTAACGATTCTTAATCTACCTCCACGACCTCGGGTGCTTCCTTTGTCTTCTCTAGAGGGAGATTTCTCTCGAACTCTTTTCCACTTCTTAAGGTAATTGCCTTCAATTGCTCCCTCGGATTGGTGTCTGTATTACTAGGCAAACTACCTTGAGGTCTCTCCGCCAATGTCTTCGTAATTTACCCCACTTGATTCTCCAAGTTGTGTAGTGAGGCGGTGTGGTTTGAAGTGTAGCTTCCTGTCACGACCCCTAGCGTGTATCTCGCAAGTGCACGGGCTTGTCGAAGTAATAATATTACCCTGGTGAGTGGGTAATCGAATCCACAGGAAATAGGGATTTAAGACACGAGATTTCACTATTTAGCTAAGAAGTGTACGGTGAGTGTGAAGAGAATCAGTGAGTGAGTGTGAAAGCAAATATAAAGAAACAAGAAATAAAATAGAAAAATGGAAGGTAAGAGAGTGCAAGTAGGAGTAAAATAGAGAAGGACTAGCAATTGATGAAATAGGGTACTCAGACAAGCTAACCCTAGGACTTATGCTTCTAGTGCAAGACTATGTTATTATACTTTCCTATTGGTGTTAATTGAGTCGAGGATATCCTTAAACACACGGTCCCAAACCTAAGGTCAACCGTGACTAACCCCAACACTATGCCCCGGCATTAGGTTTTCACTACGACCCTTAACTCTCGTTAACATGTCAACTAAGCCCTAGGGGAGTCCGTCTTCCTCAGCCTCACACTACGTGGGATTGCTTTATGTTTTAGGGATTCCTAGTGTTAAACCTTATTCCTATGTATAGTTCTATCCTTTTGGTCCAAGTGGAAGAACCCTAGTTTAAATTAAGCCCCAGCACTAGGATTCACTTCAAACATTCACTCTATTGCTCGTGCAACTAAACCCCAGGAGAGTTCCTCTCCTAGCACTTCACTCTATCTCGACCGTGATAAGTGCTTGTGTTGTAGTAACGCGAAGCGTTATTATCTTACAATAAACATACTTTTTATCAGATTTTATCATTAAATAGTGTGCATTTATGCATTCTTGTGCATTGTAGGTTCATGGAGCTAAGTTGGAAAAGAAGAGCGAAGTTAGGTCATGTTCGCCGTTGTTGGGAGGTTTTCGGACCAAGCAAGGAACAAGGCACGAGGTTAGACTTGTGAGTGTGTGCCAACCTCCTTTGGAGGGGCACAAAGGCAGTCACATTCACAACAAGTCCAACTCGTGTAGCTTAGGAAAACTTCACCAGGAAGGGGACTTGAAGCAATAGGCACGATCTACCATTGATTGTGTGCCCAATTCAATGGCCTCGATGAAGAAACCACGTATTCGGGAGCAGTTCGGGAGAGTTACTTTAGCAGCACTGTAGCAAATCACTGTAGCAAGTTACTGTGCACTTCTGCAAAAAATCAAGATTCCAGGGAATTCACACGGGCGTGTGGAATTAACACACGGCCGTGTGAAGTAATTTTTCAGGAAAGACAGAAACTTCACACGGGCGTGTGGAAATTCCACACGCCCGTGTGAAGTCCCGATAACTTCAAATTTAAAGCCGCACTCAACTATTTAAAGCCGGATTTGGAGACTTTTTGGGCATATTTCAACCTATCTTTCTCCCCAACTTCGGGAGAGGGTGGCTAGGGTTTCGGAGAGGACTTTGTGGAGGATTGGAGCGCGCCATCGGCATCGTCACCGACGTTCGACGGCCGCACAAGACCACGGCCACACCATACGCGAGGGGGTTTTTCATTGATGTCTTTAGTTTGTGTTTTATTTCATACATTGATGAACATGTATAGCTCCATGAGGAGCTAAACCCCTCGTGGGTATTCGGACTTGTAAAACTCTAGGATAATTATGTTTCTTTGACATTGTTATTATGCTTTCCATTATTTGATGAATAAATTCGAGTTTCAATTTTAGATTTCTTGTGCTATTGTTTTGTCTTAGCCGTGACACTAAGGATTGAGAACAATCTAGGTTATCCTTTGGAGGTGTGACAACTCCTGTAGGATTAGACTACTTAAAATTGAAGAGGGTTGAGATGGAGAGTTGTGAGGTAGCACCGTACCCCTTTCCCTTCCGATGTGATTTCTCCCTACCTCCGATTCCTTGATTTATTAGAGGTCAAAATAGAATGAAGTGCTAGGTAGACAAACTCCCCCAAGGTTTTGGGGTGACGTGAATCCTACGCACTGGGCTTAATTTAGACTATGGTTCTTCCTCCTGGACCAAAGGGGTAGGACTACTACACATAGGAACAGGTTTTATCAGTAGGAGTCCCTAGAGCTTAAAGCAATCCCACGTAGTGTTAGGCTTAGGTAGAAATACTCCCCTGGGGCTTAGTTGAGCAATCAACATAGTGAAGGGTTGACGTGAATCCTATTGCCGGGACATAGTGTTGGGGTTAGTCATGGTTGACCTTAGATTTGGGACGATGTGTCTAAGGATTTTCCTCGACTCAATTGACATCAATAGGAAAGTATAATAGCATAGTCTTGCACTAGAAGCATAAGTCCTAGAGGTAACTTGTCCGGATACCCTATTCTCACTTGTTGCTAGTCTCTCTCTTTTTACTCATTGCTTGCACTTTTCTCTCTTTCATCTTTTTATTTACTTGCCTTGCTTCTACTCTAATTCCATAAATTCACTCATCACTCCGATCATTGTTTCTTTTCGTATATCGCATGACTCAATAGCAATTTCTCGTATTATGATTCCTCCACCCCGGATTGTAAGTGCCACTATACGGGTTGCCTTGGCCTTGTCCTCTGTAGTTATTTCCCACAAAATCAGCCTGCTCCACCGTACTAGCGCCTCCAATAGCAATCGGACAATCACTTGAAGCATGACTTCCCCCACAACCTTTACATGTAGTGATGGCCGCAACTCTTGGTGAAGTTAGAGCGTCCAACTTCTTACTCAATGACTCTACTTGTGCCACCAAAGATGTAACTGCATCAACATCATGAATTTCGGCTACCTTCCTTCTGTCCCTTGTGTTCCATTGATAGCTATTCATCGCCATCTCTTCAATAAGGTGCCGGGCTTCATCGGGGGTCTTGCCTCCCAGAGTCCCTCCTGCCGCCGCATCTAAAAGTTGCTTCGTGCTTGGATCAACCCATTGTAGAAAGTATGAATGATCATCCACTCGGGGAATCCATGTTGCGGGCACTTCCGGAGGAGCTCCTTACTTGAGGAGTACTCGTTGGTTCTCTTGAGTGGATTCGCACACACTTACATATTTTCGAGTTTTTATCCTTTTTGATTCAAGTTTTTTTTTTTAGCTAGAGCAACGATAACCATATGTAATGTTTTGATTTCCCCTTACTTGTAGAATGCTTCTTTTGCATCTTTTGGTGAACCTAAGGCCGAGCACTTTCAATTGTTCTTCCCAAGTACTTTCACGTTCTATTTTGCTTGAGGTTGCAAAAGAACATGCCGAGCAAAAGAAAAGATCCCGGGAGTTTCATAATACCATGTAACATTGGCAACATGGGTGAAGAGATGGCATTGGCCTACTCGGGGGCAAGCATCAATGTCATGCCCTACACGTTCTTCCAAAAGCTAGGCTTGGGCGAGCCAAGACCCACTCGGATGACACTTCAACTCGCGGACCGATCAGTGAGACATCCGAGAGGAATCGTGGAAGATTTGTTGGTGAAAGTCGACAAATACATATTTCCTGTTGACTTTGTAGTGTTGGATGTCGATGAGGATGTCAAGGTTCCATTGATCCTTGGAAGGCCATTCTTGCGCACCTCCAAGGCGTTGATTGACATGGACGGCGGGGAGCTCACATTGCGAGTGGGAGAAGACAAACTTACATACCGACTCTCCGAAGCCATGAGACACTCTCTCGATTTTGATGACACTTTATATTTCCTTGACACCATCAATGAACTAATAGATGATTATGTGCAGGAACTGATGAACCCAAATCCATATGAAGGGTGGCCGGACCAAGAATTGGAGACTAAAGAAGAAGTGCTCTCCATTGGTCTAATCAAGGATGACTTCAAGCAAGAAACGGAGCGTATGAAGAAAATGCTTCGGAGGATGAAAAGGTCGAAAAGACACCACAAGAAGAACCCCAACAACAAGGGGAATGAACATTCAAGGAGTAAGGGTGATTCACCCTTTAGTGGTAACAAATTCGACAACTCCCCCTCTACTCTACAAAGGTTATGTAATGCATGCTTTCAGGTTGTAAGGAAGAGGACAACCTCCATTCATGAGCCCCCGTAAGGTAAGCCAGGTACGTCAAGCTTAGTGACGTTAAACAAGCGCTTCTTGGGAGGCAACCCAAGGTTTTACAGTTTTTCTAGGACCTAGTTAGCTTTAGATTGAATAAAAGTCTTGGTTTTGGTGTCCTGAATTTTTCTTGTGCTTACGCTGCAATTTTCTTGTGGGTTTTTGATGAATTACGTGTGCCTTAATGATAATTGATGAAGTTTAAGTAGGTTGAGTGTGTTTTCTGTGGTCTTTGGTCTTGTTTTCATGATTTTTACAGGCTCTAAGTGTTATACAAGAGTTTCTGAATTTTTCTGAGAAGTCTGTAAAATTCTCTAAGTGATCCAGAGAAAACACACGGCTGTGTGGAATTAACACACGGCCGTGTGTTACTAAATAGAGCTCAGCCAGAGAAGACACTGGGGCGTGACTTTGCCCCTGTGAAAAAACTTCAGAAGGGGCACACGGCCGTGTGGAATTAACACACGGCCGTGTGAAATTTCGCAGAACTTCAACTCTTTTCCAGAGAGTCCACAGGGGCGTGTGGGTGCCCCTGTGAGTGCCACTGTGCTAAGGCACACGGCCGTGTGGAAATTCCACACGACCGTGTGAAACTCTGCAGAAAACCCCCCTTTGACCCGAGAATACACAGTGGCGTGTGGGTGCCCCTGTGGGAGAGCTTGTGAAAGGTACACGGCCGTGTGGGTGATTCACACGGCCGTGTGTAACACTTAGTATTTTTCGGGTGAGTCAGAGAGGCCACAGGGACGTGTGATGTGCCCCTGTGGCTGGCCTTGTGTTCTTGGCCAGGTTGGGCACACGGCCGTGTGGAATTAACACACGGCCGTGTAAAAAAATTTCAGAGACCTTCTGTGGTTTCCCGAGAATCCACCGGGGCGTGGACCAGCCCCTGTGGATACCCTTGTGAAGGCACACGGCCGTGTGGAATTTCCACACGGCGGTGTGGGGTAGCCCAGAGAGTGAACAGATTGCACACAGGGGCGTGTGTTGGCCCCTGTGAACCCTAATTTCAGAGGCACACGACCGTGTGGCATTGCCACACGCCCGTGTGAATTCCCAGAACTCCAAAAGCTGCGCGATTTCTTTTAGTTTTCACTCGTGCCTTTTCCATTTTCATTCTAAACTCTTCTCCTACCCTCTCCACTAATTTCCCGACCATCTCAGAGGTTTTTGAAGGTTTTTATTGGAGTTTTCCGGCCGATTCTTAGTATTTCTTCATCCACTCCGCTGGTAAGGACTTCAAAGCCTTTTTCTTCGTCAATTCTTAATTCGATTCGATTCTTTGGATGATTTCGATTGTTTTAAATGCTTATTATATATGCGAACATGCTTAGGGATGAATTAGAATAAATTAGAGTGTAAATTTTGGATTTCTAGACCCACGGCTGTGAGGCTCTGTCCGCCCGATGATCCACAAGGGCGTGTGGAATTAACACACGGCCGTGTGGATTTCTGCAGATTGTTCTGTTTTAGTGTTTTTTGATCGAATTCTCTTTTCAATCTCGCAGATATGGCTTCCAGATCTAAGAAGTCGGCTGGGAAGCGACCCCGTGAACCCACATCCCCTCCAGAGGCGACAGAGTTTCGTATAACTGAGTACTAGACCAGGTTTGATAGATTGTCCACACTCCGTTTTGAATAGTCACGATACCCCGACCTGAGCATTATTAGAGGGATCCAGGGGGGTGACAGTATTGCTAAGGAGGTTGAGGAGCTACTCTCGGTGGGTGGCTGGAGGAGACTACTGAGGATCAGAGATCCAGCCATTCGAGAAGTGACACTGGAGTTTCGGCCTCATTTGAGTTTGACAGATCATACAGGGACTTTTCTACTCCTGATGCGATTCAATTCAAGGTATTAGGCCAGCATTTCAGCCTCAGCTTGACCCAGTTTTCGATCCATATGGGGCTATACGATGAGGCCTATACACAGACCGAGGAGTATAGGGATCTTCCTACAGACTACCCGGGTAGTCTTACTCCGCAGAGGGCGTACAGAGATTTGTGCGGAGAAGGCCAGTATGAGCCAGGGGTCTCGAAGGCCACGTGTTTATCTCGCCCGGCCTACAGATATTTACATGCCATTCTGAGTAGATCAGTGAGTGGCCGGGGTGATAGCACTGGGGTTCTGAGCCGGTAGGAGCTTCTTTATCTATATTCTATGGCTCAAAGGGTACAACTCCACCTAGGGCACATTTTAGCAGAGCATTTGCGCCATCAGGGCCAGTACCCTAGGGTTGGAGTGATCTTCACGGGACCCTACATTTCGAGACTCCTGATCGGAACGAGTCTCAGAGACGGAGTGCGAGGGGCAGATAAGACTAGTGTACCGATCCCTCTAGGCGCAGATACACTGAGGATGATGGGGATGATCCGCAGAGCAGGATCAGGGACATATACATGGACCATTCCCCAGACAGAGCAGGGCGAGGGCTCACAGGCAGCATTAGAGCCACCACCAGTGGACACAGAGACAGGGGCAGAGGCCGAGGCACCACCCACAGCATAGGAGCCACCTCCAGTGCGTATCTTTTCTCCATCTCGAGGACAGGACAGGTTCGAGCGCCTCAAGAGTGCTGTGGGCATCATGCAGCAAGAGTTAGCGGAGCTGAGGGTCGCACAGGCAGCAGGGTTTGCCGAGTTGAGGACCACTCAGGCATCACAGTTCGCTCACTTGTCGGCACAGCTCGCCACAGTGATCCAGTTGTTTGAGCGATCTGTGGTGCAACCCCGACGGGTCCCCTCACCGACTCCACCTCTATCTCCATTAGCATCAGATCCACCAGCAGCAGCAGCAGCAGCAGCACCAGAGGATACACATTAGGACACCGACGCTGAGGCGTCGTAGATTTTTTTTTCTTTCTTTTGTCGCACTTTTATTTTCTTATTTTGTTGGACTTGTAGTACCCAGAAAGGACTCTCCTTCTGGGTTTGTTTTTAATTTTCCTTTATTTTGTCTCGAATTGTATCTCATTATCATATCTTTATATACTCGAGCTTTATTTTGGTTTTTCTTGAGCTATATTGAACCCTTGCGTATGTGTGCAGATGGTCTTGGATTTAAGGAAATTGAGGAATTGTCATAGGCACGATCATGGGACCGTGTGTGCTCCACAAACCATTGAGACTCAACTCTCAATGACCTAGCTCCATCAAACGCAACACTTGGAGTTCAGGGGATTAATGTTTCAATTGCAACTTCCACACTAATTGTTTTTCACTGTTTTATTGTTTATAATGTTTGCATGCGTACATTGGGGACAATGTACATCTTAAGTGTGGGGGGAATTCACATTGCACACACCTTTACTTGTGCGTTCAATTGTTCATGTTCATGTAGCCTATGGCGGTTCACCTTAGTTGCAACATTCGTATTCTTAGAGTTTAGGAGAAATTTTAACATTGTATTCTATCTTGTTCTAGTTCCACTTGAATTTTAGGGGATTTTTGCTCGATTACACCTTATTGCACTACTCACTCTTGAAATCTTTTGGAAACTCAATCTTGAAGTTTTAAGGACTACTTTATTATTACTTTAGTAAGTTGTGAAGTTCTATGTAGCTAAAAAAAAATTTAAAAAAAAACTACTATTAGCTTGTGAATATTAGTTTAAGCTTTTCATTTGTGGTGGAAAGAGCTACCTCCTATGAAGTATGAAGCTACTCTCATAAGTCGGATACAAGTTATGCCCTAATGAGAGAAAGAGCTATCTCATGGGAAGCATGAAAGCTACCACTCTGGTAGAAAGAGCTATCTCATTGGAAGCGTGAAAGCTACCACACTGGTAGAAAGAGCTACCTCCTCGAAAGTGTGAAAGCCACCTTTGGCGGCCGCCTAGGAAAGGGCTACCTTAGAGGTTGAGTAAAGCTACTACTTCCTTACTTAGTGTACATAAATAAGTCCTTGTAATAAGAGTTTGAGGAGTACTCGTTGGTTCTCTTGAGTGGATTCGCACACACTTACACATTTTTGAGTTTTTATCCTTTTTGATTCAAGTTTTTTTTTTAGCTAGAGCAACGATAACCATATGTAATGTTTTGATTTTCCCTTACTTGTAGAATGCTTCTTTTGCATCTTTTGGTGAACCTAAGGCTGAGCACTTTCAATTGTTCTTCCCAAGTATTTTCACGTTCTATTTTGCTTGAGGACGAGCAAAAGCTTAAGTGTGGGGGGATTTGATAAGTGCTTGTGTTGTAGTAACGCGAAGCGTTATTATCTTACAATGAACATACTTTTTATCAGATTTTATCATTAAATAGTGTGCATTTATGCATTCTTGTGCATTGTAGGTTCATGGAGCTAAGTTGGAAAAGAAGAGCGAAGTTAGGTCGTGTTCGCCGTTGTTGGGAGGTTTTCGGACCAAGCAAGGAACAAGGCACAAGGATAGACTTGTGAGTGTGTGCCAACCTCCTTTGGAGGGGCACAAAGGCAGTCACATTCACAACAAGTCCAACTCGTGTAGCTTAGGAAAACTTCACCAGGAAGGGGACTTGAAGCAATAGGCACGATCTACCATTGATTATGTGCCCAATTCAATGGCCTCGATGAAGAAACAACGTATTCGGGAGCAGTTCGGGAGAGTTACTTTAGCAGCACTGTAGCTTGTCACTGGAGCAAATCACTGTAGCAAGTTACTGTGCACTTCTGCCGAAAAATCAAGATTCCAGAGACTTCACACGGGCGTGTGGAATTAACACACGGCCGTGTGAAGTAATTTTTTCAGGAAAGACAGAAACTTCACACGGGCGTGTGGAAATTCCACACGGCCGTGTGAGGTCCCGATAACTTCAAATTTAAAGCCGCACTCAACCTATTTAAAGCCGGATTTGGGGACTATTTGGGCATCTTTCAACCTACCTTTCTCCCCAACTTCGGGAGAGGCCGGCTAGGGTTTCGGAGAGCACTTTGTGGAGGATTGGAGCGCGCCATCGGCATCGTCACCGATGTTCGACGGCCGCACAAGACCACGGCCACACCATACGTGAGGGGGTTTTCATTGATGTCTTTAGTTTGTGTTTTATTTCATACATTGATGAACATGTATAGCTCCATGAGGAGCTAAACCCCTCGTGGGTATTCGGACTTGTAAAACTCTAGGATAATTATGTTTCTTTGACATTGTTATTATGCTTTCCATTAATTGATGAATAAATTCGAGTTTCAATTTTAGATTTCTTGTGCTATTGTTTTGTCTTAGCCGTGACACTAAGGATTGAGAACAATCTAGGTTATCCTTTGGAGGTGTGACAACTCCTGTAGGATTAGACTACTTAAAATTGAAGAGGGTTGAGAGGGAGAGTTGTGAGGTAGCACCGTACCCCTTTCCCTTCCGATGTGATTTCTCCCTACCTCCGATTACTTGATTTATTAGAGGTCAAAATAGAGGGAAGTGCTAGGTAGACAAACTCCCCCAAGGTTTTGGGGTGACGTGAATCCTACGCACTGGGGCTTAATTTAGACTATGGTTCTTCCTCCTGGACCAAAGGGGTAGGACTACTACACATAGGAACAGGTTTTACCACTAGGAGTCCCTAGAGCTTAAAGCAATCCCACGTAGTGTTAGGCTTAGGTAGAAATACTCCCCTGGGGCTTAGTTGAGCAATCAACATAGTGAAGGGTTGACGTGAATCCTATTGCCGGGACATAGTGTTGGGGTTAGTCACGGTTGACCTTAGATTTGCGACAGTGTGTCTAAGGATTTTCCTCGACTCAATTGACATCAATAGGAAAGTATAATAGCATAGTCTTGCACTAGAAGCATAAGTCCTAGAGGTAACTTGTCTGGATACCCTATTCTCACTTGTTGCTAGTCTCTCTCTTTTTACTCATTGCTTGCACTTTTCTCTCTTTCATCTTTTTATTTACTTTCCTTTCTTCTACTCTAATTCCATAAATTCACTCATCACTCCGATCATTGTTTCTTTTCGTATATCGCACGACTCAATAGCAATTTCTCGTATTTTAAATCCCTATTCCCTGTGGATTCGACTACCCACTCACCGGGGTAACTTTATTACTTCGACAAGACCGTGCACTTGCGGTACACACGCAAAAGGTCGTGTCAGACCGCTAAAAAATCATGGAACACGGAGGTAGGGAGAATCACACCGGAGGGGAATGGGGACGTTCCGCTACCTCACGACTCACCCTCTCAACCCTCTTCAATCTTAAGTAGTCTAATCCTATAGGAGTTGTCACACTTCCAAATGATAACCTAGATTGTTGTCAACCCTAGTGTCACGACTAAGGGAAAACAATTATAAGAAACAATTAAGATTGAAACTCGAATTTATTCATCAATAATGGAAAAGCATAATAACAATGTCATAGAAACATAATAATCCTAGGGTTTACAAGTCCAAATACCCACAAGGGGTTTAGCTCCTCATGGAGCTATACAAATCCATCAAAATATGAAAGTAAACACAAATTGAAAGCATCGATGAAAACCTCCTTGCGTATGATGTGGTCGTGGTCTTGTGCGGCCGCCGGACGTTGACGACGATGCCGATGACGCGGTCCAAACCTCCACAAAGTCCTCTCTGAAACCATAGATGCACTCTCTTAAAGCTGGGAAAAAAGATTGGAAAAAGGATGTGTAAAAAGTCTACAAAAACGGGCTTTTATAATGTTGAGTCGCGGCTTTAAATTTGGCTGAATTGGGATTTCACACGGTCGTGTGGAATTTCCACACACCCTTGTGAAATTTTTGGGTTGCTAAATTTTATTCACACGGCCATGTGGAATTTCCACACGCCCGTGTGAACTCTCTGGATTGCTGAATTTCAGCAGAAAGTGAATAGTAGCTACTATGTTTTGTTTCAGCACTTGCTTTAGTACTGCTATAGTAAGTCGCTTGAACGCTCCCAAATTCGTTGTTCTTCATCAAGGCCATTGAATTGGGCACACAATCAATGGTAGATCGTGGCGATTGCTTCAAATCACTTTCTTGGTGAAATTTTACTAAGCTACACGAGTTAGACTTGTTGTGAATGTGACTACCCTTGTGCCCCTCCAAAGGAGGTTGGCACACACTCACAAATCTAGGCTCGTGCCTTGTTCCTTGCTTGATCTGAAAACTCCCCAACAATGGCAAACACGATCTAACTTTGTTCTTCTTCTTCAAATTAGCTCCACAAACCTACAATGCATAAGAGTACACAAATGCACACAAATTAATGATAAAATCTGATAAAAGAGATGCTCATTTTAAGATAATAACGCTTCGCATTACTATAACACAAGCACTTATCACTTCTACCAATTGAAATCTAGCATCCGATGAAGAAATAAACCTTGTGAGGGCTCTCTCTAAATCGGTCATCTTTCCCTCTAACCCGGTCACTTGGCTCTCTAAGTTTGGTGCTTGTTGACCTTGAAATCTCAGTGGTGCATTGCTCTTTCGTTAAGACTGTCCTTGGTTGCTCCATGAGAACTTTGGGTGGTTTTTCCACCCCGGATTGTAGGTTCCACTGTACGGGTTACCTTGGCCTTGTCCTATGTATGCATTACCAGCAAAATCGACCTGTTATACCGCACTAATGCCACCAATAGCAATAGGGCAATCGCTCGAAGCATGACCTCCCCCACAACTGTTACAAGTAGTGATGACCGTAACTCTTATTGAAGCTAGAGCATCTAGCTTCTTACTCAATGATTCCACCTGTGCCACCAACGATGTAACCCCGTCAACTTCATGAATTCCAGCCACCTTCTTTGGGTCCCGTGTACTCCATTGATAGCTATTCATAGCCATCTCTTCTATAAGGTGTCGGGCTTCACTGGGAGTTTTGCTTCCTAGAGTTCCTCCTGCCGCTGCATCTAAGAATTGCTTGGCACTCAGATTCAACCCATTATACAACGTATGAATGATCATCCACTCGGGAAATCCATGTTGCAGGCATTTTTGAAGAAGCTTCTTGAACCTGTCCCATGTCTCGAACAGAGACCCCAATTCCATTTGCATGAAGGATGATATCTCATTCCGGAGCCTCGCTGATTTTCCCCGAGGGAAGTACCTAGCCTAGAATGCCTTGGCCATCTCCTCCCAAGTAGTGATGGATGCTCTCGGTAATGAATAAAGCCAATGTCTTGCTTTTCCCTTCAATGAAAATGGGAAGGCTCTCAAACGAATCGAGTCGTCCGTGATTGCTTCTCCGCAAGTGTATGGGATCGCCAAGTAATACCCTGTGAGTGACACAGGGTTCGTATTCCACTGGGCCAAGAAAGTACTATTACTCACCCTTCATCTATTTTCTAGCCTACCATTCAATATGAGTGGTAAAAAAATAAAACAAACAAACTAATTTAAACTAATCCTATGGCCTGGAAACTAGCACATGGATGTAAATAAACAAGGGAGTATCAAGCATGAGAAGGGTGTGCTTGGACAAGGAATCCACCTAGGGTTGTTATTAAGTCCTAAACTAGGATGATATAAAGATGCGTTGACGATAGTTGAGACCTAGAGACCTCGTGAGTAGATTAGCCCCAATCTCTCAGCGAGTAGCCCCTGATCCCATACGAGTGTTAATCAGAATCTCTCCGTATTAACCCACCTACGATCGCAATGAGCTCCGAGAAGTCTCTAATAGGAGTAAACCTACTATCCTTCGTCTTAAACCTAGCAATGGAGGGCTACCAACACCCGATCTCTCGGCATGTCGGCACAAGAATCCCCTCTCAATCTCTTCTAGATCTAGTACACGTGAGTAGGTCACATCTACGCATACAACTCATAAAAGAATTACAGATTTCTCCACAAATGTAATTCTAGACATAAAAGCATGAAAGATTGAATCTCAAACAACCATCGAACTAGATTAATAACAACATCGAAAGTTCATACACAAGATGAACCCTAGGGTTCATCCAAATCCAAACACAATGATAAGTTAATCCCTCATGATAAGGGATACTTATACAACATACAAGGCAAAGAAAGACAATAAAGAAGCAAGAAAACTCCCTCTACTATCTTGATCTCCTTGAATGGATGAAGCTTTGAATGATGATGGAATGGTGGTGTACAACTTCACACAAACTCCTTCTCCCTTGCTCCTCTCCCTCTTGGTGATGATGTGTGCTTGTTTCCCACAAAGATCACCGCCGGAAGATGGCCAGAAGGCCCCAAGGAGGTGCTGTGGGGGCGGCCTCAAAGGCCAAGAGAAAAGTCCCTTCCAAAAGCCCTAGAAGTCGCCATTTATACCGCCGAAGGATACGGGCCATGACGATGTAGGTTAGGTCAAGGGAAACCCCAAATCCCAAGCCTCATGGGGTAGTTAACGGGGGAGCGAAGGCTAGGCCAAACCTTCTGAAATTTCCTCACGGGGTAGCAGACGTGGCCGTGAGACTTAGGTAAAAGTCTCTGGAATTTCCTGCCCGAAAAACACCCCATGTGGTACAGTGACTGCTACTATAGTACTCCAGCTATAGTAAATACGCTACAGTACTGCGACCTTGTTTTATTCTCTTTTCTGCCCAAATTATATCTTCGTGTTCTCCCTGGCTTCTACATGCCCTACAAAGCAAATAATACTCGATTAAGCACAAAACGGGCATCTATTCATACAAAAATACATGTAAGTGAATAAAATATGTATACTGAAATACATACATTTAGACACTAATCAGTCCATCACTCCGTTGATCTTCAACATGTTGCACACTTCAAGGAAGTTCTCTATATGGTTGTTGGGATCTTCATCGGCCAACCCATTAAATTGTGCGGACTGTTGCAACATCTGAATAAACGACGGCTTCAACTCAAAATTCATTGCTGTAATCGGGGGCCTAATAATGCTTTATTGGTTCCCTATGACTGCGGGTCTAGCAAAATCGGACAAAGTCCTCTATTGCTCATTTTGTTCTATCATTGCTTCTAACGCTTCTGTTTCTATATCGGCTTGATTTGAAGATTCTTGTACAGGTTCTTTCCTTTTTCGATGTGTTCTTCTACCATTGTCTGGGTCTTCTTCAACAAGAATCGAAGGGTTCTTGCGGGCCATAACCTGGAGCCAAAAATAAAGAAAAGAAAACAAATAAGAATGATGATAGAAAAAGAAAGTGTGCAATAGAAAATGAAGTGAATAGCTAAAATAGCAAAAAGCAAATATCTAAAATATGTCTGTTCCCCGGCAACGGCGCAAAAAACTTGACACAGCCTTTGCGTGTGTGTACCGCAAGTGCATGGACTTGTCGAAGTAATAATAGTACCCTGGTGTGAGGGTAGTCGAATCCACAGGGAATAGGAATTAAAGACACAAGTATTTGCTATTTAGCTAGTGCGGTGTACGAAGAGTGAGAATACAATCAATGTGTGGTTGCAAAGCAATTAAACTAGAAAGATGGACGATAGGAGATTTGCAAGTAAGAGTAATAAGAGAAGGACAATCAATTAATGAAATAAGGTACCTGAGCAAGCTACCCGTAGGATTTATGCTTTTAGTGCAAGACAATGCTATTATACTCTTCTATTGATGTCAAATGAGTCGAGGATATCTTTAAACACACAGTCCCAAACCTAAGGTCAACCGTGACTAATCCCAACACTATGCCCCGGCTTTAGGTTTCACTATGACCCTTGACTCTTGTTGACCTGTCAACTAAGCCCTAGGGGAGTCCATCTTCCTAAACCTCACACTACGTGGGATTGCTTTAAGTTCTAGGGATTCCTAGTGATAAACCATGTTCCTATGTATAGCTCTAACCCTTTGGTACGGGTGAAAGAACCCTAGTCTAAATTAAGCCCAGTAATAGGATTCACTTCAACCCTTCACTCTGTTGCTTGCGCAACTATGCCCAAAAGGAGTTCATCTCCTAGTACTTCGCTCTATCTCGACCACTAAGAACTCTTGGAACACGGAGATAGGGAGAATCACACCAGAAGGGAAAGCGGACATTTCGCTACCTCACGACTCACCCTCTCAACCCTCTTCAATCCTAAGTAGTCTAAGCCTATAAGAGTTGTCACACCTCCAAAAGATAACCTAGACGATTCTCAACCCTAGTGTCATGGCTAAGGGAAAATCGATACAAGATGCGATGAAGATTGAAACTCAATTTTATTCATCAATAATGAAAACCATAATAACAAGTCAAAGAAACATAATCATCCTAGGGTTTACAAGTCCGAATACCCACAAGAGGATTATCTCCTCATTGAGCTATACAAATCTATCAAAATATGAGAATAAACACAAATCAAAAGCATAGATGAAAACCCCTTTGCGTATTGTGTGGCAGTGGTCTTGTATGGCCGCCGGACGTCGATGATGATGCCAATGACGCACTTCGATCCTCCACAAGGTCCTCTCCAAACACTAGCCGTAACCCTCTAGAAACTAGGGAAAAAGATTGGCAAAATGATCCAGAAAAAGTCTCCAAAAACAAATTTTTATAATGTTGAGTCGCGTGTTTAATTCGCTAAAATTGGGATTTCACACGGCCATGTGGAATTTCCACACGCCTGTGTAAAGTCTCTGGTTTGCTGAATTTCGGCAGACAGTTAACAGTAACTTGTTACAGTATTTTACTACAGTAACTTGCTACAGCACTCTTGCCGAAACACTCCCGAATTCGTTATTCTTCATCGAGGCCATTAAATTGGGCACACAATCAATGGTAGATAATGCCGATTGCTTCAATTCTCCTTATTGGTGAAGTTCTCAAATACTACACGAGTTAGACTTATTGTGAATGTGACTGCAGTTGTGCCCCTCCAAAGGAAGTTGGCACACACCCACAAGTCTAGACTTGTGCCTTATTCCTTGCTTGGTCCAAAAACTCCCCAACAACGGTAAACACAATCTAACTTTGCTCCTTTTCTTCAAACTAGCTCCACAAACCTACAATGCACAAATACACACAATTTAGTGATAAAATCTGATGAAAGTAATGCTCATTGTAAGATAATAACAACTTCGCATTATTATAATACAAGCACTTATCAAAGAGATTCGGTGATTTCTTGACGATCTTGGGATCTTGTCAACCTTAACCATCGGTGGCCATATTGTAGAGAGTTGGTCTACAAATTCTTTTGCTACATTTCTTGTAGATTATTGTTATTCATTGATCAATACTTTTATATCCATTAGAGGACCCCAATTTGAGGGGAATTTCATGTAAATGCATCTTGATTGTTACTTGTGATTCTTTATTAGAAATTCAATATTGTTTCTAGTCTTTTGTGATTCATTGCATGTTTGCTTAATGATATTTTGTTAATGTCGTGAGGAAGATATGCCCAAACATTAGAACAACCATGTTATGTTAGACTTATGCATGCGCTAAGAGATTAGGTATTACTAGATTTTTGGATTAGGGTTTGTGACACACCTCTTGCATGCTTGCACCTCAAGTGCACGGGTGTCAAAGTAATAAAGTACCCAATGGGTCAGAAAGTCAAATCCACAGGGAATAGGGTTACTAGTACTTACCACTTCTTTTCTATCTGGACTAATGATCAATGGGATGATGTGATGATCTAGTGTATGATGAAATGAATAGCAAAGATGAATATGCAAGGGTAAAATAGAGGTAGATTTCAATGAGTAAAAGTGGAGTATTCAGAGAATGCTTCCCCTAGGACTGAAGTATTATGTGCCAAGTGTGCAAAGTGTTTCTAAAATGAGTAGGTTATGTCATTTAAATCCAAAGATAATCAGATCTTGCCTGTAGATCACTAATACTAGTCCCCTATAAGGTCCCAGTAGAGAAATCTCTCAGTCTCAACACCTCACACCACATATGATCGCATAGCACTCTAAGGATTCCAAAGTGTGTATCCAATTCCTAAGAATAGACCTAACCCTACCTCTAGGTGAAAGGTCCCTAACCCCCTACAAGATTCCGGTGGAGAAATCTCTCAATCTCAACACCTCATACTACATATGGTTGCTTAGAGCTTAGGGAATATGGAGATAGAATACACCAATCAAAGGGGAAAGGGACACTCCACTATCTCATGGCTAACCCTCTTGACCCTCTTTAATCTTAAGGTTCTAACCCTAATCGAGACCTCTCTTTCACCAAAGTAAACAAATCATGCAAACCAAACAACCATAAGATCAATAAGGTAAGCAAGCATTAGACAAACAAGATTGAAACTCAACCAAACTTGGATTAAATATAAACACAAAGAAAATCCATACAAGATTAGAATCCTAGGGTTCACAAGCCCAAATATATTCTAGGAGTTTAGCTCTCCATGGAGCAATACACAAAACAAACCATCAATAAATGAAAGTATATAAAAGTCATAGAAATAAACCTCCCGTATATCTAAACCAATGACACTAATGGAGAGTTTTGACGTCTTGATGGAATTCACTCCGAAGCTAGGTTCGCAAGTAGCTTCCTTGATGCTATGATGGAGGAGGAATCAATCAAAGTTGGTGAAGAAATGTCTCCTAAGCCACAAAGACCTCCTCTCCAAGCCCTAGCCGTCTCACATCTCAAGAGCTACACCAAATATACCAAAGAATAGGGTAAAATGCTATTTATAATAACTAGCTCATGCTTGTCACATGTCTTGACTCACCCGAATCAACTATCACCTGTCCAGCTAGGCTGCAGATTTCTCCACCCGCCTAGGTGGAATTCTGACCCAGTCAGGTAAACAGTGTTTGCTACATTCATGCTGTAGGGATTTACTGTAGTTTCTACAATACATTCCTATAGTGCTCCTCAAAAACAAGACTCCAAAACTCTTCTCTTGAGGCCACATGGATGGGCACACATACGTGTGGTAGGCTATGAGGCTTGAAGTCTTCACACAAGAAAAGACATGAGAATGTGGCTACCTTTGTGCCCTTCCAACTCAAAATTTAACTTGAATTCTCTTGAAAGTTGGTACACACCACCATGTGTACAAGCTTCACTTGTGTCTTGATCCTTATCTTGAACAAAAACACCCAAAATATGCCTTCATAACCTATCTTTGCTTCATTTTCTATTCTCATGGCCTTCACAACCCTATTTGCACAAAGGAACACCAAATACAATTTATGAAACATAAAACATTATAAAAATGATGCTCAGTGCATGTAAAATATACAAAAAAAAATGTTAAATCAAGTACTTATCAATTTGATTTGTCCTTCTAGTGGACTTCATAAACTTAAGGCAAACATAGCAGGATGTGGTAAAAGAGATTTGATAAGTGCTTGTGTTATAGTAACGCGAAGTGTTATTATCTTACAATGAGCATCTCTTTTATCAGATTTTATCACTAAATGGTGTGCATTTGTGTACTCTTATGCATTGTAGGATTGTGGAGCTATTTTGAAGAAGAATAAGAATGAAGTTAGATCGTGTTTGCCATGGTTGGGGAGTTTTCGTACCAAGCAAGGAAAAAGGCACGAGTTTAGACTTGTGAGTGTGTGCCAACCTCCTTTGGAGGGGCACAAAGGCAGTCACATTCACAACAAGTTTAACTCATGTAGCTTAGAAGAACTTCACAAAGAAAAAGATTTAAAGCAATCGAAACGATCTACCATTGATTGTGTGCCCAATTCAATGGCCTCGATGAAGAACAACGAATTCGGAAGCAGCACTGTAGCAAAACACTGTAGGAAGCTACCGTTCACTCTCAGCCAAAATTCAGAATTCCAGAAAGTTCACATGGGCGTGTGGAAATTCCACACGCCCATGTGAAATCCCGATAAGTTCAATCTTAAAGCCGCTACTCAACGTTATAAAAGCCCGATTTGGAGACTTTTTACACATCTCTTGACCTGTCTTTCTCCCAAACTTCTGGAGAGTGTGGCTAGGGCTTCGGAGAGGACTTCGTGGTGCTTTGGAGCGCACCATTGGCATCATTACCGACGTCCGGCGGCTACACAAGACCACGGCCACATCATACACAAGGGGGTTTTCATCGATGCTTTCAATTTGTGATTACTTTTATATTTTGATGAATTTGTATAGATCCATGAGGAGCTAAACCCCTCGTGAGTATTTGGACTTGTAAACCCTAAGATCATTATGTTCCTATGACATTCTTATTAAGCTTTTCCATTATTAATGAAGAAATTCGAGTTTCAATCTTAATTATCTCTTGTAATTGTTTTCCCGTAGCCGTGACACTAAGGTTGAGAACAATCTAGGTTATCCTTTGGAGGTGTGACAACTCCCATAGGGTTAGACTACTAAGATTAAAGAGGGTTGAGAGGGTGAGTCGTGAGGTAGCGGAACGTCCCCTTTCCCCTCTGGTGTGATTCTTCCTACCTTCATGTTCCATGATTTCTTAGCGGTCGAGATAGAGTGAAGTGCTAGGAGAGGAACTCCCCTGGGGCTTAGTTGCGCGAGCAACAGAGTGAAGGGTTGAAGTGAATCCTAGTGCTGGGGCTTAATTTAGACTAGGGTTCTTCCACCTGGACCAAAGGATTAGAACTACACATAGGAACTGGTTTTATCACTAGAAATCCCTAGAACTTAAAGCAATCCCTACGTAGTGTGAGGCTTAGGAAGACATAATTCTCTAGGGCTTAGTTGACAGGTCAACGAGAGTCAAGAGTCGTAGTGAAAACCTAATGCCGGGGCATAGTGTTGGAGTTAGTCACGGTTGACCATAGGTTTGGGATCGTGTGTTTAAGGATATCCTCAACTCAATTAACATCAATAGGAAAGTATAATAGCATAGTCTTGTACTAGAAGCATAAGTCCTAGGGGTAGCTTGTCCGGGTACCCTATTTCATCCATTGCTAGTTCTTCTCTATTTACTTGTTCTTGCATTCTCTTGCCTTCCATCTTTCTATTTAATTTCTTGTTTCTTTATATTGCTTTCATATTCACTCATTAATACTTTTCACACCCGCCGTACATTACTTAGCTAATTAGTGAAACCTCGTGTCTTAAGTCCCTATTCCCTATGGATTCGACTACCCATTCACCAGGGTAAATTTATTACTTCGACAAACCCGTGCACTTGCGGGGTACACACGCAAGGGGTATGCCAAGTTTTTGGCACCGTTGCCGGGGAATAGGCGTATTTTTTATACTTGTTTTTTCTATTTTAGCTATTCACTTTGTTTTCTATTTCACACTTCTTTTATCTATCATCATTCTCACCGTTTTTCTTTTCTTTGATTTCAGCTTCCGAAAGGATGTTTGACACAATTGAAGCCTTTGATATAATTACAGGACTGGTTAAGGTTGTGGGACAGAAAATGCAGTTATTCACTATACAATCATTTACTAATCATACTGAGTTTGATCACCCAGCGGGTAATTCTTTCGCAAGTTAGGAACTATTGTTGATCCTTTTGGTATGGACTAGAACATGAATTATGAATTGGGCAGTGTATTGGACGAATTTGATAAATCAGCCCTAGCTTTTTCAAGTGGAGATACAGAAGAAAACCTAGAAAAGGTCCTTGCTCAATTTGAATCAGCTTATTGGGAGCACAGGCAAGAAGTCTTTTCAGTGGGAGTTGTAGATCTGACAGAGGAAGCTTATGAGTCAGGGACTTCAGTGGGATCTTAAGATCAACTCAATGAACATGGTTTGGAGAAGGTTTTAGATAATTTCAATGAACAGTAAGCGACTCAATTTGAAGAAATTGATAGTTTAAAGGAAAGCTGACTTCGACCATCCATTGAAGAGCCACCTGATCTGGAGTTGAAAACACTTCCAGAGCACTTGGAGTATGCATTTTTGGCAGAAGAAATGAAGTTACCCATGATTATAGCATCAGATCTTTCTTTGGAACAAAAGACTAAGTTGGTGAATGTGTTAAAGAAGCACAAGTCTGCCCTTGCATGGAAAATTACAGACTTAAAGGGAATCAACCCCTCATTTTGTACGCATAAAATTTTAATGGAGGATAACTTCAAGTCGGTGATCCAACCTCAAAGAAGACTAAACCCGAACATGAAGGAAGTTGTAAAAGCAGAGGTGGTAAAACTACTGGATACAGGAATCATTTATCCTATTTCTGATAGCGCTTGGGTAAGCCCAACGCAAGTGGTTCCGAAGAAAGGCGGGATGACAGTGATCAAGAATGAAAGAAATGAACTCATCCCAATTAGAACGATCACAGGATGGAGGGTGTGCATTGATTACAGAAGGCTGAATGATGCAACCCGGAAGGATCACTTTCCACTACCTTTTATTGATCAAATGTTGGAACGATTGGCATGGTATCAGTTTTACTGTTTCCTAGATGGGATGTCAGGATATTTTCAGATTCCTATTGCTCCGGAAGATCAAGAAAAGACCATTTTTACTTGTCCTTACAGAACTTTTGCATACAGACGAATGCCGTTCGGGCTATGCAACGCACCTGCTACATTCCAACGTTGCATGACTGCTATCTTTGATGACCTTGTTAAAGACATAATGGAGGTGTTTATGGATGATTTCTCTGTGTTTGGTGATTCGTTTGACAAATGTTTGAAGAATTTGGAAAGAGTGCTGATGAGATGTGAGGAGACAAATCTTATGCTAAATTGGGAGAAGTATCACTTCATGGTTCAGGAAGGCATTGTTCTCGGGCACAAGATCTCTCAAATGGGTTTGGAGGTGGAAAGGCAAAATCGAAATCATAGATAAACTTCCTCCACCAACAAACGTTAAGGGAATTCAGAGTTTTCTGGGGCATGCAGGCTTCTATAGGCGGTTCATTAAGGATTTTTCGAAAATCACTCAACCGTTGACTAAGCTCTTTGAAAAAGATGCTCCGTTTGATTTTGGGGAAGAATGTGCGGCAGCTTTTAATGTGTTAAAAGAAAAACTAGTTCAAGCTCCAATTTTGATTACACCTGATTAGAATGAACGCTTCGAGCTTATGTGCGATGCAAGTGACTATGCAATTGGAGCAGTTTTGGGGCAGAGGAAGGGTAAGTAGTTTCAACCAATATATTATGCTAGTAAGACTCTCACATGTGCTCAAGAAAATTATACCACTACATAAAAGGAATTGCTAGCAGTCGTGTCCGCCCTCGAAAAATTCAAACCGTATCTCATCTTGTCAAGGGTCGTTGTGTTCACAGATCACTCAGCTCTCCGTTACCTCATGAACAAGGATGATGCAAAACTGAGACTAATTCGATGGATATTACTCTTGCAAGAGTTTGATATGGAGATAAAGGACAAGAAAGGGAAGGTCCTTAAACAAGGGCTCATGTGGTTAGAGGGTAGTATTGGACAAGAGTCATCAAGCAAGGAGATTAATGACTCTTTCCCGGAGGAGCACTTGTATTCGCTCCAAAACTCAGCATCATCAGGTGATACTCCATGGTTTGCAGACTTTGCAAATTATTTGTCAGAGAAGGTCCTTAAACAAGGGCTCACGTTCCAACAAAAGAGGAAGTTCTTTAGCTATTTAAAGAACTACTTCTAGGATGATCCTTTCCTCTTCTGTATGTGTGCAGATCATATAGTTCGAAGATGTGTATCAAGGAAGGAAGGATGGGATATCCTTGCTCATTATCATTCAGGACCTATTGGAGGGCACTATGCATCAAGTAGAACTGCAGGAAAGGTTTTGGCTGCAGGATTTTATTGGCCGACTCTCTTCCAGGATGCACACCAGTTTGTTCTCCGTTGTGATAATTGTCAGAGGGTAGGAAATTTATCTCGGCGGGATGAGATGCCTCAGAACCCCATGTAATTCTGTGAGATATTCGATGTTTGGGGCATTGATTTCATGGGACCGTTTCCGAAGTCTAACGGGAACCAATACATATTAGTGGCAGTTGATTATGTCTCTAAATGGGTTGAAGCCCAAGCATTGCCAACTAATAATGCTAGAACTGTAGTAAAATTTTTGAAGAGGTTGTTTACTCGATTTGGAACTCCGCGAATCATCATTAGTGATCGAGGGACCCATTTTTGCAACACCCAATTAGAAAAAGTGTTGAAACGATATAGGGTACGACACCACCTTGCAACCCCGTATCATCCGCAAACTAGTGGTCAAGTGGAAGTCACAGATAGAGAACTCAAGCGAATCTTGACGAAGTCTGTGGAACAAGGAAAGCGGGAATGGTCTAAGCGGTTGGATGATACACCATGGGCTCATCGCACAGCATACAAGACCCCAATAGGATCCATCCCATAAAATTTGGTTTACGGGAAACCATATCATTTACCCGCGGAACTTGAACATAAAGCATATTGGGCAATCAAGGCAATGAACTTCGATTTGAGAAAAGCCGGTGAACAAAGACTACTTCATCTTAATGAGCTTGATGAATGAAAGCATATGAGAATGCTAGAATTTACAAGGAGAAGATTCGAAAGTGGCATGACAAGCATATCAAGTTGCCTAAGGAGTTCAAAGTAGGTGACCAAGTGCTACTATTCAATTCTCGGTTGCGACTTTTCCCCGAAAAACTAAAGTCGAGATGGTTTGGCCCATACACAGTCACCCAAGTATCACCTCATGGGTCAATTGAGATCACTCATCCTGAGAAGGGTACGTTTAAAGTAAACGGGCATCGGCTGAAGCCATACTTTGGCGGCGAGGTTTGTAACAATGACAAGGAGACATTCTTTCTTCAACCGCCATAAGGTAAGGCAGGTACGTCAAGCTAAGTGACGTTAAACAAGCGCTTCTTGGGAGGCAACCCAAGGTTTTACAGTTTTTTCTAGGATCTCGTTTAGTGTTAGCATGAATAAAAATCTTAGTTTTGGTCTCCTGAATTTTTAATTCATGTGCTGTGATTTTTCATGTGGATTATTGATGTTTTCGTGTGCCTAAACGACTATTAATGAAGTTTGGGTTTGTTGAGCGTGTTTTCTATGATATCTGGTCGTGTTTTTATGGTATTCACAGGCTCTACGTATTGTGTCAATGTTTTTGAAATTTTCTTGAAAGTCTGTAAATTTTTCTAAGTAAGCCAGAGAAAACACACGGCCGTGTGGAATTTCCACACGAGCGTTTGTTACTAATTATGGTTCAACTAGAGAGGGCACAGGGGCGTGACCTTGCCCCTGTAAAAAAAACCTCAGAAGGGGCACACGGCCGTGTGAAACCTTGCAGAACTTAAGCTCTCGGTCCAGAGAGCCACAGGGGCATGTGGGTGCCCCTGTGAGTGCCCATGTGTTAAGGTACACGGCCGTGTGAAAACCTACAGAGAGTTCCCTTCCATCCCGAGAAACCACAGGGGCATGTGGCTGCCCCTGTGGAATAGCTTGTAAACGGCACACGGCCGTGCGGATTCTTCACACGGCTGTTTGGAACACTTAGAATTTCTCGGGTTGATCCAAAGAAGTCACAGGGCCATGTGGGTGCCCTTGTGGCTAGCCTTGTGCTTGGCCAGGTTGGGCACACGGCCGTGTAGAATTTTCACACGTCCGTGTGAAAATTCTTCAGATGCCTCAGTGTTTTCCAGAGAGTCCACGGGGGCGTGTATTTGCCCCTGTGAACTCCCTTGTGAAGGTACACGGCCGTGTATGCTTATCACACGGCCGTGTAAGGGTATTCCATAGAGCAGCCAGAGTAGGCACATGGGCGTGTGACTGCCCCTGCGAACCCTCTCAGTAGAGGCACACGGCCGTGTGGTATATCCACACGGGCGTGTGAGTGTGCAGAATTACATAGGGCCGAAACTTTTGTTCAGATCCTTTCTGACTTTTTGTTTCTAGATTCCTCTACACTCGAAGGAACACTCTTCTCTGCATTCTTGATCACCTCTCTGGTGATTTCTACTGGTTTAAGAGGTTTTTCCGGCCGAATTTTGAGTTTGTGATTTATTCATAACCGGTAAATTGTTCTTGCTCTTTCCACTTCAACAATCTGATTTTATTAATTGTTTGGATCTATTTACATGGATTTTACTTGCCTATTTACTTCTATAATGGTTCTGGAAAATTACAAAACAATTTGGGGGAATTTTGTACGAGATTTTGGCCTCACGACCATGTGTTTAGAACTCCTTGAGGATCCACACGGCCGTGTGGAACCCTGTAGAGTAACTCCCCAACAATGTTCTGATTAGTTTTTACACTTTGTAGGAATGGCAACTAGAAAGAAGCAAATAACTGGGAAGAGGCCCCTTGAACCTTCTACCGAATAGTTGAACTTTGCTATAAAAGAACATCAGACAAGATATGCAAGGTTGACAAAGCTCAAGTTCGGACAATCTCGATACATAGATTTGAGCTACCTAAGGCCAGCTTATTGGGGTTATTATATGGCGGACGAGATTTAAGAGCTCATAGCAGCTAGGAATTGGATGAGCTTGTTGTCTATTTGAGATCCAGCCAACCGCTCACTTTCTTTGGAGGTGCTCGCATCCTTTGAGTTTGACAGATCATGTAAAGGCTTGACAAGTGCAGACGCTATACAGTTTAGGGCTTTTGGACATGATTATAGTATGTCAGTGACTCAGTTTTCTGTTCGCATGGGTATGTATGATGAAGCATTTACTAAGACAGAAGAGTATGAGAACCTTCCGACTGATTACCCTAGCAGTTTGACATCTCAAGGAGCTTACCGAGTGTTGTGTGGACAAGGGCAATATGAGTCAGGGATATGAAAGGCTACTTGTCTATCACGGCCAGCTTATAGATACATTCATGCCATTCTGAGTAGGTTAGTGAGCGGCCGGGGTGATAGTACAGGGGTCCTTAGCCGACAGGAGCTCCTGTACCTACATTCAATGGTACAGAGTGAGTCCTTCCATCTTGGTTATATTCTCGCAGATTACATGCGTCATCAAGGCCAATACCCCAGGCTTGGAGCTATCTTTGCAGGACCATATGTTACAAGACTTATTGAGGGGATGGGCCTTCGTGAGGCAATTAGAGAGATGGAGAAGACTGTCAAACCCTCTCCTATCAGCTTGGAAATGTTAAGACAAATGGGCATAGCCAAGAAACGTTATCAAACTTATGCGCTAAACTGGCCCACATCTGAGCCAATAGAGGGAGACATGGGCGAAAGTTCACAACCGCCGTTGCAGTTGCCTACAACACTACCAGAGATACAGATACCACCTACAGCGCAAGAGCCACCTCCACTGCGCATGTTTTCACCTTCTCGAGGCCAGGACAGACTTGAGCGCCTCGAGAGTGTTGTAGGGGTGTTACAGAGTGAGGTAGCTGAGTTTCAAGCGACATAGGCTGCTCAGTTTCATCATACATCGACACAGCTCGCCACCATTTGTCAGATACTCGAGCGATCTGTGTCGACGTCATCTTTCGTGGTACAACCAAGAGCCTCGAGCCCACCTCCATCTCCATCACCACTAGCAGATCCACCAACGACTTCAGAGCCAGCAACAGCAGCACCTGAGTCATCGACACAGGACACTGACGCTGAGGCATCATAGTTTCTTTTAGCTTTTCTTTCTTTTGCACTTTTTCATATTATTTTGGACTTGTAGCACTCAGAAAGGACTCTCCTTCTGAGTTTATCTTTTATTTTTCTTTTCTTTTATTTGTATGGAGTTGTATTTCATTCCTCTATCTTTATATATACTCGAGTTTTATTTTGGTTTTTCTTGAGCTATACTGGACCCTTGCGTATGTGTACAGATGGTCTTGGATGTAAGGAATTTGAGAATAGTCATGGGACCGTGTGTGCTCCACAAACCATTGAGACTCAACTCTCAATGAACCTAGCTCCATCAAACGCAACACTTGGAGTTCAGGGGAGTAATGTTTCAATTGCCTACTCTTACATAAATTTTGTGAATTGTTTTATTTTTAATTGTGCTTGCATGCGTACATTGGGGACAATGTACATCTTAAGTGTGGAGGGGAGTTCACTTTGCACACACTTTTACTTGGGCGTTCAATTGCTTATGCTTATGTAGCCTATGGCGGTTCACCTTAGTTGCAACATTAGTAATCTTAGAGTTTAGGAGAATTTTTAACATTCTATCATGCTCTAGTTTTACTTGAATTTTTGGGGATTTTTGCTCGATTACCTCTTCTTGCACTACTCACTCTTGAAATCTTTTGGAAACTCGAACTCGAAGTTTTAAGGACTAGTTTAGTATTACTTTAGCAAGTTTTGAAGTTCTACGTAGCTCAAAAAAAAAACTTGTGAACTTGTGAATATTAGTTTAACGTTTATAATTGCATTTGGGGTGGAAAGAGCTACCTCCTATAAAGTATGTAGCTACTCTCATAAGTCGGATACAAGTTATGCCCTAATGAGAGAAAGAGCTATCTCATGGGAAGCGTGAAAGCTACTACCCCGGTAGAAAGAGGTACCTCCTCGAAAGTGTGAAAACCATCTTTGGCGGCCGCCTAGGAAAGGGCTATCTTAGAGGTTGAGTGAAGCTACTACTTCCTTACTTCATGTATATAAATAAGTTCTTATAACAAGAGTTTGAGGAGTACTCGTTGGTTCCCTTGAGTAAATTTGCACACACTTACACATTTTCGAGTTGTTATCCTTTTTTATTCGAGTTTTTAGCTAGAGTGATGGTAACCTTATGCAATGTTTTGATTTCCCCTTACTTGTAGAATGCTTCTTTTGCATACTTTTGGTGAACTTAAGGCCGAGCACTTTCAATTGTTCTAACCAAGTACTTTCACATTTTATTTTTGCTTGAGGACAAGCAAAAGCTTAAGTGTGGGGGAGTTTGATAAGTGCTTGTGTTATAGTAATGTGAAGCGTTATTATCTTACAATAAGCATCTCTTTTATCAGATTTTATCAGTAAATGGTGTGCATTTGTGTACTCTTATGCATTGCAGGTTTGTGGAGCTATTTTGAAGAATAAGAACGAAGTTAGATCGTGTTTACCATGGTTGGGGAGTTTTCGGACCAAGCAAGGAAAAAGGCACGAGTTTAGACTTGTGAGTGTGTACCAACCTCCTTTGGAGGGGCACAAAGGCAGTTACATTCACAGCAAATTTAACTCTTTTAGCTTAGGAGAACTTTATCAAGAAGGAAATTTGAAGCAATCGGCATGATCTACCATTAATTGTGTGCCCAATTCAATATTCTCGATGAAGAACAATGAATTTGGAAGCATTTCGGCGAGTACTGCAGTAGCACTGTAGCAAATACCGTAGCAAGCTACTGTTCACTTTCAGCCGAAATTCAGAATTCCAGAAAGTTCACACGGGCGTGTGGAAATTCCACACGGCCGTGTGAAATCCCGACAAGTTCAATTTTAAAGCCGCGACTCAACGTTATAAAAGCCCGATTTGGAGACTTTTTACACATCTCTTGACCTATCTTTCTCCACAACTTCTAGAGAGCGTGGCTAGGGTTTCGGAGAGAACTTCGTGGAGGTTTGGAGCGTGCCATCGGCATCGTTACCAACTCCGGCGGCCGCACAAGACCACGGCCACATCATACACAAGGGGTTTTCATCGATGCTTTCAATTTGTGCTTTTTTTTATATTTTGATGAATTTGTATAGCTCCATGAGGAGCTAAACCCCTCGTGGGTATTCGGACTTGTAAACCCTAAGATCATTATGTTCCTATAACATTCTTATTAAGCTTTTCCATTATTAATGAATAAATTCGAGTTTCAATCTTAATTATCTGTTGTAATTGTTTTCCCTTAGCCGTGACACTAAGGTTGAGAACAATCTAGGTTATCCTTTGGAGGTGTGACAACTCCTATAGGGTTAGACTACTTAAGATTGAAGAGGATTGAGAGGGTGAGTCGTGAGGTAGCGGAATGGTAGCTTCCCCGCAAGTGTACGGGATCGCCAAGTAATACCCTGTGAGTGACACAGGGGTCGTATTCCACTGGGGCCAAGGAAGTACTATTACTCACCCTTCATCTATTTTCTAGCCTACAATTCAATATGAGTGGAAAAGAAATAAAACAAACAAACTAATTTAAACTAATCCTATGGCCTGGTAACTAACACACGGATATAAACAAACAAGGGAGTATTAAGTATGAGAAGGGTGTGTTTGGACAAGGAATCCACCTAGGGTTGTCATTAAGTCCCAAACTAGGATGATATAAAGATGCATTGATGATAGTTGAGACCTAGAGACCTCGTGAGTAGATTAGCCCCGATTTCTCAGTGACTAACCCCTGATCCCATACGAGTGTTAATCGGAATCTCTCCGTATTAACCCACCTACGATCGCAAAGAGCTCCGTGAAGTCTCTAATAGCAGTAAACCTACTATCCTTCGGCTAAACCTAGCAATGGAGGGATACCGGCACCCAATTTCTCGGCGTGTCGGCACAAGAATCCCCTTTCAATCTCTCCTAGATCTAGTACACTTGAGTAGGTCACGTCTACGTGTACAACTCATAAAAGAATCACGGATTTCTCCACATATGTAATTCTAGACATGAAAGCATGAAAGATTGAATCTCAAAACAACCAACAAACTAGATTAATAACAACATCCAAAGTTCATACAAAAGATTAATCCTAGGGTTCATCCAAATCTAAACACAATGATAAGTTAATCCCTCATTACAAGGGACACTTAAACAACATACAAGGAAGACAAAAACATAAAAGAAGCAATGAAAACCCCCTCTAGGTTGTGATCTCCTTGAATGGATGAAGCTTCAAATGATGATGCAATGGTGGCGTAGATCTTCACTCCAACTCCTTCTCCCTTGCTCATCTCCCTCTTTTTGATGATGTGTGCTCGTTTCCCACAAAGATCGTCGCCAAAAGATGGCCGGAAGGCCCCAAGAAGGTGCGGTGGCGGCGGCCTCAAAGGCCAAGAGAAAAGTTTCCTTCAAAAGCCCAAGAAGTCCCCATTTATACCCCCGAAGCATACGGGCCGTATGGAGGGCCGTATGGATGTAGATTAGGTCAAGAAAGCCCCAAATCCCGAGCCTCACGGGGTAGTTAACTGGGTAGTTAACTGGGTAGTGAAGGTTAGGCAAAAAGCTCTGGAATTTCTTCACTGGTCGCAGACTGGGCCGCGAGTTCCTCACGGGGTAGCAGACGGGGCCGTGAGGCTTAGGCAAAATTCTCAGGATTTTCTTGCCCGAAGACCCCCATGTGCTACAGTATCTGCTACAGTGCAAAATGCTACAGTACTCCATCTACAGTAGATCTGCTACACTACCGCGACCAAGTTTTTCTTCTCTTTTCTGCCCAGAATATGTGCTCATGATCTCTTTGGCTTCTACATGCCCTACAAAGCAAATAATACTTGATTAAGCACAAAACGGGCATCTATTCATACAAAATACATGCTAAGTGAATAAAATACATATACTGAAATACATACATTTAGACACTTATCATGGAAGGTCCCCTTTCTCCTCCGGTGTGATTCTTCCTACCTTCATGTTCCATGATTTCTTAGCGGTCGAGATAGAGTGAAGTGCTAGGAGAGGAACTCCCCTGGGGTTTAGTTGCGCGAGCAACAGAGTGAAGGGTTGAAGTGAATCCTAGTGCTGGGGCTTAATTTAGACTAGGGTTGTTCCACCTGGACCAAAAGGTTAGAACTACACATAGGAACTAGTTTTATCACTAGAAATCCCTAGAACTCAAAACAATCCCACGTAGTGTGAGGCTTAGGAAGACGTACTCCTCTAGGGCTTAGTTGACAGGTCAACAAGAGTCAAGAGTCGTAGTGAAAACCTAATGCCAAGGTATAGTATTGGGGTTAGTTACGGTTGACCTTAGGTTTGCGACCATGAGTTTAAGGATATACACGACTTAATTAACATAGATAGGAAAGTATAATAGCATAGTCTTGCATTAGAAGCATAAGTTCTAGGGATAGCTTGTCCGGGTACCCTATTTCATCCATTGCTAGTTCTTCTCTATTTACTCATTCTTGCATTCTCTTGCCTTCCATCTTTCTATTTAATTTCTTGTTTTTTTATATTGCTTTCATATTCACTCATTAATACTTTTCACACCCACCGTACATTACTTAGCTAATTAGTGAAACCTCGTGTCTTAAGTCCCTATTCCCTATGGATTCGACTAACCACTCACCATGGTAAATTTATTACTTCGACAAATCCCTTAAGTTCAGGGGTGTGTCAAGATTCTATCTTAAGTTTCTAGTATTTCAAACCTGGTTGCCAAGAGATTAGGATCAGTAAGCCCTTCAATTTGCCTAGTCTAATACTAGATTGAATCGTCACCCCTTAACACTATTGCATAAGTGATTATTAAGGGAATATTCATACGATTACCCAAACTCCTTCCACTTGCACTTAATGATCCTTAATTGTTTTATTTTAATTAATTTGTAGAAGTATAATTAAGAAATATTGTGGACATTCAGGCTATTGATTAAGTGAAAAGGAAATAATAGGAGCCTCTCGCCATTCCCTGAAGAATACGACCGTTGTGTTCACCCACAAGGTATTACTTGACAACCCATACACTTGTGGTATATACAGACTTAATCCAAGTATTATGGAAAGACAAAGCATATTGGTACCCGCTACCACTTCATTCAAGAGATCATTAGATAAAGACTTATGGTTCTGAAGCATATCTCTATGAGTTACAAGGTCTCCAATCCTTTAACTAAACCCATTGCTAAAGATGCTTTTTAGAAGCACATAAAAAGTTTAGGTTTGCTAAGGATATGATATGCTTGTACATTTACCTTTGTAATAAAAGAAATGTATTTTCATGTTTTTTGTATAGCAAATTGAGGTTTTAACTGAAATAACACATACCTAAGAATGTCACTAGGCTAGATGTTACTCTTTCACACGAGAACATCACCCTAATGCTCTAATAGCAAGTAGGATGAGACAAAAGGATACCTAGGTACCATTTGATTGGCAATCTCTTTAATTGTGTTGGTACAATTAATGATTTGATATGCCACCTTAGTTAAGTGCTAAGATAAGACTTGTATAGTCAAACATAAGACTTATGTAGTCTATGATGTTGTATAACGCTAGATTTGAGTCTGTGGTGGCTCAAGTCAGTTACTTTGTGGAGTGATTGGACCTTGTTCCGTATGGTGCATTTTAAAGCATGACAAATCCAATGTGGATACTCTACTATAGCATGTATTTCATATTGTGTGTGCTTCAATTGACCAATAAAAAAAGTGACAAATGATGGATAGTAGTCCACTGTTATACCCTTTGGGACTTGAACCTATGTTAAGAAATTGAGGATGGTGGTGCTAATTTAGCATATTATAAAATGGCTAAGAATAATGTAGGCTAAAGGAATATGACTATGAAAGCAACAAAAACTTAATGGATTGGCTTAAGTGTTTGAGGAAAACCATTTTGATATCACACAAGTTATTTATGACTCATATCCCGGGCAATTACAAAGACATTAGTCGTCTATGAACATGAGTTGTTTATAGTAACCCTAAGTACAAATATACATGGGATTTTGCATAGCTCTATATTGGTAAAGGGATTAGAGGTGCAAAATATGTTGTGATTAAGATGATTTGGGTTATAATGAGATTTTGAGGGACGTTACATTTGTTTAATGTTAACTCAATGTAACAAACCTCATTGGTACCTTTCTTGTATGGTTACACACATCACTTCCTGTATAACAATGAGGATGAGAGATATGACATATGTTGTAGATTAGATAGCACAAATTGCTATTAGCCATGTGTTGCTGCTGATGGAACATATGTTGTTGCCATTGTGTACAAGTAGAAACTGTAGCAATATATGTCCACAAAGCACAACATGATAAGCATGCTTTACTCCTTACTTTATTGCATGTTTCATTTTATATTTTATTGCATGTTCCATGGCATGCAATGCTTAAGAGAAAATAAAAAGGAAATGAAGAGTGTGGAGAAAATTTTGAATTCTCTCACAATCACACTCTATCTCTTCCTTATCATTCATTTTCTTTATGTGAACCACCATCCTTTGTGCTTGGATCTTGGAGTGTGAAGATGAAGCAACTCTAGTAGTTGTTCTTAACCAAAGAGGAAGGCAAAGATTTATGCATAGGACATTGACTCATGAAGACAATGAAGCATACATAGAAGCCATTGACTCAAGCACAAAATCCATTAAAGAACGAATTTGCATTTGTAAGACAAGCATAAAGGTCTTGGGATTCTTAGGTATTGACATAAGGTATACTTCCAACTATTTACTAAGACCTTTGAATGAGAAGTGTTTTTTAACTGTTAAAATTTTGATAATTGTGCTTTGTTTATTGTACTTTTTGTTTGTTCAAATTTTAACTGATGTATTTTCTAACAATAAAAGTTTTATAATGGTTCGTCAAGTAATACCTTTTGTATAAGCATAAGGATGTTATTCCATGCTGCCAAAAAAATATTATTACTCATTCTTCGCGTATTGATACACCCCTTATGTGTGTCCGTAAGTGCACAGGTCACTCAAGTAATAAAGTGTACCCACTGGGTAGGGTAGTCGAATGCACAAGAAATGGAAGTATTAGTAATAGCTACTTCTAAGTTATCTAGTCAGAATCAAGAATATGATGAAATGAACTAAATCATGGATAGATAAGTGTCACAAGCAAGCAAGAGTGAAAATGAAGGGAAGTCACAATAAATGAAAATAAGGTATTCGGGCGATGCTCCCCCTAGGATTCAACGTTAAGCACAAGATTAACAAAGTGTTTCTAACCCAAGCTAGTTAAGTCATGGAAATCTAAAGATAATTAGATACTGCTTCTAGGTCACTGATACTAGTCCCCTATGAGGTCCCAGTGAAGAAATCTTTCGGTCTCAATACCTCACACCACATATGCCCGCTAAGCACTCTAGGAATTCCAAAGGGAGTACCCGATTTCTAAAATTAGACCAAACCCGACTTCTGGGTGGAAGGTCCCTCACCCCCTACGAGGTCCGGGGGAGAACTCTCTCAACACCTCACACTTGCATATGGTTATTTAAAACTTAGGAAATACAGAGATAGAGTACACCAATCTGAGGAAAAAGGGGATACTCCACTATCTCATGACTCACCCTCTCAACCCTTGATGAGCGAGCGCGCGACTAGCTACAAAGCTAACACGCGACTCCCCGGCCGCAAGTGCACGGGTCGTCAAGTAATAACCTCACAAGGAGGGTCGTATTCCCTAGGGCCCGAGATCTACTATTACTTCCTTTTGGGAGTCACTTTCTAATCGATCGAAACAGGGTTGATGCAAAATTTAAATAAAAAGAACAAGTAAAGAAATGCAAATAAAGTAGAACTCAGTCCGAAATAAAGATAGAGATGAAGAAGCCGATAATTAAGGAAGGCCTCGGGCGAGGATTCCCTCGGAAGGAGACTAAATAAGAAAGACCATGACAACTAAAAAAAAAAAAATACGGTCGGTAAGGTTTTGGTCCGCTAGACTCGGATGTCGACTACCCCGGAACCTCCGTAGTGTAGTCCTAATCCAGTACGGGTATTCCTATCCAGAAATTACCCCTACGATGTCTATGAGAGCAAGGATTCTTGATTAGGGTTGGTCTAATGCACACTCTCGGCTAGATCAACCCTAAACGCGCGGAAGGCTATTACCACCCGGAACCTCCGGTGTGTTAATACATGCATCCCTCTTTAACTCATCAACTGACCTAATACATGCTAGCATCCTGCCAAACAAGTATCGTTCACAATCAATTCTACGGAATACATCCAATGTTGAATGAACAACATGTTGATGAATTAAAACCAAACAATCAAACCAACACATTCATTCAAATCAATACAAGGTCATTCATACAAAGTCTCCTCCCAAGGTTCACCGGGAGCCCGGTAGCCTTGGGAGGTTTAGTTCGACATCACAAAGTTGAGGAGCTCATCATACAAAGAATCCATCAAATACAAACAAGAAAAACTCCCTTAAAGACGTCGACTAGGGTTGATGGTGTAGCTCGTCGGATCCGCGCCGGCAAGCCCAATGAAGCTTCTCCACGTCTTTCCCTTCTTCTCTCCTTCAAATCTGCCCAAAAATTCCTTCCAATACCTGATAAGAATGGTGTGTGGTGGAGTGGAGGCCGGATAGAGAACAACTTCCCCCAAAAAACCCTGAAGGAAACCTTATATAGCTCGAAGGTGTGCGGGCACTGCACGGGCTGCGCAGTGACCGCACAGCCTTCTGGATGTGCTGTGCGGCCTATGTGTGGGGCTGTACACAAGCCACACAGCCCTCTGGCTGTGCTGTGCGGCCAGTGTGCGGCCCTGCGCACAGGCCGCACAGGCTTCTGTCTGATGTGTGCGACCACTGCGCGGCCCGCACAGTGGCCGCACATGGCCGAGAAAATCAGCCCGTGTGCGGCGCGTCGGCTTCCGGGGTGCTCCAACTCTTCGTTTCTTCTTCAAACATCCCCGAAATGACACGAATACGGTTTAATCTCGCGCACTTGGTCCTCAAAACCCTAAACGAAAATAAAAACATCAAGTGCGCAAAATGTCATTGAAAATACATAAAAGCCGCACGAAAGTACAAGAATATCATCGTTAAAACATGATGTATTTAGGTACTTATCAAATACCCCCCACTTAAGCATTTGCTTGTCCCCAAGCAAACGGACATGAAAACCAGGGATACTGATAAGTGACTAAATACACAACCTCAGGCAAGGGATGAAAGTATCATAGCCAAAACGAAACTCAAAATGCTAAGTAAAGACCACTTGAGATCATTCACGCATTCATTGGTCGTGTTGTGTTGTGTGTGTGCAAATCCCCCTAGTTTGAAGCCCTGTAGTCCAAACAAGGTACACAAGACCCCGAGGACCGCTTCTTGAAGCAATTCACGCCACTTAGTGGAGTACGGCCTTGAGGTGGTAGAACTACGTCTAGTAGAGTCCTAAGCATCCTTCCTCTTATTATCGAACAAATACCGGTCAAATTTTATTTTTCTGTACACAATTGCTTAACTTTTTTTTTTCCGGATCTAACATGAATTGCAAATCCACATTACCTGGAACTTTGCACATTCATGTAGACGCGCTCATGTCCTTATAGCTTTTGGCAAGAGGAACACTCTGGTTAGGAGCCGGAACCCCAAGTTACTTTGCTATTAGGACAGAGGGGCACTGTCCAGGCTTTTATTCACTTTTCCCCTTTTTTTTTTTACCGTATTGCAAAAAAAAAGAACAAGAAGAAGGTCCTTAAAACACTATTAGAAGACATTCTAACACATCAAGGCGCGAAACCACTAGAATGGGTTAGCAACTAAGAGGGTCACGAAGGTGCTGTGGTCCCTCGCTTAGATGTCCAGGGTTCTACCTAGGGGAATAGTGCGAGAAATGCCTAGAATGACATGAAAATCTCAAGTGTGCAAGGTCATAAAAGAAACTTAGCATTTATCATGGTTTCGAGCTATAATACCATCACAATTAAGTACGCCATCCTAGGTTTTCAATCATGCGACAATTGGAAAAAAACTTGAAAAGTTTTCATACAAGTTCACGAAACAAGTAGTAAATCACATACATGCATACCCACCCCCCACTAAAAGTAGTACATTGCCCTCAATGTACATGGATCAGCAGTACAGAAAAATTTATGCATGGAAAATAAGGAAGGTGGTTTCATGAACTTCCCTGAGAATTGTGTAATGAAACTTGTAGGGCATGAGCTCGGGGTGGCCATCACCATGGCAACAAGCAAAGTGAAGAGGGAGAGAAATGGACGTCTTATACAACCTGCAAGGGGAAAAGACGTCGAGTCAAGCATCCATCAATCACACAAAAATAACGAAAAGAAATAAAAAATGAAAAGAAAAGTGAGCTCTCGAAAGGAAAGGACTGGTGGAGTCATTCAAGGTCTTTTGTGTCGCCTCCAAATGACATGATCGGAGAGGTGACCTACATCTCCAAAAAAAAAATAAAGATCAAGCAATGGTAACATGTGGAAATGAGCAAACACGAGTTGAGGAAAATGAGCAAAGCGAAAACAATGTGCCCGCGATGAAATTCAAAACTCGCTGGCAACCACCCCGAGGATTCAACTAGGATAGGAAATTAAAACCAAGAAATCACCTCAAAAATATGAAAAGAAATTGAGTTTTGAAGATGTTTTTAAAGTTGAAATGATGTGAGGGAGGTAATAGGATTGAAGCGTGTGCCAAAAGATGGAGAAAAGCCGGAGAGAAGACATTTCGGCAGCAAAACAGATTCAAATGTGCGGGTCGTGTGCGGGCAACACACCAACCGCACACCCCTCTGCCGATGGTGTGCGGGTGGTGTGCGGACCGCGCACCACCCGCACACCCTTCTGCCAAGGGTGTGCGGCCTCTGTGGGGCCGCACAGTGGCCGCACATAGCCCTGCAAAATATTCAAAATTCAGCAATCTCCAAACTAAAACTAGTTTTCAACAATACAAACGCGATGAAAATCATCTCGGACAAAAGAAATATGTTGAAAAACGCAAAAAAAAGTGGGATTTCACCGAGATGGGGAGGAAACAAGGACATACAAAATAAAGCATACCAAGAACGAAAGAAGAGGAGAGCTCACAATCCAAACCTAATTCATGCATAACCAAAATACGAAAAATGAACAAGTACGAAATTGTAAGAATCATGGGTTGCCTCCCACAAGCACTTGTTTAGCGTCACGAGCTTGACGTTGAAGTTTCTCGACATCAGGGTGGTTCAAAGGCAGAAAATTTACCTGAAGTTCCCATGGATGCAAAAGATGATCCAGCCGGCAAATTCAAGGAAAAGAGAGAATCAACATTGTGCATACCTAGGTCGACGAAGCACGCCATGTGTACCTTTTCATGAGAGTTCTTGCTTGCTTTGCTAACCTTAGGAGTCACCTTTTTCCATGCTCGCTTCCAAGATCGTTCACCTTTGCTTCTCCCTTGAACCTTGCCCGGATATATATGAGGAGGGTCTTCTTGTGCCTTCTTAGGTGCCTCCTCCTCCTCAATATCAACATCATGTAATAATTCATCAAGGGGGTCCATCAAAAGGACTTCATGCACACACTCTTCGACTTGTAGCTCTGTATCATCTAGTGCATAGGAAGTGTCATCAAACTCCTTGGGGTGTTTCATTGCCTCGGGAATTTTAAAAGTGGCTTCCTCATTCCCTGCTCGCAAGGTCATTTTCCCGTCTTGGATATCCAGCAGGGCACGGGATGTGGCAAGGAAAGGCCGGCCAAGTATGATGGGACCTCAGTAGCGTCATCAACATCGAGGATGACAAAATCAGCTAGAAAGACGAGACTACCAACTTTCACAATCACAACACCACGCGGGCGTCTAACAGTCCGGTCCGCAAGTTGTATGGTGATCCGTGTCGGCTCTAAGTTTTGAAGGCCCAGTTTTAAGAAAAGCTTGTAGGGCATAACATTTATGCTTGCACCGGAATCGGCGAGGGCTTTCTCTACAAGCGAGTCCCCAAAGTGACACTCCACAATTAAACCACCCGGGTCTTTGATTTTCTCGGGCAATCTGCTTTGGATAATTGCCGAACAACTCTCACCAAGAGACACCGTAGATGCTTCTTCGAGTTTCTTCCTATTTGTAAGCAACTCCTTCATAAACTTGGCATATTTTGGCATTTGAGCGAAGGCCTCGACAAGTGGAAGGTTAATGTGAAGTTGCTTGACCATCTCCAAAAATTTTTTTGAATTGAGTGTCCTCCTTATCCCGATTGAGTCTTGCCGGATAGGGGACCTTTGGTTGGTGCTCTAGCAATTTTTTCTCTTTGCTTGGAGGTTCAATCGAACTGTCATGGCTGTCATTAGCTTCATCCCCACTCACGGAGGAAGTGCCTCTCACCATTTTCTTTTCCTTGTTCTCAGTTGGCCTAGGAACCGGCCGAACCTTAACCTCTCTACCACTCCTCAAAGTGATAGCTTGTACATGTTCCCGTGGGTTAGTCTAAGTGTTGCTAGGGAGACTACCCGGTGTTCTTTCTGCCAAGGATGCCGCAATCTGTCCCATGTGTTTTTCGATGCCTTGGATTGAAGCTTGCATGTTCCTCACTGTCGTTTCAAGTGTGTTCAACCTTGCATCGGTGATTTGCATGTATTTAGCTAGGACATCCTCGATAGTGAATTTCCTTTCCGTTGGAGGTGCCTGTGAGGACTGTGCCTGAAACCCTGGCGGTTGTGAAAATTTATGTTGGCCTTGATTTCCCCAATTGAAATTTGGGTAATTTCTCCACCCGGGGTTGTATGTCCCACCATAAGGGTTTCCTTGAAATTTCTGCCCCTGATTCACATAATCAACATGTTCAATCGGGACGGCATCAGGGACTGCGATGGGGCAACTAGAAACATCATGCCCCCCCTCCCCCACAAGTTCCACAGTTCATTACTTGCTTGACACTTGTGCTCGAACGCTCGGTTCTTTCGGACATAAGCAAACTCACTTGCTTCGCATCCTGAGCGGTCTTACTGTCTATTTCATGAACTCCTCGAGCTTGAGTCATTTTCGCCCTCGAACCCCAATGTGATTCATTTCGTGCCATGTTCTCAATTAATTCTTCGGCATCTTCGGGGTACTTACCACTCAAGGATCCACCGGCTGCGGCATCAATGAGTTGACGATTCTGGTAGCTCAAACCATTATACAGTATCTGCACTCACATCCAAGCTTCGAAACCATGATGTGGACATTTTCGCAAGAGATCCTTAAATCTCTCATGGGCTTCAAAGAGGGTTTCGTTGTCTTTTTGACTAAAGGCGGAGATCTCTTGCCGTAACCTTGCAGCTTTGCTCGGGGGGAAGTATCGGCCCATAAATTTGTTCACCATTTCCTCCCATGTCTTGATGGATCCCGGGGTGAGTGATGTGAGCCACCTGTAAGCGGCGCCCCGCAAACTGAATGGGAAAAGACGGAGTCTAGCTGCATCATCAGATAGGCCATTAACTTTGAATGTCGAGCACATTTGGAGGAAACGAGATAGGTGTTCATTCGGGTCCTCATCGGCCAAACCGTCAAACTGTACTGTGTTCTGTATCATGCCGATTGGTCTGGCCAAATCAAAATTTCCTGCACTGACGGCCGGTGCTTGCATACTAAACCCTCCCCCGGTAAACTGTGGCCTCTCATAGTCCGACAACGTTCTTCTCTCTTCGGCCATAGCAATAGGAATTGATTCAGTTGCGGCAACTGATCCAGAGGAGGAACCCACTTGAGCTTCCTTCAACCATTGGTGTATGACACGTTCGATTTCTTCGTTTGGCTCTACAAACCCAATGGGGTTTGCACGAGTCATGCACAGAACGCCTGAGAAAACAAAAAGGCAACAGGGGATATTAGTGAATATATACAAGCAATGGAAATAAAAATAATAAAAGATGGATAATTACAAATGAAAGCGAAATGACTAGAGCAATGATCCAAACGTTTTCCTAGTATTCTCGGCGTGATCCCCGGCAGCGGCGCCAAAAACTTGATGAGCGAGCGCGCGACTAGCTACAGAGCTAACACGCGACTCCCCAGCCGCAAGTGCACGGGTCGTCAAGTAATAACCTCACAAGGAGGGTCGTATTCCCTAGGGCCCGAGATCTACTATTACTTCCTTTTGGGAGTCACTTTCTAATCGATCGAAACAGGGTTGATGCAAAATTTAAATAAAAAGAACAAGTAAAGAAATGCAAATAAAGTAGAACTCAGTCCGAAATAAAGATAGAGATGAAGAAGCCGATAATTAAGGAAGGCCTCGGGCGAGGATTCCCTCGGAAGGAGACTAAATAAGAAAGACCATGACAACTAAAAAAAAAAAAAATACGGTCGGTAAGGTTTTGGTCCGCTAGACTCGGATGTCGACTACCCCGAAACCTCCGTAGTGTAGTCCTAATCCAGTACGGGTATTCTTATCCAGAAATTACCCCTACGATGTCTATGAGAGCAAGGAGTCTTGATTAGGGTTGGTCTAATGCACACTCTCGGCTAGATCAACCCTAAACACGCGGAAGGCTATTACCACCAGGAACCTCCGGTGTGTTAATACATGCATTCCTCTTTAACTCATCAACTGACCTAATACATGCTAGCATCCTGCCAAACAAGTATCGTTCACAATCAATTCTAAGGAATCCATCCAATGTTGAATGAACAACATGTTGATGAATTAAAACCAAACAATCAAACCAACACATTCATTCAAATCAATACAAGGTCATTCATACAAAGTCTCCTCCCAAGGTTCACCGGGAGCCCGGTGGCCTTGGGAGGTTTAGTTCGACATCACAAAGTTGAGGAGCTCATCATACAAAGAATCCATCAAATACAAACAAGAAAACCTCCCTCAAAGACGTCGACTAGGGTTGATGGTGTAGCTCGTCGGATCCGCGCCGGCGAGCCCAATGAAGCTTCTCCACGTCTTCCCCTTCTTCTCTCCTTCAAATCTGCCCAAAAATTCCTTCCAATACCTGATAAGAATGGTGTGTGGTGAAGTGGAGGCCGGATAGAGAACAACTTCCCCCAAAAAACCCTGAAGGAAACCTTATATAGCTCGAAGGTGTGCGGGCACTGCGCGGGGCTGCGCAGTGACCGCACAGCCTTCTGGCTGTGCTGTGCGGCCTGTGTGCGGGGCTGTACACAAGCCGCACAGCCCTTTGGCTGTGCTGTGCGGCCAGTGTGCGGCCCTGCGCACAGGCCGCACAGGCTTCTGTCTGATGTGTGCGGCCACTGCGCGGCCCGCACAGTGGCCGCACATGGCCGAGAAAATCCGCCCGTGTGCGGCGCGTCAGCTTCCAGGGTGCTCCAACTCTTCGTTTCTTCTTCAAACATCCCCGAAATGACACGAATACGGTTTAATCTCGCGCACTTGGTCCTCAAAACCCTGAAACGAAAATAAAAACATCAAGTGCGCAAAATGTCATCGAAAATACATAAAAGCCGCACGAAAGTACAAGAATATCATCGTTAAAACATGATGTATTTAGGTACTTATCAACCCTCTTTAATCTTGAGAATGTAATTCTAATGGAGACCTCTCTCTCACCAAGGTAAACAAATTATGCAAAACAAACAATCATAACATCAATAAGGCAAGCAAGCATTAAGAACATAAGATTAAAACTCAACTTAACTCAGATTAAGATGAAAACACAATGCAAATCAATACAAAGAATAAAATCCTAGGGTTCACATGCCCAAATACCAACTAGGGTTTAGCTATCCATAGAGCAAATTACAAAACAAATGATAAAAGAATAGAAATTTGAAAATTCCGTGGAAATAAACCCCCTAGAAATCAGGATGATGGCCTTGATGGGTAGCTTCACTGTCTTGATGGATTCCTCTTTGAAGCTAGGTCGTCGATGGCTTCCTTGATGCTGTGACGAAGAAAAATTGATCAAAGTTGGTGGAGAAGCATTCCCAAAGCCGCAAAGGCCTCCACTCCAAAACCTAGCCTCCTTGCCTCTCAAAAGCTGTCAAAAAGTCCATAAAGAATAGGGCAAATCAGCCTTTTAAAATCAATAACTTATGCATGTCACGTGCCTCCACCAGCCCCGGAGAACTGCCACACGCCTGAGTGGGTTGTAGATTTTTCCATCCGCCCGGTGGAATTTTGACTGGCCTGTGAACAGTAATGTTTACAAAATTCCACTTCTCTTGAGGCCACATGGACGGGCACACGCCCACGTGGTAGGTCATAAGGCTTCTTGTCGACTAAGCATCATTGGGAAGGCTCTTGAAGTTTTCACACAAGTTAGGACATGGGAATATGACTTCCTTTGTGCCCTTCCAACTAACAATATATCTTAAATTCTTTCAGAAGTTGGCACACACCCCTATATATAAGAACTCCGCTTGTGGCTTGATCATTATGTTGCACAAAAGACTCCCAAATTATGCCTTCATGACCTATCTTTGCTTCCTTTTCTCTTTAAAAGCCTTCACAACCCTATTCACATAAAGGAACACCAAATATCATTTATAAGATATAAAACATGATAAAAATGATGCTCAATGCATATAAACATATAAAGAAAAAAGTTCACTCAAGAATTTATCACCTATTATATAACTAAAACAAATTGAAAGTGTTTTGACTATAAATTAGCAAAGAAAGATAAAACTAGAGGCTTGGCACTAAACAAGTGATTTCTAGGGGTAGAATCGATGGTAGATGATGGCCCTCAATTATAGATCCCCTTAGGACTACTAGGATGATCTAGGAATTTAGTTTGGTATTACAAAGTTGTTTTTGGACCGCAAGATCTCTAAGATGAGCGAACCTAAACACCTTTATGATTAGCTCTTAATCCCATATAAGAGTTTCTTAAATCAATTTATAACTTACTTTCCTACGATTGCAATACTTTCTATGAGTCTCTATCATAGGGATTTTCCCTAAAGCGGAGGGTGTATCGGCACTCGAGTTCTCAATTATGTCGTCACCTCAAAACCCTATCAATCTACACATTTGGTTATATAGTTGAATAATCAAGAATATAATGTGATGAACTAATTCATGACAAGATGAATGTCATAAACAAGTAAGCAAAGAGTAAAATGAGAGGATTTCTCAATCAATAAATAATGAGGTATTCGGGCAATGCTCCCCTAGGATTCAAACATTAAGCCAAGATTCACAAAGTGCTCCTAAACTGGGTTAGTTAAGTTATAGAAATCTAAAGATAATGGGATCCTGCCTCTTGATCACCGATACTAGTCCCCTACGAGGTCCTAGTGGAAAAATCTCTCAGTCTTAACAACTCACACCACACATGACCGCATAAGACTTTAGGGATTTCAAAAGATGTATCTAATTCATAAAGATAGACCTAACCCTATTTATAGATAAAAGATCCCTAATCCCCTATGAGGTCCCAGCAGAGAACTCTCTCAATACCTTACACTACATTTGGTTGCTTAGAGCCTAGGGAATACAGAGATAGAATACACCAATCGAAGGGGAAATGGAACGCTCCACTATCTCTTGACTCACCCTCTCAACCCTCTTCAATTTTAAGATTCTAACCCTAATGGAGACCTCTCTCTCACAAAGTGAATAAATCAATGCAAACTAATCAATCAATTAACTAATCAAGCAAGCAAACATTAAGAACTTAAGATTAAAACTCAACTTAACTCGGATTAAAAGTAGAACACGATATAAATCAATACAAAGAATAAAATCCTAGGATTCACATGCCCAAATACACTCTAGGATTTACCTCTCCATAGAGCGAGTTACAAAACAAATAATGAAGTAAAAAATCTATAAAAACCATGGAAATAAAACGCCCTTGAATTCGTGATGATGGCTTTGATAGGTAGCTTCAATGTGTTGATGGATTCCTCTACGAAGCTAGGTCACTAGTGCCTTCCTTGATGCTATGACGTAGGAGAAATCGATCAAAGTTGGTGAAGAAACGCCCCCAAAGTTGCAAAGATCTCCTCTCGAAACTCTAGCAACCTTGCCTCTCAAAAGTCATGAAAAAGTCTAAAAATTGGGCAAAGCGAGCTTTTATAAAAAAAAAATGTGCCTGTCATGTACTGCCACAAGCCTACGTGGGATGCAGAAATTCCTACACTTCCGTGTGGAAACTCAACATGCCCATGAATAGTAACTACTACAATACTGTATGGTACAAGCCTGCGTGGTAGATTAATGCTCCAAAATTCTTCTTCTCTTGAGGCTATAGTACTTTCATAAACAATGCTCCACAATTCTCTTTCTCTTAAGGACGCTCGGCTAGGCACACCTGCATGGTACATCATGTGGCTTCTTATCGACTAAACATCATTAGGAAGGCTTTTGAAGTCTTCACACAAGTCGGGACATGAAGATGCGGCTGCCTTTGTGCCCTTCCAACTCACAATCTAACTTAAATTCTTTCGAAAGTTGGCACATACCCCCATGTGTATGAGCCCCGCTTGTGTCTAGATCCTTGTGTTGCACAAAAGACTCCCAAATTGTGCCTTCATGATCTATCTTTGCATCATTTTCTCTCTGAAAGCCTTTACAACACTATTTGTACAAAGAAACACCAAATACAATTTATGAGATATAAAATATGATAAAAATGATGCTCAATGCATATAAAACATATAAAGAAATATGTTCACTCAAGCACTTATAAACAAGTTTCATAGATTGAATCACAAACATAAAAAAGGTATTAAACCAAAACCAAACATTTACAAATCACATGTTCATCCCAAGGTTCACGAACATCCGGTGGCCTCGGGGTTTAAATTGTCATAAGGAAGTAGAAAGCAAGATTAAAGGGCCAATAAAATAAATAAATAAAACTCCAATATTTGAAATCCTCTTGATTTGATGAAGTTCTCCCCCTTTTATCCTACCAAGCTCAATAAGATGAGTGATGCCACATTGAATCTCTCCAAGTGGCTTAGAGTGATGCTTAAATGTTGGCTTGATCTCTCCAAAATGCTTCTAGAAATCCCTTCAAATCACCCCCAAAGTGCCCCATAAACGGTAGCCAAAAGATGGAATAAAAGCCCCTTCTCAAACCCTAGAATGGGGCTTTTATAGCCAAAAAATTAGGCCTGTATGCGGGCTTTTTTGAAGCGCATAAACTGCCTGCACAGGTCCCAAAACGCCACGTGTGGGCTCTCATACGGGTGCAAAATTGCCCGCATGCCTTTCAGCCCATTTCGTACTGCCTTATGTGTGGGCCGCACAAAATACCATGCGGTGCTACACTACGGCTACAATGAGTATACTATAGTGGTTTACTATAGTAAAGTGCTAGAGTAATTCTCTTCAAAACTAGGTTGTTTCGCCTCAAAAACACTCCGCAATGCGTTCTCAATCACCAATCATCTTTTTCATGCCTTGTAGATAAAAATATATCAAATTGAGCTTAAAACGGACATCAATCCATCAAAAATGTATGTGACGTGTGTAAAATAATATAATAAAAATATGCACATTTAGACACTCATTAATTTGGTCGTCTTAAATTTTAAAAACCGTTGTATTTTCTAACCATTCAAGAGGCTTGACTATCTTATTTTTGTTGACTACTAAATTCTCTGACTATTGTAGATTTGACTATCTTAACTTTTGGAGACCATTATAATTTTTTACGAATATAGATTTTACTATTGGAATTTGTACTTGTTGAAATTTTGACTCTTGTAATTTTTACCTATTGAAAGTTTAACTGTTGTAATTTTTGCTAGGTGAGTGTGACGTTAAAAATATTGCTATTTTTTAATCTTAAATTAGCAGTATATAACACCAAAAATAAATATAATTATCTATACAAAATCATAGAAAAAAAAAGTTGTGGAAATTACTTGGAAAACATAAATCCATAAACATAATTGTGCCCAGTGATTGAGATTGATAAGCTTGCAGTCTTCTGGATCAATTGAGATCAAGGAGCTTGCAATGTTTTAGCTATTGAGTGCCAAGCCACGGACCACAACCTGTATACATAAAGATGGCATGCTTCCTCGCCAAGAATAATCATTACTTATTCGCTTAGAAAATCCTTTCCTTCAATGCTATGACCTTGGCTTCTTTGGTGAGATACCTAATCTTTATTTGATATCTAATTTGGCCCCTTAATTAATAATAGTCAGCCAATTAAGGATGGTTAGTGTACATGTCCGCATATCTAACATAAACTAAAAAAAAAAAATCAGTTAAGAAAAGCAAAAAAGAGAATAATATATATATATATTTGTGTGTTTGTTGGGGGGCCGAAAGGAATTATTAAAGTTCTTATTAAAAAACTTAGAACAAAAATAATTTTAATTATTTTAGTTGCGCTTTGATTATAAAATATATACTTTCTCCCACTTGATGTAACCTTATACATCACAAAAGATCCCCCTTATTTAAAAAAAAAAATTACGGCAAGCATCACCACAGAAGGGTTTGCCAAAATACGGGTAAGTACAGTGTTGCACTAATTAAAACGGCTTATAAAACTCCAAGAAATGTATTAACTCGTCTAAATGTTACATGAGGCAATTAGAGTCTTACCATGTGTACTTCTACAAGATTTTTAAAAACCAAACATAACTAATAAATCCCCTATGTAACCCTCGAAGAAAAAAAAAACTATATCATCCAATAAGGGACCCAATAAATAGTACTATTATAGTATTTACACAGCTGCTGACGAAGGAATTCGACTTTATATTTACTTATTTACTATTTAAGTAACAATCCACTGCACTTGGTAGTTGCTGCTAAAAAAAATTATAAATTATTTATTTGTCTAAAATAGTAAAATATATAGATAATCCATTACACTACACCAAGCCATGGTTGTTAAAAAAAATCCCTTGTTTGAAACATCTCTTTGATTTTAAAATTATGTTATTTAATAATATGTTTATTTGTAACATTGTAACTATATGTTCGAAAGCAATTTTTGTTTCCTCAGTGTCTTGTACAAATGAGTTTATGTATTTGTCGAAAATCTATAAACATTGCTATGAATATTCAATAGTTTTCTTCTCTTATAATCAAGAGTTGGGTACCAGCTGGGTGTTTGTAGTCATTGAAAGTGATGATAGTTACAAATGACATAAAACAATTATTTTATATCGATCTACTCAATTTATTAGTATGTGGAAAAGAGTGCGAGATTCTCAAATTTGATTATGCTCATTGTTATTTAATTATGTTTACGTAAACCAAGCAAATACTTGTATTCATTTAACATAAAACACAATTGTTGTTGAAAGCGTCTTCTATTACATACAAGGTTTTAAAAACCGGACCGAACCGAACCGGCCGGTTCAACCAGGAACTAGCCGCTAGTCCAGTTCATTCATATGGCTTGAACCGGATCTTGATTAAACCAGTTGTGAACTGGTTTTGGGCTGGGAACCGGTGAACCGGTTCGATCGGACTGGCCTAATTTTAAAGAATTTCTCTGAGATTTCTCACGGAGGTGCGGGCACACACGAGATGAAGAGGAACCTCTCATGCTAGAATCTCATTTGGTTTGGGATCGGAGCCATGATTGCCGTCAAGATCTTCGAGCTCACCGGACAGGAAGCAAAGATTAAGGCCGGCTGCGCCGTGGTTCTCTCCTTCGTTATTTTTGGGATATTAGCGATGCTTTCTGTCTTTTGTCATATTGAGTTCGCCGTTGAGATCCCATCGAGGTGGTACTATTTTTTTTTTTAACTATTATGCGGATCTGAAATTGATTTTAACTTGAGTTTTTTTTAATCTTTTTATCATTATCATGATTTTTGAATTTTTAAAACAAGAAGTAGATCTTCAGTGATATTTTATCCTTCTCTCTTTTTTTCTTTATTTCTCTAATTCAGATTTATATCTTTAATTTATAAACTAAATTTTAAAATCTATTATTTGGAATGAGTGTTGTTTGATTTTTTTTTTCATCCTACTTTTCTGATGAATAACAAAATTTTGTTTCATTTTATCTATTTATTTGTGTAATTATTTTTAGATTTTTAAAACTATGGTTTATATATAAAAGTCATTGATTTTTTATTTTGTTTAATTGTAACATAAGAAAGACTTTCTAGTTTTTTTTTAAATAAAAATTTCTATTATATATAACAACCATGTCGTAATTTGCTTAGATTGGAATTGAATATTATATTGATTTCAATTAAATTTTAATTTATAGTTATATTTATTAAATTTTTTCTCCCATTTTTTCCTTATTTTCTAGATTTTTTTATAAATTTTCTTTTTTTGGAAATTTTATTTATTTCAAAAAAAATAAAAAATGGAAATTCTTGAGCCGGCCGGTCGAACCGGTTGGACCAGTTGAACCGCGAACCAGTTGGCCAACAGGTTCGCTGACCGATCCAGTTATTGAATCCTTGATTACATATAACCGTATGTTGAAAGAAAAGATTCAATTTTTCTTTTATATGTTTCTTTTAAATTGGAGAGATGGGCCAATTCAGTTTGGGTCTACCTATATAATAAATAGGTTCGGCATCTGACCTATTTATGAAATGGGCTTTTTTTTTTATCAGAGGAGCCAACAGCTTCAAAAAAGAAAATTAAAAGAGAAAAAATAAGTTTCTCTGGAGGCAAAGGTCTTTAAGCCACGACGGACGATCCAATCCTTAGAAGAAAAAGGAAAGACAGTACAACTATCTTCCATGGTTTGCGAGCGCATCCGCAATAGCATTGTCCTCACGAGTTATGGTGGAGAAGTTGATGTCAAGAAAAGTCTTCAGATTTGTCTACAAAGTGTGGTAGTCATCCAAGAGTCACCAAGCGATGCAGGGATTGAAGTTTTTGACTAGCTGGGCAACTCCGGGACAATCACTAAAGATCCAACTTGGGTTCCAATTGTGGTTGATGCACATTTGGAGAGCCAAGTTAATAGCCGCTAGTTCAGCTTGTACGGGAGAATCCTTTGAGGTTCTAGCGCATCCTAAAATCAAGATAAGTCCCGGATTAGACACAATAATGAACCCTAAACCAGTCTCAAAGGTGGGCTCGATCCAAGAGGCATCAGTGTAGATATAAATGGAGTTGCAAGCAGAGGAAAGTTTAGAGCGCTCCCTGATTAAATTGCTAGAAGAGTTATGGAAGTCAGGACACATGGCCTAGGCCTGAGAGATGATGGAGTTGAGACGAGGTTCCCAATCTTGGAAGATTAGATTGCATCGCTCCTTCCAAATGAGCTAGGAAAATGTACCAATCATGACCTTCACCCAAGGGTTAAAGGAGGAAGTGAGCCAATGACCATTATGTAACCTATAAGCAAAGCCCGGGAATATGCCCATTCTTAAGAGAAGGTCATTCCAAAGAGGCGCAATTTTGGCACAATTCCAAATAACATGATCAGTGGTCTACTCTGATGAAGAAAAAAAAGGGCAATTTGAGAGGAAACCAATGTTGAGATGGTACAAATAGGAACCAATAACTAGTTTTCCATGAGCAAGTCTCGACACAAACATTTTGATTCTAGGCATGACCCTGAGGCTCCAAATTTCCCGCCAGCCAATCCAAGTGTCATTCCAAGTATCATAATTCATAGCCCAGTAAACTGAGTAAGCAATGGAAGTGAGAGTGGTCCGAGGGCCCCAGACCCAAGTACTCAGAGGATCTATTTATGAAATGGGTTGTATTGGATTGAGTATAAGCACTCAAGTAATTTTAACTCAACTAGCCCAAGCTAATAATAATCCATACTAACATCCCGATGAAAAGTTATGAAATGAGTGATTTAGGCTTAGTTCACTGCTTCCAAGACATTGAAATACATCAAACAAAAAAGATTAATTTTTTTATTCCAAAAGAATTATGCAAAGATATAGTAAAGTAGTCTCAAATACATGATTCAAAACCAATTTCAAATCATCAGGTAATATTTTTGGGTGAGTACTAACCTTTGCTTTTATTTCAATTTAAGTATTAGTTTTCAATTTGTTTTAAAATAAACACTAAACTTTAATTTGATTGCATAGACAGGATACTTGGGGTTTTACTGCGAAAATATATTAATGTGGATGCTAGAATGCTTGCATGGACGCCAATGTTCCATGAAATCTGCACTTATGGAAGGTGCTATGTTAACAACTTATACATGTGTCTTTTACTCGGTCCATGTAGGATGCCACATCAACTTATCTTCTCTTTTCCCACTTTTCCTCCCAACCCCTTTGTCCTAGAAGTCCACCGCAAGCTATCCTCTTCCGTCGAGCCCAAGAATGCCTGGAGCAGTTCTTCAAGAGATTCGCAGTTCAAGAACAAGAGACCAAGAACACAAAACCAAATGAAAATTAGTGGAACTTGGCTAGTGCATTCTTTGCCTACTTTGAGATATTTCATGCATCAAAAAAACCTAAGAAAAGCACTTACATGTGCTTCCATGTGTTCTTTTGTTGTTTTTAATTATCTTCTAACTATTATTGCTTAAGTGTAATCAAACAGAATGACATAATATTGAAAATAATATAACCATATATGACTCTACAAATGCTAATGCATTACTTGAATTATAACTATAGTAACTTGAATTAGACACAACTGTCTAACTCTACAACATCATATATGATAAATTTATTACTTGAGTTTTACACACTAATGCTGAAATGTAGAATATAAAAACCATGATGTAAGAATACAGAAATCAAATAAACCAAACTAAAGTAATATCAAGGATTTAAAAATCGGACCAGACCAGCTGGTTCAACCGGTTCAACCAGGAACCAATTGCCAGTCCAGTTCATTTATATACATTGAATATGCTCTTGATTAAACCGGCCATGACAGTGTCAGAACGGAAACTGGTGAACCGATTTGGCCGAACTGACCTGTTTAAAAAAAAAATTCTCTAATTGATTTTAATCGATTCATTTGATAATTTCATTTCATTTCACTATTTTAGTGATTTGTTTTGATTTTTAAAAGAAAGCCATGAAGTTTGAACTTTGACTCGACCGGTTTAAAAAAAAATTCTCTGACTGATTTTAATCGATTCATTTGATAATTTCATTTCATTTCACTATTTTAGTGATTTGTTTTGATTTTTAAAAGAAAGCCATGAAGTTTGAACTTTGACTCGACCGGTTTAAAAAAAAATTCTCTGACTGATTTTAATCGATTCATTTGATAATTTCATTTCATTTCACTATTTTAGTGATTTGTTTTGATTTTTAGAAGAAAGCCATGAAGTTTGAAATTTGACTAGTCAAAGTTCAAACTTCACTCTCACGAGTCACGACTCACGGACCACTAGCCAGCTCGCCAAGTCACCATCACCGAAACCTTAGACTTAAGTCACGCAACCCTTAGTGGCAATGCGGCTTTCCCCTCCTCTCCTGAGTCTCCTCTTCTGCTTCCCCACCTTCAAATCCTCCGAAACATTTGTGCCGGTGAACTCGCAAACCAGGAGGTCCATGACGCTTTCTTGCCTCATCTTTTTCGGAGGTCGTTCGAGTCGGGCTGTAGGTGATTTGTAACATCATGTTGGCCAACGAGGAGCACCAAACCAAGGTCTGGGCACCGAGCCAAGTTCATGTTCTATAATCTATAATATATCATTATATCTTCGCTAATTTTTCATGAGAAATCGAAGAAGAAAAGTTTGATTTTTTTATTGCTAATTAGGTGACTTGATTTTCCATTTTCACTCAGTCATTGCTTGAATTATTGCTATAATTAAAAGAAAAATACATGAAAACAAAACAAAAATAAAATGGATAATAAATGCAACAAATTGAATTGATAAAAATCTTTGTACCTTCCATCAGTTTGCTATTTTTATGAACATCAAGCCAGGCATTAAATCAATGTAGAACATGCCTGAAATTAATCAGGTTCAAACTGAAGTTCATGAACGTAAAAATTAAGTGAAACGCCAAGAAAATTATCCAGTTTTTACATTCAAACAACAAAACCATAAACAACAGAATTCTGAAATAAAAAAAGCAAGACAAGGTCTTATTCTAATTGAAGTTTTTTCCATTGCTAGAAGATCTATAATTTCAGGTTAAGATCAATACCATCTAATACTTCACCTCTCTGATCATCCGGCATTGCTTCTTGAGTGTTTGTTCCCTTTTCGTTGCTGCCATCATTCCACCATTTATAGTAATATTTATTAAATGTCTATCTTTTCCCATTTTTCTGATTTTTCTAGATTCTTTTAATTTTATGAAATTTTCTTTTTTTTAAATTTATTTATTTAAAAAATTTTAAAAATGAAAATTATTGAACCGACCGATCAAACCAGTTGGACGGATTGAACCGCAAACTGATTGATCAACCAGTTCGCCAACCGGTCCAGTTTTTAAATCCTCTGTAAATATTGCAGAAATCTACACCTCAGTCTCTTGATCTGGAAGTGCAAGACTCTTCAAAAATTACTTCCAAAGTAGAGGACTCCACCGAAAGACAGATGGTCTTTTTGCTACCTGATAAATGTCCAAATACACTATATTTCATTGTGTTAGTTCCACCGATTAGGGTTTGTGAATTAAGAGGAACACTCACTTACTTAAGCACTCAAGAAAAGAAAACACAAACCACACAAGAGGAGACACAAGACGTTGGTAACCCAGTTCGGCGTCCACTTGCCTACGTCTGGGGGGCCAAACCCGGAGATCAACAATCCACAAAAAAGAGGTAAAAATAGAAGAGTACAAACACACTTGTCACTCTCTCTCACATACAAAGAATACTACCCTTTCTAGATTGTCTGGTACCTCCCTACTCCATCTTTCAAGAGTCGTACCCAATCCTAGACCAAGGAAGTATATATAGACGCCTCAACGTCCCAAATATAGCGCATACCTCTTTTAGAATCTCCGCGGCTTCTAACTTTAAAACCTTCCGAAATTAGATGTCGCAACTTATGTTGTAACATATGTTGCAATATAGCCCTGACTGCTGGCTTGACTGATTTCTGGCTCCATTGCTAAGCGACCTCAAGACCCATGCTTAGTCCTAGTCGATGCAGTCTGATCACCTGATCCGAACCACCAGCAACTAACCTCCCTCCTCAGCTCCTCACCACACAGCCCCCTCGCAAGGGGCGCACGTCCTATGTGTGTCTTCATAAAACTTTCCAAACTTAGTCTTCACTTCACCCAAGTTTGGTCTTCAGATCTTCAACAAGGATCTTCAGTCAATCATCCATATCTTTCCAACAATAGGCGCATCTTCAAACATACCCTTAATAGACTTCATATTATCTCTATTAGGGTTCTTCAAATCTTGCCTTCAATAGTCTTCAAAATCATACCATTGATAGGATATTTCTTCATTTAGCTCCACCGATATTTAGTCTTCAATCACATCTTCTAAATATGGTCTTGATGAGATCTTGACTCCAAGATATTGCTTGCTTGATCCTCTTGCCTAAAATAGCTTCAGCAAGATCTTCATTTAATCTTCATGAGAGTTGCAACTTCTTGCCAAAAATATCTTCTCCAAGATCTCCAAGAATATTTTTCACTTAGCCAAGTCTTCTTGCCATGCCATCCTTCTTTCCACGTCATTATCCATGCCACGTTATCATGCTTGCCATGTCACCTTGACTAGGTGTCAAATTATGTCAATCTTAAAGTGCATTTGCACTAACACATTGATATATTTTACTCATTTTCATGCAAATTTTTCATGTTTTTTATGCCCTTTTTTATGTTTTATTATTTGAGGACATTGGAAAATCAATTATAGTGTGAAGCATTTTTTGCGTGTTTTGGAGGTCAAATCATCTACATTTGAAGTTCACACATGTTCCCAAACATCATGCTAAAAGGAGGAGTTTAGATGTAAATGACTGCATCAGTGAACAGTATAAGTAGGAAAGTGTAAATTACATAAAAAGTATTTCTAGTTATGTTTTTTCTTATAGCATGGTTTTGCTATATTCTCATATGCATCCAAGAAACATCAAAATGTAGCATTATATTCACCAGAAGCAAAAACGTGTGCTAATTAGCACGGTAAGATGTCAACCATTATCACCTAAAAGAATTTTGGAACACATTGGAGCTAAACCAGATTAGCTCTAAGATGAAACTACTACATTATTTTGTGATTATAAATAAGCAATTTTTAGCACCAAGTAAAATGGAATCAAACATTCCTTCGTCCGAGCAACATTTAAAGATGAAGAGATTCAAATAAAATAAGTTGGCATTGAAAGTCAAATGAACAAACATTTCAATAAATCCTTGCCAAAGATAGGCTTCCCTATATATGATAAAATATCTAAATAGTCACCTAACTATTTAAGTACTCTTATTTGGGTCACTTAATTATAAAAAAATTCAATTGGGTCATCCAACTTTACAATTACTGTCAATTGGGTCACTGGTGCCTATGCTGATAATGGACATGCTAACGCGGTGGTACATGTCACCGATTTCTTACCATACCAGGATTACTACATGGCTATTAAAAGTATCAATTTTCCCTACCAAGAGTTCCACATGGCTAATGGTACCACGTGGAATGCCATGTCTTGCAACATTGCTATGTCAACTCAATGTGAAATGGATGACATGTACTGCCAGCATAAAGACAAATAGATAACATGGCCACCACGTCAATCTATAGTTAACATCATAAATGTCAGTGATTAAAATAACCAGAACTCTTAAGTTGGGTTACTTGGTAGAATTTTTTTTTTTAATTCGGTAATTCAAATACGACCACCCAAATAATTGGTGGGTATCTACCCTTGTCTGTGTTAGAGAATCATGGGAATTCAAGAACAAGCTATTAAAGGAGAATGTTGAAGATAATGGCTGGGCTTATGATATTTGCGCAAGTTAAATCCAGGTATAATTCCCCTGCATAGTCCCTCTACTTTTCCAAACATACCTTTTTAGTCATTCTATTTTAAATTGCAACATTTTTGTCCCTCTATTATTTTAATTGAGCAAAGTGATTAGTTTTTAGGATTTAGAGGGACTAACATGACTCAATTAAAAATGTAAAGGCATTAATGCTAAAATTTAAAATAAAGACACTAAAAAGTTAGGTTCGAAAAAGTAGAGGAATTATTTAGAAAATTATAACTTAAATCTAATGTGCTCTAAGACTCCTGTGCAATGTATTAATCTAACTAGTCATAGATTTAAGATTTACAGGGCCTGAGGTTATGGCTTTTAAATTAAAAGCATTTATAGGGCCTTAGGATAAGGTTTTTGAGCAATGCATTAATCTAACTAGCTCTAGGTTTAAGATCCTCAGGTTAAGACTTCTGCATTAAGCATTTATAGGGCCTTAGGTTATCACTCTTGCATTAAGCATATGCCCGATTATGGGTTATATACTAAACATGAAAGTGATTAGTAAGGATAAGGAAAAAAGAAAGAGTGAAGAAGAATATAAACTCCTTCACCATCACCTTCATTTTATTCTATTATGGTCAAAACATCATTCCTCTGAACTTTTGTTATTTAAAATCTAGAAATTTGATTATCTTCTGTGAAACCTAACTTTGCTGGTCGGCTAACAAAATATCACATATCAAATGCTACCAGCATACAAGTATGCTTCATGTAAAAGGAAGCTTCACATAACATCAGGTCATCAGTTTAGTTGTAACTTGGAAGTAAATAATAATAGATCAATGATGATGGAATAATAATTCAGTATACCGTGGGAGCAAGAAATTTGGTAAACTACTTGCTTGCATAATTTAGAAAAAAAAAAAAGTGTAAACACCAAGGACAGACAAATTCATGTTGCTAGTTCGAAATTTGGGTAGCACACTTAGACAAAAATTGAATGAAGAAACACTGAAGAAATGCCAGATATTCTGTACATTTTAAATTCAATTAAGAATTTTCAAATGATGTAGAAAATAGACTTATGTTTTTAGTCATTCACGTCGATAGGAGTTCAAAAATAAAATAGGAAGATCGTTCAATTTATGATTTCATATTCATAGGAATATAAAGAAAGAAAGGATATCACTCCTTTTTCTCATCTAGGAGTCTTGCTCAATGCAATGTCGGAGGAAGAAGATTTTGAGTTCATCTTTCAAAATCCGCTGGCATGTGACTAGCAACAGGTGAAGATGTCTACAACATCTGAGTTTCTGTTAAATAGGCATCCCTATGATGCCTATGCGTTCTTTTTCATTCCACCAAATTACCAGGCCCCTTCATCTTGAATATCTTCTACAAGATTCCCACTAACTACCAACAACCCAAAGGTCAATTGGTACATGAGTCTCTGTAAGAACTCTACGCAAGTGATGAGAGTTCGATTTATGAAGGAGAACACATTTCTGGAAGTACGAGCGGTGGTTGTTAGTTGGGTGATCCCAATGTCCATGTGTGCGCAGACCATGCCCTCACTTACTCTACGGAGAATTGTGAATGCCCTGCCTTCTTTAGTGGCCTAACCGCTCAAAAAAATAAAATAATCCCCACAACCTATTTCTACCCGGGGCAACTAAATTTATAACCATGTAGATATTAGTCTAATTTGATTGTAAGCCTGTGACAAGCAATCGCCATGAACTGAATTAGATCAATGCATCTACCAGTTGTGTACGCAGCCTGAAATGTTTCAGTATTTGGTCATCATGAATGAAAATGATGGTTGCTTGGATTGTTTAAGCTTTCAAGTCTGTCTATATGTTCTATTATGTTTTCCTAAGCAAGGGCTGTTCTATTGAGGGAGGATCACTGCCTTTAACTTGGATCTTCCCACTAAACAAATGCAGACAAACCACATAGTGGAACAAATGTATATGCATCTATATCTATATTCATATATTCTCTAGCAATTTAAGATTTTCAGGAGAAATCCAGCCGTACATGCAGACAAGTTTTATGAAATAGATTGTGGAAGGTACTAAATAATGTTCTTTAATTAGAGGTGCCACGTAACTATAAAAGTGAAACAATAAACTAAAGAACAAAAATCGAATAAACTTATTCGAGAATTCTGAGAGGCTGAGATGCTAAATATGTAACTAACCTTTTGCAAGTATGTGGTCTCATATATGCAGTCAGGTTCGTTTATTAGAGTAGATGCTGCAATCAACAGTTTGATGTGCAAAGGCAGCTGAACAGAATGAGCAAACACAGTTTGATATAAGTAGATTACAAAGAAAGGAAGAAAACTGAAAAATGATGACTAACAGTTCGCTCAAAAAAAAAAATGAAAGTGCACATCAGCCAATAATTTTCTGTAAATGATCCAAATGAGAAACATATCGTGACCAAATGGCAAAAATTAGGATGCCATAAGGTGAGACCAGTAAAATTTCCACATTCCAATGCTTCACATATTAGTGACGTAAAGTATGAGCCAGTTCGGTACAAAACAGGAGAGAAACAATGGACAAAAACAACTAAGAGGAAATTAATGATTTGCAACACAGATGTTGACAAGTCCCATACTTATGGACCCTCAAGAATCACAACCTAACAACGAGGAAATTATGACAGGCTAGGCATACTGATGTACACATAGTGAAACATTAAAATCAGAACCATATCAGGTTCTCAAGAACTAAATAGATATTTAGAATTCACCATATGAACTTTGGCGTGTATAAATAGAATGAGAGTTTTAGATTTCAAGTATTTTTGGAAGACTATAACTACGTAGATGAGCTGCATGCACAAGAAATATCAAATAATATTCTTAAAACACAACTTATCATGTTCCTATTTGAATAAATTAAGAAATCTAGCAAAAAATAAGTAAATTAGCATGGCTTCCTAACTTACAGACAAAATCATTCGTGCTAACTGGTAAGTTGGAATTTATTTCATACTAGTAAAGTACCCTAGTCAACCAGTTTCACAAATGCTGCTAAACATAGAGAAAGTAAGATTCCTGACATGGCGGAAAGTGAAAGGCAAGTGTCAGAAGGAGAATACTAAGAACATTAAAGAAATGTTGAAGTTTGGAAATCTCAGATTACCTATGGCATACCATTCTTTTAAGAATCCCCATGCAGCTTGAGGACTAGATCCAAGAGGCCATCTTCTTAATGAACCTGTGAATCAGAAACAGCTAGCCAAGCAAATTATGAAACATTGAAAACATTGATAAAGATGATAAATGGGTTTACTCTTGGTATTCAGACAAAATTTGATGTTTACCTAACTTGAGGACCTCTCACATGAATTGAGGCTAAGAGAGTGCATGACCTCTGAGAGAATAACTTAATTATAAGCAAGAAATGCATCAAGAAAAGGATGAACATATTCTTGGGAAATTGGCTGATGCCATGAAGAGACCAATTTGCTGCATAAGCTCATAGTTAGATGGATCATAAAATTCTAGCATCAAACCATGACTCATCACATTAAAATTCACCACAACCATATCGTCTATCAATTTTCATGTGAACTATGACCCACACCACATGACCATATTGCCCATCAATTGTCAAACCCGCACAAACAAGCATTATCACATTTATTATCTTAAACAACTTAAAAGGGTTCTGAAAAACGCAGATCTGGTGGGCCAGGACCCAATATCCCTTTGTCATGCTCCACAATTGGTGGATTGATATTGAGGGCTGTCTCTGTGTGTCCAGTCCTATCTTCATCCAAAGATGATCCATGTTGCCTCCAACTACTTGCCATCCAGTCCTGCTGAGCATCACAAATGCACATCAAAGAAAGCTAAAAGAACATTACTTCACAATAGGAAAAAGATAAGAACAAGCAAAATATACTTCATCTTGAATGGGATTTCCATCTTGAAACAAGGGAGTTGTGATCGGAGGAACAATGTCAGGGTCTGGCTTCTGAAATACAAATGTCGCATACAAACCTATAACATACAGATTATAGCTGTCATGAATTTATCAAAACAAGAAATTTGTTGAAGTTTGATATGGAAAACAAAACCAGTCACCTAAAGCATCAAATGATCTTGGAAGAAGCCTGCCACGGGGATCCACAAAATTCGGACCATAACCATGGAGCATTCCTGCAAGGATTGCTCTTTGGGGAAGTCAAGAAGAACTTTAGAAGTCAAAATATTTATATTGAGCTCCAATGCAATGCCACAAGGCAATAACAAAATTATGACCTTATCTCTCACAGTACTAAGTGAAGAAAACAATAGAAAATCCCAAACCACATAAAGGGAGCAATACCTGTTATCATCATAAAATTCTGTTAAATTTTGTATCTCCACATATTCCAGACCAGCTTCTCTCGCCAACCTGGTTTAGTATCTTTTACGAGATTCATTAAATCCGCATGAATACTCTATTCAAGTGACCTAAATTGTTCTTTCTTGAACTCAGGCAGAACATAAAGAAAGAAAAACATGCCATATCACCTGATCAAGCTGGGGAAGTGTACCAAGGAATGTGTTTCCGAAGAAATATCATTGACAAATTTTAACTGATATTTCTTTCCAAATAATGGAAACCTACAAAATGCAATGAATATACATAATTTTGGTAAGTTCATATGTAAACCACATTCCTATTTTGACAAATTTAATCAGAATAATCTATGCGTACTTCTCTTCTTCAACATCAAATGTAATAATGTAGTTCTCTGATCGTATGCAATTTGGGACCATGTTTGGCTTCAAACCAATTCCCTTGTTATGCGAGGCTTCAACATTTTTCTGGTATTTTGTCCTGAGAAAGGAAAGCAGAAATATGGTAATTTTTCTATGGAAGAATAATTCACCATTGCAAACTTCTGGCTAATGAAAGAAAACATAATTACCAAACACCTGTAAGAGTTGGAAGTTATTTTTCTTATCATAATCATTTTATTGTAAATGGCAATCGTTTCAGGAAAATAATGTCCCGAAATGTCATTGATTCATTGATTGCAGTTTTGAACTAAAGAAGAAAGAGTAAACCTTTAGTATATGCTATATAGAAAGATAGATTACATGATGCTGGATGAAGATTCACGAAACATGGACACAGTAAATTCTATCATGGACAAGGATGAGTCACAATCGAAGAAGAAAAAATATCTTAAGATGGAAAACGGAATAAACCATATCCTAAATGCATACCATATGGTTGATGAGTCAGCAGTAATTCCGAAAAAGTATCCCCCTGGTTTTAGGAGTGTAGATACATTGTGCAGAAGGGTTCTTGCTTTATCTTCAGTCTCGAAACATAGCTGGATAAGTGCTGTCCCTTAATACACAGTTCAAAGAAAGAAAAAGATAACATAAAAAGAGCACAAACAATTAAGGTTACCTGCAGGTGCTGCAAACAGCAAACAATATCTACTGGGATACCTTTATCCTGCAGAAACATTTCTAAGTTGTCCTGTAAAAATTCACTTTTCATGTTTAATCATCAGGTATATTTTTTTTTCTTAAGAAATGACCTTAGTAGGTGATACAGCCATCTTCATCATCAGACAAAGAAATGATGTATGACATAAAAGGGTAACATAGAGGACAGCCTATGCCATCTATATGTACAAACTATGAAAAGAAAACAAAAATTTAAGAGTATAAGGAAAGTAGGCCTTACAACACAAGGGTTCAACTCACAGAACTCAGCTGTGTAGGGCTTGGGTTGGCTTTCCCACATCTCACGAGTTTCACTGATACTAGAAGATGATGAATCTGTAGATGCTAATCACTCAACATCATGTATTGATTGAATTTGGATGATCATTGATGGATTATACAGTGTACTAGTAGTACTGGTACTGGTATTATTACTAATAGTAGCAATACCTATGCCAATGTAATGCCCAATCTGAGCATCATACCATTTGTAAGTGTCACTTCCACTGCCACAGTACAGATCACAAACCTAACAATAATGATGAAGTTGGAAAGAGAGTAAACATAAGATAAATACCACAAAGAGAAAAGAGATGCACCTTCGCATAAGGGGAAGCAAAGATTTTGATGAGAGCTGTTTTGGCAAACTCATGAAGCCGCTGGTGCGCTGGCAATGAAGAAGATATGACGCCTCCTCCACCCATCATCCATGCACCAGAATCTATTTTGAATTTCAGTGGATCGAATCATGAATTCACAAGATGATGCCCTCCACTCCATAAATTTCACAAAAGCCTAACCAAACCTCTAAAAAACACTCTGTGTAACACCTAAGGGTGATTTTTAAGTGAAAATTTAAAGTTCCAGATTTAAGTTAGCTGCCATCTGAAAAAAATAAGAAAGGGTGTGTAAACATTAAAAAATTAATGGGTATGCAAACATGAAATTAGGACATTTAATAGGAACTTCTATGCACAAACCCATTGCCAAATTTTAGTTTGTTTGTTGATGAGGTACACCAATGTGTTTAATGTCATGTTTACTTCATTGTTTATATGTACAATAAAATTTATTTAATAACCTCAAAATCAACTTTACTAACTATTTTACTGAATTGTGGCATATGGTGTAATTAACATTAATCATATTACAGAATCTACAAGTCAGACATTTCAAAACTTGTGACTTCACATCAGCGATTATTGAGTCATAAAATATGTTCTATAACAAATTGTATATCAACATCAAACTATTACATAAGTTGTGTAACTTATCATTTGCGTGACTTCATGATCTACTCCTCATCATCTAATTATGTTTTTTGAAGACTCTAGATGATATGACGATAGATGAATAAAGAAATTTTGGGGATAAATAAAGAAATATTTAAGTACACCTGGAAATTTTATGAAGCAACAACTAAGAACTACCAAGTATTATCAAAACTGAATGTCTTAATAACAATTTCTAATTGCAAGCAGAAACAAGAATAAGAGCAGTCAATGCCTTAATACCATTCAGGATCTTTGTTATTAATAGCTCATGATGCATCAAAGCTAACATATCCCAAGAATATAGGAAGAAAGAAAGAAAAACAACCAAGCCCAAAAACAGTTGAAATAGTCGCTAGAGTTTCGAAGGCAAGCATGTGACTTCATGCCAGGCATATCTTTCAAGAATCCACGCGTTCAACACCACACTTCAATGCTTATCATTGTTCATCAAGCCATCTAAGCTATGTTTGTTTTTTGTATCCAGACTCCAGGCTGCTTCAGTGTTTCTTAATTAAATTTCAACAAATGTGCCGAATATGAATGAGTTGCTGCATATTTATGCTTAAAATCTTTTATGCGCATGTATGTATATCTTTAACTTATTGGAAATTAAGACAAAATTTTCCCATCCAAATTCTTCAAATTATTTCATACATTTCAAGTGTTCCAATATATGTTAGGTTTCTAACAAAAGCAAGGTAAACCGGCCCGGAGTTACATCCAAAAAAAATGACCCAAACGAATCCAATCAGGAAATAAAGGTTTTAATTTTTATTTTTGAATATTTAAAAAAAAAAAAAAAAAAGAACAACAGAAAAACTGAGAAAAATTTTGGGAAATTCGCAAACATTCCGAGAGAACAGCAATACATTGGAACATATAGTCTAAAAAGAAAATTATTCAAAGAATCACTGGCTATAAAGAAAGAAAGAAAGAAAAGAAAGAAAAAAAAAGATAATTGCCAGAAAAACCAATAACTTGCAAGAAAGCAGAATAAAACGGAGAAGGGAGGAGAAGAAAGATAAATGAAGCAACAAATAAAACGCTAACAAGCATAAAAGCGAAAAACAAATAAAAATAAACTAGGATAAGAACGAAAATTGGGAACATGATGAGAAGACGGAAAAAGTCAATAAAAGAATAAAACCGAGAAAGCCGTGCGAAGAAGAAGAAGAGAAATTTACCGCTTGCTTATACTGCTCAGAAATCTGGATATAGGACGCCGCCTGCCGGCAGCCGCCGCGGCCGCCCCGTGCTGTTAAGGAGAAGGAAAGGTCAGAGTAGGTGGTGCGTTACATTTTCTGTTTGCATTTGCATATTCACCCACAAAAGCTGAAAATTGATGTGTAGCCCTTGTCAACAATGTATTTACGTTTGTAACCCCTCAAGATCTATATATTTACCGTTAATTAATATTAATTAAGTAAATTTATATACTGTATATTAATCTTATTAGCTTAAAAATCTCTTCTAAACCCCTTTTTTGAGGGGGACGTTTGCCCATCACTTATTGGTTGCCCAATTCTTTGTAATCATTTTTTGTCTTTAACCTTGTTTTCACAGAAACACTCCTATCCGTTTGATTCACACAAGGGTACAGCACAAGAGTACAGCACAGCACAAGTACTTGTAGTACAGCACAAATGTTTGTTTTGTACTTTGTTTGATATTCAAAGGACAATACAATTTAATATAAGACAATTAAATATAAAATTACTATAATATCCTCTATATATTCCTTTGCTGTTTTAGATCAAGAAGATTAACAAAAAAAAATATTTTAAAATTACTTGACACAAATATATTTTTAAAATTTTAAAGATATTAAATAATCATTATTTATAAAAAAATATATTATAAATTTTGTTAACATTTCTTATCTTATTAAAAAACTAATTATCTTGATATTTTAAACTATAATTCACAAAATTAAATATATTTATTATAATTAAATATAAAAAGCGTGTGATCTTAACAAAATAACGTTTTTTTACTTAATAAATAAATCTAATAAATTCACATAGAAGAAGATCGGTAGATCTTGTAAAGTGCCTGAAAACTCTAGAATTCTCAAAGAGAATAGAAAGTAAAAAGGAGAAGGCAAGAGAAGAAGAGAGAGATTTGAAAAGGAGAGTGCCACGACGAAAGGGAAGGCCGAGGAAGAAGGTTCACGGCGGTGGATGAGATCGCACAGACAGTTGAATGACAACTGTAATTTTTGGATTTGAAGTGGGGTAAAACTGACTTTTGTTGTGTTGTCCCATAACTCAAAACTTGTACCGTGGTTTTAGTGGGACAATTTTTTTCCAACTTGTGCTGTACTCAAACACGTTGTTGTGTTGTACCTTAAACGCATTTGCAAATCAAACAAGAGACAAGAGAGTTTGTGCTGTCCTGTCCCTCATATTTTTGCGTATCAAACGGACCCCTAGTAAATCTTATTATTTGCACGGCTATCATTCAATTCTCTAGGTAGTGTTTGGTTGGATGTAATTCTAAATGCAGTGGATTTCTAGTTACAATTTAACTGAAAATACTTGGATTTCAAAATATAGTGCAATCAAATCTTGTGTTTGGTTGGATGTAACTGGAATTACTGTATTATAAGATTTTATGTTTGTTTGGAAGAATTTGAAAATCTGAAATTGGAAAACATATGTATAATTATATGTATTGATTATATATATCTGTATAAATATATGTATATGTATGCATATGTGTATGAGTATATATATCTAAATAAGTATATGTATATGTGTGTATCTGTGCATATATGCACATATATACATACAAATATAGGTGTATTTGTATATGTAAACATACTATGTACAAGCATATCTAGAAGTGTATATGTATGTTTATATAAATATGTATATAAATATGTATATGTATATGTATGTTTATACATATACATAAATATGTATATGTATATACATACAATATCTATATGTATGTTTATATAAATATGTATATGTATATCTATATGTATATGTATATGTATGTGTATGTGTATGTGTATAAGTATATGTATGTGTGTATATATGCATATGTTTGTGTATGCGTATATGTATATATGCATATACATTGGTTTTGAACTCTCGGGATTTGGTTTTACGGTCAATTTGACCGTAAACCAAAATCCCTCAATGATGGAATTTCAAAAGCATATGGAAAATAAAATACCTCAAAACAAACACTTGACTTTAAAAAGCCAAGGGATTTGGAGTTACATGTAACTCAAAATCCCTTGAAACAAACACCACCTAATATTAGTTTATTAAAGATATTGGTATATTAATCACATATATTAATTCTTAATTTTATAAATATCTTCTCTTCCAAGCGCTCATTTGGTTGGGCCATTTGTTTATTTGCAATTGGTCTTTCTTTTTCTTTTAAGTGTGCTCATCATTCCCTTCATCTCTAAACACACATGTAAACTCACTATGTACTTTTTTGATTTTATTTGTGAACACCTTTCATCTCAAACTTCATCTATTGATTAGGATTTATTTTTATAATTTTGTGCGCCTTATTATTATTATCATTATTATTATTATTATTATTATTATTATTATTATTATTATTATTATTATTATTATGTTGCTAATAATGGCTCCCTGCTCTCTCCCTCTCTCCCTACTTCCTTCCTCTTCCAATGGAATAATGGGAAGACAATATTTGTAACTATTTATTTTATAATAATCTTTGGAAGAAGGCTTCTATCAATGAAAATCACTCTCAATAATGTATAACAAGTGTTCAATAAATGAGGGTTGAGATATATGTTGTGTGAGAGGAAGTGATAAACGCCTAAATGTACATATTATTCATGTATATGTGCGTATAAATAGAGTATTTTTGTATGTGTGGATGTTCGTTTTAAGTCTAAATTGGTTTATTTCATGTTACAGGTACAAAAGAAGCCTGGGTGAGCTCGATAACGAGATTTTAGAAGAAATCGGCAGGAAAAAGACCATTTTCTAGCCCGGTACTATAACAACACTATAGCACGAAAACTTGAAGAAATGGCTAAGTCTGGAATTCCATGCGGGCACTCATACGGGAGCATACAGATTATTTTAAATATTATTTAAAAGTGACCTGGTGAACCGGAGCACACGCCCAACCCGAAACCGGGTCCGTTTGGTCTTGGCCATATCTTCCAACAATTCCCTGAATCCCATGGATCACAACACCTCCATGTTCTCAATTGTTTTCATCCTACAGCAGTTGCACTGTAGCAGTTCTTACTATAGCAAGGCACTGTAGCACTCTCTGTAGCAACTTACATGATATTCGGAGTTCTACAGTGCCCATATACTGACCGTATTCCAGGCCACATGGCATCCCGAAAGTTGTTTTTTACAGGGTTTTGTGTTCATTTCTTTGGGGAGGAAGCCCTAGTTCTTGAGCATTCTTGCCACCATCTTCAAATCCGAGCTAGGAGAAGACTTTGGAGGCCATTTCCATGGAGAGGACGATGAGGAGAGCGAGATACGACGAGATCCACCTCCTTGATCGACATTTGAGAGGAAGGTCGATGAAGGGAGCCACTCTTTGGGTGGCGTCCTTGGAAGCGTCATTCGGCCTCTATCTTTTAAGAGAGTGATTTCATTGTATTATTTGGTTGTTTGTATGCATTTTCTTGAGTATTTTGTACCCATGAGCAACTAAAATCCCAAGGTCACCAGATGTAGGTGAACCTTGGGGGTGAACTTGTGTAGAATGGTTGTTTTGCTTGTTTTATGCATTTGGGCTTGTTTGTGAACCTTGTTTGGTGTATTTGATTGCTTGGTATGCATGAGAACTCGGTATATCAATTTCTAGAGAATGCTAGGATGCATGACTGACACGACCCCTTGCGTGTATCCCGCAAGTACACGGGTTTGTCGAAGTAATAAATTTACGCTGGTGAGTGGGTAGTCGAATCCACAGGGAATAGGGAATTAGAATACGAGATTTCACTAATTAAGCTATGCGGAGTACGGAAAAGCAATAGTAGGATCAATGAGTGAATATAGAATAAAGTAGAATGAAAGACAAGAAATTAAATAGAAAGATGGAAGATGAGAGAGTGCAAGTAAAATAGAATACAGAGGATTAGTAATGAATGAAATAGGGCATACGGATAAGCTACCTCTAGGGTCTATGCTTCTAGTGTAGGACTATGCTATTATACTTTCCTATTGATGTTTAATCGAGTCGAGGATATCCTAAGACTCACGGTCCCAAACCTAAGGACAACCGTGACTAACCCCAACACTATGCCCCGGTATTAGGATTCACGTCACCCTTCACTCTATCGCTCGCACGACTAAGCCCCAGGGGAGTATATCTACCTAAACCTCACACTACGTGGGATTGCTTTGAGCTCTAGGGATTCCTAGTGGTAAAACCTGTTCCTATGTGTAGTTCTAACCCTTTGGTCTAAGTGGAAGAACTCTAGTCTAGATTAAGCCCCAACGCATAGGATTCACTTCAACCCTTCACTCTGTTGCTTGTGTAACTAAGCCCCAGGGGAGTTTATCTACCTAGCACTTCACTCTATTTCGACCGCTATGAAATCAAGGAAACGGAGGTAGGGAGAAACCACGTCGGAGGGGAAAGGGGTACATCGCTACCTCACAACTCTCCCTCTCAACCCTCTTCAATCTTAAGTAGTCTAACCCTAAGGAGTTGTCACACCTCCAAAAGGCAACCTAAATTGTTCTCAATCCTAGTGTCACATCTAAGAGAAAACATTAGCAAGATGAAATTAAGATTGAAACTCAATTTTATTCATCAATAATGGAAAAGCATAATAACAATGTCAAAGAAACATAATAACCCTAGAGTTTACAAGTCCGAATACCCTTAAGGGGTTTAGCTCCTCATGGAGCTATACATGTTCATCAATGTATGAAAGAAAGCACAAAATAAGGACATCAATGAAACCCCCTTGCGTATGGTATGA